>MU827785.1:1634292-2234292 GCA_029204205.1 Desmophyllum pertusum | reverse complement strand
GCTCATGCTAGGAAGATCAGCCTGAAAAATAAAATAGAATAGAAAAAAACATTTTGTTTTTGGTAAATTCGATTTTTACTGAATGGTACACTAATGCAGAGGACCACACAACGTAGAAATAAAACGCTTGGCTAGCGTGTCTTGCCGGATCTCATGTTGTAGAAATGCACGCGCCAGACGTCACTTGAAGAGTAACTGAAACAGATTGATTGCAAGGCTGGCACTACAGCAAAAGGGCAGATTTATTGGCCGATATTTCGACTAACAGAACTAGTCTCCCATTAAGTAATCTCGTACCCAGTTTTCTCTCGCAGACTCGAATAGAGAGGAGCTTGGTACAAACATAGGCGGATTTAGGGGTGTGTCGAGGGGTCGGCGATCTCGTTTTCGCTCTTTTATTTATTAAAAATCATGAAATGGTATATCAGAGAACCTAGATTTTGACATTTTCTGTGGGGAGGGGGCATGTCCCCGCACTCCCCTTGTCGCGCCAGTTTGCGTTCTCATCGCACCTGCTACGGCCCTCTGTTCCAGAATTCGCCCCGGAACAAGAAACGTTTCATGATAGTCTGTCATGAGATAACTGAAACCCCACCCCCCCCCCACCCCCACCCCCACAGAAAATGTAAAAATCTAGGTTCTTTGTTCTCTAAAATAAAGAAAAGGAGATCGCCGCCCCCTCGACACACCCCTAAGTCAACCCTAAGTCGGCCTATGTTTGTACCAAGCTTCTCTCCCTTCGAGTCTGCGAGAGAAAACTGGGTACGAGATTTCCGCCGCTCTCTCGAGTCCGGTCTTCGTTCTGGCTCATTTTCCCGAACAGCGGCTGGTAATCGAGCCCACAAATGAGGCTAATGGGCCAATACAATGCCAGATTAACCCTTTCGCCTCGTTTGCATGTCAAACGGCAAACAATACCATTTCGCCTCGTTTGCATGTCAAACCGCTGACCGTCTGTAATAACTGCTATTTGTGTCAATTAATGAAATAATGATGATACAAACCAGTAACACGAGAAAAGGTGTTATTATGCTGCCACAACGAGCCATCATAGAACCCACACCAACCCCAGTGTTCCTGGAAAGGATTATACAATTGTTTATAAGTAATATGTGTCCTCTTGTTCTTTTTAACACATCTGCTGGATAAAGCGGTTTTATAATAATGACTTTATTAAGGCGGGGTCCACCTGAATGCCATTTTCCCGCCACTTTACATGGGTTTAATGAAAATATCTCGTTCGCGTTTCAAGCAATCCAAAAACTCTTAGCTCATCTCATGAATCTATGTTATGGGGTGTTTTGTAAATTTTGGGTGATTTTTGGATATTTTTGGGAGGAAATAGTTTTTCTCAAAGGAGTTGTAAAATTTAGGGAAATAAGAAATATTGAAGATTTAATGTAGTTTTAAAATTAGAATTTGAAGTTAAAAATTAGTAAATGGACAACAACAGACAGTATAACCACGCAAGAGCACCCGCGTGGGTATCAACTGTCTGTTGGTGTTCCAAAAATCATTTTCTTTCTTCTATTCCTTCTTTAAACCTCTTAATTGAAATTCACGTTTACCCCCGCCTTAACATGCCGGACTCGTGCATTAATTCCATTGTTAATGTCAGGTATGTCGGAATGTGTAGGCTTCCCGTCTCGTCCCCTCTCTCCCTTTTAGCTTTACCCCCACTCCCTTGGTATACTCTTTGACTCGCCCCAATTCTCCTCGTTTCTCACCCAGATTACTCTCTTACTCTTTACAAGTTTACTGCTCTATTTTAACTTGGCTTAAAAGTAAACACATGCAATCTGAAGAGGTCCGACGGCTATGTCAAGCTGATGAGGCCTAACCGAGGCCGAAACAGCTGTCCATGGCTGCCACTGCCCGGGTGATATGGCTGTGCGCATGCGTAAGGTACTGGCCAAACCGCAATCCGTTCCCAGAGTCCTCGTTACCCTTATCCAGCGGCAGGAACGGGCAACAAGGACCTCGGGGATAAAGCGTTCCCTCCTATCCCAGAGGTCCGTGTTTCCCGTTCCTGCGGCTGGATAAGGGTAACGAGGACTCTGAAAACGAGATTGACCACGGAGCTGGTATAGTGCATCTCTTGCAGTTTATAGTTTACCTCTACCTACCTGATAACTGTGGGGTACAGTTCCACAGTGAAAATATAAATCCCCAGGAAGGTCGCAAAGATGGTAGCTTTGCCAATTACGGCCAGGATCGTAACTACGAACCGATACTCTGTGTGGAAAACAAAATGCATTGCTTTATATCCCTACAGTGGTATGTACAGAGGAGAGAGAGGAATGAATTGTGGAGGAAATTATAGGCCTTCTACCGAAATCCATTGGCTGCCCTTGAAACAATAGCATAAGCTCAATTAACGATTCGCATGAATTTGTCAATAAATATGTTAAGTCTTTAAGCTGTGGCGAATTTTCCTTTGACGTTTTTAATAGTTCTAAGAATTTGGCGTCAAATCAAGACAATATTCTCAGATGATTTTCTTTACATGTTCTCATCACCGTTTGCTTGATACCGCCTTGAGGTTTGGGCATACAGGAAGAAGAGAGAGCCTGGGAAAGAGGCTGGAGTAAAACGTCCCGAGATTTTGAGTGTTGCGGGATCGAGAACGGCATCTTCCATATTAAGAATTTGTATTTTCAGTTTAAAAACAAGCACCAATGCTTTACTGACCGTCAGTAGAGGGGACAGCTAATACCAACATTTCCGCCACCCCTCCTATGATCATGAAGGAAGCGTACGGAATACGACGACCAAACCTGAACAATACAACAGTATTTCAATTGATTTAATAATTCAAAGAGGAAAAAATGGTTTGTTATGTTATTAGCTAATAAAGGTCGAGGCTGAAGAGTTGAAAAATGAGGGCTTTCAGGGGCGGATCCAGGAACTTTGATAGGGGGGGGTCTGATGGTTTCCCGAAAATGTGAAGTAGAATTTTTGGAAGTATACAATACCGAGTTATTACTTAAAGGCGTGGAGGGGGTGTTTAGAGGCCTCCCCTAGAAAGTTTTGAGATTTCAGGCTCTGAAAAGTGCATTTTGGTGGATCCTGGAGATGGTTTTGCTATAGATAATGGAGAAAGCAAAAAACCCTCAGGTCTGATAGGGGTCCGACCCTCCCCTGTATCCGCCACTGGCTTTATTAGCCGAGAGGAAACAGTGCTCCATGCACTGGTATATGCTTTGTTGATTTTATAAGCCTCAAAGATTTTTTTCTGCAGTTTTCCCTAACAAAATATTTTAGTTTTAAGAGGTCGGCAGCTCCCAACTATTATATTGATTTCAAACATGACCGTCTACCAATTTCCATTTCATTTACCGCTTTTAAAATTGTTTTTGTTGTTTTGTTTGTTTTGAAAATTATCATATATAGCTATATAGATATAAAGCGGTGAATGACGAAAACAACACAGGGAACGTACCAATGAGAACTCGAAACAAATACATAACCAGCGCTAAGCGCGGGAAAATGCGTGCGACCAAGTCACGATTGATTTTAGTTTGGCATCTGATTGGTCAAAAAAGTGGCGCGTTTTTTCGAACCAATCAGATAGCGTAGTAAAGGAAAACCTAGGCAAACACCTGTTTACTTTCGACACTCAATTGAAAAGCGCTCTAATAGATTGCTACTGCTAATAGATTTTAGAATACCTTGACAGGAAATACCAGAGTAGCAAGGCTCCTGGAATTTCGACAATAGACAGGAAGAAGAAGTTCAAGTACATGTCTCCTGCCAGATTTCCAACGTTCAGGCTAAGTCCAAAGTAAATTATACCATTTGCGAACCTGAAAGACATACAGCCCAGAGTTGGGGCCAGTGTTCAATTCCTGAAGGAAACTCCCATATAAAAGTGGCAGGGATGCTCGTCGCAAATTTTCAGAAAAATCCCTAAAAGTTTTCGGAATCCATATTTTTAGCCGAGGCAAGTTCATTTTTACCCCAAGAGGTTGACTCCCTGGTCCCAGAGCCGTTTAATTTTTTTTCTGTCTTGTACTCAATCGAGGCGATCGAAGCGACGTTCTTGTTTAGTTTCGGTTTACATTGGAAACGTACCATATAAGAAGTACCAGGTGTAACTGTGAAAATTTAAAATGGAACACTCTAGCTACGCTATACCAAAACACAGTTTTCAATCCCTTAAAGGTACAACGAACATTCCCGTCTGTGCTATATATATTGCGAGTCCCCAGAACCATCTAATTTTGGAAGAATTGCGCTCGTCCCAAATTATGTTAAACATCAGTAACCAACCAACCGTCGTCTCGTTGTCGTCGCCGTCGTGGTTACTTAAGGTCCCTAATAAGGAATTTAAGAAAACCACAATGGCAACGGCAACGAGCTCGAGAAGGTCGCAAAACAAAAGGTTTAATTAGTAGTACAATGGATCTGCACGTGCGTTTTTCATCTTGGTACATTTGTTAACCGTCCTCTGCAAAACAACAACGTGAAATTAAATGACCTAACTTCTGTGTTTTCTGGAGAACGCCGAGAACCGCGCAATGGTGAATTTGTCAAGTTTCTATTTGGAATTGATCGCAGTCTTTACATATTCAGCTGAGGATAGCTCTGACACCAATAAACAAACTGAATGGGTCTGATCCCGAGAATTGTCCTCAGCATAAACGTCGTGTGTTCTTAAACTCCCTAATATTTTTGTTCCTACCACGTCAATATAACTGATTACAACTTTCATTGTTCATTACACTCACCAGTTAAATCCACAGATTATAGTTCTTTTCCTGAGCTTTGGAGTCCTCACCAAGTCAAGGATACCAGAAGTTTTCTCAGTGTTCGCGTTATTATTTCTAATCTCTTCATTTTTGAATTCCTGTATGGCGTGTTTGAGCTGTGCTGACTCAACAGTAACGCCATTTCTTCTGGCGTGTTTCATGAGCAGGTCGTGAGCTTCGTCTAAGCGATCTTTTGCAATCAACCAGCGAGGCGACTCCGGAATAAACCTTACAAACAAAATATATACCATTAGCTACTGACTAACAGTCTAACATCTCTCACACAGAGAAGAACAAACTTTTCTTACCACCAACAGAGAAGTAATGGCGCCCCAGGTAAAGATACAGCCAGCATGAGATATCTCCAGTCACGAATTAAATAACCAAGTAGAGAAAGTGTAGAGAAACCAATGCTAACAAAGATGTTATTAACCATTCCTCCCGCTGTCCGGTTGTTAAGGTGGGTGATCTCCATGCAGTAGACAAACCGAACGAGAAGGCAGCCTGCGGTGGCGGCACCTGTCCCGAAACGGAACAGATAGAACAAGGAGAGGCAATCAGAGACACCGGATACTGTTCCACATGCAGCCTGAAAAACAACACACTGTAAGCATTGGAATAAAAACCAATAAAATCGTTTCAGAACGGACACAACGAGACACGATACACGATACACGAGACACGAGACACGAGACACGAGACACGAGACACGAGACACGAGACACGAGACACGAGACACGAGACACGAGACACGAGACACGAGACACGAGACACGAGACACGAGACACGAGACACGAGACACGAGACACGAGACACGAGACACGAGACACGAGACACGAGACACGAGACACGAGACACGTGACACGAGACACGAGACACGAGAAAGGAAAAAGCCAATATGTACTATTTTCAAAAAAAATTAAACTTAATAAAAATAAAAATAAAATAAAAAACTATTTTCAAACCGGTCTGAATGTAGGATAAACTGAGCCTCCAACTCTCTGGTTTGTAATACGTTAAAGTTAAATATTACTCACCATTAAAAAAATACTGAGGAAAACAAGGATCCTGCGACCAAAGTGATCTGACAGGACGCTGAAGGCAACTGAGCCCACCAACAGACCAGACATGTAAAGAGCCTGTGTCAAGGCCTTTAGATGACTTCTGCCGCATATCAGATCCCACTGACAAGATGAAAAATAAAAACAACATAATTTATAAGACAAACCTTTATCAAAGTAAGAAGCATTACAAAGCATTGTAAGACAAAACATTAAACTCGCTGTCTGAAATTAAAAACTACGAGGATTTTGCAAACTCGGGAAACGTGGGTGTTAGTAATCCGAGTAACGGCGTAACGCGTAACGGCGTAACGGCGTAACGGCGTAACGGCGTAACGGCGTAACGGCGTAACGGCGTAACGGCGTAACGAGAATCGGCGTAACGACAATTTTTTGTCCAATTTTTTTTTTCAATCATTTTTTATTTTTTTAGAATCGGCGTAACGACAATTTTTTAACAATTATTTTTTATTTTTTAAATTTTCAATTATTATAAAAGCGTGATGTAGACAAATTGATACTCACGCACCTTCAAATAAATACTGTAGAAAAATACGCGATATTCTGCAAATGTTGGTCAATGGATGGATACAAATGCACAGTGACTGTGCTCACCCTGCTCGGTCACCCGCCATTTTGGAGATCAGCGCCAAAAAATATCGCAGGCTCAGCTTCTGTCGATAAATTGGCTAATTTTCAACCAACCCCGTTACCAGGGTCTCTCTTCTTCCCGCCAAAAGCGATTGATGCGGGAAGAAGAGAGACCCTGGGAACGAGGTTGATTTTCAACGTACACAGGATAACATCGGAAGCTAACACTATGTCCTTAGAGCTCAAGTAGGCAAAAGGTGTGGTGAACGCAACTGAATTCCAGTCGTATTCGATGTGAGGCGAATACCAAGAAATATCCGTGCTTGTGCTTCGTGTATTCTTGTACTAAGGTATGTAATACAGGCTGTAAATTCTATGTAGGTGACTTGTGACCACTTGTGTCACTTGTATAGCCACTTGTGTTGCTACACGGTTTTGACGTGTCAGTTTTAGGGAAGAAATATTAGTATTTATTTGAAGGTGCCCACTGCTGATGTGAGTATCTATTTGTCTACATCACGCTTTTATGATAATTGGAAAATTTAAAAAATAAAAAAAAATTGTTAAAAAATTGTCGTTACGCCGATTCTAAAAAAATAAAAAAAATGATTGAAAAAAAAATTGGACAAAAAATTGTCGTTACGCCGATTCTCGTTACGCCGTTACGCCGTTACGCGTTACGCCGTTACTCGGATTACTAACACCCGTAAAGAATAGCGTCTCTCCCCAATCCCACTCGTAATTTCATGCTCGTTCCAGATCCTTCGGCCGCGTTCAGCCCGACACTCTCGCGCGAAATTACGGACTGTTTTGCAGTCTACCGTAAAGAAGGGTAAGACGACAATTCAATTGATCCATGAAGATAATTTAACTGGTAGGATAATCGAACTATAAACTTCTGAAGATGCTTATAACAATTAGTTTTCTTTGTCCGTGATGAAAATAATTTCAGTTCATACACAGTCTGAACCAAACTTAAAGGAGCTGTGTCATGATATTAAGTCATTTCTGCAAAGTGCAAAATCACCTTCAAATTGAAGAACGCCTCAAAATAATAGTTTACTAAGGTAGAAAATCACCAAATAGGTGACAATAAACCAAACAGGAACAAGGATGGTTGAGGATGGAGAAGATTAAGACGGATTGCGAACGGCGAACTTGAAAAAATTGGCCAATGTTTTCAAGATACGCCATCCGTGACGTAGCTCCTTTAAAACACAACGCTACAACCACGTAGCAAAATGTAAGGTATGTAAAATTAAGTTAATGGATGTTTCCCATACAAATCCTTACATGTTACAGCCAAAAAGTGTGACCACTTTAATTAATTCATATTCTTTCGTGCAGACTATCCAATCAACAACAACAATAAACTTTATTTGCATGACCATTAATCATCCAATCATAAGCCGAGGATAGCTGCCAGAACTTGACTGAAGATGGAGTCAATATTTGACATATTTCAATATTTTTTCAATGCATTTCGAAGTCACGACATACATAGCGTAGGATTTTATAAACGAGCGGCCCTTGCGTAAGAATTATTCATAACTGACAAATTTCAATTCTTCGAAGAATAGCCCTTTTCACGGTTAACCTGAAATATTTGCATAACAATACAGCTAAACATAGAAGCGAGGCAATTTTAGGCACAAGCTGTAAAACATTGTGATTTTCTTAAGCTCCTTAAACTATGTTAGCATAAAAATAGTTTTAAAACGGAGAAGAACTAAATATGCAACTATTTTAGTTAAAATTTGCCGTAAAGATCGTAATCCGATCTCCCTGTTGCTTATGCGAATCTCAGCTCTTTATTAATAGAGAAAAGTCGTTTTACAATTTTTTCTAAAAACAACGTAAACTAAAAGAATTGTAGTTCTTCTACATTTTAAAACTGTCTTTATACTAAAAGAGTTCAAGGAGTTCAAGAAAAACACGATGTTTTGCAGCTTGTGCTCGAGATTGCCTTGCTTCTATATCAAGTGTATTGTTATGCAAATATCGCAGGTAAACCGTGAAAAGGGCTATTGAAATTTGTCGTATTGTAGAACCATTGCTCACTGAGGGGTGGCGGGCGTAGCTAAGTTACGGAATCAGTGCCCACAACAATTTCTTCTTTAAAAAGAACAGCTAATAAGTTGTCATTCTTCCCTTAAAAGCTAATAAATTTTGTAAAGCTGTAAAGTTTGTAGGCCTGGGCCTACAAGTTTATAGGCCAGATCGGCATATATCTGACTGCTAAATTACTCACCTGGGCCCCGGCGGTTGTTCAAAGGACGATTAAGCTTATCCAGGATTAGTGTGAATATTGATCATCAGTTTTGCAACTTCTCAGTGAGGTTTTCTGTTGATATTTTTTGTCCTTTCGTTTTGACTTTGAGTAATCTCAAACTCTACAAAACTTCAGCAGTGAAAGACACTTCTATACAAGAGAAATTTAAACCTCGATCAATTTTTAATCCTCCGTTATTAATCGGCTTTCGAACAATCTGGCCCTGGGTAAGTGCGTTTGTTAGCCCATCCTCGAACTCGTACTTCTCGCAGGCTCGAGTTTAAAATTGCCAAAGGGTGTTATATTTCACGTTATTTAATTTGCGTATTGTAGAACCATTGTTCATTGTTGAATGTTCTGATTGCTAAATTAAAGAGCAGTCAAGGTTCTTATAATTATCCTCACCTGGGTCACTGCGCTTGTTAGCCCATCCTTGAACTCGTACTTTTCGCAGTTGTCACAGCATTTTGAACAAGTGGCATTGCTGGGCGATGAAAACGAAACGCAGGAATATTTTGGAGTGGCGCCGTAGAAAACTTGAACGAGTTGCTGCAGGCCGATAGGTATAGACATGACACACATGAATGTATAGAGCCCGAAGGTATATCGACCAAACCCACCAACCATGTCCAAAATGTCGTCAAATTCGCACGGTTTCTTCGATTTTGATCTCTCCATCCCTGACTGTTCTTTTACACCTGACATTACGTCTGATTCTCGAATCTTGTGCAGTTTTTGCGAGATGATTCGGCAAAATATGCTCGGACATGCAACAGCAAGAACACATTAACTGACCTGGTCCAATTCTGGCCCTCTCTTGAAAAGAATATTCAATTAACAAGACAAATTTGTGATTGGCTCATGAATGGCATGTATTACTTTGCTATGTAGTTGTTATGCGTATAATATGATGTATGTTAGATGTGCTTTGATCATGCAAAAAATCTGCCCGCCTGGACTTTGAACGTTTTTTCAGAGAACTTGCTGTTACCATGACAACCATATTTTGACACGTTTTTCCTTTTTTTTCAAGGAAGAAAATGATTTTCTTGCAATAACTTTTCCATTTTAGCATTGTTTTATTGGTGTTGATTACTTTTGAGTCATTTTTGGTGGTTTTTCGACGTATTGGAAAAAAATCAAGAAATCCAAAATGGCGGATCCAAGATGGCGCGGCTGTTTGGATATAAAACCAAAAACTTTTCTTGTTTCGAAAACACAGGCGGATACTCATGACTTTTACATATTTGAATATATTTCTATATTTTGTGGAATCTACATCTTCCAAACAATAAAACTCGTCTGATTTTATCCGTCTACTTTTCCGTCGCTTTAGACGGATTTCATAGCTAATAAGACAAGTTTCCCGGATAAATGGTCGAATTTTAGACGTGGAGAGCTGCCTGTGAGGACAAACCCCAATCTCGTACGCAGAGTCAACGGTCTCCTCAGTCAGCGGTAGTCGTCGCCAGGTTAGACTCTTGAGGAATGGAATAAATATCGAATTTCTGGATTCAAAATTCCATTCCCCAGAGTCTAACCTGGCGACGACTACCGCTGACTGAGGAGACCGTTGACTCTGGGTACGAGATTGGACAAACTTAACAACAGCTTATTTCGGCGTGTAAGCCTACACAAAACGTCCCAACCATTATATTAGATATTTGTATACGCCTGCATGAAACGTCAGTCCTGAATTGTAGCTCCTTACTTTTACCTTGACTACAATTTATATTGTAAACCTCGTTCCCAGGGTCTACTCCACTTTCAAGATGGCGACTGGGCGCGGAGAAGACCCTGGGACACGCTGGTGAAACGTGGAGTATTTTGTCACGTGACAAAATACTCCACGATTCGTGGAGTATTTCATCAGCGTGTCCCAGGGTCTTCTCCGCGCCCAGCCGCCATCTTGAAAGCGGAGTAGACCCTGGGAACGAGGTTGTTATATTGTTACTCTGTTACCATGTCCCAAAGTCAAAAAGCTCTTCGCCTACACTTGCCCTAGCAATACTCCGGCCGTGGCAGAAGCCTTCAAGACACTACTGTTATGAACAAGAATTAAGTTTCAGTTCTGTGTCGCCAGGGATGAACTTCGTATATGCATATGATATATTCTAGTCGAATTTTCTCTTTCTCTGATTTGACATACATAGTCATTTTCGGAAGGAATTTTGCGTTTCAAAAATGAATATGAAAATAGAACGAAACTGTTTTTTAATGCAAATCCTTATTGCCAGACCGAGAACTGAATATGCCAAAGTTAGCTTACACGACAGGGCCGTAGCTAGAATTTTTTGAATGGGGGGGCAATGAAGCGAGTGCCGAAGGCGCGAGCCGCTAGGGGGGTCTGGGGGTATGCCCCCTCAGAAAATTTTGAAATCTAGAGGCTCGGAAATGCTATTTTGAGCATTTTCCATGAGATATTTTGTCAAAAAATCAATCTCGATTCAGTGTAAAATGACAGGTATTTTTAGTGCTTACAGCAATATTTGCGAGGTTTTGTTACCTTGATACATACCGTATATCGGCCTTAGTACACTAAACATTTTATTAGTCTATTTTGTGTGTAAAAGATGTCTCCAGTTGGATTTCCGCTCCAAAATATATTTCTCAATCAATCGTAAATGTTCAAATTAGTATGGTACCGGGCAGTCAAAATATAACTACTTACTTAGTTACCTAAGAAGTAAGAAGTTCTCGCCTCTTCGTTCCCCATCATCTTGATTAATATGCCGAGCAAAATCTGGGGAGATCGAGTACCAAGCCTTTGAAATGTTCAATCTTGTTTTTGAAAGACCCTCGGCATATATTTTTATCAAGAAGGCGGCTGTTTGAACGCGAAAAAAACATACGCAGTTTTCGTTTTTCAGAAAGCATTGCCCATTCTTGGGGGGGCAACTGCCCCCCTTGCCCCCCCGCTAGCTACGGCCCTGCACGATCAGACAGCGGCCCAATTTGAACGATTTTAAAACCTCTTTGCATAGGAAAGATTATAAAGAAATAATGATCATTTAAGTTTTTATAGCATTTTATTCTTACATGTAATTTAGTAGTTCTATAGTTAAAACGACTCTTAGGAAGACCATAACATTGTATGATAGGATATTCGTGAGTAAATAAAGATTGATAATGATGATGATTCTGTACAATCCGCTGGAATGGAAGCCTTTAAAGCATTAACATTGTAATTATATTAATTATGGACAGGGCCTCTATAACTCAAGCTTTGAAAAGAACTTTGAACATAAAGTTCTCAGTAAAAATGATCCTTCAATAAGAACGAAGTGAACTCGCTGCTAACACGATAGCTAATCAGTAAATACAATGCAAGCAAACTTTCCCTGTGCCCGGTTTTCTGATCTAAACAACAGTGTCATATTTCTTTCCATGAGCTGGTATCTCTTTTCTATTGGGCTCTCAGCTTCGTCTCCATCTTGCTCCATTAAACAACACTTCCATCTTCCCTTGTGGCACTGTGACGTTTAAAGCAGTAGATGGTGTAGTCCTCTTTCCAGGCCTCCGCCTGTTCCACGGTCTGGGCCATGGAGCTGTAACGCGTCTCTGGCAGCCACAGAGCCATGATGCCCGCGATGATTCCAAAAACGCCAAATATGACCAGCGGTAGCGTTTTGCTCATGCTAGGAAGATCAGCCTGAAAAAGAAAACAAAAAATAAAATGAAAATAAAATACAGTTGAACCTCTCTACAACGGCCGCCCTGGGGCAGAATTAACTGGCCGTTATAGAGAGGTTTCAATAAGATCCTAAACTGTATGGTACGGCGTACGGTCGGGACAAAAAATCTAGTGACCGTTGTAGAGAGGTGGTCGTTAGTGGAGGTTCAACTTTAGAACAAACATTTCTTAAAGTAAATTTGATTTTGACAGAGTGGCACAAACTACTTTCGTACCCGGTTTTTCTCCCGCAGACTCGAAGATAGAGAAAAACTGAGTACGAGGTTTGGTACAAACAAGAAACGACCAAGACTTTTCATAGTCTCTTGGTACAAACTGCTGTTGAATTTGACACTGTACTGAGGACTGTATAGATTGCTAAATTAATGAAATAATGATACAAACCAGTAACACTATAAAAGGTGTTATTATGCTTCCAACACGAGCCATCATAGAACACACACCAATCCCAGTGTTCCTGAAACGGATAAAACAATGCCGGCGTATTTAACATATTATTTAATCCTTATTTCCTCTTGTTTGACACCAGGATTAAGCGGTTTTCAATTGACTGTCTAACATGGCGGTGGAAGAAGAATGAAGAAAATTGTAGCAAGGCAAAAAGTTACACGTGCATTGATTCTATTGTAAATGAAAACTATGTTGGAATGGCGAAATCCAAAAGTGTTGGCTTCGCGCCTCGTCTCTTCTGTCCGTCCTCCTTCACCCCCACTCTCTTAGTATTCCTTTTTGACTCGTCCCAATTCTTCTCGTTCCTCTGCAACTGACAAACCAATCTAGGGATCGATCACGACATAACACCGGCATGCACTGCAGCAGGTAATTGACGACTGTCGAAAGTAATTATGGGTACAAAACACATGCATCATGTTCTAACCAACCACAGCACTCATAATGTCAACCTCGTTCCCAGGGTCTCTCGTCTTCTCGCCAAAAGCGAGCTTATGGCGGGAAGAAGAGAGACCCTGGGAACGAGGTTGTCACAACGTTACTTTTTTACCAGTAACGCATTTTTCTGCGCTTGGTGTCAGTCGAATGTTTTAACTTCGAGTTCTGATTGGTTCGTCAGTTGCGTTATGTAACTGGCTAGCTGTGTAAGCATGTGGCAGATGGCTCCAGCACACTGGAACTAATTAATTTTGTTTTCAATTAAATATGCTATAAAATATGTCAAAACCTCGTTTGAACTCTAGTTCATACAAACTCTGAATTTACACATTCCCGTAAGCGGCCAGCTCCAGTTGCGGACACTTTTTCTGCTTCCCGAGGGTGTCCGCTTACGGGAGCTTTGACTGTACTGTTATATCCCTACTAACCTGATAATTGTAGGGTACAGTTCCACAGTGAAAATATAAATCCCCAGGAAAGTCGCCAAGATGCAAGCTTTACCAATTACGGCCAGGATCGTAACTACGAACCGATACTCTATAAGGAAAAACAAAAGCGCGTTGCTTATCTCTACAGTGGCATTTACAGGGGGACGGTTTAGGGAGGAGAGAGAAAACGACGTAACAGGAGGAAGGAGAAACGGCCAAAAAATAGGGAAGCGGCAGAAAACTGAGCTAAAAATTAAATATTTATCTTCTAGTTCCGCGGTAAATCGAGCCTTCATCATTTGAGAATTTTCTTCTAGATTTATATATTTTCAACAGTTTGGAGCGTAAAAAAGTTACGGACTAATTAATGTCAAGAACTTTCAACCTCTCAGGGTTCTCATCAGGACATGATAATCTCATTTGAGAATGTCCTCTTTCTATCGGATACGGCATGAAGGTCTACATAAGGCCCGGTCAAACGTCGCGCTATCGTCGTGTCGAACTCAATCAATCAATGTTCGACATTAGCGCGACTGTAGCTCGACGTTTGAATCCGAAGTCGCACCAGACAAGGTAGTCGCGCTACGCGACTCTAGCTCGACGTTTGAATCAACATCGCGCCACAGTCGCGCTACATTCTTTAGCGCGAATATTTTACTGACCGTCAGCAGTAGGGACAGCCAGTACCAACATTTCCGCCACTCCTCCTGTGATCATGAAGGAAGCGTACGGAATACGACGACCAAACCTGAACAATACAACAGTATTTCAATTTAATAATGCAAAGAGCAAACAATGGTTATAAAACTTAACAGTAAAGTACCACTGGAGGCTGTTGTGTCGGCTAACAAAGCCCGAGGCTGAAAAGTTGAAAAAAGAGGCCTTTATTAGCCGAGGAAACAGTGATCCATGCACTGTGTTTTATTGATTCTATATTCAAGTCTCAAATAACATTTTTCTGCAATTATTTTCCAACAAAATATTTTGGTTTAAAGAGGTCAGCCGCTCGCGACTAAAACCAAGATTTCATTTACCACTTTTAAATTGTTTTTGTTTTGTTTGAATAATATAATTAGCGCTATACACACAGAGCGGGGTTTTCAATTGAGTGACGAAAACAACACAAGGAACCAATAAAAACTCAAAGCAAATACATAACCGGCGCCAAGCGCGGGAAAACGCGTGCGACCAAGTCACCATTGGTTTTAACTTGGCATCTTATTGGTTATTAAGAAAATGGCGCGAGTTTTTCGAACCAATCAGAGAGCGTAGTAAAGTAAAACCAAAGCAAACGCATGTTTACTTTCAACACCCAATTGAAAAGCGCTCTAATAGAATGCTACTGCTAATAGATTGTAGAATACCTTGACAGGAAAAACCAGAGCAGGAAGGCTCCTGGAATTTCGACAATAGACAGGATAAAGAAGTTCAGGTACATGTCTCCTGCCAGATTTCCAACGTTCAGGTTAATTCCAAAGTAAACTAAAGCATTTACGAACCTGCAAGAAACACAGTCCACAATTGGGAAGATATTGAATTTCCGGGAGGACTCTCGTATAAACGTGGCTGGGTGATCGTCGGAAGTTTTAAGAAAAATCCCTAAAATGTACAGTCAACTCTCTCTTAAAGGACACCTCTGTAAGACGGACACCTGGTGTTGGTCCCTGCGCGCCGTTTTTTCAGTAATTTTACTGCAACTAAACTCTCTATAAGCTGGACACCTCTCTAAGACGGACAGTTGGTGCCGGTCCCGATGGTGTCCGTCTTAGAGAGATATAGAGTTGACTGTATACCAGAATCCATATTGGGCGTGGCTCAATTTCAATTACAAGCACCACATCTTACCGTCGACAAAACTGCGCTTGTCCCAAATTATGTTACATCAGTACCACGTCAGTATAACTGTTTATGATAATCATACTCACCAGTTAAATCCACAGATAATCGTTCTTTTCCTGAGCTTTGGAGTTCTCACCATGTCAAGGATACCATACGTTTTCTTGTTCGCGTTACTATTTCTAATCTCTTCCTTTTTGAATTCCTGTATGGCGTGTTTGAGTTGTGTTGAATCAACAGTAACGCCATTTCTCCTCGCGTATTTCATAAGTAGCTCGTGAGCTTCGTCCAGACGATCTTTTGCAATCAACCAGCGAGGAGATTCCGGTATCAACCTTACAAACAAAATAGGTATTTAAGTGATTTGAAGAACTAAGGGGTAAACTCTGTCTCCAAGTTACAAGGCCGGCGTTTTACTTTGGTTTCCATGCATGAAGTCGACTAGGAGTATTGCTAATCAGTTTTGCTACTCCCCTGTATACAGTTGAAGCTCTCGTTGCGACCGCTCTCGTAAGCGACCAAGCTCTAGTTATGACCACGATTGTGAAACCCCGTTTGAATTGTCACTCAAACTCTGTAATTAAAAGCTCTCGTAAGCGACCGCTCCCGGCATCCGTAAGCGATCGCGACCACTTTTGGGAATTACCAACTGGCCGTTCCTTTGTTTTTAAGCTCTCGTAAGCGACCATTTGTTGTGCTACACATTTATGAGACATTGTATTATTTGTAATCATCTGAATAAGAGAAGTTTTCAATCTCTGTCAGATGCGTGACCTGCACATTCGCTTTCGTACATTTCGTAAGTGGCCAGCCTCTATAGTTTCAGCCTGTGGTCACTTAGGACAGCCCATTCTCGTAAGCGACCAACCCTAGTTACGACCACTTTTTTTGAATTCCCGAGGTGGTCGCTTACGAGAGCTTAGACTATAGTTGCTAGTCCATCGCAGGTTCCCCCAGCATTTTGTCTATAATTGTCCTGGGTGGAGAGAGGCACTGTGAGCTACTGTGCCAGTAAAGTACCTTGCCCAACAACAATTATTACATGTACTTATGTACACAAAGATGCTGGTCAGGGCTTGATTCTGGACCTAGCTATCCCAACGCACGAAGCATTTGCCTCAGGCCATCGCGCTTCTCAAGCTAGGGAAATATAAATATCTAAGATCTTTCACAATCGGTCATGGCTACGTCATGGTTACGTCATGGTTACGTCATGGTTACATTATGGAGGAGAACAAACTTTTCTTACCACCAACAGAGCAGTAATGGCGCCGCAGGTAAAGATACAGCCAGCATGAGATATCTCCAGTCACGAATTAAATAACCAAGTAGAGAAAGTGTAGAAAAACCAATGCTAACAAAGATGTTATTAACCATTCCTCCGGCTGTCCGACTGTTGACATGAACGATCTCCATGCAGTAGACAAAGCGGACAAGAAGGCAGCCTGCCGTGGCGGCACCCGTCCCGAAACGGAACAGAGAGAACAAGGAGAGGCAATCAGCGACACCGGATACTGTTCCACATGCAGCCTGAAAAACATTTCTAAGCCTTAAATTGGATAGTCTCCTACGCAGCCGTTATTTGTGTCGTCACGCACGCAACGCTTCGGGAGAAGCGTTGCGTGACGACACAAATAACGGCTGCGTAGGAGACTATAAATTGGAATGAAACAAGTAACTTACAGGAGAACGAGACACGAGACACGGGTCTCGTGTCTCACGAGGCGCGAGGCACGGGACACGAGGCACGAGGCACGAGGCACGAGGCACGAGGCACGAGGCACGAGGCACGAGGCACGAGGCACGAGGCACGAGGCACGAGGCACGAGGCACGAGGCACGAGGCACGAGGCACGAGGCACGGATTGGTTTGGAATTACTACTCACCATTAAAAAGATACTGAGAAAAATACTGATCTTGCGACCAAAGTGATCGGACAGGACGCTGAAGGAAACTGAACCCACCAACAGACCTGCCATGTAAACAGACTGTGTCATGGCCTTGAGATGACTTCTGTCGCATATCAGATCCCACTGAACAGGGAGAAAAATAAAAACAAAATTATCTGACGGCAAGACAATCAGGGGTTACATGTACATGTCGAGGTGGCACTATAAACGGATAGGCCTGCGAGAGAGGAGAGAGAAAAAGAGCGAGGGGAGGGGGGGGGGGGGGGGGGGAATCGAGGAAAGGGATAGGGAGTCTCCCATCCCCATCCCCCACCGAGAAGTTCAAAGTCTAAAACGGGCTAGACAGGGCTAGACTGATCACGTGTTTTTGGCCGGAACTGCGACCCGACCAAAAGTAGTTGTTCTCCTGATGATTGTGGGAAGCCGTTCTTTGTTTGAAGTTGATATTTAGTTGACTCTCGAAATTATTTAAAAACTCGCCATGATTTTTAGACTTTTTAAATTTTACCAAAAATGTTTTAATTAACTATGCGTGCAAAGACGTCTATTGTCTAGATTGTTTTGAGCTCCCGAAATCGACTGCTATCAATTGCTGGTTAAGCTGGCATTTCAATCAAGGTTTTAGTTTTAGGTTTTAGTCGCACACAATCCTGGCGCGATAGCACGGAAAGATAGGAAATGATATAGTAATGCTGCTGTATATAGTACCACATGTGACACAGCTCAAAACTCGCCGTCTGAACACAATATAGCTGCGAGAGGATTTTGTAAACTGGAAACGTAAATATGCTTTTGGTAGTTTTAGCTTTCTAAGTAAGAAGGGAAAGACAATTGAATTGATCCATGAAGACCTGTTAATTAATTAGTGGGATAATCGAATTCTGAAGATGTTTATATAAGGACCTATAAGTAGTTTTTGTTGTGATCGTATACTTTCAGCTTCTTCACACTGTTCACAGGCGGTAAACTTAAAACACAACGCTACAGCCAATCGCAAATTTTAAGATTTTTGATTTAATTACCGCTACTAGATAAAACTACGAAACTTTAGTTAATTTTGTATTTGTAATTGTGTGGTTGTATGTCAAGGCATCTGGGTTCCCTGTGCTATATCATCAATTAATAATAATTCTGTCGGTATCTTAGAAATGCTCAATATCGAGTTTAAAATTGTCAAAGGGTGTTATCAGTTTAGAATAATTGAAATTTGCCGTATATTGTAGAACCATTGTTCATTGTTGAATGCCGATTGCTAAATTAAAAGAGCAGTCAACGTTCTTATAATTATTCTTCTCACCTGTGTCACTGCGCTTGTTAGGCTGTCCTTGAATTTGTACTTAACGCAGTTGTCACAGCATTCAGCAGCTGGACAAGTGGCGTTGCTGGGCGATGAATACGAAACACAGGAATACTTTGGAGTGGCGCCGTAGAAAACTTGAACGAGTTGCTGCAGGCCGATCGGTAGAGACATGACACACATGAATGCATACAGAGCGAAAGTATACCGACCAAAACCACCAACCATGTTTAAAATGTCGTCAAATTCGTACGGTTTCTTCGATTTTGATCTCTCCATCTCTGACTGTTCTTTTACACTTGACATTACGATCGATTCTCGAATCTTGTGGAAGCTTGGAAAGCAGTTTTTGCTGGATAATTTAGCGTGTAAACAACTCAACGGCTCAATATGATAATATGTATGACATCCAAGCAGCAAATGCTCACACTAATTGACCCTCAAAAGAATATTCAATTACCACGAAGTCATACATTTGTGATTGGCTAATGATATTAATTTGTTAATCTATTGTAGTTGCTATGCGCTGCATGTTTGTGATCATACAAAGACGACTGTGGTTTCAGAGAAGGAAAAACAGAAAGGCAGGAAGGAAGTAGAAGGGAAGAAGGACGGGAAACGGATGGAGGGAAGGGAAGAATGAAGGGGGGGGGGGGGGGAGGGTAGGAAAAAGCGTAAGCTAAGGAGGAACAGAGGAAGGATGGGGTAAGAAGAAAGCTGCGAGTCTCCCCTGTCTTCCATCTGCCCGCTTCCGCGGCTCGCCGTTTTCTTTTTACCTACAAATATCGTGAACGAACTGATCCTGCTGGCTGCAGAGATGAGGTGAACTCAAGGAAGGAAAGAAAAGCATTTTGTGGTTGTAAGTATATGATGCCTGCGTGCAAGACGTCTCTTATTTCTTTCCCGCCCCCACCGCGGAGCCTATTCATAGGCTACTTATTTCTTCCTGTGCGGAAACTGACGTGCGCAGGAACTGGAAATTGGACACGTCTGCACACAGGCCATTCTCGACCCCAGACCTTCGCTGCTTTCTTGACTACACTGAGCGCGCGAAGCTCTTCTCTCCCTCGGTCATGCGCAAAAGAGAAGGGCTCTGGGGTCGAGATTGGACACGTCTGCGCACAGGCAAGAGAGAGGATGGTCCAAGAGAAGCATTCAACACTGTGATAATTTTTTGAAATCTATTTTTAATTTTCCATTCCTAGCTATTTTAAGAGCGCTACCTGATTGGTCAGTCCGAGTAACGTGATGTCGGAGCCTCGATCAGAAGGAAATAAAAATAACTTCACAGCATGGCGCGAAACTAATAATATATTTCAAAAAAATATCATGGGGCACGAGGAATCCTTCTCTTAGATCATCCATTCCTCTCTTGACACAGGCTAATGTACATTTACATTTTTTAAAAACGAGCTCCCGTGCTCAATTTTGTGATATGTGGATAAATAAAGTTACTACTCATATTTACAACCCAATCCCGAGAGGCCGAGGTCTCCCGAATTCCCGAGGGTTGTCCCGTAATGGGCGAGCCACCGAGCTTTCCAGCGGTATACCTCTAAAAGCAAACGAGACAAAATGGTGGACAAAATGGACAACGAAGGTAAGGTGGCTAAAATTTCGATTTTTTTGGAGTTAAACGAATTAATATTACAAAATATTCATTCGGTTTTTATTCGCAGAGGCTGTAGCGTTCTTTAAAAAGTGTATGGTGGACGATCCGGGAATGTCGACGGCTGTAGCAGCTATTCAAACGCTGTTGGAATTCATGAATCAAAA
Source organism: Desmophyllum pertusum (assembly GCA_029204205.1). Classification (NCBI taxonomy): domain Eukaryota; kingdom Metazoa; phylum Cnidaria; class Anthozoa; order Scleractinia; family Caryophylliidae; genus Desmophyllum; species Desmophyllum pertusum. The sequence goes on along the minus strand of MU827785.1, from coordinate 2,213,788 downwards.
CTCTGGTAAGCTTGCTGCTCTGAAAAAAAAAGTATACACTGATCTAAATGTAAATGCGAATCTACTGTCCTATACATGTATAAACAAGATACTATAACATGCATACCCACTTGCAATAATGACCAATTTTTAATTCCTCTTCCCTGAAAATTTTTCTTACATTAATTAACATGCCAAGTTTTTTGTAGAGTTCAGAGTCATATTTCTTTATTTACAGAAACCGAAACGATTACCAATAAGGTTTGCAGCATAATTAAAAATTATGCAGATAAACCTCTAAATTAAATTACATTTTATTAATTTATTTCTATTTTTTGCAGCTGAAACATTGTCAGAGTTGAGAGAGAATCTTAAAGAAGTCATAGAAGTACTAAACAAAACAGAAGGCTCAGTCACTTCTATATCATCAGGCTGTGAACTGTTCCTCAGATTTATAACTCTTGCTTCTCTAGACAATCCAGTATGTCTTTTTGTTACATTTAACAATTATTCCGCGAAATCGAGTCGTACATTAACTCATAGCCAACGAGGCGTATTATAATATACTCACCACAGGATATTGCAATTAAAAATTACTGGGAAAGAACGGAAGGAAAAAACAGAGGAAAATGGGATATTTATCGTAATTAGTGGGATTCCCAAATAAGGTAGTAATGGTACATTGCCTCATATGCCTTGAGTAGGCAACCAATCAGATTGTCCAAAATCGCAATATCCTGTGTGAGTATATTATAATAGCACATATCTGTCATAATTGACATTTTATCCATGCTTATATACAGTCGAACCTCCTGTAAGCGGACACCCTTGGACCTGAAAAGTGTCCGCTTAAGATTAGATTACCGCTTATGGGAGGTTAAAAATGTAGTGTTTGTATGTAGCTGGGTACATGACTAAGTGTCCACTACGGGAGGTATCCATTAGCGGAGGTTCGACTGTATCTGTATAATATTGGACCCCCTACCTTTGCAGTATGTACCAATAAAACCTTAAGACCACCTCGTTAATTTGGCCACCTTCTTTTGCCCCCCCCCCCCAAAAAAAAATCTCAGTCATGCATTTAAGAACCCCTAGGCCTTTACAGTGAAGAGCGCCCTACTGTTGCCACTCGACAAAGTTTTTGATTTATTTTTGACAACTTTCTGATAGCTTTTGTTTCAACTGGCCAATCAAAATGCAACAACTATGAGAGGAGGAGTTGTCAAGCTCCACGTTCATGTTCTGACATTGGCATCTCCACCTCCCACAGCTCTTGCAAATATTATTTAAGATGTCAAAAAGTTATCAAAAATTAATCAAAAACTGTGTTGAGTGGCAATGTAGGGAAATATGGCCACCCTGTTAATATGACCATTATATAATGTTTGGTCTCCCTTGGTGGTTGGATTTACAAGGTTCAACAGTACTGTCTAGCACATTGTACCATATTTCCTTGAGTAATAGCTAGGGTGATTAGCTTCAGTCTGTTATTTGCTCCAAAAGGGGTGAGTATTCATGGGATGTAGCTATTTTGTGGGAGGTGTTTGGAATCTGTTATCATTCTTATACCAACAGTGATGTTTTTTTTTCCTAGGACTTTCAAGAATGTAAGAGGGTTCTGGTCGAGAGAGGTAATGAGTCACCAATAAAACATTGTGGGTTTTTTTCTGTTCTGTGACTCTCATGTCTCCAGTCCTAAAAAATCTTTATTTCAGTTACAACCACACTGACTTATTTTGTTTTGACCAGGTCAGTTGTACCTAAAGAGAGCTGCGTCAGCCAGAAAGAAAATCGCCAAACTCTGTGACTCGTTTATCAAGGATGGAGCAGTAAGTTTGTTATTCTGTATTTAAATTCCTTTCAGTAATAAAGTTAAAACTACATTGTCTTGCTTCTTACATGTTGTTTCTTAGTGGCAAAACTGCAACCAAACACAGTTCCCGAAAAAAACCCAACAACAAACAAACAAACAAACAACAAGTACACGACCACATCAGCTCGGCTGTAATTTAATATATCGTGTATAAATAAATGCTTTATTATTTATAAATAAATAATATTTATTTATGTTATTTATTTATATAAACGTTGGAAAAAGTCCCTTTTCATTACCTAGTAAATGCATCTATTCTTAACTAAATACTTATTTTTTTTAGACAATTCTTACCCATTCCCGATCCAGAGTTGTGTTGGAAATTCTTAAAATGGCAACTGAACAAAAGAAACGTTTTAATGTTTATGTCACAGAGTCAGCTCCTGACAAGTCAGGGTAAGCTTAGAAGGAGTAATGGCATTTGATTCTATTTTAGCATAAGATGCGAAATAAAGATCGTTATGGTTGTTGTCAGATGGCAATATTATATAATATTTATAATTATTATGTGTTACAACATAAAAATGATATAACAGTACGCATTTACTTTATTGGCCCCATATAAAAGTTACAGTGGTGATCGTCGTACCTTTTAAGGGTTAAAATTTGTGGCTTGGTACTGCTTAGGATGTTTAAAATCCAAAATGACTACCATTAGAGTTTAGGGTATTAACCCAGAAAAAATATGACAGGAACTAGCTTTGTCTTAGAATTGGTACCTCTTAAGGCCGATTTAGACAGTACGATTTTGTCGCATGCGACATGCTTACGACAAGCCTACAACACGGACTGTGTCGTGAAAATAAAACCTACAACTCGCTTACGATTATCGTGTACGACACGAAAAATGTCGTAGGATTTTGAAACATGTTTTAAAACCCTATGACATGTCGTAGCTACAAACAATGTTAAAAGATGAAAATCATATATGATTTTTACATGACGCCAGCAGCGCACACTACAAAAGTCGCACACGACAAAATCGTACCGTCTAAATTGGCCTTTAGGGGTGAAAATGAATTTGTGCCACACCCACAAAACAAGATTCTGGTACCTTTTAGGAGTTCCTTTCAAAATTTCTAACCATCACCCCTGTCACGTATGGAAGTTCTCCCCCCCCCCCCCCCCCCCCAGGGTATTGGCCATGTGCCTCTTTAGCAGGACTCGTCAATGCTTGGCTTGCATAATAAATCAGTTCAGTATTATTCTGTTACTACAGTCAACTCTCTCTTAACAGACACCTCTATAAGATGGACACCTGGTGTTGGTCCCTGCGTGCCATTTTTCTCTATAAGCTGGACACCTCTCAAGACAGACAGTTTGTGCCAGTCCCGATGGTGTCCGTCTTAGACAGAGTCGACTGTAGTTGAAGTGGAAGAATATTCATCTTTGTAGTAATTTACAGTATAAAACTATTTCAGGTGTGTAATGCACGATCAGTTAAAACAGTTTGGAATTCCTTCCACAGTCATCCTGGACTCAGCTGTTGGGTAAGAGTCATTTCATAAAGAACTGTAATAAAGATGAGAAACATGTTAATCACTCAGTGACACATGGAAAGCTGCTCAGAAAAAGGTTCTGAGTTCTCCCATAGGAGTCGAACCTATGACCTTCCACACACCGGTCGAACGCTCTACCACTGAGCTACAGGAGACTCATGGGAGCCAAGGCCATATAACTAGGTTCAAGTGTACAATAAAGATGTCTTAACATGAAGCCATGCTAGGTTACCTCTCTACCTTCCAAGAGTGTTAAAGTACAAATTTGATAACTAAAATTTAGTCTTGGGGAAAATCGATAGCAAAAAAAGCAACAACAACAACAACACTGTGGAAATGGTATTATATCACTTGAAGGTTTCATCCAGACTCGAAAGTGAGAACCTACATGACTTATGTTTTGGCTCTAGGAGAGAAAGGGGTTAATAAGTATTCCAAGTTTAAAATCACAGAGGAATTTCTTGCAGTAACGCTTACGAGCTTATTGCACTTCTAGTTTATAATTTCTAACACTGGTATCTCGAATGCCACGACATGCATGTTCTCTCGGCTGAGCGATTTGTCTCTTCTGTAATTACAATGTTTTTAACTGAAACATTTGAAACTTTCTTGGTCATCAGTTACATGATGGAAAAGGTTGATCTGGTGCTGGTTGGTGCGGAGGGAGTGGTAGAGAGTGGAGGAATCATTAACAAAGTGAGTGGTGTTAAGTTGTTGTTGTTTTTTTTTTTTTTTTTTTGGTGTTAAGTTTGTGTCATTTATAAATGAATCATCATCTTTTTCCCTCACCATAGAGTGGTAAAGTGTGACGTCACAAATTTTCAAATTATTTTTATGAAGCCTCAAAATCCATCATTAGATAAGATTGCTGCTGTATGATGCAGCCACAAAATTTCAACTTGTTAGCACGAAATAGAACAGAAGATATAGAGGTTCAATGTTTGGTACCGTCCCATACAAACGCTCTAATTTTCGCGCCTGTTTTAAACTGAAGGAACAGACGCAAAATTAGAAGGTTTTGTATAGGGAAATTAAAAACCTGAAGTGCCTATATCTCGGCCGCAAATTGCAATGGAGAGCTAATTTTTGGTAAGTAGACGTTATTTGGCATGCTTCCTCCGAATAGCTGATCAAATTTCATAATTCGCAAATTTAATTTTTGTGACGTCATAACTTTAGTACTCTATTCTTCGTGCCGCTCCCCATGATGTGACTAGACATTTCAGTGTGTTTCTCGTCAGGTTGGTACATACCAGATGGCCGTCATGACCAAAGCAGTAAATAAACCATTCTATGTTGTCGCGGAGAGTTTTTAAGTTTGTTTCGACTGTACCCACTTAACCAAGAAGACGTGCCGAATCGCTTCAAGGTAAGATGTCTGTGTTACTCTTTGGGAAAACTTTTCAGTTAAAAAAATTCTTCTGTAGCATGATAATTTGGTTGTAATATATCTAACACGAGGACCAGTGTTTTTCATCGGGATATCCAGACACCGAAAAGAGGTTGAAAATTCGACGCGCAGCGGAGTATTTTTGACGAAATTCGAGGTGTTTGGAAATGCGACGAAACACTGTCTCGAGTGTCTTCTCAATCGAAACAAAAACTAAGGAGTTACGGAGAAATAAAATCGTTAAAATCTCTGCTAATTAAGACCGGGTATCCAAACCTCCGACACACGGTTATGATTTTTTGTTTAACTGATGAAAATTATTCTTGAGTTTAGAAAAATTTTTAAAACAGACAAAATTATGTGATGATGATATATGAATGAAATCAGTCACATATATGAACTGCGGAAATGAAATGAAATAGAATAAATGATTTCATCGCAGTTGTGAATGCAATTTAAGCAATTGCAATTTTTAAGGCCATAAAAAATTCGGCATTCACAACTGCGATGATCTTTATTCATTTCAGACAAAAATTATCTTGAGATAAAAAAGAAGTCGTTGGATGAAACGCTAAGTATGTGACCATTCAAATGAAAGCTATTGAGCAGTACTTTCATGTGGTACTGTTTTGTTTGTAACAATGTTGCAAATAAAATTCAATATTTTCCCCTCAGTTTTTGAACTTATTTTTTGTTTGGTTACTACAGTACTCAGGGAGCTGTGTGGAAAGTCACCCCATGGTGGATTACACTCCTCCGTCCTACATCACTCTTCTGTTCACAGATCTCGGAGTCTTGACGCCTTCTGCTGTTAGCGATGATTGATTAAACTCTATTTATGACCAGTCGTACGTTCCTCGAAAAAAAACCTTGCTCTGGAAACAGTCAACACATGTAGGAAACGTAGACGCGAAAGCTACAGTTAAAACGATTTCTGACAAGCATTGACTGGTTGAAAATTGTGCGCTGTGCAGAGATTTACGTCACGTTACTTAGCAACGATGCCGTTCACAGGAGTACATTGCAGGCTCATCGTTACTGGATCAGAAATGTTGTTTACTGCTTCAACATTGTTGGCTAGCCACCCAAGAAAAGACAAGGTCGATAAATGAACAGACGGTTGCATCGTGTTTTTAAACACCTGGAAGAATCATTTGTAAAACCCAAAGGAACTAGTAAAACGATAAGATCAAGCAAAAATGATTGACTGAGTTAGTTAAGCGGCCATACTCTTATTTTCAGAGAAAGTTGAGTAACGTTTTCGACAAAAGCTTAAAAGAGGATACTATTTATCGTCCGTCAACATATCTGAATTTGAATAAGCCAAAAGACTGCAAAATTCACCGAACTGAAACACACGAACGTCTCAACATAAAAATAAATAAATGTGACGTTGATAATATATTATTTGGAATTAAGTTTTTATTTCTTCGGTAGTTTAAAAGCGACATTGCGCCGATCACTCAGCTAAAGGAATACGCGCGCGCGTGAAAAACAGATTTTGCAAAACAAGATTTTAAGATTTCTCACGCTAGCATTACCAAACCAAGTAGGAAAAAAATAAATACGTTATTTGCCGGCCTCGGTCTTGAGTACGGCCCTCGGCCTACGCAGCCCTCGGCCTACGGCCTGGGCCGCCATACTCAAGACCTCTGGCACAGTTTTTCTCAATACGGACCTCCCGGCCGGCAAATAACATTATATATCTGTGATTTCTATATATATATTTTGCTTTGCATTTGCATTTTTTTAAGTGGTGTTTTCTATGTTTTAATTTGCGGTGTTTTTCTTTAATTTGCGTTTGTGTTTGAGCCCCCCCCCCCCCCCCCCCCCCCCCCCCGCCTCCGCCAACACCTGCTGCCTGAAACATGAATCTATCATAGCGTGTCAGCCTAGGCCCTGCCCTGCAGCAAAGTAAACATAATCGCATGCTAAGATAAATATCTGTCACATTCCAAGTTAGCGTGGTGCATTTATTTACATTGATCGAGTGGGGCCAAGCTATCTTGCTTTGCACGGAATTTAAGCTGCCTCAAATTTGAGCTGCCTAAGGTAGTTATTGTGGGCTACAACAGGATAACGAAGGTAAGGAGGCCATTCCTTAATCATACGTAATACGACTAAGGTAACTACAGAATATAGGGATACCGCATTTTATTGCATACAACGGTGAACCCTAGCTTACTCGTAAACGTGGCTCGGCAAATAAAGGTAAAAAGAATGTGTTATCATGAAACTGAAAAGAACAAAGTCTCTTTTCGTGATTTAAAGAAAGAGGACCACATAATTTAGCGAACCCAAGAGAACTCATACATAAGCACAGCTTTCCAACTTTGCAGGCTACAATTGTAGCTACCCCGGCCTGTGATCCGTTTTGAGTGTCTCGGCTTCTCGCTGCAACCTGTTCAAATTAATATTGTAAGCCTATGGATTGATAAACCGCCGAGCCTGATCTTGGGAGTAGATACCTGTTCAAGAGTCAAGACTAGCCCTGTATTCTCTATACCTAGTACCTGGTGCATGGGCGACAATTAGTGAGATATTTCAGGTATTTTGGAACGAGAAACGATAATCCTTTACTGCCGTTACTTGGCCAGTGGGTCACGCGACTAGATCAGGCGAAACGTATTACCATCTACAGTGAACTCTTTCTAAGCGGACACCACTGTAAGGCGGACAGCGGACACTTTTTTAGCAAAATTCTGGTCAAAATACCTCTCAAGGCGGACACTAGAAGTGCATTTTTTTGCACAATCAATAGATTATAGGCCGGATATTAATTCAAATTGACCTACTGGTGGACATACCGCTCACTTTGCATGAATCAACAAATAGTTCGACTGTCAGCTTTGAAAGCCGGACTGCAAATATGCAATTGTAACTTGCCTTAATAAATATCTCGTTCCAGTTATGACGTCACGGGTTTCTATCATTAACTCTTTATAAGGGCGCGACAGCTAGAGATGGTCCCGAGGGTGTCCCCCCCGATTACCATGTAAAACGTTTGAATGCAGAGGACCGCCACAACGTACAAATAAATCGCTTGTCTACTGTTTGTTGTCGATCTCTTTTTCCAGAAATACACGAGCCAGATGTCACTTGAAGTATACAGTAAATACCCACATATAAGAACCTAGTGATTATGAACCTGTAGGCTAAAAGTTTGGCATTTAAACTCCCGTTATATAAGAACCTGTTGAGCCTTAAAATTGAAACAGGTTTTTATTTGGAAAATCAGATTTGTAAAACTTTGAATTTGCACAGAAACTGTGTGGTACAGTATATGAGTGTGCAACCTGACCAGGCATGAATTGGTGTTTAAAAGCAGTTTAATTAGTTTTGTTGCAGTGTATAGAGCATAAACAACGTGAAATAAATCAGAGGACCTAGAGCAGGTGTGTACAGTATTTGATTAGAATGTAGCCTTAATTACTTTTTAGACATACATTTAATTTGTGTAATTATATGTTTCTTATACATAAGGAAGGGACCACACCCATAGAGACTACAGTTGTTTGACCAGCAGCTTGCACATTTTCCTCTTAAGAAAATAAGAACCTATCTAAGAACCTAAATAGCCTAAATTCTCAGTAGACACCAAATTTATAAGAACTATTTTAGGCTAACTGGGAAAAATTTAGGTTCTTATACGTGAGTGCTTACTGTAACTGATTTTTATTGGTTCGTTTTCTTGTAGGGTATTTTTGTATCGTTTGGCTTATCTTTTACAAATGTACTTTATTTTTCAGCATGGCAGACAAGAAAGGCTCCTCGTCTCACTTTGATGACATCATTAAGACAGTGAGTGAGTTCGGAAGATGGCAAAAGTTCATCTACTTCACTACTTGCGCCCTCGTTATTGTGCCCAGCGGTATCCATATAGCTGGAATGTACTTCATAACCGGTACACCTAAATTCCACTGCGTCACGCCAAATGTAACCTGTGACGAGAACAAGTGCTGCGATAACTGTACCGAATACGTGTTTGATGGACCATTTATCAGCACGACCACAGAGGTAATAAATGTCAGCCCTGACCTTTTAGTGAATAAATCGTTGGGTATCCATTAAACACTCAAAAACTTCATTAACTTCTTAAAATTCTTAAATAGCGCAATAGCTCTCCTAGTTTTAATTTGCTGTTCTCTTCCTCTCTGCCATGTAGTGACTATCTTATTTCAGTGAATAACTCACAGCAATGTGGTTTCTTTCTGGCCGTAAAGCCCATAGCCCGTTCCAGCCCCACAGCAGGATTGTGTAGGAACGGGCGAAATAGACCGGGGAGAGAACGGGGGAGAGCGAGTGAAAGTCATGATAACCGTCTTTCCTTTGCTCGTTTCTTAATTTCATTCGTTTATTTGCCCGTTACGACACAATCTGAAAACCTGGAACAGATTAAAAGTACAAGGCTCTTTATCTGGTCATTTTTAAGGTTGGGCCATTTCGACGAAAACCCATGCAGTGATAAGTGATTTCACTTTAAATTTTCCTTTTCAGTGGAATCTTATTTGCGACAGAGCTCATGTGGGTGCTAATGTTCAAGCAGGGTATGCCGCTGGGATGTTGGTCGGTTCGTTCATCTTCGGAGCAATCTCGGACATCTTCGGAAGACGGTTTTGTATGCTGCTATGTTCAGTATTAGCGGTAAGTCTTCTGAGATCAATGTCTGAATGTCAAGGTTAGATCAAAGTAGCCTGCGTAGCTGGCGGTCTTGTTGGCGCGCGAAGTAAATTTTTAGCGGCGAAACCGCGAAAGCGAGCGGTACAGCGCGAGAGTCTGGGGCCCTCGCTCGCTCGCTTCGCGCGCTCGGTCGCCTCGCGCGTTTTCCAATTCGCGCTTCGCGCTTCATTTTAGAGATTAAAGAGATTAAAGATTAAAGATTCAAAGACACTAAATTCCCTGCTCATATTCGAAACTCCGTGCAGAGAGACATAAATGAAAGAAAATTTTCCAGTGTTATGGGATGGCGTGCAATTCACATTTCACGAAAAATAAAATGGCCATTTCACGCTTCACGAAAAAAGGACCTAGAGAAATTGTATTCACGCACGCATTACAATTCCACTACATCCAAAGCATTTCTCTCTGTGATGTTTTAATTACCATCTACTCCTCAGAAACGGATTTGCAGGTGAGTTTGAACACCGTGTTTCTGTCATGTTCCATCCCAGACTCGTTGGCAGAGGAGTCGTCATCATATTCAGAGAGCTAATCGCTTTCCTTCCTGTCTTTCCTCCTCTCTGTTATCGTCCTGCGTTTATATTAAAAGCTCGCCGTTCTCCCCGAAAAAACTCCTAGTTGACGCCTTATATTTTGAACTACTTAAATTTCGACCAAGCTATGCGGAAAAAAAGTTATTTTTGGGGGGTATTGGTTGGTGCATTACTCAGACTAGAAATTACGTCTGCTCTCGCAGGCTATTCTCAGACACGCCTACCATTGATCACGCCTGCGGCTCGTGTTTTCTAAATTTCTCCCGTGTTCTCGAATGCCCGTCGTGTTTTATGGCAGTATAATACATATCTTTGGCTTCTTTATTGCTAATTTAATTTTACACAAAAATTTTGTCAAATTTTAAACTATGGTAGCGATATCGAGTTACGAGGACCGAGGCTCAAGATCCGGGTATTCAGTTTCCACTCACCAAAATGAATACTGTTTGATTTGAATTGCAAATGTTTTTACACTCATTTCGTATTCATTTTAAATCACCACCTTCACACGAGGAGTTGTTCGTTCGCCAGTCGCGGACTTCTTGGCTCAAAATTCGCCTTAGAATACAGTCTTGGATGATAAGAACTGTTGTCTAACATGTCCCAGACGGAAACTTCTGTTGGTTGAGCTTAAATATCGGCCTCTGGAACGAAATGGCCGCACATGTGGACCTTTAGCCAGCAACGGCAAGCGGGGTTAAGATCAGTGGAGACACAAGAGTCTTCTTCGTGCTCATGGTATGTAATCATATCTTTATGTTCCATGGCTAGGAACCTATAAGTGTGTAGTTGATAACATTTTGTAAGCTTTGAGACGTTATTTAGCCGAAACTAACAAATATTACTTGCGTCCATCAAAGAGTTGAGTACCCGCGGGAGGGAGGGGGTGGGGGGGGGGGGGGGGGAAGCAGGGGAAGGGGGGCTCCCATATAAAAGTGCCACCAGAATGTCGAAACAGTTCTTGTTCTCCAGCTTCTGTATTCAAGTGTACGACTAATGGTCTAGATCAAACGGCTAATACTGATCAGCCAAAACAAGAATGGCAGCCTCAGCAACCTTTCTTAATATAGTCGCACGTTCAAATCAGTTATCAATTCTCCGAACTACTTGCCATATATCTTTTCGATGTTTAGTTCTGAGAATTTGGTTGTACATCAAGACAATGCTCACTATGTCTCCAGCTTGGGGTTGAAATTGCATCCTTCGTCTTTCTTTTACGAAGAAATATGTGTATTAAAATATAAATGAAGGCTCACGGATGGCTAAAAGGAAATATTGTGCAAAATTCAAAGACAACTTTGAAGGAGCGTCTCCTATTTATAGATGTGGAAACGTCATTTTTGTTGAAAGTACACGCTCCTAAATTGTTTTGGTAACTATTACAGAATGTGTTTAATAAATCATTTGTTTTGTGTGACAGGAAAGGGACAAGCATGCATGGAACATATGGCAGGAGACAATATCCTGGACATGGACAATACAAGACAAAGAAGAAAGGTAAGATATTTTCATTATCATTACACGTAAAATATTGTTGAAGGGTATTCTCAGCGTGTCGATTACTTTTCTTAACCCTATATTCGGTCTGGGGGAGGGGGGGGGGGGGGCAGAAAGTGATTAAAAATTTATCTTACTTTAAGAGCATTCAAGCAATTGTAGTCAAACTTTGTGACTTTCCTAAAAAAATGTAAAATGTCTGGGAACATTTTGGTATGTCAATTGTTTGATCATGTGACTTGACGTTTACATGGCAACCAAGTTTTGACAGGTCGTAATTTGATGTTTTGCAGCGTAATTTTCAGTTTTCATGAGATTTCGCTTTTACGAAGGGTTTCTTTAAAATCTTTACAGTCTTTGCATCCTTATCCTTATATTTTTGATTTTTAAAATCCAATTTGGAGATTTTCTAACATTTCTGAACAATCTTGAAATCCATTGGGGGGGGGGGGGGGGGGGCACTTTCTGACCCCCTCCCCTACAGGCTCACGAACGAAAAAAACACCCAGGCCGAATAGGGTTAAGGAGGCTCACAGTAGCTTATTTTTAGCCTTGGAGTGAGACTTTTGAAAGCAAAAAATTGATCAGAAAGCAAACTTGAAATATTAAAGATCTCTAGATTTTGACAAAAACCAGTTTTCAGGATATCGCCATCGTTGCTATGGTGACCTTTGTTGCTTGGAAACCGGTGGCGAAAAACATGGTTATATGTCATCAGTATCGCGTAGTATGGCAAAAAATCTAAGGCTGCCTTCTGATCGAATTTTTGTTTCCAAAAGTCTCACCAAAAGCCAGGAAGATTGAAGACAGATTTTGAACGAGGAACTTGTAAAAATTGTACCAATTGATTTTTGTATAATACGCAAAATGTGACGTAACTCGTTATAAGTCGGGATAGATCGTGGTGGTGAAGTACTGTGTAATTATATGAATACTGACGAGTCGAACGAATGTTTTATTAATAAAGGGGATATTATTGATGTAGTTGTCACCAAAGTCATAGAACATCTGACTCGTCCCCAGTCGTCTCTCTTGTCTCCCGCTTTGTTTAATATTAATATTAATAGACAGGGCTGAATAACGTCTGCGCATGCCCCAAGCGCTTGCCAGGAAACCATAGCAACAACATAGGTAAAATGGCGTGATTTTCAAAAATACGAAACACTGCAAAGGTTTTCGCCAAAGAATAAGAGTTTGCCTGTAAACTTAAGCTTTAAAATCTTGCAGTGGATCCGCCTGTTACTGAGTGAAAACATATCTTTTGAACACAAGGGTTTTTTTCTGAACACTCGCTGAAAAATAGCCACGAAGCGCCCCACGATGTCAGAGTCCGCGAAAATGCAGAAACGAAGCAGTAATGATATACTCAAGTTTTCTCGTATTCCACGGCATTTCATGGCGAAAAATCTTCGATGTAAACTTTGAAGTGTTCAAATTATTATTTGCGAAAGTAGGAAAAGGAAATATTCCCGTTTTGGAGCGGAAATAAAAGACATTTATCTCTCCTTGCCGTCGTGTTTCAAAACCACACAACAACACGTTCGCGCCAAAAATTTGCTGTTGCTGTCGACACAGCGGCAAAATGAGTGCGCGTGCGCCAACCTGCTCACTCATTTCCATACAAACATAATGGCGGCAATTCAAAATTCCCGGTATTTGTTTTCATTTCGCGTGGATAAGGCCGTCACGGAACAGATTAAGGTTTTTACCTTGAAAACAATTCCGAGAGAGACTCTTCTTTCACATATCTTTTTAGCAAACTAATTATCTTTACCACAATAGTGAATTTATCGCTCGAAGTCGAGCGATCGTAAGTGAAACACGAAAACATAGCTCAAAGAGTTCATGTTTCACTTACGATCGCTCGACTTCGAGCGATTACGATCGCTCGACTTCGAGCGATAAATTCACTATTGTGGAAAAGATAATTAGTTTGCTAAAAAAGATATGCGAAAGAAGAGTCTCTCTCGGAATTGTTTCAAGGTAAAAAACCTTATCTGTTCCGTGACGGCCTTATCCACGCGAAATGAAAACAAATTCGAGAATTTTGAATTGCCGCCATTATGTTTGTATGGAAATGAGTGAGCAGGTTGGCGCACGCGCAGTCATTTTGCCGCTGTGTCGTTGCTGTCATGAAATCCCGCACATGCGCAGACGTTATTCAGCCCTGTCATATTAATATTAATAGGAGACAAGAGAGACGACTGGGGACGAGTCAGATAGAACATAAAGTTCAGAGCGGGAAAAGCTTGATTCTAGGATTGTCTTGATACAAAACAAATTCACAGAACGTACTTTAGTATTATAGTCAGTATGGAGAAGAGGAAGCATGATTCTAGGAGATATTGTCTTGATGTACACCAAATTCTTGGAACTTACATTAACAGGAGTATATGGAAATAAGTTTGGCCTAATTTATACGCCGCTCATTTCAGTCGCGTCGAATGTAATTCAAGCGGCAGAAATCTCGCAGAATCTTACTTTATTCGACTACGTTGCAATATATCATAGAATCAACGTATTCTACTTTGCTATTTGTCAGTTGGGCATTGCGCTGATTTCGATCGATTTCAGTGAGTTTTCTGGACTTGAATTTTACTCGACGCGACTGAAATGCAACGTAGAAATTGGGCCTTGAAGGAATTGACATTTTAAACTTGGTACCCCAACTGTACAGATTATTTTGGCTGTAAATTAGAAGTTATATTCCTTCAATTTGATTTAATTTAGCGAGTATTTTCATACCAAGACGAATAATGGCAGTAGAAAATATTAGAATTAAAGTATGGCGACACAAACTATGGCTGCAAAATTACTCTGAAGGTATTGTATTTCAAATAATGTTCTTTTTCTTTCAGGTTCAAAGATAACGACAGAAGATTCAAGAAGTTATTGATTCAAATAAAATGAATTGGATGCCTTTGGCTGGAAATGTTTGGGATGTGTTTTTTTTAAAGAAGGACAGATAAAAAAGTCGAAAAAAAAACTAAGTCTTTTGGCGGGAAAATTTTATTTCATGAAAACATTGCGCTTTAAAAGGGCCCGAGTAAAAATTCGAAAAAAAAACTAAGTCTTTTGGCGGGAAAATTGTTCTTGGAAAAAAAAAGGCTGCGCTTTTGAATGGTGTCTGATTTTGAATCAAAAATATACTAAGTCTTTTGGCGGGAAAAATCGTGCATTATGCCAACGGTTTGACCCATCAAAATACGAATTATATCTTTGATTTCTGAACTAGACTCTGTTCAAAAGCGCAGATTTTTTTTCTTGTTGGCAACCCTACATAGGCAAATATAGTAAAAGAGATAGCCTACATTTCTTCTAGTTTCCAGGCCCTTTAAAAGCGCAATTTTTTTGTTACTTATGTACTCAATAAAGACAATAAATAAAAGAAAAAATAGTATTTATAAGTGTTTTTTATTTGTTATTACCATTAACTAATTACAAGATATTTTTAATAACAAGCAAAGTTATTTACAACACTTGAAATTAAATTACTTAGTATAGCTATGAAAAAGAAAATGTGAAAAACATTTCAACGAATACTGCAACTGCTTCAGAAGCTAAATTATAAAATTTACGTAAAATCTTGAAAACTCGGAACTGAATTTTTTAAAAACAATTTGGCTCAGAATAAATGCAAGAACTAACGATTCAAGATTACAGTTTGTATTCATCAAGTTATAAGAGCGGTTTTGCAATGACTGTCTTAAAAACAAAATCAAATTGAGTATTCATAAAAATGAATCACATCCGTCTCAGAATAGCGTAACAGACCATGCAATCAAAACATGTGCTGGCTGACACATGTTTTGATTGCATATTCTATTACGCTATTTTATGGCTGCAGTAATTCGTTCTGTAATAACGTTGAAAACAAAAAGTTTTTAAATTTCGTTAGACAGTCATTTCTAAGTCATTAGGAAAAATGCTCTTAGTAAATCTATCCTATCGAATTATTCTTGACTGATCTCCTTTCCAAAAGATTAGAATGTTTTCCTTTCCAAAGCTTGAACCAGCAAAACTTAGATTACGAAATTATATAGAGAGATTTTACTAAAACCCGTGAAATAGATATTAGACAATTAGATGCTGGTTGACTTGTTAAATTTTGTTTCACGGGTTTTGTGAAATTTGTTGACAAGTAGCAAAGGCTGATGAATATTCAGAAAACTTGTTACCGGCGGCTAAATTACAGATAATACCTCTAGAAGTTAATCTCTGACTACTGATCTTGTCTTGTCTTGTTCTTGTCTTCATTCTCTCCTGATTTTGTGATTATGTTCCACGTCAGCAAGCCACTATTAAAAAAGGCTCTGAAAGAGAACACAAATGTACGTGTTTAAAATATTGAACTTGTTAAATTAGTCCATATTCGTATTCTCACGGTTGGACTGCACTAGCTTGCAATCGAGGCTCATGCGGGGAAATCTTTTCAAAATGCAAATATTTTTAATATATTCGATTCCCCCGCATGAGCCTCGATTGCAAGCTAGTTCCAGTCCAACCGAGAGAATACGAATATGGTCCACAGCATGCAACAGTAGCAAAACATAATGCTTTGTATTTATATAAAAATTATCGGAGAAACAAACTTTTTGTTGGGGACGTATCTCAAGTACTACTTTCGTCTAAACTTTTAGAAAACGAGAATTCCTTTTCTTCAAGGTTATTGCCATTAATTACAATTCATTTTCAACTTCAAGTTGGACCAAGATCAAAAATTAATTTCCCTTATTGGTTGTCATACATTTTCTTTAGTTTGTTGGTTATGAGAACTTGGTGGTACATCAAAACAACTGCCATTTGATGATGATTTGACGATGTAATTGATATTGCAAGGAGAGATTAGATGTTGATCACATTATAATACAGTCGACTATAAAAGGACACGTGAATAATATAATGCCGGGGGTGACATCAGACAATTAATTTTACATAGCTTGTGAGCTCGGAGAATTAATAAAAAAATAAATTCTAAGAGTTGTACTCAATGACGTTATTCACGAGAAGCCACGAATGTTAAAATGACTCAATCACGTATCTCTGTAAAATCAAATGACTGCGAGCGAAGAACGAAAAGATGTTTATTCTGAGACGTCATTTATTGTTGTCTCTTTGGTGAAAATACAGAAAATGAACACCAGCAATAGGCCACGTTCGATATCCGAGGCTTTCATGATCAGGACAAAATTTTAATTTCTTAAATATTAACCCGCAAAGTGAGATAGAATTTTGACAGTGCGTGTTTAAAAGAGATTTGGATGCGAAGAAAACAACACCAAATATATGATTTTGTCTTGAAAGCCTCGTGGCTAAATTTTACCTCATGTATTGCTGTATTTTAATGAGCAACGAGCACAAAATATTGTAACTTTTTATATATTTATCAAATTTCGCAAAAAATTGTCATTTGACTGACACAGGAGAAGAAAAAGCTACTTTTAATACTCGATTCAACTGATCGTAGAAATAATTTTTTTCCAAAGGGCTCCGAAGCTTGTTTAAATTCCGATCATACTTTTGTTGGTCACACACTTTACAAACAGAAATATCACCTGGCACAATTTAAAAATCTATCAGCGTCCTTTCTGTAACAACTGGACTCCTTGCTCCTTAAAATTGAACATCTGATCAGTAGCTAGAATCTTCGCTTAAGGCTGGTTTCACTTCTCGATCATTGCTTGATTTTCACTTGCCCTACGTGCACAAAAAATGTCCCTCTTAAATTTTCCATACTCTTCAAAGCATAGAATAATTTTTAATTCGAGTCCAGTTTACGAATTGTCTTACATCCACATTGTGAAGCCGAATGCTGATATTTTGATCTTAAAATTAATTTGTGCAAGGTTTCAGAGTTTCAGAAAAAACAATCTTCGAGATAACAGAGGAACGATTGCAAGCTTAAACTACTTGAATATGTTTGTATTAGTCTCAAAAATAAATCCCCGAGGTTCTGACTGAAGAAAAGGCAGTTCAAGCACAAATCATTTTCTAATACATGTAAATGTCATCACTGAACCAGCAGCTTGTGTATAAAATTAAGTCAGCAAAAGAACATTCAGCCTTGCTTACTATCCCTTGTCACATTGTTCTAAATTTTTTGATAAAAAATAAACATGTACAAGTTGAGAGACACTGGTTTGCTTTATATCTTTGACTCTAATTTGATCTAATTTCTTCTTGTATATCATACAATTCTCAATACATAAATCCATTAAATTATCAAAACATTGCCATGGTAACGAATCTGAAAAAAATTCTTTGGAATTTCTTTGAAAAAAGAAAATCAACAGTACAAACAAAAATAATCGATCAACATCTGTTTTTCTTTTTGCCATATATCAATACCTTGCCATATAGAGCGTTTTCACCAAAATAACAAGATCGTTTTGCGTGCATCAAAAACATCAACAAACTCAGAGATTGTAGAGTAGGTGGAAATAAATACATTCCCCAAATTTTAACTTGCCGGTGTTCATTGCAACGAAGTTATCGGGAAAACAATATTCGGAAAATTACAGAGCTTAGTATGGGTCCGCCATATTGGTGTACCAGTTTGAAACACCAATATGGCGGCCAAAAATGTCAGCGAGAAGAAAAAAAGATTTTGCTTCCAAAGTCATGAGTTTTAGTTCGGAATGCTTTGGTCATCATTTTTAACTTATTAGCATATCGGAAAATTATTTAAAAAGTGCGAAAATATTGGTTTCTGTAACATTTCAGGTCACATTGAGCTAGGCCGTCTCAAATTTCAAAACGCTTTATCTCCAAAATGAAGGACTCTGCTGCTTTTCCCAGCAATTAGCGACACTGATGTCTAGAATATGCTAAAAGAACAGCTTTGTATGATCAATAGTTTTGAATTTAGAATTTTGATGACGTCACGTGAAAACGCTCTATAGGAGCAGTAGCCACATGTACACATTAAAGACATAATGAAGTGGCTTACCTTCACGTAATCCTTTGCACTGTTATTTTCTGTTAGCCTCTTCTATGCCTTATAATTCTATTTCTTTATTGTAACTTCATCTGAAAGCGAGAAAAACAATGTTGAAATGAGTAAATATCATCCACGGAGCAGTTAGTCCAGCCATGGCCCAAAATTGATCAACTGATTTTTTTTTGCAAAAATGTGAAATTCCGATGATAATACCCCCCCCCCCCCCCCTCTCTCCGAAAATACACCCGCCAAATCTCAAACGCAAAAATAATTTTCGATGATATAAGCCCCTCACCTCCCAGTTTCCATCAGATATAAACCCATAGGCTTATAATTAGCTATTAATTTTGTGTGCAGCTAAAAAAATTAGACGCAAAATCCCTTCCAAATATAAGATCATATAAACCCAAACATTTTTGAAACGCAAAATTCCTTCTAAAATAAGCCTCCCGATGATAAACCCCTCTCCACAATACCTTGCTATAGGAGCAGTAGCCACATGTACACAATATAAGACATAATCAAGTGGCTCACCTTCACGTAATCTTTGCAGTTGTTTTCTTTTAGCCACTCCTACGACTTATAAGATATTTCGTTTGGCACTTCATCTGAAAGCGAAAAGAGAAAAAATAATGAATAAATGCCATCCATTCATTTACATGTACTGTTAGCTACATGTATAAATATTATTGTTACAAGTGAAACCCACTAGAACATCAAAGCCAATTGCAACAGGTGGTTCAAAATGTTCTGAACAGCTAGTATTGGTCATTTAATCCTTTAGTTTAGCGAGTTTTAATCGTAGTTTGCTCAATGTAATCCGCTACGATCGATCACTGTCAGTTCCACAGAAAATTTGCTGCCTTCTGACTACTGACGTATTGAATATAGTAGCCTGTGCAGCAGGCGCTGGAGTAAAATGAAGCGCGAGTGAAGCGCGAATTGGAGGGACGCGCGCGAGGAAGAAAACGCGCGAAGCGATATATAGGGAAAACGTAATTATATGAAGGGCGGATTAAAGATGAAATGAATTAAATGATCCTCGCAGTGTATTTTAAGACTGTGGTCAACCTCCCTTTTCTTTCTACTCGGCGTCAATTTTAATACCGCAAAATGTTTTCATGTCGGCCAACATTCCCTAACGTTGGTACAAACACGTACGAGTTTGCCCTGGAAATGGTTCCTTGTTAATTTTCAAATTCACTCTCTAACGAAGAACTGAGTGGCTTGCATTGCTTGACAACTAATTCGTGTTTCCTTTGCATCTTACATTACAGTCTCACAAATAAAGACAACACAAGTGTGCTCCGCCAGTTATGCGGGACACTAGTTTCACGGTCTTACCTTGCTTTCTGGTCTCCGTGTGAACCTGACCAGACTCGGTAGTGAGTTGTCGGTCCATATCAAGTCTTCAAGTGCATACCACTTGACCATTTGTCCAGCATTAACCTCGACTTGTCAGCAAGTTTTCTAGTTCTTCCGTTCAAGAATTCAAACAGCTCCGACCACGAGGAACTCAAGATTAAAATGCAAATGAGTTGCGCGAACGAGAAAAAGAGATCACGCCTCAAGTTCTGCACGTGCAAATTACAAATCGTTGGTCTAGTGTGTTGAATTAGTCTTGTTCCCAAACCTCTTCCTTCTGGGCGGAAGGAAGAGATCTGGGAACGAGATAAGTGTTGAATTAATTTGAAAACAGTTGTCAGAGTAAATATCCCTTTTAACAGCAATTACATGGTTACAGAAAATGTTCTGTTTTCTCTCGTTTTGCAATTGTAACGGCGGGAGAGCGAAATTATCCACCGCTCGCTCACGAAAAACGCTTTCGGTGCAGCCTAGACTGAACACCCGAGGGGTGGGTGGTGGTGTTGGGGAGGGCGGGGGGGGGGGGGGGGGTACTCATCGGAATTTATGGTGGGGGTGTGCCACCCGGTTTTCTAAATCCTGACCCAATTTCAGACCAAAATAGGTAACATTCCCATTTTCAGACCTGACCTCTAAAATCCCTAACTGTTGTTTCAGACGGTATTCAGCCTTGGAGCAAGTTTGGTAGACTGCCTGTCATTCTTCACATTCCTTCGTTTTGGCACAGCAGCCTCCGTGACTGGTTTCTTTGTCTGTCATTACGTCTACATCCTGGAACTTGTTGGACCCAGTTACCGCACCATGGGCGCTAAAGTCATGGACTTTTTCTGGGTGACTGGAGCAGCTGTCATGGCTCTACTGGCGTACTTCATACGGGACTGGAGAACATTGCTTCTCGTAGCAAGCTTTCCCCCGGTTCTGTTTCTTCTCTTGTGGACGTGAGTTTTCTATTAGTCATAGAGAAAAGAGGATGATCTATGAGAAGAATTCCCCGTGCCCCATTATTTATTTAAAATATATTAATAGTTTCGCGCCATGCACTGTGAAAGTTTTTATTTCCTTCTGATCGAGGCTCCGTCGTCACTTACGTTACTTGAACTGACCAATCAGGTGGCGCTCTTAAAATAGCTCAGCTATGGAGTGAAATTATCATTGGAAGAGACTCATGTATGGAAATGTTTCTCTTAGGTCGTCCACCACATATTACACTTTAGAATACTTTTCATTTGCATCATTGTGCGGTACGGTTAGGTAAGCATGACCGTATTTTGTTGGAACATTATATCAGAAAAGTTCTTGGAAGATGCTAGCACCGTTGAAACACTACTGAATCAGTTTAAATTGTCCAATAAACTTTGTAGCCCTCTGATCATATCACTGACAGCAGCAGTATGTCAGAGTATGTACGCATTGCATACCTATTTTGTATCTCCAGGGTGTTACCTGAATCAGCAAGATGGCTTGTTGTCAATGGCCAGGTGGAAAAGGCATATAACGTTCTCAAGAACTACGCCGAGAAGAGTGCAGTGTCCATTGACTCGGAGTCCTTGAAGGATTCGCTTGCTAAATGTTACCATGGAGAAGCGGAATCACAGGCGAACAAAATCCGCCATACACCGCTTGACCTCCTGAGGACACCACGCATGCGCAAAAGAACACTCATTCTTTGGTTTAACTGGTAAGCTATAGTCTCGTGCTACACTCAAAGTGCCTTTCTCCACCCAGGACTTGTTGCAGGGATTTGTAGCAAGACTGTGTCCCGGGAACAAGTTCCTTGCGCGTACACACGAGGGGACTTGTTGCAGGGTCAGTCTGATTTGGTCTTTTTAAAATTGGTTTATTTTCTTATTTGGTCGCAGGGACTTGTCCCACGAACAGTACACACGGGGAAAAAAAAGGGGGGGGGGGTGGGGAACAAGTCCCGGGGACCTTCAAATCAAACCAGTTTGAATTCGTGGGACAGGTCGCGGAGACTTGTTACAGGGACTTGCCCTGGAGACAAGATCCCTTGTGTGTACTGACCTTAAAATATTTGTTGTCTTTTCAGGATAGTGGTTAGCTTGGTGTACTTCGGTTTCCTGTTGTACATATCTAACCTGGCTGGTAACCCTTATCTCAACTTGTTCCTGATGTACATTACTGACATACCCAGTCAGATATTCCTCTCCTGGTTTGTTATGAAAAAGTATGTTTATACATTTGTACATGCACAAGGTGACTTTTAACTTAGTTCAAGGTTTGATAATGAATTAGGAGAGAAGTTCCATGCTATCTCGACTAATTTTATTTGACGTCACACGCTATTTTTTTTAATGTTTTAGATTTGGCCGCCGCGTTTCCCCACTGTGTTTTTATGGTTAGTTGTGGTTTATCCTGCTTGCTTGTTCTAGCTGTACCTGAAGGTATGTACGTACATGTATATATCCATATGACTGTTTATGACAATAGAGCGGTTTTCATTTGAGTGTCGTAAAACCAAAACCAAAGCAATTACAATGGCCAATCACAACAAACGTTAACAACAAAATGAACCAATAAAAACTCAAAGTAAATACACGTAACCGGCGCCAAGCGCGGGAAAACGCGTGCGACCAAGTCGTGATTGGTTTTGGTTTTGCATCTGATTGGTTGAGTAGGTGGCGCGAGTTTGAAACCAATCACAAAGCGTAGTAAAGCAAAACCAAATTACTTTCGACACTCAATTAAAAACCGTTCTATACTAGAAATATTTTTTAATGAGTCTTTTGTCTGAATGCTTTATTTATAGCCCGGAATTATCTGACGAGATTGAGCACGGTAACGCAAATTATCATTTAGTCGGAATTGATTGCCGTATGGCGTTGGACTGATTAAAAATACTAAGACTTAAGAATTAACTTAAAATTAAGAAAGATTAGCAGCTCTCATGTGGATACTGACTTTGTTATTTACGTGCAGGTCCGATTATATGGTCTGTTTAATTTTTGAATAAGCGAAATAAATATTTACAACTGATTCTCGACTAGTATATCTCACCTATATGAGCGCTATTTACAGTAAATAAAAAAGTCGCTCCGCTTAACAGTCCACATTTTACTGATGCATGTCAACTTATTCAAAACGTACGAGACATTTTTTAGGTTTCTTCTGTTTGTTTACATAACAACTGCTTTGCTGTCTTTACAACTGCCGTGCGAAGCTCGCGAAGACGCCAACAATACAGAAATGGATTAATGGACGAGTTCATAAATACTACAGTGTCGGCAAAGTTCCACTGTGTTGTCCATTCCTTAACTGAGCTTCCATGGAGAGTCAATAAAATATAGAATGGCAAATAACATATAATCAAACAAATATAACTGAATACGAAAGTGTTCATTGCACTCTTTTTCAAGCGCATTGTGTTTAAATTATTTCCAACATCTAAACTTTGTACTGCCTGTTGTTGAGCGTGAATTTGTGACTGATGCTTGCGAACAATTCGATAGATTTTAATGTAAGAGATTGTGGAAATAATAAGACAAACAGCAGTAACAACTGCGGCTATCAGGGAAAAGGCACGTTCATTCCAAAGTCCAAAACATGACAACATGAAGATGATCAGCCAAATGATCACTACAGCACACCTGACACGGGATTCAGTCACCAAAGTAACATATCTCATGTGATAGTGAAGAGCTATTAATCGATCTACTGTTATGGCTGTTATTGTGCAGAGAGAAACTCCACATAAAGAAAACGTAATGACTGCTGCTGTAAGGCGTAACAAATTGTATTTCGTCACACTGTCAGCAATATAAAGCGGTTGAGCAACGAAGCCAACAAGAAGGTCTGAAACAGCGAGATTACAGAGCATAATCATTGAAGTTGAACGAATGGAAGGAGTTCTTATTATGGCGGCCAACACCAAAGCGTTTCCCAGAATGGAGATGAGCATCAATGGAGCATTAAGAACACAGTTTATGATGACAATATTCCCAGGAGTATCGAGGTCTTCATTGTGTGAATGATGGTCTGCCGTTCTGTTGTTCCTGTTATTCATATCAACGTTTAATATGAACTCTTGGCGTTGTTAAGCTTTTTCTTTAACTAAAAAGACCAAATAATGAAAATAATTCTTCTTTTTGTCCGAGCGAAAAGCAAATAACAAAGCTGCGATCGAACGGTGGAGACGCCAACACAAAACAGCGCAGTCCATAAACAGCCGGTGACTCCTATATTGAATTCCTTCTCAGTTGACGTTTTTCATGAAGTTTCTTCATGACGTCTTCATTTTTTCGAATACAAAACGACATATGTTTTGAAAACTTGACTTCATCATGTATTGTATATCATATAACTTGAAAAGCGTTTGTTTAAACCTCAGAAAATTTAATGAACCTTTTAAGATGGAAATTGCTTAAACGTGGAGATGGATTGGAAGAATATCTACTATTCAAGATTAGCTCGGAGATCGACAGGGTAAAACAAAACAAAAAAACAGCTGTAAACATGCTAAAGTCGAAGTTTCTGCGAGCGAGTATTAAGGAAGAAAGTAGAAAACGTTGATGAAAAGAGGCGGGTATGGTGACCTGGTATAAGTTATGACCGATTTTCATCTTCTCTAGCTTTATTCATGTGGTCTTACTAGTGTCTCCTCGAGTCTCCGTCACATGATACATCAGTGCGTCGATTCAAAAGCCTAACTGGTTTGCTTTGTACCAACAAATTCAGAGTTAATAATTAATCTGTTTACAGCTGTTTTTTTTTTCTTCTACCCTTTCTGCTTGATGAATAAGAGAATCACTGAATAGCTGTTAGTATTATCATTAAATAATAGTACTGAGGCAATTTCCTTCTAAAGAGGCTCAGTAAGTTATTACAAGTTTAATGCTCTTCGAATTATGTTAAATACCAATTCTAATATGTCAAGCTTTCAACAAACTGTCGCGTTTTAGAAAAAAAAACGTCACTGGCGATGCTTCATATCAAGAGAAGGAGTTCATTAAGAATTATCGGCTGTTTTAAAAATACTCTTAACATCTTGAGGTCCGTACATGTTCTAACCCATTTTATTTCAATAGTGATAGACCAAGGCATGTAGTTTTGCCTCTCATAAATACACCTATTTCAACGTTGTCGGATAGAAAGCGTTTTTATTTCGTTTTTATTTTATTTCGCACGTGATGTATTTGGTTTGCCCTGAATTAGATAATTTGTTTTTCCATATTTTTTCACTAGCTGATTCTTCTAAAATTAAGTTTGGCCAAAAGTAGCTTACTTCTACAGGTTTAAAACAAAAAGGAAACGTTAGAAGTAATGTTTTTCATGTTACTTCTCATTAGTATTCGGTGCGTGCAGCAGTTTTCTATTTTTAACCATGCCACCTTTCGGCTCTCGGTCTCAGTTGTCTTGCGGGCTTTGCGGGCTTTTAAAACTGACATTTCTATCCGACAACGTTAATTGAAATAGGTGTATATAATAACGTTTTACCCACCGGCTTGCATCTTATAAAATGTATGGACCAGTAAGAATAATTTAAATGTTAAAATTGAAATTTCATGCAAATAAGTAGCTAATAAACAAAGGTTCGATAACATTTAAAGCCCATCGGGGATTTTTTTTCCCCCACTTCAGGTTGTGCAATACTTTTTTTGGCCGTAAGCTTGTGTAAGCTGCGTTTAGTCTACACACTGTTACTACGTTGGTGGTGCTATACAGGCCCGTAGACAGGATTATGAATGGGGAGAGGGAGGGGGGGGGGGGGGGGGGGGGGGGGTGCGCGTTAGAGTGCCAAAGTGCGATCGTACGTGCGACGAAGGTGCGAGCTACAAGGTGGGTCCGAGGGCATGCCCCCCCTGGAAATTGTGAAAGATTAGTTTTCTGAGACTGCATTTCGTGTGCTTTGAAGGCAGCCTGATATGAAACCAGGCAGCCAAAAGCGAACGTAAAAACATGAATATTTCTGGAACTTTTCAGTTTAAATTCAAAATGGATTTTTGACAAACAAATATTTTATGTGCATGTAATTTAAAAGCTTAGAGAATACCGATGGAAGAAGCATAGCGTCACTTATAATTATACAGCGCATATACTGGCAGATATGCCCTGTGTGACACTTGGCGCCAACAGGATTGATGATGATGACAGGCAGACACAAAATAGATACCTTCAGGATTGGTAGCTGGGGCGTTGTGGGTCTGACGTTGCCTAGTTCCTAGGTGCTAGAGATACCAATTAAGTTAATCAATCAATGGAGCATTACCGTCGATTTAACTGTTACGCGACCGTTGAAATCAAAATTCCTCTGAACGGTTTGGAAAAGATTTCCTTCAATAATACACGGTCATACCTTATATGGAAGTGTTCGATTTTACCGCGAGTAAACACCTTCCATATAAGGTACGGACATCTTTTGCAAGCCGCTCAGAGGAGTTTTGATTTAAACGGTCGCGTAACAGTGAAATCAACGGTAAGAACACAGTTTATGATGACAATAGCTTCATGACTTGCGTTTTCTTCAATGTTTGAATGATCATCTACTGAATCGTTCTTGCCTTTATCGGTGTACGTGTAGTTCAACATTTAACTTGATCTCAAGGTGCAGCAAGATTCTAAAGGAAGATTTCGTCGAACAGTGCTAGATATGCCAATTTAGTTAATTGCCTAATATCACTAGTACTTCACGAGTTTTTAGTTTTCTTTTATTGTTTTTAATTAAGTTCTTTCTAACGCTTTCACATTTTGGCCAAAAAGGACAGTTTGTGTCATCACATAGAGGACATTTCAAGTAGTAACAAAACAAAAACAAAAACAAACAAAAACAAAACAAAACAAAACAAAACAAAAACAAAAAAAAAGTAACAAAACAAATGTGAAATATAAAGCCACCGTTTCCTTAGAACTATTTCTTAATCTATAATTTCCGGAGCTTTAAAGAATAGCCCCTATGCTTGTTAATTACACCAGAATAGTTAATTTCACCACCAGACCTCGAGATCTCAACTTGTAAATTTTATCATGAACGAATTTCCAAAATATTAAACATGATAAGAATATCCTTGGAGTAAGCTGTATGAAGGTTCCAGAGGCTGAAAAGAACTTCGGGTAACTTCGGCGGTGAATTTTGAGCAGCTGAAGGCGTATTCTCAAAATTTAAGAGAACATTAACATAAAAAGACAAATAAAACCGTTCATCAGCTTCTTTTTACATATGGCTAGTCATGAGCAATAGTGTCTATTTTGACTATTTTCTATATATTTTGCTCGATATATCACAATTTATTGGAAATAAATTATAGTTAATCAACAACTCTTGTTTCGAGCCATGAGCTTTGTCCTGTGACCTCACATGAGAACCCTATAGAAACCTCTATCCTTTTATTAGCCAATCAGATTACAACTCGCCTCCTTGATAAGCGTGTGTTCCACGTGATTGCTGTCTTTCGTTTCTACACAAGAAACGCGACAGATACAATTGATTCTTCGCAATAATTTTGGTTCCCTCCCACACCTCCCGATAGCTCATGCTCGAATGCAATTGTTACACTCTACATGTGTACCTTGTCTTGTCTATTTTACGACACCTTGATGTACATTGTATGTTAATCATTGCATAATAAGCAGCTGTATACTAATACTGTATGGCATTGTCTGAATGAACATTTGAAACTTTAAAATAATATCGTTATGGTATACTTTAGTTTTAATCCTGTTTCCAGTAATGATATTATGAATTTGAGAACATTAATTATTTTAATAAAGTTGGGAATGGGGATGAAGTGCTCCTCTCGTCACACTTTTGCCGCTCCCATAGACTCGACATTTTGGAGGCCCAACTCCCTCCAGTTAATTAAGTTAGTGGAGGCCACACTCCCTCCAATCAGAGAGGAGGCCCAACTTCCTCCTCTCTACCCAGGAATGCTCATAGTCGGTGGTTTGGAGGCCCAACTTTCTCCTCTCCATCCGGTGTGTGCACCTCCCTGGGCCGTAGGTTTTGTTTCATTGTAGCTTGTCAATCCACGAGTAAAAAATTAGTGTACATGGGGCTGACGATTAATTAATTTTTAATTGAGCACTTTGTCCCCACTTCCCCATTTTCAGCCACATCAAGTTGTTATTCATTTGTTATTTTATTGCTATGGGTTTTATTATAAGAAACAGGAGGAAGGGGATTAATTACCGAGTCACTCCGATGGATGTCAGAATACAAAATATATTTTGTTGGCTGCTGTGAAATTTCGCTTTGCTTTGCGAAACCCTCGAGCGAAAGTTCGTGGGACTTTGTGAAATTTCGTGCGAAATTTCGCTTCGCAGTCAACGGACAATTCGTTCTAAACGTTTACCTGACAAGGATGTGAAATCATCAACATTAGTTACTAGATGCATACCACCGTTTCCGAAACCGACGAAACCGCGTTCTCTGATTGGCTAATGACACTCGAGATGTCCTGCACTATCCAGCAATGGTTTAAAATTATGAGCTCCGAAATTCGTCGAAATTCGCTTACATTACTTTTACACAGTACTGTCACTGCATGCATTCAGCTGACTTCTACTTATGAAGGTCTATAGTTGCCTGAATACTGTAGTATTAAATTGTGTCATTTTTATAGACCAAAAGGTTGTTACCACGGTGCTGGCTTTCATCGGACGATCACTGGATACAGCGTCATTTTCAAACATCTATCTGTTCACCAATGAACTGTACCCAACTTCCATAAGGTAACGACGGCATGTATGCTAACTATAGGTAAAATTTGGCATTCTAAAACTACTAAGTTTTAAACGTGAAATATATTAACAGTTTTATGGTGAATGAATTTTAGGAACCTCGCAGTTGGTGCATGCTCGACAAACGCTCGGCTTGGTACAATTGCAGCACCTTATATTGTTATGCTGGTAAGATTAGTAATACATGGGTGCGCGGAGACATGAAATTTATCTTCGAGTGTTCAACTCATTTGAACACGAGAAGATAAATTTGATATCTGCAAGCAATTATGTATTTATTTTGTTTATTTTATAAACATACTAATAACGAAGTTTTTGACGATTTTCCGAACTATTTCCGACCATTTCCGAAGATTTTCCCAATGTTGTCCGAAGGTGTTACGAACAGTTCTGAATAAATTCCGATTTTTGTTGAAGATTTCCGAAGATTACCGAAAATTGCCAAAGATTGCCGAGGAAGATCCGAAGCTCATTCAGCATTGAAACATTGCAAACTCGTCAGCAACGTGACATCATCGATATCTTCACATGTGAAATATATCATATCTTTTACAGTGTAAAGATACGATTTTTCTCAGTGAGAGAAATCCTTGGACAACTGCTGGTACATCACGCAGCAAGTATTTAAAGTATTTATGTTAAAAAAACCTGAAAGTATTTGACATTTTGACCGTTTTTGCGATCAAAATCTCCTCCCCATTAGGCCAAAATAGTTGAATATTCAAATGACTCACCGTTTGGGACCTGAATTGTTTGAAAATACAACAAAGTTGTCAAATTCTTCATTTCTAATCTTCCTCGAGGTTGAATAGTGCCATGCTATTAAACTGCTCATGTGTGTTTTTCTAGTCCCAGCTTCCCGGCGTGAGCGTGACTCTTCCCATGGTCATCTTTGGTGTTTTGACTGTTACCGCTGGCCTAATGACACTGTGGCTTCCGGAGACTCTGTTCTCAAGCATGCATCAGACAGTGGAAGAAATGCAGCAGGCCAAAGAGTATTATGGGTTGATTTGTATGGAGAAACCTCGTCCCAACCCTCTACCGTGTTGTACAAGGTAAACAACACAAGATCAATAATACACATGATCACGAGACCAATAAAGAAAAAGTCCAAATTTTTTAATGTCTTCATCCAATTTTCTATTACTGGTATTATAATTTCAACCGTGAGGTATTTTTGAGTCTTTGGCGTCACTTTCTTTAATTCGCAACCAGGCCTTCGGAACAAGGTCAAGTAATAGCGGCCGTAAAATCTCGGGAAAAAAGTACAAAAAATAGACTTCTAATGTTCGTAATGGATTGAAATTTGGCAAGATGAGAAAATCACATCACTCTCATGGTCCAGCGGTTAACGTTCAAGAACATGTGTCATGTACCTGCTTGACAAACAATGTCAAGGATTTTAACTGGATAGTTTATTTTGTAACCTCATCCATTGTTATTTCGCTTTGATTTCAGGTGTGACTCATCAAGTGAGAGTAGTTCTCCGATGAGTTTTCCGGTGAAGCCGCGCATGTCAAAGGCGAGGCACTATCTTCTGAAGCACCACAATGCTGCGAGTCTGGAGTATAGATCAGTATACAGCTGTTTCGAGAAAGGCTGTCGGAAAAAAGCGCACGCGACAATCCCGAAAGGTATTGTGGGTAGTTTTAAGTTCACGGTTCCTTGACTTCAGCATTTCAGGGAAATCTGAGAAAATGGCACGAGACGCCATGGACGTATGTTTGCGAGTGCTAAAAAAAAAGCAAAAAAAGTAGGTTCGACAGCTACAGTGTCAGGAACGTACCTCGCTGATCATTTCCCAGATTACCTTTCGGGATTGTCGGGTGCGCTTTTTTCCGACAACCTTTCTCGAAACAGCTGTATGTGGAATAAATATAACCAAGAGAGGATGATCTAAGAGAAGCATTCCCCCATACATGGGTCTCTTCCAATGATAATTTTTTTGAAATCTATTTTTAACTTTCAGTCCGTAGCTGAGCTATGTTAAGAGTGCCACCTGATTGGTCAGTTCGAGTAACGTGATGTCGGAGCCTCGATCAGAAGGAAATAAAAATAACTTTCACAGCATGTCGCGAGATTGTCAATAGATTTCAAAAAATTATTATGGAGCCCGGGAAATCCTTCTCTTAGATTATCCTCTCTTGATATATAACAGAAGACAGAAAGAAAAGTAGTTTGCCTGCCGCTTTAGTTGTCTCACGGCATTTCTCAGTTCAGAAGGATGGAAAAATTGTCCGATTTGTTTAAAAAAAATTTATTTGATGACAACCTTACACAGTTTCTTTTACTTTTATATAATATTTCCACTCCTTTCTCTGTACATTTCTAGATATGTTATTTCTTTTGTAATAACACAGTAGAGAACCGACTGCTACGTTTTAATACTTATTCATTTGGTTATATTATGCTGTATGACAGCAATAGGAATTTAGGTGTAAGTATAATAGCACATAAAAATAATAAAAAATTATTACTATACCCTAGTACCAGAGAGGTTTGTTTTTTATATAAAAAGTTTTAAGTGAGTTGTTTTGATAAAATCATGTGCATAGTGGGTTTGTAAGGTCTGAGCGCAGCGTAGTCATCACCTTGTCTACATAGCTCAGTTGTCTCATGCAAAACGACTAAACAACCAATAATTTCATTTTCCTGCCTAAAATATATCTTATAGAAAAAAGCCGTGATGAACAAAAGCGTATGTACAAGACTTTCACTGATTGCAAATGTAGAATAAAATTTGAGAACGAAAGCCTACCTTGTATATCGTCATATTTTGTCCTGTGTCATTTCTAGTTATTTGTTTTTCCGATCTCAGCATGCTCAGTGCCTGAATACGGCATACAGCGCTTCCCGCCAATTCAGGTTGCACGGAATGACGTCACGATTATGCGGCCAGGTTGCTGAGTAGTCTTCAAAATGGCGGCGGCCGTAGTCGAATTTTTCGACACTTTGAAGGCCAATTTCGTGAGGTTATGAGGCTCTTTGGAACTTCAAACTACGGTCAGTAATTAATCTTCATGTTTACTTTTTAATGGTAGTGAGAAAAAAAAATGCGCTTTCTGGAGTGACCTTCTCCTTAAATAAATATTCCATTTTGATTAATTAAATAGTTAACTATTTGTTTAAAGTTCTTTTCTTTGTAATTCAGTCCTAGAATTTTCAATACCGTTAAAGCCACCCCCTTTATAAGCTCCCCGTCTCTAATAACCCCCGTCTAGAACTTCAGTCAATTTCTCTATTAACACCCTCCCCTATTCTAAAGATAGTAAGCCAAGACAATATGATTTTAGAGTTATCCGTCCACCACATTTATTTTTTTAAATCGTTTCATTTTTTGTGGAACAGTGTCCTATATCTCCTTAATTATTCGCTAGCTGATTTTTCAATAAGCCCCGCTGCCTATAACAACCCCCCTTCTCTATTAAGCCCACCTCTAATAGGGCTTTTCACGGTTACTACAATTGAATTAAGATTCTTTGGTGTTAGACATTAATGGTGTATTTTCGACGGAAAATTCCTCACAGTCAGCATCAGCATAATAATGTGCCTCATTGGACGGTACAGGAACATCCAATGACGAATCTTCATTTGAACTGGACCACCTTCATAAAAGAAGATGAAACAAACAAACATTTAACGTTTTTACGTTTGCTTCTTCACAAATAGACTGCAAAACAGTCTCTCTTTTTCTCGAGATATTGTGCGCGCGCGAATTGAGAGGCGCGAAGCGCCGATAATCCATTTTCAGCGTTTTCTCCCCAATCCCACTCGTAATTTTCACGCTCGTTCCAGATCCTTTTCACGCCACGTTCAGCCCGACTCTTGCGCTAAAATACGGACTGTTTTGCAGTCTACTTCACAAATGGATGTGATGAAATTACGGACTAACGCTATCCCGTGCACGCCAATCTATAAAATATATCAAGAGAAAAAGAGACGACTCCATCACATCACGATAAATGTTTTGACTAGTGAAGCCAACTTTACCCAAGCCGGCGAATTTGCGTCCAAACTGTTTTCTTGAAAAAATGAAAGAAAACCATGGAGGTTTAGCTAATCATAGTATACTAAGCAGCTTGTGCCTTCACCATGAACCGCCCAAGGAAAAAAATGCATTTGTGATTCTCTCGAATAAAAGTTAAGAGCCCGAAGAAAAATCTGGAGCAGTTACAGCAAAGAGCCCAAAAGTGTGACCACTTTCAATTAATTCACATTCTTTCGTGCGCGCAGACTATCCAATCAGAGGCCGAAGATAGCTATCCTCGGCCCAAAAGTGGTCATACTTTTGGGCTCCTTGCTGTTTAGTTTATTTAATTTACCCGAAAATATGAATGAATTTAATCCTCCAACAAATTAATTATTAATTACTGTCCAAGGCATGTTTGATGAACTGAACACAGCAACCCTGAACGTTTTTATCCAGCAGTGCTAAAACATCTATGATTTCTTAATTTTAATACGTTAATTAATATATTATAGTTATCCCACCTTAAAAACGAGAATGGGTTCATAACATGTTTCTCCATCCATATAAACCCATAATACTCTTTAGCTAGATTTGTTTCCTCGAGTGTCTGACACATATTTGAATTGA
This sequence comes from Desmophyllum pertusum, assembly GCA_029204205.1. Taxonomy (NCBI): domain Eukaryota; kingdom Metazoa; phylum Cnidaria; class Anthozoa; order Scleractinia; family Caryophylliidae; genus Desmophyllum; species Desmophyllum pertusum. The sequence continues at coordinate 2,180,744 of MU827785.1, read as the reverse complement.
GAGTTTCTGGAAGCCACAGTATCGTAAGGCCAGCGGTTACAGCTAAAACACCGAATATAACCATGGGAAGGGTGACGCTGAGTCCTGGTAGTTGAGACTAACAGAAAAAAAAAAAAACAGTTTTACTATGGAAACAAGTCAAAGTTATATGGCTAAGAGATTAAAAATAGAACATAAGGAGCCCATTACCCGGAGTGAGCAACTCCCATACTACGTCTATGGTTTCGTTCACATTGTACCGGTACAGGTTGGATCCGTGCAAGTTTTACACCTGTTCACACTGTCCCGGTATTGTATTTTCATTTGTTCACACTGTACAGGTCCACAATCGCTTAAAAACAGCGGTCAGGTGTTTTTTACCATTTTACTCCAGCGCAGAACAGTCAAATCATGCGCAGAACGCACGAATCTTTAACAATGGCATCCCGGTACGAAAACGGAATCGTTCAACCTGTTCACAATGTGCCGGTACAACTTTAGACCGTTACGGATCCAAAACTGAGCAGATACAAAACTTGCACGGATAGGCGGTCCCACGAAACCTGTCCGGATATCAGTTCAGTACAGAAGGCCTATCCCTGCAAATTTTGTACCTGATCCAAAGTGGATCCGGTTCAATGTGAGCATAGCCTACGTCACAACCTTTCTGCAGACCGGTTTATTTTTAGATTTCTTTTTCCCGGGAAAATTATGTGTTTCTGGTCCTCATGAGTCATACGATATGAAATAACGCTGTGACACGAATTTATTTCGATTGCTCGCTCCGGGTGAAAGGCTGCTAAGGAAATATAATGCGAGAACGGGTTAACCACAGAAATGTAAGACGATCTACTTACCAGCATAACAATATAAGGTGCTATGATTGAACCAAGTCGAGCAACGGTCGAGCAGACACCAACAGCAAGGTTCCTGAAAACAGCAGTTCATAGCGTTAAGTCGTGTAAAGAGTTTACTTGTTAAGCTGCTATAAGCCGCATTGTGCGCAAATAAAAGTAAAAGTTTTGGTCAAGTTCACGATGATGGGGAAGCACATGTTGATCAAAAGTATTAAAAAATCCTCACCCACATGTCAAACTCACAAGCAACCACTATGCTCCCCCCTTCCACGCACGGGATTTACACTTATATGTGCATTAAATAGGTTGTGATTCCTGATAAACTTAAACTAAAATAAAAAAGTTTATATTGTTTCTTTATTATCCTTAATTTATTGGCCAATTATCTTGAGGTCAATAAAAAAGCCAACTCGCAAAGAATGCGCAACGTTACGCGCGTTTACTGAGCCACCGTTCCACTTGACCAGCGATCGCTTTTATTAAGCAGGGACTAACTAAAGTAAGAAATTTACAACAGGATAACAGGGTAATAACTTTACACTGAATGCTAGACTTGCTCCAGGTCGCTCGTTTTTATTTAATTTTCACGTAGATGGCACACAGCTTTATATATTGCGTGTTAGACGCGCGAGTGTCCGCGCGAGTTATAAAGCACGAGCGCGACGCGCGAGCATGGCAGCGGGAATGCCCGACTTGTATCGCCTGTAAATTAATATTTTCATTGATATTATATCCCACCTCATCGACGTAGGGTACAACTCACTACTGTAGAGATACATAATGGAAAATGACATCGTGACAAGTCCTCGTCCAATGAATGCCAAGACTGTTGTGATTTGTGTTTGGTCTGTAAAATTACAAGAAAAATATCTGACTTTAATAATACAACCTAGAAACCACTCTGTGAATTTTATAAAATAACCAAGATACTACATGCGTTCTGATTGGTTCCTTGCCTTATCAGAGGACAGACGTACAGATGACGTCACTGTGCAGATTACGTCACTGCGCATGCATGCTGTTCATAGTCCAAGTGCTTGCTTTAATTTTGCAAAACTATTTTCGCCGCAGTGTTTGCATGTCGGGGAGCAAAATAAAGTAGAGATATTAATTTTAACTGTAAATACGTTAACAAACGCTGAAAACTACTTTCTTTCACGAAAAAAACGGTAACGGTAAACCGCAAAAGTGGAATTAGCACCTGAACAAACAACGGCAAAATGGATTACAGTCGAAGCTCCCGTAAGCGGACACCCTCCGGGTCTCTTAGCTAGAGTTCAAACGGGGTTTTGTCAAGGCGGCCGTGAGAAGAGCTGTCCGCTTACGAGTGTGTTCATTCAGAGAGCTTCCCCACGGTATATTTGTAATAAGTAGCATACCCTTTGGAACAGCAAGAACAAGCAGGCAAGCCACGCCACCAGTGATCATGAAAACACAGTAAGGGACACGACGACCAAATCTGTAGAATAAACATACATTAGGACATTAGGAACTTGTTACTGAGATAGAATCGTACTTCACTATTCAAGTACAGTGAAACCCCGATTTAACGAACCTCGATTTAACGAAGTCCCCGATTTAACGCACACATTTATTCAGCCCGGCCAGAATTACAATAAAATGTATGGAAAAGAACCCCGATTTAACGAGCACCGATTTAACGAAATACCCGATATAACGAACAGAATCTAGAAGCCCGAATGTAAAATCTACTTACTTCGATTTACTGTCCAAAGTAATTATGTTTTGCTGAGCTTTCTAATTGGTTAAAACGAGTCGCGTTCCGGCCAATCAAAGCAAAACGTGCTCTTTTTCTCAACCAATCAGGAGCTGTCAAAACCAAAGGCCAATCGTTTTCCGCGCTAATGGTAGCGGTTGGATGTTTCTGCTTCGAGTTCTGATTAGGTTATTGATCTTTATTAGAAACCGCTCTATTTCTGGGTTATCATGATACTCCCGAGAAATCATTTCCTGTTTCCTATCATTCTGTCCCGGCCAAACGAGGATGAGAGTTTGCCGAGAGAAAAAAGTATCTCCCCACCCCCTCCCCCCGACATTTTTGCTCTCGTCCCAATTTACACGCGGCCAGAATGCAGAAAAAGCTCTTCGTTCGCGGAAAAAGCTGTTCGTTCGTACAGGAACGGTTGCTACGCAGGCTACTCATGAGAGTTCTCTTCAACTCTCATTGGTTATCATCATCTTGGGCCAAACGAGAGATCTCAAGAAAAATTTGAGCAGGTTCAAATTCGATGAGAGCGCACGAGAGTCGCTGAGAGTGCACGAGAGTGTCAGGCCAAACGAGAGCGAGAGTTTGAACTCTCGGCAACTCTCATCTTCGTTTGATCCGAGCTTTATGAAATTGAAAGACAAATTTCGAATGAATCACTGCTAGGAATCAAAGTCTACTTTTGTATTGCTATCCACGCCAGAAAAATGCCTGGTACATCACTTACAACATACATATACACCATGTTGAGATATGGACTTCCACGCAAGTCTGATATGTAGAACAGGAAACCGTAAAATATCAAATTATCTACGAACCTATGAAGAACAAATAATAAAACAATAAAACAGATAGACCCAATAAATCAATCGTTTATTTATCTACATGACGTTTAGTAGCACATAGACTCGCTAAAATAAAGATAATCAGAAAGGTCGGTTAGTTGCGTTCCATTTTATTCTCAGTACTGATCTTCCACTGGCAGTTCCAGGCATTTCGCTACTATCAGTTTGACTGGTAGGCGTGGCTCCTCTACTAGGTTCCAGGCGATCCGAATAAATTATGGTAAGTCGGTTATAAGTGCCAAATCTCAACATAAAATTAATGGTGCACAACCAAAGCTTACCAATTGAACCAGAGAATCAGTGTTCTTCTACGCATGCGCGGTGTCCGTAACAGATCGAGAGGTGAATGTCTTATTTTTGTCGTATGTACATCAGCTGCACCTTGTCCACATCTTGACAGTGCACTGCTCAAGTAATCTGAGGGCATTGAACTTTTCTTCACATATTTCATCACAACAAGACGAGCCTCGTCTGAGCGACCTCTGACAAGAAGCCATCTTGCGGACTCCGGTAATATTCTACAAGGCGAGTAAAATGAATTAATCATACTCAACTGGGGCTATGCCATGGAATTTGAAGTAATATATCAAACAAGAAAGACAGTGTTTCATCCGATTTCCAAACACCGAGTAGAGAGTTAAAAATACGACGCGCAGTGGAGTATTTTTGACGAAATTCAAGGTGTTTTGGAAATCGGATGAAACACTGACTCGAGTGTTTGTTATATGTTCTCAATCTAAACAAGAAATAAGGAGACAGTAAACGGAGAAATAAAATCGTAACAGTGCGAGAGAACTTACGGCCACAAACAGATGAAAAGAGCTGGCGGGCAGCTCGCAACGAGAAGCAGTGTCCGCCAGTCCCGGATGTAGTAAGCCAGTAAAGTCACAGTACCCGACCCAATAGCCCAGAATAGACCAGCACACTTTGCAACCATGGTGCGGTAACTGGGTCCTACAAGTTCTAGGATGTAAACGTAATGAGCGACGTAAAACCGGTCAAAGACGCGGCCGTGCCAAACCGAAGAAGAGTGAAGAGGACCAATGATGGAGAAAGCTGCTCCAAGGCTAAAGAGGGTCTAAAGTAGAAATAGATTGTTGTTATCTGCTAGTGCTACGGTCGACGCGCTCTTTTTTTAAATTAAAATTTAAAACGGATGGGAAGAGGCACAACGGCAAAATGAGTGCGCATGCTCGGCTGTTTTGGCGCGTGACCAGACGCGTGACCATTCTCGTACCTAGAGTCTTCGCTCCTTACTGCGCAAGCTTGACGAAATGAGCGATCCGACCGCTGGTCAAGGGGAACGAAGATACTGGGTACAAGAGTGACGCGTGACTGCAGTGATCGCATCTTGGAATATATTTTATATGAACGAACGACGTACTTATGCAGAGTTTTACCCATCAAACAACATATTTTTTGGCCAGGCAATTTACCTTTGGACAAGGCGAAAGATAGAACCGCTACGACGAAAACATATCTCACACAGCTCAGTTCATGTTTCTCTTACGAACGCTCGACAATTCTCACCATTGTTGCAAGATAATTATTTGATAAAAACGATATGCGAAAGAAGAGTCTCTCTTGGAATTGTCTTCAAGTAAAAACCTTGCCTCTTTCGCGACGGCCTTAGTCCGCGAAATGAAAACAAATGCCGGGAATTTTAAATTGCCGCCATTTTGACGCCGGGATGTTTCTATGGAAATGACGCGAGCGGGTTGGCGCACGCGCACTCATTTTGCCGCTGTGCCATGGGAAGATACTCTCGTTTCTGTTGTAACACATTTCCCGCTGTCGTGGGATTGCGTCCTACAATAATATTTAAAATTTCAAAGGATCGGAAACGTGTCAGCTGAGCCTGTCCCTTTAAAAATTTAGGCTAAAGTTCGTCGTTTGCAATCCATCTTAATCTTCTCCATCCTCAACTATCCCTGTTCCTTGTAAGTTGATTATTACCTCTTTGGTGTTTTCCACCTTATTAAACTATTATTTTGAGGTTTCCTTCCATTTAAAGGAAATTTTGTACATCAGGAAAAAAAGACTTTAACGCTTGAAGAAAACCATGCACCTATCCCCAGACCACTAACGAATAGACCTTTCTCCAAAACGGCCGCCGCAAATTCATATTAAGCTGAGTGGAAAATCAATACCAGCACCTGAAAGACCTCCTCTTGTTTGGTAATCGTACAAAGCTTCGTTAGGTTAGATTCTACCTGAGTCGAGAAAACGGAAGTCGAAAACTGCGCAATTTTTTTTTACGCCCACTTCAAAATGGCGGCAAGATGGCGGCGTTAAGACTTTTTCCACAAAAAAGGGAACACAGTTAATGAATTGAGTTGATTCTAACCCACAATAACCTTATTCCCTAGCACAACACAATCGAGCCACTAGCTGCCCGAAACACTAATTTTTAAGGCAATAACGTGCTCCCGTAACATACGTCAAAACTGACCAATACTAACCGGTTTACTACGAACGAATCATAAAGGTAAACAACACAAGATCAATAATACACATGATCACGAGACCAATAAAGAAAAAGTCCAAATTTTTTAATGTCTTCATCCAATTTTCTATTACTGGTATTATAATTTCAACCCGTGAGGTATTTTTGAGTCTTTGGCGTCACTTTCTTTAATTCGCAACCAGGCCTTCGGAACAAGGTCAAGTAATAGCGGCCGTAAAATCTCGGGAAAAAAGTACAAAAAATAGACTTCTAATGTTCGTAATGGATTGAAATTTGGCAAGATGAGAAAAATCACATCACTCTCATGGTCCAGCGGTTAACGTTCAAGAACATGTGTCATGTACCTGCTTGACAAACAATGTCAAGGATTTTAACTGGATAGTTTATTTTGTAACCTCATCCATTGTTATTTCGCTTTGATTTCAGGTGTGACTCATCAGTGAGAGTAGTTCTCCGGATGAGTTTTCCGGTGAAGCCGCGCATGTCAAAGGCGAGGCACTATCTTCTGAAGCACCACAATGCTGCGAGTCTGGAGTATAGATCAGTATACAGCTGTTTCGAGAAAGGCTGTCGGAAAAAAGCGCACGCGACAATCCCGAAAGGTATTGTGGGTAGTTTTAAGTTCACGGTTCCTTGACTTCAGCATTTCAGGGAAATCTGAGAAAATGGCACGAGACGCCATGGACGTATGTTTGCGAGTGCTAAAAGAAAGCAAAAAAAGTAGGTTCGACAGCTACAGTGTCAGGAACGTACCTCGCTGATCATTTCCCAGATTACCTTTCGGGATTGTCGGGTGCGCTTTTTTCCGACAACCTTTCTCGAAACAGCTGTATGTGGAATAAATATAACCAAGAGAGGATGATCTAAGAGAAGCATTCCCCCATACATGGGTCTCTTCCAATGATAATTTTTTTGAAATCTATTTTTAACTTTCAGTCCGTAGCTGAGCTATGTTAAGAGTGCCACCTGATTGGTCAGTTCGAGTAACGTGATGTCGGAGCCTCGATCAGAAGGAAATAAAAATAACTTTCACAGCATGTCGCGAGATTGTCAATAGATTTCAAAAAATTATTATGGAGCCCGGGAAATCCTTCTCTTAGATTATCCTCTCTTGATATATAACAGAAGACAGAAAGAAAAGTAGTTTGCCTGCCGCTTTAGTTGTCTCACGGCATTTCTCAGTTCAGAAGGATGGAAAAATTGTCCGATTTGTTTAAAAAAATTTTATTTGATGACAACCTTACACAGTTTTCTTTTACTTTTATATAATATTTCCACTCCTTTCTCTGTACATTTCTAGATATGTTATTTCTTTTGTAATAACACAGTAGAGAACCGACTGCTACGTTTTAATACTTATTCATTTGGTTATATTATGCTGTATGACAGCAATAGGAATTTAGGTGTAAGTATAATAGCACATAAAAATAATAAAAAATTATTACTATACCCTAGTACCAGAGAGGTTTGTTTTTTATATAAAAAGTTTTAAGTGAGTTGTTTTGATAAAATCATGTGCATAGTGGGTTTGTAAGGTCTGAGCGCAGCGTAGTCATCACCTTGTCTACATAGCTCAGTTGTCTCATGCAAAACGACTAAACAACCAATAATTTCATTTTCCTGCCTAAAATATATCTTATAGAAAAAAAGCCGTGATGAACAAAAGCGTATGTACAAGACTTTCACTGATTGCAAATGTAGAATAAAATTTGAGAACGAAAGCCTACCTTGTATATCGTCATATTTTGTCCTGTGTCATTTCTAGTTATTTGTTTTTCGATCTCAGCATGCTCAGTGCCTGAATACGGCATACAGCGCTTCCCGCCAATTCAGGTTGCACGGAATGACGTCACGATTATGCGGCCAGGTTGCTGAGTAGTCTTCAAAATGGCGGCGGCCGTAGTCGAATTTTTCGACACTTTGAAGGCCAATTTCGTGAGGTTATGAGGCTCTTTGGAACTTCAAACTACGGTCAGTAATTAATCTTCATGTTTACTTTTTAATGGTAGTGAGAAAAAAAAATGCGCTTTCTGGAGTGACCTTCTCCTTAAATAAATATTCCATTTTGATTAATTAAATAGTTAACTATTTGTTTAAAGTTCTTTTCTTTGTAATTCAGTCCTAGAATTTTCAATACCGTTAAAGCCACCCCCTTTATAAGCTCCCCGTCTCTAATAACCCCCGTCTAGAACTTCAGTCAATTTCTCTATTAACACCCTCCCCTATTCTAAAGATAGTAAGCCAAGACAATATGATTTTAGAGTTATCCGTCCACCACATTTATTTTTTTAAATCGTTTCATTTTTTGTGGAACAGTGTCCTATATCTCCTTAATTATTCGCTAGCTGATTTTTCAATAAGCCCCGCTGCCTATAACAACCCCCCTTCTCTATTAAGCCCACCTCTAATAGGGCTTTTCACGGTTACTACAATTGAATTAAGATTCTTTGGTGTTAGACATTAATGGTGTATTTTCGACGGAAAATTCCTCACAGTCAGCATCAGCATAATAATGTGCCTCATTGGACGGTACAGGAACATCCAATGACGAATCTTCATTTGAACTGGACCACCTTCATAAAAGAAGATGAAACAAACAAACATTTAACGTTTTTACGTTTGCTTCTTCACAAATAGACTGCAAAACAGTCTCTCTTTTTCTCGAGATATTGTGCGCGCGCGAATTGAGAGGCGCGAAGCGCCGATAATCCATTTTCAGCGTTTCTCCCCAATCCCACTCGTAATTTTCACGCTCGTTCCAGATCCTTTTCACGCCACGTTCAGCCCGACTCTTGCGCTAAAATACGGACTGTTTTGCAGTCTACTTCACAAATGGATGTGATGAAATTACGGACTAACGCTATCCCGTGCACGCCAATCTATAAAATATATCAAGAGAAAAAGAGACGACTCCATCACATCACGATAAATGTTTTGACTAGTGAAGCCAACTTTACCCAAGCCGGCGAATTTGCGTCCAAACTGTTTTCTTGAAAAATGAAAGAAAACCATGGAGGTTTAGCTAATCATAGTATACTAAGCAGCTTGCGCCTTCACCATGAACCGCCCAAGGAAAACAATGTATTTGTGATTTCTCTCGGAATAAAAGAGACCTTAAAAGAGCCCGAAGAAAAATCTGGAGCAGTTACAGCAAAGAGCCCAAAAGTGTGACCACTTTCAATCAATTCACATACTTTCGTGCACACATACTATCCAATCATAAGCCGAAAATAGCTATCCTCGATCATACTTTTTGGCTCCTTGCTGTAAATTATTAGTTTATTTAATTTACCCGAAAATATGAATGAATTTAATCCTCAAACAAATTCATTATTAATTACTGTCCAAGGCATGTTTGATGAACTAAACATAGCAACCCTGAACGTTTTTATCCAGCAGTGCTAAAACATCTATGATTTATTAATATTAATAAGTTAATTAATATATTATAATTATCCCACCTTAAGAACGAGAATGGGTTCATAACACGTTTCTCCATCCATATAAACCCATAATACTCTTTCGCTAGATTTGTTTCCTCGAGCGTCTGACACATATTTGAATTGAGAGTCTCTGGAAGCCACAGTATCGTAAGGCCAGCGGTTACAGCTAAAACACCGAATATAACCATGGGAAGGGTGACGCTGAGTCCTGGTAGTTGAGACTAACAGAAAAAAAAAACAGTTTTACTATGGAAACAAGTCAAAGTTATATGCATATATGGCTAAGAGATTAAAAATAGAACATAAGGAGCCCATTACCCGGAGTGAGCAACTCCCATACTACGTCTATGGCTTCGTTCACATTGTACCGGTACAGGTTAGATCCGTGCAAGTTTTACACTTGTTCACACTGTCCTGGTATTGTATTTTCATTTGTTCACACTGTACAGGTCCACAATCGCTTAAAAACAGCGGTCAGGTGTTTTTTACCATTTTACTCCAGCGCAGAACAGTCAAATCATGCGCAGAACGCCCGAATCTTTAACAATGGCATCCCCGGTACGAAAACGGAATCGTTCAACCTGTTCACACTGTGCCGGTACAAACTTTAGACCGTTACGGATCCAAAACTGAGCAGATGCAAAAACTTGCACGGATAGGCGGTCCCACGAAACCTGTCCGGATATCAGTTCAGTACAAAAGGCCTATCCCTGAAATTTTGTACCTGTCCAAAGTGGACCGGTTCAATGTGAGCATAGCCTACGTCACAACCTTTCTGCAGACCGGTTTATTTTTAGATTTCCTTTTCCGGGAAAATTATGTGTTTTCTGGTCCTCATGAGTCATACGATATGAAATAATGCTGAGACACGAATTATTTCGATTGCTCGCTCCGTTTAAAAGGCTGCTAAGGAAATATAATGCGAGAACGGGTTAACCACAGAAATGTAAGACGATCTACTTACCAGCATAACAATATAAGGTGCTATGATTGAACCAAGTCGAGCAACGGTCGAGCAGACACCAACAGCAAGGTTCCTGAAAACAGCAGTTCATAGCGTTAAGTCGTGTAAAGAGTTTACTTGTTAAGCTGCTATAAGCCGCATTGTGCGCAAATAAAAAGTAAAAGTTTTGGTCAAGTTCACGATGATGGGGAAGCACATGTTGATCAAAAGTATTAAAAAATCCTCACCCACATGTCAAACTCACAAGCAACCACTATGCTCCCCCCTTCCACGCACGGGATTTACACTTATATGTGCATTAAATAGGTTGTGATTCCTGATAAACTTAAACTAAAATAAAAAAGTTTATATTGTTCTTTATTATCCTTAATTTATTGGCCAATTATCTTGAGGTCAATAAAAAAGCCAACTCGCAAAGAATGCGCAACGTTACGCGCGTTTACTGAGCCACCGTTCCACTTGACCAGCGATCGCTTTTATTAAGCAGGGACAAACTAAAGTAAGAAATTTACAACAGGGTAACAGGGTAATAACTTTACACTGAATGCTAGACTTGCTCCAGGTCGCTCGTTTTTATTTAATTTTCACGTAGATGGCACACAGCTTTAATATATTGCGTGTTAGACGCGCGAGTGTCCGCGCGAGTTTATAAAGCACGAGCGCGACGCGTGAGTATGGCAGCGGGAATGCCCGACTTGTATCGTCTGTAAATTAATATTTCATTGATATTTATATCCCACCTCATTGACGTAGGGTACAACTCACTACTGTAGAGATACATAATGGAAAATGACATCGTGACAAGTCCTCGTCCAATGAATGCCAAGACTGTTGTGATTTGTGATTGGTCTGTACAATTGCAAGAAAAAGATCTGACTTTAATAATACAACCTAGAAACCACTCTGTTTTTACAATTTAATGAATTTTATAAAATAACCAAGATACTACATGCGTTCTGATTGGTTCCTTGCCTTATCAGAAGACAGACGCACAGATGACGTCACTGCGCATGCATGCTGTTTATAGTCCAAGTGCTTTCTTTAATTTTCGCCGCAGTGGACTTGCATGTCGGAGAGCAAAATAAAGTGGAGATATTAATTTTAACTGTAAATACGTTCACAAACGCTGAAAACTACTTTCTTTCACGGAAAAACAGCAAACGGTAACCGCAAAAGTGGAATTAGCACCTGAACAAACAACGGCAAAATGGATTACAGTCGAAGCTCCCGTAAGCGGACACCCTCCGGGTCTCTTAGCTAGAGTTCAAACGGGGTTTTGTCAAGGCGGCCGTAAGAAGAGCTGTCCGCTTACGAGTGTGTCCATTCAGAGAGCTTCGACGGTATATTTGTAATAAGTAGCATACCCTTTGGCACAGCAAGAACAAGCAGGCAAGCCACGCCACCAGTGATCATGAAAACACAGTAAGGGACACGACGACCAAATCTGTAGAATAAACATATACATTAGGACATTAGGAACTTGTTACTGAGATAGAATCTTCGACAGTATTCAAGTAAAAGAAAACCGAACAAGGGCCGATGTAAAACTACGGTTACTTCGATGACTGTCCAAAGTAATTATGTTTTGCTGAGCTTTCTAATTGGTTAAAACGAGTCGCGTTCCGGCCAATCAAAGCAAACGTGCTCTTTTTCTCAACCAATCAGGAGCTGTCAAAACCAAAGGCCAATCGTTTTCCCGCGTAATGGTAGCAGTTGGATGTTTCTGCTTCGAGTTCTGATTAGGTTATTGATCTTTATTAGAAAACCGCTCTATTTCTGGGTTATCACGATACTCCCGAGAAATCATTTCCTGTTTCCTATCATTCTGTCCCGGCCAAACGAGGATGAGAGTTGCCGAGAGAAAAAAGTATCTCCCCACCCCCTCCCCCCCCGACATTTTTGCTCTCGTCCCAATTTACACGCGGCCAGAATGCAGAAAAAGCTCTTCGTTCGCGGAAAAAGCTGTTCGTTCGTACAGGAACGGTTGCTACGCAGGCTACTCATGAGAGTTCTCTTCAACTCTCATTGGCTATCATCATCTTGGGCCAAACGAGAGATCTCAAGAAAAATTTGAGCAGGTTCAAATTCGATGAGAGCGCACGAGAGTCGCTGAGAGTGCATGAGAGTTTCAGGTCAAACGAGAGCGAGAGTTTAACTCTCGGCAACTCTCATCTTCGTTTGATCAGAGCTTTATGAAATTGAAAGACAAATTTCGAATGAATAACTGCTAGGAATCAAAGTCTTACTTTTGTATTGCTATCCACGCCAGAAAAATGCCTGGTACATCACTTACAACATACATATACACCATGTTGAGATATGGACTTCCACGCAAGTCTGATATGTAGAACAGGAAACCGTAAAATATCAAATTATCTACGAACCTATGAAGAACAAATAATAAAACAATAAAACAGATAGACCCAATAAATCAATCGTTTATTTATCTACGTGACGTTTAGTAGCACATAGACTCGCTAAAATAAAGATAATCAGAAAGGTCGGTTAGTTGCGTTCCATTTTATTCTCAGTACTGATCTTCCACTGGCAGTTATAGTGTGAGTGAGAGTGACGGAGTGAGTGAGTGCTGGGCATTTCGCTACTATTTGACTGGTAGGCGTGGCTCCTCTACTAGGTTCCAGGCGATCCGAATAAATTATGGTAAGTCGGTAAGTGCCAAATCTCAACATAAAATTAATGGTGCACAACCAGAAACTTACCAATTGAACCAGAGAATCAGTGTTCTTCTACGCATGCGCGGCGTCCGTAACAGGTCGAGAGGTGAATGTCTTATTTTGTCGTATGTACATCAGCTGCACCTTGTCCACATCTTGACAGTGCACTGCTCAAGTAATCTGAGGGCATTGAACTTTTCTTCACATATTTCATCACAACAAGACGAGCCTCGTCTGAGCGACCTCTGACAAGAAGCCATCTTGCGGACTCCGGTAATATTCTACAAGGCGAGTAAAATGAATTAATCATACTCAACTGGGGCTATGCCATGGAATTTGAAGTAATATATCAAACAAGAAAGACAGTGTTTCATCCGATTTCCAAACACCGAGTAGAAGTTAAAAATACGACGCGCAGTGGAGTATTTTTGACGAAATTCAAGGTGTTTGGAAATCGGATGAAACACTGACTCGAGTGTTTGTTATATGTTCTCAATCTAAACAAGAAATAAGGAGACAGTAAACGGAGAAATAAAATCGTAACAGTGCGAGAGAACTTACGGCCACAAACAGATGAAAAGAGCTGGCGGGCAGCTCGCAACGAGAAGCAGTGTCCGCCAGTCCCGGATGTAGTAAGCCAGTAAAGTCACAGTACCCGACCCAATAGCCCAGAATAGACCAGCACACTTTGCAACCATGGTGCGGTAACTGGGTCCTACAAGTTCTAGGATGTAAACGTAATGAGCGACGTAAAACCCGGTCAAAGACGCGGCCGTGCCAAACCGAAGAAGAGTGAAGAGGACCAATGAATGGGAGAAAGCTGCTCCAAGGCTAAAGAGGGTCTAAAGTAGAAATAGATTGTTGTTATCTGCTAGTGCTACGGTCGACGCGCTCTTTTTTTAAATTAAAATTTAAAAACGGATGGGAAGAGGCACAACGGCAAAATGAGTGCGCATGCTCGGCTGTTTTGGCGCGTGGCCAGACGCGTGACCATTCTCGTACCTAGAGTCTTCGCTCCTTACTGCGCAAGCTTGACGAAATGAGCGATCCCGACCGCTGGTCAAGGGGAACGAAGACACTGGGTACAAGAGTGATCTGTGACTGCAGTGATCGCATCTTGGAATAGATTTATATGAACGAACGACGTACTTATCCAGAGTTTTACCCATCAAACAATATATTTTTGGCCAGGCAATTTACCTTTGGACACGGCGAAAGATAGAACCGCTACGACGAAAACATATCTCACACAGCTCAGTTCACTTTCTCTTACGAACGCTCGTCGGAAAATTCACTATTCTCACAAAATTTCAAGCAAGCAACCGTGGACGACAATCGTGTACGTTGGATCAACAAGTGATCTAATCGGCTAAAACAAGTGAAAATATACTGTAGAAACAGAGACCGATACAACGTAGATTTTTTAGTTTTTTAAGTACTATATTTCGACTGGCCAAACCAGTCTTCTTCAGGTACAATGAGGAAATTTTACATTGATATACGTGTTATATAGTAGCTACTAACAGGTTTTGCGTAATTTCCATTATTACGCAAAACCTGTTAGTAGCTACTATATAACACGTATATCAATGTAAAATTTCCTCATTGTACCTGAAGAAGACTGGTTTGGCCAGTCGAAATATAGTACTTAAAAAACTAAAAAATCTACGTTGTATCGGTCTCTGCTTCTACAGTATACTATTCTCACTATTGTTGCAGATAATTATTTTGCTAAAAACGATATGTGAAAGAACAGTCTCTCTTGGAATTGTCTTCAAGTAAAAACCTTACCTGTTTCGTGACGGCCTTAGTCCCGCGAAATGAAAAAAAGCCGGGAATTTTTAAATTGCCGCCATTTTGACGCGGGATGTTTCTATGGAAATGACGCGAGCGGGTTGGCGCACGCGCAATCATTTTGCCGCTGTGCCATGGGAAGATACTCTCGTTTCTGTTGTAACACATTTCCCGTAGTCGTGGGATTATTGCGTCCTACAATTTTAAAATTTCAAAGGACTCAGTGGAAACGTGTCAGCTGAGCCTGTCCCTTAAAAAATTTAGGCTAAATTTTTCAAGTTCGTCGTTTACAATTCATTTTGATCTTCTCCATCCTCAACCATCCCTGTTCCTTGTAGGTAGGTTGATTATTACCTCTTTGGTGTTTTCCCACCTTATTAAACTATTATTGTGAGGTTTCCATCCATTTAAAGGAAATGTTGTACATCAGGAAAAAAAAGACTTTAACGCTTGAAGAAAACCTGCACCTATCCCCAGACTACTAACGAATAGACCTTTCTCCAAAATGGCCGCCGCAAATTCATATTAAGCTGAGTGGAAAATCAATGCCAGCACCTGAAAGACCACCTCTTGTTTGGTAATCGTACAAAGCTTTCGTTAGGTTAGGTTCTACCTGAGTCGAGAAAACGGAAGTCGAAAACTGGAAAATTTAGAGACGTTTGTATGACTGGGGGTATGGCGTATACCTACCCGCGCAATTTTTTTTTACGCCCACTTCAAGATGGCGGCAAGATGGCGGCGTTAAGACTTTTTCCACAAAAAAGGGAACACAGTTCATGAATTGAGTTGATTCTAATAAACCCACAATAACCTTATTCCCTAGCACAACACAATCGAGCCACTAGCTGCCCGAAACACTAATTTTTAAGGCAATAACGTGCTCCCGTAACATACGTAAAAACTGACCAATTAGTAACCGGTTTACTACGAACGAATCATAAAATCGCTACTTAACATCAACATTTAAACCATTTTTTAATCCCAAACAGTAAAACGTTGGCTAAATTCAAATTCTAAACTGTTGATAACGCCGAAACAATATTTAGTCGCTTAAAAAAACTACAAAATGTAAATGGCCGCCATCTTGAAGTGGGCGTAAAAAAAATTAGCCCTACCCGCAGGTACCGTACCCGCAGTCAGATTTTCTGCTCAGCTGAATATGAATTTGAGCGGCCATTTTGGAGAAAGGTCTATTACAACTGCCCTTTCTACACCTCAACTTCACAGGTACGTACGATACCAAGTCATGTAGCGACAATGATAAAAAAAACAACCACTTTTATACAAAGGAAACTTAAAATACGCCTACCGTAAGTAATGAACATAGCAGCATACAAAACCGTCTTCCGTAAATATCCGAGATGGCTCCGAAGATGAACGATCCAACTAACATTCCAGCACCAAAGCCTGCTTGTACATTCGCTGCAATAAACGCTCTCTTACAAATAAGATTGTACTGGAAAAAGTAAGGAAAAAATACATTGAGGTTAACTCCGGCCGACAAGGCAATATAATAGGTCCGGCTCTTGTAGTAAGCTGCAAGAACTAACAAATTCCGGGGGGGGGACTTCGATATAAAGTGGCGGGGATGATCGTCGCTTTTAGGGGTCAAATTCGTGGTTGGTATCGCTAGGGCCGGGGGTGTTAAAGTCTAAAATGACTACCGTTAGAGTTATTCCGGTATACTTTTTGGGTCATTTCACGGGAAAAATTATGACAGAGAACTAGTTTTGTGAAAATGTGAAAATGTGAAAATGAATTGGAGCCACGCCCACAAAACGAGATTCTGGTACCTTTTTAGGGGTTCTTTTCAAAATTTCCGACGATCACCCCCCGACACCTTTTATATGGGAGTCCCCCCCCGGGTAATAAATGTCAACGTAATTAGTCTGAATATGCCTTGTTTGTTGAATGCTAACCAGAAATTTAAAAAGAGGTTGTCATGGGTTCAACATTAGGCCAGTGACTAGCTAATGCCATCAAACGTATGGGAGCTCGAGATGGCGATTGTGCTACAAAGAACTAAGATTCCTACCGCACCAGTGACCTGATTCCAGAATATCTTGAGCGGACACCACAAAACTATGATTTATTTTACATGTATAGTTTAACCTCAACTGCCGTGTCACAGATTCTTTGTCGCCCTAAAATCACCTTTATAGCACCAATGTTTTAATTATTATCCCATTTTTGGACCTAAAACCTGACTATTCCATCGCAGACTAATGGGTAAATAACCCTACATTGGCATAATATTTTAATTCTATACAGTTGTGGAAGGGGTCATTGGTAAAACTCTCAAAAGAGTGGTAAAGAGTCTGTTTTTTTTTAACCAATTAGAAAGGGTACTTGCTTAAGCCCCACTCGGTCAATGACGGTGGTTGTGATTAGGTTAGATCCCCAGGTGGGGGGGGGGGGGAGGGGTCTCAGGTATAATAGTGACGGGGAGGCTCGAATGAGGCCAAATTGTTAGACCCAAAAAGTCCTATTAGATGCTCCTATTAGGCTAAATAAACAAACAAATAAATAAATAAAAAGTCCAACGGCCCAGAACGTAACCCAAAAGTCCTTCTGCAAAAAGTCCTACCAAAAAGTCACCACAAAATTTCTAACCCCCAAAAAGTCCTCAGATCGCAAATTTCAAACCCAAAAAGGTCCTCCCCGTCACTATTATACCCGAGTACCCCCCTGGGGTTAGATCTCAGCTGCGATCTTACATTCACTTTACGGTTAAGGAAAAAAAAAACTGTAATCAAGAAGCTTACCTCTGTCACTGTACTATGAAAAGGTCCAATAAAGTCGTATTTTGTACAGTTATCACAACATTTATTTACATCGCACTCGACGTTTGGTGTAACACATTGAAACTTGGGTGTCCCAGTTATGAAAGAGCACGCCTGCACAGTGAATACCGCTTGGTACAAGAACGAAGACACAAGTAAGAAAATAAATGATTTTTTGCCAGGAGCCAAACTCGCCAATGGACTTCAAGATGTCATCAAACTGGACAGAGTAGTTTTCATTCTGTTTCACTTGGCTAAAATCAAAGTAGAGTTTATTGTTTAAATAGTAGCGTATAAAACAATATATGATTTCTTGCGGTTCCGGTTTAGTCCTGACGTGACCAGCTGGTGTGACTGCACCACGCAATCCCGCTCGTCTGCAATCTCACGCAAAGAGAGTGCTCTTTGTAACTTTTTTGAAGCGGCTCGTTCCAACATTACGTTTATTTCTGTTATGATGACGACTATAATGCTAAATATTGAAAATGATCGATATCCATGGCTAACAATAGCTAAAGTTTGCCACCGACAAAAAGCTAAAAAAAATTATCGTGCGGACCAAAATAACCTCATATCATATACCAGTTAATATCAGTTAATATTCAAACGATTAGCTGTAGAAATACATACTTCCTATGAAAGCTTTGTCAGTTTAAAGGAGCTCCAAAGATAACATCAATTATAAAGCAGATAAAGCGCCGAAAAATCGTTGAATTTATCGAACGCCATAGTTCATGGATGTTGCAATGTCACGCACGAGTGATAACGAAAGCGAATATTCCGATATCACTACATCTACCGCGTGATACGATACAGATACGATATATTCGAATAGATACCTGTTAATACTTCCATTGTAGTTTCTATTTACAAGTGCTTCACAAGATTCTTCAGTCGCATTGGTCTCAAAGTTCGAATTTTCTTCCATTGAATTAGCAGCCATTTTTGTCACGCGAACTTATGAGTATCTGTCAGTCAGCGGTAAACACCATGGTCCAAAGTCCTTCCATTCATCTCCGCTCTTACTTCCGGTGTCATGCCATGAGATATCCCAATGATATGATACACATATCACTGGCCATACATATTACTGAATTTACAAGAACGTGGCTCAAGAAAATTTCAGCATTTGTTCTGCAACTACGCCAAAAGTCCAGTTTTATCACTCCAATAAGACTTGAACCACACCAAAGAAGAGCAAAAAGGAGAAAGAAGAGAGGGATGGAAGAGAGAACTGAACTGGCATACCTGATCTTATTGTACTTTTAGCGTCAAAATGGTGCAATTTTCTGCGACCATGTTTTTATAAATCCAGTTAGATATATTTGAGGCCCGGATTTGAGGGGATACACATCTCACTAGTGATATGAGAACAAGTCAATGTAAACTAGTAATACGTGACTCGCAGGTCCTCGCGAAGCTGGGATGGGGATGGATGCGATGTTGAGCCCAGCTTTAGAGATCTACTTGCCGAGTTCGTTTAAGCGTCTCCTGACAACTGTGTGTATGCCTTTCCTGTTCAGGATCTTGTTTTGGAAAGTTGTCACGTTGTCCATCCTTATTTTATCTATTGTGTAGGAAAACTGGCTTTTTGAGTCCAAGAAACTAGTAACAATATTAAAGAGAAAGAAAAAGAAATAGATAACAAATGGTCAAAATTGAGAAATGTCATAGTAAATGGTTTGAACTCAGGATAACCAGTAGTTCATCTGCAGTATAATCATCCAGAGCTATCCGGCGGCTCCCCCGAACCTTCAAATTGGAGTAGATTTTTAAAACCTATTTTGGGTGACGCGGTGGCCTTATGGTTTGCACGTTGGACCCCGGATCGAGCGGTCCGCGTTCGAGCCTGCTTTGTCACTGTGTTTGTTCTTGTGACTAACTCTAACTCTCACAGTGCCTCTCTCCACCCAGGAGTATAAGAGAACTGTTTGGGCAACCTGACAAATTCCCCGGGGGGTGGGGGGGGGGGGGGGGTGGGTGGGGGGGGGGGTGGGGTACTCCCTTAAGCTATATAGGTATGTGTGGCCCCAAAGGGTATGGTTTTTGAGCCGTTTTGGTCCGAAATAGGGTATAGATTTTGACCATTTTGTCTGAAATAGGGTATGTTTGCAATCTGGCCTGGAATTTGGTTTGGCTTTTAGACGAAACTATTTTTTCCCATTAACATCGGGCCGAGATTTGAAGCCCTTTTCAAATGTTTGCGCAAATGGAACCCATTCTTGGGTAGTTGAAGTCATGTATTAGACACGTGTACTAATTTTATAGGTCTAAAATAGGGTATCGATTTTTGGGTCAGGTCTGAAATAGGGTGTGGAAAATCAGATATTTTGGTCTGAAATAGGGTAAAGGTTTCAAGAAGCAGGCCGCACACCCCACCAAAAATTTCAGGGAGTACCCTCCCCCCCGGGACAAATGCTGCGTTCCGGGCCGGTTGGACTAGCATCTACCATCCAGGGGGCCCAGCAATACTCCCAGTGTAACAGGGTCTTTTGGGGAATTTAACTCCATGGTTGAGCGGGAGGTGCCCTGCTACTCTCCGGGATCTTTTATATCAAGTGGACCGAAACATCATCAGGGAACATGGTGTTTAATGGTGATCTTGACTCACTCAAAGCTATTACTAAAAGTAAAATTGCCATAAACATGTTGTAGCCAATAGTATTTCGACAACTCAGTTTGACTTGCGTAAGCTAAGCAAACTGATAGGAAATTCTAAGGATATTACTTTTCACGCCCTTAGAACCAACAGCTAATTTCTTATTCAAAGGCTTTGTTCTAAGAACAGGTGCAGAACACCTAGGCAACTTTAAGCGATTAAAGATGATTGCGCTGTTTCAGTGAAATGAACTGAAATCTACTTTTTACCGAAAAGTGTTCCGTAACACTAGTCGCTTCATACTATAGAAACCGGGATAAGCTCCGCCGTCGGCCACTAGGTTCGTGAAGACTTTATCTACCTACAAGTACCTTAACCTCTTTTTTTAATTTTATTTTTTAATCGAAAGACGTTGTAAAACGTTGTAAAACCTATTTCCATTTATTTTTCGTCGCCCTGGGTGTGAAGGCACTTGACATTTTCTCGAGCGAGATTGGTTAATTAAACAGGTGATACTTTACCAACTGGATTAAATTTGCTAAGTCAAGAAACACAGCTTTGAGGATTTCTGTTCACTTCGATTTTTGTTGGTGATTTCAACGGGTAAGTAATTGCAAAATACTGCTTGCAAATATGAGGGCCACGAAACTTCAGTCTAGAACAATGACAAATGAAAATGTTTCGTCTGATTGGCGGTGTAGTCAATAGTCCGTCGAACAGCTTTATCGATTAAACTGATACAAAAGGCACTGTACACAAATGTACTGAGACCCTACTGACGACTTGAGATATTTGACTGACAAGACTCAAGACTAATCGGGCCAATATACCACTTCCGCCTTACGACCAATAGGCCATTTAAGATCCAGATTTGGCAAACTTCTTATGTAAGTAATTATTTAACGGTAGTAGAATATATGAGGTCAATGAAGCAATTTTAATCTATGTTTGTTTCAGAATTACAGACGTGTCAGTGTTGGTGATTTGTTTACTACATCCACGCACCCAATAAAGGTAAGGAACGATAAATATCAATGAGCAATAATTCCTTATAATGCAACTAACTTGTACTGAAGAATGAAGAAAGGGTTTTAACTTGGAATACATTTCTGAATACAGGTGGTAGCATGTTGTGGTTATAGGTCAAGTAACTGAGTTTAGCAACTGAAATTGTTTGTATTTCAACCTTTTGTCAGTTTGACATGAGAAACTATCAATCACTTAGAACTTCAGCTGGGTCGACATCAATTGATTTTTAAGTGTTTTTAAGTTATACGGGCTAATAATTACAGGGGAACCCAACGAGCCATTTTGTCAGAATTCATCAGGAACCATAATAGCCATGAAATAACCAACAAATAAGCCATGATTTTTAAAACAATTTTTCTACTGGTTGCTGGCAAATTTTTATCTGTTCCGTACTCCCAGGATTCCCATCTGAGTCCCTGTCAAAATTTCCCAGCCAGCAAGCAACAAACCTAATTTTCACTCCCTCCACCCACCAGTCTTCAATTGAAAATTTTCCAGACAGACAATTGCAAGTTATAAATCTTTCCCAGCCAGCCAGAAACCCCTTGCGGAACACCTATTTTGCGGAACACCTCCGTTGGGTGCCCCTGTAATGGAGAGGTTGAAATATTTTGATTGTGGACTCTTTTGCTGTGAATTTGTCTAAAGTGTCGAAACCAAGCTAAAACGAGGCAAAACGGGCATCATAAACGACTTTGGGTAATTTTCCTTAATCAGACTGAAGAACAGTAATCAACCATCTATCAGTCAGGCCCGTTTTTTTTTCACGAGGTCACAAAATTTGCTGTCTACAAAACAATCTTTCTAGTGAAAACCTTTTTCTAATCCTAAAACATCTCTGTTGATATCAAGTCTTTCTGAGACATTTTGGAGATCAATTGTGAAGTAACCTGCAGAAACCCTCCAGTAGAAGAGTTCATTGTCAGTAAAAGACGCCGTCAAGAAGACACGCTTTCTAACTATTGCAAGGAAAAAATAATTGTTGTCTTGTAACTGTTTATACTACATGAGATTACCAGACGATCATTTTTGAAATGCTATGGCAACCGACACACCAAACGGATAACAAATTTTATTATCACGACCTAGCATTTTAGAGTGCGAATACGCACCAAGACGAGTGCAAGGAAAACACTGTTGAAAGTCTACATTTTAGGAAATAATTATGTCGTATAATAAACAATTTATTCAGCGGAAAGTTGTGTAATACGGCTGGGCATTTTTACTCGTCAATGTTTATTTTTTTTCTCGCCTAAAGGCTCGAAAAAATAAAAACTGACTCGTAAAAATTGTTACTGAACACTTTTCGGTAAAAAGTAGATTTCAGTTTATTTCACTGAAACAGCGCAATCTAAAAGTTGTAAGGTGTTCTGCACCTGTTCTTAGAACAAAGCCTTTAAATAAGAAATGAGCTGTTGGTTCTAAGGGCGTGAAAAGTAATATCCTTAGAATTTCCTATATTTGCTTACGCAAGTCAAACTGAGTTGTCGAAATACTATTGGCTACAACATGTTTATGACAATTTTCATCTTTTAGTAATAGTTTTGCATGAGTTCTGCCTGTACTTGAGTGAGTCAAGATCACCATTAAACACCATGTTCCTTGATGATGTTTTGGTCCATTTGATATAAAAGATCCCGGAGAGTAGCAGGGCACCTCCCGCTCAACCATGGAGTTAAATTTCCCAAAAGACCCTGTTACAAAATACCCAGCCGTATTGCACATTTCCACTGAATAACCTATTTATATCGAACCCTAAAATCGGGCCACTACCTCCATTAAATATATACTGCTCTGCATAGAGTTTGACAGAATTTGGACAAACTATAGTCATGCATTAATTCGCTCTTATATGAACGATGGCGTGGAGAGATCTTTTAATTTGCATAAAAATCATGTTAAGAGCAACAAACCTTTTGTAGTTTGTTTTACACCGCCAAAGGTAACGACCTTAGTTACTTACGGATTTAACAGCTTTTTCCTATCACTACTTTCGGGGGGTCGCTACTTTCGTGTAGCTAAAACTGGCACCGTATATGGGCCAAAGTAACTTATGTAAATTATGACTAATGTAAAATTATGCACGTAGTTTCTTTTTAAAACATTTCAACTGTTTTTTTTTTTTAATAAAAAATTGAAGGAATCAGTCTTAGTTGTATATATTATTATACATGTGGAGATGAAAAGGATAAAAGTTACAGCATTGTCTTTGGAGTAAGGATAATAAAAATATAATAAACATTGAGTATTTTAGTATACAGCTTGTTGTATTTGTTATTCCCCATTGTTTCCGGCTTAATATACGTTTGAGGTCACTACTTTCGGGATTTATTAACAACAGTACAATTTTATTGCTACTTTCGGAGCTTTACGATATATAAATGTTTCTCCTAAAAGCATTTCTGATTAGAAAAAAGAAACAAAGCAACACATTTATATCTTTGTTAGGGGATGCAGTGCAAAATAATGAAGTCAATGGATAATGTATTGCTTGTGCTGAGCTTAGTATTGGTTGTCATGGCTACCAGTACCATTGGAAGAACAAAGAAACATCATCGTCACTTACTGATTAAGAAATTTCTCGCCGGCGGCAAAAGATCAGGTATAGATATCAAAGCTAAATCAAACAAACGTAAAAGAGTTATAGCTAAAGCAAACAAACAAACAAACAAACAAACAAACAAACAACAAACAAACAAACAAAGCGCATTGACAACGAAAAATTAAGATTCAGTCAGTCTGTCAGACAGACAGACAGACAGTCAGACAGACAGACAGACAGACAGACAGTCAGTAAGTCAGTAAGTAAGTAAGTAAGTAAGTAAGTCAGTCAGTCGCGGTCAGTCAGTCAGTCAGTCCGACAAACAGACATACATACATACATACATACATACATACATACATACATACATACATACATACATACATACATACATACATACATACATACATACATACAGACAGACAGCTGCAGTCGGTCAATCAGTCGGTCGGTCAGTCAGTTAGTCAGTCAGTCAGACAGACAATCTTGACTGACAGTAGAAAGAGTATGTAAGATTTGCAATCAAGGTACACTAATCCTCTTTTATTTTCAGGTTTTCCGTGGTGGACCAGCTATAAAATTAAAGGTCTTAAAAAAGGTGGTCGTCGATCTCCAGGAGCGTCATATCCGTATGCGGACCCGTATGCAGCATACGCCCCCTCGCCTTCTCCTGCACCACCCTCTTTCTACCCCTCTGCTTATCCCCCTCCACCTTCCGGCCCATTGCAGTATTCAGATTCCGCGTCTTCTCCGTACGTTTCTTCCTCTTACTCCTCGCCGTCCTCATACCCCGCCTCTCCATCTTACTACCCCGCTTCTTCCTATCCGTCACCAGCACCATACCCATCACCGTACCCCTCTCCACCAAGCCCGTTCAGTTCAGCAAGCACACAAGCCCAGCAGTTGTCTTATTCCACATCACCTTCAAGCCCTTACACCAATGATCAGTACCAACAGCAGACGTCAAATCCCTCTCAGTTGACACCAAGTGAAGTTGAATCTCTTTCAAACTCAGCAGCGTACTTGATGGTCCCAGGATCGGCTCCAAAACCAATCAGTGACGCCAAAAAACCCAGGCCAAAACCTACTCCTCCTGATAGAACAGAAAAGTTCGAGATCAGAGGAAGATGTAAGCATCAAGACAAGATTGTGTGTTTTTTATCGTTATTTTTCTAAGGCACGCATAATCAATATATATATTTTATGTACAACAAATTATCTAACTGATAAAAACAAATAGGTCCGCCGTGTGCGTCCGGGCTTATGAGTTGTTTCCATTCACCATTTTATGTTTTATTCGTACTTGAAAAGTACTTTTAAGTACTTTTTCAAGTAAAATAGCAGATCTATTGCACTGTTTTTTGTTGGCAGCTATATATGCCAACATCATACGAGCAATGCTATGCATTTACAAATTTCGTATTTTGTGCTAACTCTGATAAACTCCGACAAACAAACCAACAAACAAAAAAAACAAGCAAGCAAACAGAAAAGGTTGTATTTCAGCTCATGATATAGTATGGATTACACTTCGTAATGATTGGAAAACAGTTAAGGATAATTATAATGTGTTACGTTAAGGATATTATAATTAAAAAAGCTCTAAAACCGATTTATAGTTCTGGTCAGAAACGACTACCTCGTACAATCAGAACCGTATGTATAATATATGCATCATTAAGACTTGATACTAATTGCAATTCACCTTTTTCAAATATAATTATGACGCAGTTTTCAAAAGCATCGGTTGTTGGGCAGACTCCACTAAAAACCGTGCCATGGACAGTTTAGAGGGCAAGAATTTCCAACTTAAACATCACGATTACAAGACGAGAGTCAACGCTCTGATGAAATGTGCCGAGACAGCAGATCAACAAGGCTTAAAGTTGTTTGCACTGCAGAACAGTGGACAGTGTTTTGGAGGAAAAAATGCTGAGAACACTTATCGGAAGCATGGACCTAGTGCAGAATGCAGAGGTAACCATATCAGTATGACTGATTATATGATTTTCATGATAGATATAACACGGAGCGGTTTGTAATTAATGCCGGAAATTTAAAAACAGAACCAAAATTATCACATCTAGGCAATCACTCCAATCACCATAAACGTAAAAAATGAACCAATGGGCACTCGAAGAAGCCACAACATGCAACCGGTGCCAAGAGCGGGAAAATTTGGCAGGTTTGCTCTGATTGTTTAGATTTTTAAGTACGTAGAGTAGTCTCCAGTAGTAGAGTACATTAGTTTAGCCTTCAGGCTCATGCAAATTATTTAACCTCATTGTAATATTGGTGGGTGAACAATCCATCACTTGGTGAATTATGCTTCGCAATGATAGGAAGAGCCGACATCGAAGGATCAAATACTGGTACGTCGCTAAGCTAATAAATAAAATAAATCAGTTATATTGTATACTCGTGCATGAGTATTTCACGATATTTTTTACTTTCTAGGTGACGGTGAAGGTGGGCCTTGGAGCAACGAGGTGTATAGGTAGGAACGAGAAAAATTAGAAAATACACAGTACTGCTGTACTTATAACACGGTCTTTTGACTCAGACGTCTTCTGTGAGAATAAAACAAACCAAGAACGCTGAAGCATCCAGATAATACATCGATCTACAACTAATTTGAATTCAAAATCGCAAAAAGTTCTTGTAATGACTACAGAAAACAGTAAATTATAATTAACGTTTTTATTCGGGTTCATTTTCTTCCAAGTGACCCGACCCGGTAGAAGTAGTCGCACTGTAAATGACTAGATTCCCGCCACTTCTTTATGTTAAGAGGTTTTGCAAGCAATTTGAGAAACGCTTTCAGTAATTAGCCGTCTTATGCCTGTCACAGCTTTTTGGACGAGGATGATCAACCCCTGGTAAAGCCACCAACTCCAAAGATAATGGACATTAACAATGGATCCAGTAGCGCAAATACTTCTTTCCCACAAGCTGCGAACACTGCATGCAGCACTCCACAACCAAGTAATGCTGGTGCAGGCCAAAGCTGTGGTGGGGATGTCCAATTCAAATTCCAGGTTGCAATGGTGAGTTTTCAATGAGATTCTTTTCAACACCATTGACTGACAAACACTTTTCACTTGACTCTGAAGATGACTTCCACTCAGGTTGTCGAAAAAAAAATTAAAAAATAAAACAACTTTATTTAAGTGTCAGAGGATTTAGCACTGCTGTACTAATTGTGGACACTGTAAATGAACAAACAAATATTGTAAATAGAACATAAACTTGGACAACCGAGAGCAAATCCAGCTAGTGGCAGGGTGGAGGATTTGAACCAGAGCCTCCAGATTTCAAATCCAGCGCCCTAAACCACTCGGCCACGCCGCCTCCCGCGTCAGTAACCAACAGCAGTCCTTTTCAGGACCACTCTCACCCGGTCGATCACACTCGACGAACCATTTCATTATTGTTACTTGTTGCAACCACGTTATCTGTAACCTTTCGGAACTTTACATTAACTTAAATTAATACCTGACACCAGCTATTGTCTAAATTAAATCTTTAGGTCCAGTCAATGGAGCTAATGGAACATTGAATGGTGAGTTATAAAAAATCACAATAGTTCATTGTATGATGCAAACGTCCAAGAAAGTGGGAGACGCGGTAGTCTAGCTAGTAGTAGCGCTGTTGTGTTCTTGGGTAAGACACTTTACTCTCTCAGTGCCTCTCTCGCCCCAAGAGTAAATAGGTAGCAGCAAATTGTCAAAGCAATTTTTCAAAAATTCTGGATGGTTTAACTGCGATGGACTAGCATCCCATCCAGGAAAGTAGCAATACTCCTAGTCGCTTCAATCTACGGAAGCCAGAGTTAAAGGAGCTATGTCACGATATTTTAAGTCATTTTTGCGAAGTGCAAAATCACCTTCAAATTGAAGGAAACCTCAAAATAATAGCTTATTAAGGTAGAAAAAGACCAAAGAGGTGATAATAAACCAAACAGGAACAAGGATGGTTGAAGATGGAGAAGATTGAAGACGGATTGCGAATGGCGAACTTGAAAAAATTGGCCAATTTTTTTCAAGATGCGCCATCCGTAACGTAGCTCCTTTAAAGCGCCGGCACTGATGCGCCACTTGGCTCTTCTGATCCATTGGATTGGAACAGACTTTAACCTTAACCTTGAACGTCCAAGAAAAACAGGTAATTGCCCCATAATCATAGGAATCTATATCATCTTATTCCAATTTAAGGAACAGGCGCATCGTCCACAACTAACCAGAGTCTACCAACCGGTGGTTTCAACCCAGGTGTTGGAGGAGGGCCATGTTCACCACAGGGAACACCATCTGGAACATCCTGCCCCACCCTACCAACCTCCCCTGGAGGAATTGCAAACACTTCCACTGGGATGCAAGGAGGAGGTATACCTTGTAATACTTCCGCAGCAGGTGGATGTAACAGTACGGGAGGAGGGGGATCTCCCTGTCCACCCCAAGGTATGCCTATAGGAACTCCTGTATCCATGGGAGGAGCACCGTGCATTGGCCAGAGTATACCCATCGACACTGGATGTGTACAGATGGGGTTGCAGCCAATGGGAGGGGCGCCCTGTCCTTTACCAGGACAAGGAATGGCTCTTGGATGTTGTCCAGGAATGGGAACTAATGCGATGCCAGGAACATCTTGTGTGATTCAGGGAAAGCTCACCGAAGGATGTGCTAACGTGACCACCGGTGGAAAACCTTTTCCACCCCCCGGGAATGGCACTGGAGGATTCAGGAACGTTAGCACTGGGACGCTTATACCCATTATTCCCACTGTTACGCCGCCGCAAGGCCCGAAGCCAACGCCTCAAGGATATTTACCGAATATAACAACGCCGCAAGGACAGTTACCAGGTGTGCCAGCTCTAAATCTTCCAAGTGAGCAAATATAGAATTTTAGATTTCTTTACTTTTTCATTCACTTGTCAAAAATCTGTTTTACTCGTCTTCTCTAGGCTCGATTTCCGCCGCTCTCTCGAGTCCGGTCTTCGTTCCTCCCTGAGAAGAGACGCGTGATTTTCCCGAACAGTGGCTGGTAATCGAGCCTACGTCTTCTCTAGACCAAATAAAAGCGTGTACTTGTTCATTATCTTGACAGAAAACGGAATGTGAGGTTAGGATACCTTAGGAGGACTCCTCGAAAATTTGTTTACACGGCAAAGTCTGAACGCCGGGTCGAGCTTTGTCAAACTCACTCTAGCATTTAGCATCGATTATTTATGCGAGTAAAGCGACGTGACATAATAACAGTGTTAAAATGATTGATGTGTAGCTAACTGGGCAACTTAACGGGTTATTTACCGATAAGTACCATACCATGGTTTATGGTTTATAGGTTCAATATACAAAAAAAAAACGAGAATAGCTTGGCAATAGTGCTCTGCATACAAGTCTGGTTCACCGCAAAAATAATGAAAAACTATTGACCAATCATAACGCATGCAGTTATTTTATAAGCAATAATAATTTTACCAAAAAACCCATCCAAAATGAGGTCCGTCAAAATCGGAATATGCACCAACAGCACCCAACTCGACAAAATGATAAACTTCCAGGCAAGGAATAATTCTGTTATTATTCTCTGACCATAGAATGCAAGGCAAAAGTGGACCTTGGATTTATCATTGATGGTTCAGGAAGCATTGGACAAGATAACTTTAGGAAGGTTTTGGACTTTGTCAAAGATATTGTCCGAAATTTTGACATCTCCCAAGATGAAACTCACATTGGACTCATCGTATACGATGATGATCCGCAGGTAGGACAGCCGCGGTGAGCTGATTGGCTGATTTTGGTTATTGGCCCTCTCAACTGTCTTAGTCGTGTAATAAAGTGAATTATAACTTATTTGTATTTTTATTGTAGGTTGTGTCAGGGTTCGATCAACATTACACCCGATCGGAAGTTATAGCCGCAATTGAAGGAATCAACTATCCTGGTGGTAGAACAAATACTGGAAAAGCGCTTTTAAAAGCCAAGGAAGTTCTATTTGATAAAAGCGCACGATCAGGTGTTCCAAACATTGTTTGCGTTCTAACTGATGGCGAGTCAGCAGATGACGTCACTGCTCCTTCCCAGAGGCTGAGGGATTCAGGGGTGACTATCATTTCTGTAGGAATTGGTCAAAAGTACGATCCTGATCAGCTGAAAGAAATGAGTACGGACCCAGATTCACAGCACATGTTTAAGGGAGGATTTGATGCGCTTGGTTCTCTGGTGGATTCCTTGGTGGAATTTGCATGTAAAGGTAAGCAAGCCTTCTCCATTTGAATGAAATTATTATCATTTCACAATAACCTCCATTTCGACACATAGTCGAACCTCTGATAAAGAACACCTCCCGAAAATGGACCTCTCTCGTAAGCGGTCATGTTCCCAGCTACATGCAAACACCATGACCTTTTAACCTCCTATAAGCGAATTCCTCTCTTAAGGCGAGGGTACACGTGAATTTCAATGAAATTTTAAGAGGTTTAAAGAAGGGATAGAAGAAAAAAAATTTTGGAACACCACCAGACAGTTGATACCCACGCGGGTGCTCTTGCGTGGTTATTAACTGTTGGTGTCCATTTACTAATTTTTAACTTGAAATTCTAATTTTTAAACTACATGAAATCTTAAATATTTCTTATTTACCTAAATTTTACAACTCCTTTGAGAAAAACTATTTCCTCCCAAACATACCAAAAAATTTACAAAATACCCATAACATAGATTAATGAGATGAGCAGAGAGTTTTTGGATTGCTTGATGTGTACCCCCGCCTAAAGCGGGCACGTTTTCTATTCCGAGGGTGTTCGCTTACGAGAGCTTCGATTGTACATTTCTTGAATTCTCATCACAACGACAGTCATATGCTAGGCAGCGCCAGTTTCGCTGATTGTAGAAAACCAAGTCTTTCAATTTAATTCACTTCGGGCCAATAAAATCTTCAAACCTTTGTTACTTAATATTTACATCTTATGTTTCACTCGGTTTGGAATATACTTTTTAGGATATATACTTTTCAGTCTCTCTCCTCCGCAGAGGCTTCCTTGGTGGAGGGGGAGAACAAAAAGAAAGGGGAGAAAGAGCGCGCGCGTCCCCCGCGCGCTTTATATTTCACTCTCCCCAATCTTCCCTATTCCCTATTATCCCAAGAAGCCTCTGCGGAGGAGAGAGCTTTTCAGTGATATTTAGGAGCGGCGGTCACGAAAAACCGAGCATTGAGCGGCAGAAGTTGAAAAACCGTTACCCTTCATTTTTTTTCTCATAAATACCTATGAGGTAGAAACGAAATCTGATGTAGTTTATTTTCGCCAGAAGGCCTTCTATTTCAAGAAAAAATAAGAAAGAACTTTAAAAATAATGCCACGACTATAAAATATCTTCGCATTTGAAAACCAAACCATACAGAGACATTTAGACATTTGCTATCGACAGAAAATCTCTCTTTCATCCACTGGAAGATAATTTCATGGTTGTAGCGAAATTTACCATACTGAAAAAAATAAGCCAGAAATTTTCACGCTAACAGAAACTCTTATTCGATAACCATTGTGACTGCCATTGTCATGCTCAACAAAATTTAATTTTCTTAATCCTCGCCTATAATCGCACATCCCTTCCACATATCAGTCCAAGCATTTTTGGAACGCAAAATTCCTTCCGATAATATCCCCCCTCCCCCCGAAAATACCCCAACACAATAGTATTTTGGACAAATATAATTAATCTTATAATTTATCTTAGGTCCAGTTCAGACGCCGTACTTCACATGAGCCGAATCGAATTAGAATTTAGGCCGACCCAATTTAATTTAGACCAGCTCTAATTCAGCCGAACTTAATTTAATAGGGGAAAATTGCTGTTATATTGAAAAATACACAATAATAATTCATGCATTTGTTTCGGCTCATGTGAAGTTCGGCGTCTGAATCAAAGCCAGTCCACAGCCGTTATTCCCGGCTGAGCCAGGCGGGAAGAACGGCTGAGCCGATCCGAATTCAATCAGCCGTTCCGAATTGATTTAGACGTCGTACCTCACATGAACGTAATTCAACGAATTCGATTCGGCTCATGTGAAGTACGGCGTCTGAACTGGGCCTTATGCAGTAATGCAATGTTTTACTGAATAGTTTAATTTTTCTTTATGTAATCTCTCTTCCTCAGCTTCCGGTGGAACTGTTCAAGGTAAGTGCTGGCAAAAAATACATTAAAAAAAAAAAAATAATAATAATAATAATAAAAAACAAAACAAACAAACAAACAAACAACAAACAAACAAACAAAAAAACATTTATTTACAAGCATTGAATTTCTTGGATCTAGTATCGGGAATCAATTGTTCTTTGGTCTTGTGCATTTACTGGAATTGTAATAAGCGCCCTCAATAATTCCATTACAATAAAAATAAATGTGACTAAAAAACTTTATTTTTACAGGACCTTTGAAGAATCTTAAGCCGCTTTTACCAGCTCCAGACACTAGTAAGTCGACAATTTCCTGATGACGCGAACAGTCTATGCCATGAACAATGCAAATATATCAGTTTAGCACTCATAACTCATAATCTTAGAAAAAGAACGTACGAAGTAGCCAATAAAAAAATAATACCGTATAAAAACAACAATGGTTCTAAGTTGAAAACTTCGAATGTCAAATTGAATATAGTTTGGGGTCACCCTCATTGGCAGAAAACTAGAAAAACCATCGGCACATCGCCGCTGATGTCACGTTCTTGTTAGAATAGTCTTTGCAACATGGTGGTGGTGAAAATAAAAAAGTTGTCTCAAGTATTGTAATTTCTACTGTTTCATTATATTGTTTCTCTCTCTTCACAAGATTGCGATGCCAAAGTAGACGTTGCTTTCTTGTTGGACGGTTCTGGAAGCATCGATTTCCAACAGCCTGGAAACTTCAAAAAATGCCTGCAGTTCCTTAAAGACTTCGTCAAAGCTTTCAACATCGCCAAAGATGGTACACATGTAGGGATTGTGCTATTTTCCAAAACTGCTGAAATCATCTTCAGCTTTGAGAAATATTTTGATGGAAAATCGATGATTGAAGCTATCGATAAGATATCGTATCCGGCGAAAAACACTTACACTGGGGAGGGCCTCGATCTGGTGCGAACTGGATTGTTTGAAGTCAGTGCGAGGCCAGGAGTGAGGGACATCCTTATTGTTATGACTGATGGAGCATCTCAGGTCAGAAGTTTGGATGAGAAAATTTTCATAATTTATAGTCAAATCGTAATAACCATAAATCAAACAGTAACAAGCATAAATACTATGAATTAAACTACGACGAAATAATTGAATAACGCTTAATTTAATTGACCTACAACAGATAGAAAAGTGAGTGGCAAATTAATTGCTACGAGAAAAGTATTAATTGCTTGGTCGCATACCACATAATCCTCGTCCCAGGCGGCGCTCCTTGGTCGTGCGCGGTGCGCGTGGGGTTGTGGGACTGATGCAGGCGAGAAGTTCCACGTTTCGCCTCCTAACCATCAAGCACCGCGCTACCTGTTTTCCCGCTCTTTACGGACGAAAATGCAACGACGCCAATGATAGCGAATATTCGAAACCAGATCAGAGCTTTTAGCTAATTAAATTATTATCACGTCTATTATTCCCATGTGTTTTTGACCAACAGGACGACGTTCAAGGACCTTCCAAGAAGCTTCGTGACATGGGAGTGACAATCTTCAGTTTTGGGATAGGAACACAGTTCAAGAAGGACGAGTTAGATGAAATGGCAACAGACCCGAACTCTAAACATGTGATAACAGGCGATTTCGATGAGTTTGATCAATTGCTTGCAAAAATTAAAAAGCTGGCTTGTGATGGTGAGTATGCCAGTAACCCGACACAGAGTGGCCATCCAAGGACAGAAGCGTGAAAGGGAGGGCTGTAATTTCCCCCGCTGTCCTGTCTTTTTGTCCTTTGTTCCCGCTCATGTTATGTAACATTGGTTGTATTAAAAATAACAATATATGGTAAGTTATTTATGGTAAACAGGGCTTTTTACTAAAACACAAATGACTCCTCAGCGTCCCTCTACATACGTGGCTCACCTATCAGTTTCACTCTCAGTGTCCAACATCATGTCCATTTTTGATTTAGCTATCGAGCAGTACTTTCGTGTGGTGTAGTTTATCATGCTGCACAAGGTGGTTCTAACTTTTAAGTCTGTATATGAAAGCCTAGTGTGTGACCATTCAAATGAAAGCTATTGAACAGTACTTTCAAGTGGTACTGTTTATTATGCTGTACCAGATAACGTTAACATAATTAACATAGGAAAATAAAAATGTTGTAAATAGGTTGTGAAAATGCTAGGTTTTAACCGCAATGAAGCATTTTGTCTAACTTTATGAACTTGTTTTTTAACAGCGGCAGGAGGATCAGTGTCAACAGTTCCTCCAAAAGGTATTTTATTATTTAACTACTACGAAACTAAAACTCATCCGGTGAGGATGACAGTTAAGTAACTGATCATAACCTTATCCAAAGTTCATAAAGTCACATCTTAAGCCAATCAACGTCAGCGCTGGGGTGGTTGGTTGGACCCCGTAATCCAAATGGTACGCAAGGCTTGAATGGAACAACGAATGAAAATGTATAAGGGCTGTTCCTGCTAACTCCTCCTCAAGTCAGAAAATATAGCCTTTTGCATTTCTTTACTCATTATTTTACTCACTCGTCAAACATCTCTTTTAGACCAAATAAAAGCGCATAGAAACAGAAAAGAAAAACAGAAAAGAGTTTGACAATAGCCTTTCGCAAACAGGGTATTTACAAACTGTTTGGTGGTTCACCGGAACAATAGTGAAAAGCTATGCATGTCCAATCACAACGCATGTAGTTTTAAACAATCATCTTCACCAGCCACACTCCACTCGATAAAATTATCAACTTCTCTATAGGAGTGAAATAATTATGTTATTATTCTCTGACCATAGAATGCAAGGCAAAAGTGGACCTAGCATTTATCATTGATGGCTCAGCAAGCATAGAAAGGTCCGGGCAAGGAAACTTTAACAAGGTTTTGAACTTCGTCAAAGATGTTACCAGAAGTTTTGACGTCTCCAAAGATGAAACTAATATTGGACTCATCGTATACAGCGATGAACCATCGGTAATGTGACAAAGGGGCATTGCTAATTTGGGCATCTAATCCAAATATCACCTTTAAATATTTCTTGCTTTTGTCCCTTTGACTCCTTTGGTCATCCCCATAAAATCTTTTGTTTCCCATCGCCCTCTCTCTCGTGAAAGAAGGTCGGTCGGTTGATTAGAAAAGCTGAGAAACGAAATATTGACAAATTATTAATAAATAAATAATTCCAAGAGAGCCTTGATAATATCTTCTCCCTGACCACCATTTTGCAACGAGCCGAAAGCACTCTAAAAGGTGTTCGACGACGTCATTACGAGGGCTGATTTAGATGTCAGAGTGACTTTAAAATGTAAACAAAGCATATTAAACTTGGAAACACCCGAGAAAACAGCACAGGTAATAAATCAGATTTTTTTTTACTTTTTGAAAAAAATTGGGTCGGTCGGGCGATATTTTATGCTATTTTATGCTTTGTCACCATCGGATATTTTGAGTCATTTTTGCGAAGTGCAAAATCACCTTCAAATTGAAGAAAGCCTCAAAATAATAGTTTACTAAGGTAGAAAAACACCAAGAGGTGATAATAAACCAAACAGGAACTAGGATGGTTGAGGATGGAGAAGATTAAGACGTACGAATTGCGAACGACGAACTTGAAAAAATTGCTAAGTTTTTCAAGATGTGCCATCCGTGACGTAGCTTCTTTTTTGCTGTAGGTTGTGTCAGGGTTCGATCAACATTACACCCGATCGGAAGTTATAGCCGCAATTGATGGAATCAACTATCCTGGTGGTGGAACAAGGATTGGAAAAGCGCTTCTAAAAACCAAGGAAGTTCTATTTGATAAAAGCGCACGATCTGGTGTTCCCAATATCGCTTGCGTTCTAACTGACGGCAAGTCACAAGATAACATCGGTGCCCCTGCCCAGAAGCTGCGGGACTCAGGGGTGACTGTCATCAGTGTAGGAATTGGCACTCAGTACGATCGTGAACAGCTGAAAGAAATGGCTACGGACCCAGATGCCCAGCACGTGTTTAAGGGAGAGTTTGATACGCTTAGTTCCCTCGTAGATTCCATAATGGAATTGCGTGTAAAGGTAATTACACCTTTTCCATGATTATAGCCAATAAAATAGACGTTTATTAGTTATCAGAACAATAGTCCAGCGTGCAGGTAGGTAAGTTGATTCATAGTTAATAGAGGGAAATGGTTATGAAGCCCGGCAAACTTCAAAGGAGCAAACAAAGAAGCCAAGATTTATGTTGGAAGGTCCATGACCGTGCACATCTTTTGTTTTGCGCTCATACGCTATGCATGAATTACGTAACCGAAACGTTTCTATTGGTGGTTTTCATCAACATTACAAAAACTGTTTGCTTGCATGAACAACATCAGAAAATTAACAGGTAAAAGAACTGGCAGAAAGAAACGTTTTGTCAAAATTATAGCTTTGTAGCGTGTTTCATAACCGAGTTATTGCGAAACGAATTTTCAGAAAATTAGTACCAGTAATCACATGATTTCGAGTGCAATTTGGAATAAATGAGCACGAGTAAATTTTTCAAAGACTAACTAAATTGCACGAGCCCGTAGGGCGAGTGCAATTTGTTGTCTTTGAAAAATTTACGAGTGCTTATTTATTCCAAAATTGCACGAGAAAAATCATGTGATTACTTGTTAATAATATACATCCAACAATTTCTGTCACGCTGAATTTCGTGACCACATTCTAATGTCAAGCTCCTGCAACTTTATTGGCTGAAAATTTGACGTGTTAATTCATGCGTGAATTTTCATGCACTCTCTGCAAGAGCTGCATGAAAAGCTTTCACGAATCCATCACATCTTCAATCCTCGTCGAATTTAAAACCAGAATTTACATGCAAAAGATGAAAATTCCCAAGGTTTTGTTGCCGCTTTAGGCTCTATAAGTTAACTGTTTTACGGTGGGTTTGAGAAATTCCACGAACTCCGTGCCGTGTTTATCTACGCCGAACAGTACGCCGAGCAGAAAACACTTCAAGCTTCACCGCTTTTTTTGAGCGACCTTCAGCACATGATGCTCAAACCAGAATGACAAAATATTGAGCTTAAAAGCCACCAAACGTCAGCAGAGGAGGACATCCATGTACAACTCCGTGTTTCTGCCTGAGTTTAGTATCTTCACTGGACGATGCACAGGTTAGATTTGCCTTTCAACCTTTTGATATTCAACGAGCTTTTCTTTCAGCAACTGCAGAAGTCTCTAAGCTTTTTCGTTTGCAAAAAAGCAGAATGATTGAACCTTTCATCCGTAAGTTTCCGGTTTGTATAGGCTATCTGCTTCGCCCTTCTTATCGCTTCGCTTTGGAGAACAATTTAAAAACTTGTATTTCCCGACGAAGATTTTGTTTGCACGCCGTCCACGCTCATGTTTTCGTTTGTCCTCGCAGCTTTTGTGTTTATCCCTCGTCTTCTGCACTTTGTTGATAATCTGTTATTTCTGTATTTTGCATTGTTTGCACGTCTTTGCATTATAATTCTGCTTTATAGTTTGAATTTTGTCTCACTTTTGTCCGCCATTTTGTTTGGCCGAATCAAGCTGCCGTAATTCATGCGTAATTTCAACTTTCTGCACTGTAAATTTCAACTTTTGCACTATCAATTTCAACTTTTGCACTGTCAATTTCAACTTTTGCACTGTCAATTTGGGATAAATTAGCATGTTCTCAGCCAATCAGAATGCGGAAATTGTTGTATGTATATTATTACAGTGTTTAGTATGCAGCCGCCATGTTGGTGCCCTTCTCTGGGGCACCAACATGGCCGCCATAAAATTGCACAAGAAGTAGAGTATATTCTACCGTCAATATCATTATCGTCAATATCATTATTATTATTATTTCATTTCAAATCTGTTTAGACACCACTTCTAAATTATTATCACGTCTTAAAATTTTTAAAATGATATAAAATATCCGTTTTTTGTGACAGTTCAGAAACACGTTCATCCGGGACATCACAAATTTCAAATAGCTTTAATTCCAAAAGGAATCACTGGATCGACACCAAACTTTGCATAGAGATTAATGATTTCCATGTCTAGAAAATATAAAAAGAATATCCTTGTAGGATTAATAGTTTAGATTTTAGAATTTTGATGACGTCAGATGAAAACAAAGAATTGGTTAGTTGCTTGAACACACGTAACCACCTATTGTATTTTGTCAGGTTTTATGCATGGTCAACCCCCAAAATAGCGAACAAAAACATATAACAAAGAACTTTGCCGGGCTTCATAACCATTTCTCTCTATTAACTATGGTTGATTGTAGAAAACCAAGTCTTCCACCTTTAATGAACAACTTTTCCCACTAACTCACCACGATTTGGAATATACTTTATAGTTCAAGTTAAATTCAGCAGCCTTTTACTAAATTTCCGTGATTTATTTGTGTTAATGTTTCCATAATATTATTATGAAATAATACAATATTTTACAAAATAGTTTATTTTTTTTAAATCTCCAACTCAGCCGCGGGTGGAACAGTTCAGACACAAGGTAAGTTAAATGCCAAATGTAAAATACCTCTACTTTATACAAGCCTTAAAATAACATTTCCTGTCTGACTAGTATCGTGAGTCAAGATTTTTTTCGTCTCAGTGAGCTGTCAACACTGAGTACTGGTTTGTAAATGGACTGCTACTGAGTACGGACAGAAAGTTTAGAATCGTTTTAGTTCAGTACGTACTTAAGTTGCTAGTTCTTGCTTTGGCTAAAACCAGTCTCCCCAAAAATTGCATTTATCTTAAGAAAACATGCCCTCATTGGAAAAATGAGAAAATAATTTTAACTCTGACCCAGTCCCCCTTTCAAAATTGTTGTGTAACGGTTTGGTGATGTAATCCAGAAATTCGAACAATATTTATAAGGCAGAGAAGGATTAGACAAGGAAAATGACTGAAATGACCCTCCTTATAACGACGACTGTCTCAACTCGTTGCAAATCATTGGCACTTTGTTTTCCTCTTGATCCCACTGAGGAGCGAATAATCCTCATTTGAAAGTTATTATAATGGCGAGGACCGTGACGTGTGCACATGCGCACATGCTATAAAAATCACCGAAAACTGTAACCGACCAATCATTGCCAATTCATAATACAATTCCTCTTTTGATCCTTTAGGTGGAGGAAGAGGAGTCTTAGGACAAGTGGGTGGTACAGGCATATCAGGGGGTGCCGGCGTAACGGGTGGCACAGGAGTATCTGGCGGCGCAGGGATATCGGGCGGAACAGGGGCATCTGGCAGCACAGGGTATCTGGCGGTACAGGGTATCTGGCGGTACAGGGGTATCTGGCAGCACAGGGGTATCTGGCGGTACAGGGGTATCTGGCGGTACAGGGGTATCTGGCGGTACAGGGTATCTGGCGGTACAGGGGTATCTGGCGCCACAGGGGTATCGGGTGGAACAGGGGTATCTGGCGGTGCAGGGATATCGGGCGGCACAGGGATATCTGGTAGCACAGGGATATCTGGCGGCACAGGGATATCTGGCGGCACAGGAGTATCGGGTGGCGCACAAAGTTGCGCTGCCAAAGTAGACCTTGCTTTCTTGTTGGACGGCTCCGGAAGCATCGGCCCTGGAAACTTCCAAAAATGCCTTCAGTTTCTTAAAGACTTCGTCCAAAGATTTAACATCGCCAAAGATGGCACGCATATTGGAATTGTACTGTATTCCAAAACGTCAGAAATCATCTTCACCTTTGATAAATATTTTGATGCAAAATCGATGATGGAAGCTATCGACAAGATATCGTATCCGGCACAAGGCACTTACACTGGAGAGGGCCTCAATCTGGTGCGAACTGGATTGTTTGACGTCAGTGCGAGGCAAGGAGTGAGGAACATCCTTATTGTTATGACTGATGGAGTATCTCAGGTTAGACGTTTTGATGAGAAAATGTTCATATGACCTTCATAAAAATGGGCATCCTTAATTGAAACGAGAACTGAAGACTTATATACAAAGTATCAATTGCTTGGTTTCTTATATACAGTGTAATCACATGCCACAGAGTCTTCTTGTTCCAGTCTGAAGTTAATGATAGGTGCACGAGTCCTTGCAATTGGACACAGTATGTGTGTTTAGTTCTCAGATTTGGATGCATTACACATACTTCGTGATAGCAAATTTTCGAAACCAGATCAGAGCTTTTAGTTCTCACGTCTAGATACCTTATTGTCAAAGTATAATTAATATATCCATTTTGTGACCAACAGGACGACGTTCAAGGGCCTTCAAAGAAGCTCCGTGATATGGGAGTGACAATCTTCAGTTTTGGGATAGGAACACAGTACAAGAAAGATGAGTTAGATGAAATGGCAACAGACCCGAACTCTAAACATGTGATAACAGGCGATTTCAATGAGTTAGATCAATTGGTTGCAATAATTGAAAAGCTGGCTTGTGATGGTAAGTGTGCTAGCTACAAAGTCAGCTGAATGCCAACCTAGTCATGTCTAAAAATTGTTGCTTTAACTATTCGTTTTAATTTGACTTGTTGCGGATCATGACTAATTTTAAAAGGCCGATACAAGAAAACTTTGGGTATTGTTAAGTTTTGGCAGCGGGGTAAGGTTGGCGCATTTCATCATCATCAGTGACTGCGGGTGCTACGATGTGTCAGACTACGGATCACCCGGCAGAGATCTATGGCTCAGGCTCACGACAGCTTTGTTCTCTTGTTATGTTCTTGGCCAAAATGCTTGTCCCAAAAGCCTTTTATCAAAAAGTCGTATGATCGGGTACTGTTGAATTGTTACACGAGGCAACCTGACAATATGGTGGAAAGTGGGAGTTACATGTCGTGGGCTTGCATCCCTCCCATAGGTAGTAACTGTACTCTTGTGTCACATGCAATGGTTACTCACATGGGCCATAATTATTGATTACAACATCAGTTTTAAAATGCGTTCGAAACTTACATTGATTTTCAATAGATGGAAAGGCAGCCAGAGTGGCCATCTAAGGCTAAAAGTGCGAAAGGGAAGGGATTTGAGAGGTGGTGAAATTATTTCCATAAATCAGTTCACTTCCGAAAAGAATCAATTTTTCCCCGCTATCCCCCGTCATTTTGTCCATTGTTTCTTTCCATTTTCATTTTTTGTTGTCATGTAACACTGGTTAATTTTCAAATACCTTTGGTCAACTTGGCATAGCAAATATTAAGTGTAAACTATTGTGTCTATTGTGAAAATGCTTGGTCTTGAAGCATTTTGTCTAAATTTATGAACTTGTTCTTTAACAGCGGCAGGAGGATCATTGTCAACAGGTATTTTATTATTGATCTACATACGATTGTATACGAAACCAAAACTCATCGTTAAGGATGACACTAAAGTAATTGTTCATAACCTTATCCTAAACCTTTAACATACATCACATCTTATAAAAGCTAAAAAATTAAAGCTAATCAACAATCATCAAAAACAACACTATTAGATCAGATGAGATACTTTACATGTCTAAAGTGTCTCTCATTATTTTTGACCTAAACTTCAGTATACTAAACTGGCAATCTCTTTCCTGACGTTCCAAGATTACTTCAATGTTGTTAAATAGGCAAACTAAGATGCAGACAGTGTTGTTACATCATAGTACAATTTCTCTTTTGATCTTTTTGGTGCAGGA
This sequence comes from Desmophyllum pertusum, assembly GCA_029204205.1. Classification (NCBI taxonomy): domain Eukaryota; kingdom Metazoa; phylum Cnidaria; class Anthozoa; order Scleractinia; family Caryophylliidae; genus Desmophyllum; species Desmophyllum pertusum. The sequence continues at coordinate 2,139,253 of MU827785.1, read as the reverse complement.
GCAGGTGGTGCAGGACTCTTAGGACAAGTGGGTGGTGCAGGCATATCAGGTAGCACAGGGGTGTCAGGCGGCGCAGGGTCATCAGGTGGCGTAGGGATATCTGGTGGTGCAGGGTCATCAGGTGGCGTAGGGATATCTGGTGGTGTGCAGGGTCATCAGGTGGCGTAGGGATATCTGGTTGGGCAGGGTCATCGGGTGGCGTAGGGATATCTGGTGGCGCTGGGGCATCAGGCGGTGCACAAGATTGCGCTGCAATAGTAGACCTTGCCTTCTTATTGGACGGATCCGGAAGCATAGGGCCTGGAAACTTCCAAAAATGCCTGGAGTTCCTTAAAGACTTCGTCCAAGGTTTTAACATCGCCAAAGATGGCACGCATATTGGAATTGTACTGTATTCCAAAACGTCAGAAATCATCTTCAACTTTGACACATATTTTGATGCAAAATCGATGATAGAAGCTATCGCCAAGATATCGTATCCGGCGTTAGGCACTTTCACTGGAGAGGGCCTAAATCTGGTGCGAACGGGATTGTTTGACGTCAGTGCGAGGCAAGGAGTGAGGGACATCCTTATTGTTATGACTGATGGAGCATCTCAGGTCAGAATTTTGGACGAGACAATTTTCATATGATCTGCATAAAAATGGACATCTGAGCATACACATACACTGACGCTTGATTTTATTAGCCTGCTGCTTATAGAGAAGTGACATGAGGGGCAGATTTATTGCTACAAGAAAATACATAAGTATCATTTTTTTTTTATAGTCACATGCAACAGAGTCTTCTTGTTTGTGACGCATCAGAGTTTATTGATCAGTACATCAGTACTTATTGGCACACAATTCGCAGTCCGGCTCATATATGCATGTTGCTTCAGTTTTTCTGATTTTGAGTAAATGATATTTAGTGACAAAGACTATACCACTTCCAAATGAAAAATCAACCAAGGGAAAACCTTAAAGTAGACACATGTACGCGTTGCGTACCTATTTTTCTTCATGCTGGCAAATAAACGAGATCAGAGCGCTTAGTCACCACGTCTAGATTATTAATATATAATTAATGTATCTATGTGTTTGTGACCAACAGGACGACGTAAAAGACCCTTCAAAGAAGTTGCGTGATATGGGAGTGACAATCTTCAGTTTTGGGATCGGAACACAGTACAATAAGCGCGAGTTAGAAGAAATGGCAACAAACCCGAGCTCTAAACATGTTATAACCTGCGGTGGTTTCAGTAAGCTTCGTCAATTGCTTCCAATAATTGAAAAAATGGCCTGTGATGGTGAGTGTGCTATTAACCGAAGTAACTTCTAACCTAGTTATATCTAAAAATTGCCGCTTTACCTATCATATATAAGTGCTTACTGTGACAAGTTGAGGTTCATGGCTAGTTTTAATAGACCATACAAGAGAGCTAGTGTTCCCATGTTGTGTTCTTGCATTGGCAAAAATACTTCGTTGAATTTTTGTACGAGGCAACTGGACAAAATGATGGAGAGTAGGGGTAACCTGTCATGGACTAGCATCCCTCTCATATAGGAATAACTGTGCTCTTAGAGCTCTTCTAGTATTAAAACCGGAGTTAATGGCCAGTAGTGTACACGTTGGCCACTTGGCTTGGGTTCAAACTTAACCTTTTTTATATTTTCACGTTATTTTAAGACTTTCATGGACATACGATGCTGTTGTTCAAGGCTAGAAGCATGAAGGGAAGGGCTCTGAAAGGTGTTCACTTCTGAGGGAATCAACTTTCCCTGCTGTACTGTATTTTTGTCCTGTTTCTTTTCATTTGTTTTGCCATGTTATAGTGGTTGTATTTTAACTATAACTTTTGTAAACTCTGTTAGCAAATATTATACAAATGCCTTATATATATGTTGTAAAAATGCTATGTCTTTGTCTAAATTTATGAACTTGTTCTTTAACAGCGGCAGGAGGATCAATGTCAACAACAGGTAGCTTATTATTTATCTATGCAAAACTAAAACCCATCGTTAAAGTGCCTATAACCCCCAAAAAATTTATTCGCTTAAATAAATTTACATGTAATTCGAAGTATTTCTGCGAAAAAATTTTGGATTTGGTTGAATCCTCGATTTTATATGCTCTGTTGAAGTCGAGCTTGTCTGTTCCAAGACCGCGTATAGGGAGCCTGGTGCCGAATGACGTCGACCCAGTAATCGCACAATGTAACGCCTCTGTCATTTCTCTGCATTTATCTGGGATAATTGAACATAAAAAGATCATTTCTATGTCTATGAAGAGTTTTGTTTCGAAATTGTGCGTTCTTCATCTATCGGAGTCAACGTTAAGTTAAGTCAACGTTAAGTTTCGATTCGGATTACTCCGAAATAAACTTTATTCCTGAAGTAGAAATCGAACAGCAATCAAGAACGTGTGTTTACATACGGTATGGCATACCGCAATCAATACTTCAAGCAGCATTGAGTAAGATATTTTCTCGGATGAACTGGAATGGACAACTAAATGCGAAAAGGAGGTCAAAGCGAACGAAGAGCTGAAAGAAAGCTCAAAGGACCGCTTTGATAGCACTGAAGAAGTCAGTCAATGGTAAGCAATTCTTGTCACCTAATAATAATAATAATAATAATAATACTCCCATACGCGAATGTATAATCATTTATATTTTTGCTTTAATGAGTATGTGTTTTGTAAAGCAATGGTTATTCTGTTAAATATCAGCTTTTCACCATTTAGAGGGTTTTAGTTTTACAACAGCCAAGTAACTGTCGCAGTTTTCTCGCTTTTTCTGACGCAGATGTCTCAATATAAACTGCTGTTTAGCGAGGTTACAATTTACCAATATACCATCCAATAAAGCCTGTTTTGGCTCAGTTCTTGGTCCATGCTTAAAGTTCGTATATCGATAGTTTATAGAGAAGTGTATTGACAGTTGCTTGAGACGCAGTCAAGAAATACATGTAGTCGATCGACTGAAAATCGGCTTGCTCTGCGCGGCTTGCTCGGGCCTGGAAATTGAAGCCGTAAACTGAAACAAGCTGAAAGGAAACAAACCACATCACTACAGTTTTGACTTCCTCAAACATTTGTAGTTGCTACTCTAAATAACCACCATAGTGAACTAAGTAAATTTTGAAGTAAAAACCGTCAAATAAATGACTTTTTCTTCCTCGGTAAGCGAAGTGGGTATGTTCCCACGGTGGTCCGCATTAATGTTACGATGAGTATACGATTTATCGCACTGCTTATTTCCCGGCCTCAGAAAAACTTTTGGAGTTCAAATATTTTGTCATTTTTACTATTTTATCCTTCGAAAGAAATTCGTCTTTGACTTTCATCAATATTCCCGAAATTGCTTCGCACGAGGAAGAAATGTTAACACCATTACAGATGCGCGGTTTATCGCACTGCTTATTTCCCGGCCTCAGAAAAAAAGTTTGGAGTTCAAATATTTTGTCATTTTTCCTATGTTATCCTTCGAAAGAAATTCGTCTGAGTTTCATCAAAATTCCTGAAATTGCTTCGCACGAGGGAGATACAGATGTGCGATACATGAACGCTCGGATTCCACGCTCGAGCTACTGAATTTCATGGCTGACATTTCTGGCTATCTTTTAATAGCGATGGTAGAGATAGGTTCTCGGTAAAATTTGGTCGAATTGCTAGTTTGCTTCGACCGGGTTAAATAGCCTTTGGAAGTCGGCTTGCTAGCCGGTGCACGGACAAATTACAGAGTTATTGATCAATGGCTCTCGCAGTCCCACTTTACTTCGCTCGTTTGAGTTTACAAATCCACCGTCTTTTTCGTATATTCTCGACGATCTCTATAAAATGGTACAGTATACCTTTCTCTAAATCTGGGGTGTTGCTGCAACGGCCAACAACGCACCTGGAAGGCATTTCTACACATTTTTCGAATGTGTATCACATCTTCCTGAAGGAAATGAGTGACGGGAAGGATCCAAGGATACTGGGTTTACGTCACTAGCCGCTAAACTCATTCCCAGTCAAAAACGCGGTCGTGAACAAAAATGGAGGCGTTTTTGGTGACTTTGCCGGGGCACAGAAAATCGAGGATTCAACCAAATCCAAAAATTTCTTCGCAGAAATACTTCGAATTACATGTAAATTTATTTAAGCGAATAAAAATTTTGGGTTATAGGCACTTTAAGGATGATACTAAAGTAACTGATCATAACCTTCAGGTCCTAAACCGTTAGCATACATCACATATTAAGCCAATCAAAAATACAGTTGACTTTGTTGGGCTTGTTCAAGATCAAAACACAAAACTATTACATCGATCAGAGGAAATACTTTTCATGCCTATAGTGCCTTATCTTTATTATTTTTGATCTAAAATAACGTATACGAAACTTACGAAGATTACTTCAGTGCAAGTTGTTACACAGAAAGCGTTACATTACATTATAATACGATTTCTCTTTTGATATTTTAGGTGCAGGAGCAACTGGTGCAGGAGGTGCAGGACTAGTAGGTGGCGCAAGCATATCAGGCGGTGCAGGGGCATCAGGCGGAGCAGGGGTGTCTGGGGGCGCGGGGGCATCAGGTAGCTTAGGAGTATCGGTGGAGCAGGGGTATCAGGTGGGGCAGGGCATCGGCGGAGCAGGGGTATCAGGTGGGGCAGGAGTATCGGGCGGCGCAGGGGTATCAGGCGGCACAGGGATATCAGGAAGCACAGGAGTGTCGGGGGTGCGGGGGCATCAGGCGGCGTAGGAGTATCAGGCGGCGCAGGGGTATCAGGGGTGCAAGCGTATCAGGAGGAGGAACTGGAGGTATAGGTATTAGTACAGCGGGAGGAGCCGGCAGTTCTGGCGGGGCAAGTATTGGAGGTGTTGCTGGAGCGGGAGCCGGCGGTGCGACCGGAGCAAGTGCTGGAGGAAGAATAGGCATCACAGGTGGTGGAGGAGGAGGATGGAGTTCCTCAAGCTCTACAGGGGGCGGCGGTAGTTTTTCGCATCACAAGTGGTGGAAGTAGCAGTTCTAGTATGGGTGGCAGTTCCTCTATAAGAACAGGTTCCTCAAGTTCCGGCAGTCGAACTTACTCTGGCAACCAAATGCTAAAGCAAGGAGACCAAGCAAGCGAATTGGCTACAGGAGATGCTGTGAAAGAGAACCTGATTTCCCGTGGACTTCTAGGTACGCGTCTAATTGTAATATTAATAGGAATTGTGCAATAACTAGAAGGCGTAGTTACACCTTGGGCTATTTTTAGAATCGTTCTCCCGGAAAATATTTCTATGTACGTACCCGGAGAATAGTGATAATTCATAGTAACGACATTCCGCCGTTCTAGTTCTTATTCCACGTTCCTCTCTTCCATTCCAGGTTTTATTTTTAATCTGAAACATGAATGACAACCTCGTCCTCGTGCTCGCAACGGGTGATTTTCGCGTTAAAAGTAATTCTAAAATAGCTCAAGGTGTAACTACGCCGTGTCATAGGCCCAATAAGGGAGATGGAGGTTCCAGGGTGATATGCTCCTGCTATATAGCTTATATAAGGGAGTACCCCCCACCCCCGATGCATAACCGTTAGAATAAGTATGACCAAGAGAGGATAATCTAATAGATCATCCTCTCTTGGTATAACCCGCTCTATGCTTATTTTTGGTGCATTTAATTTCCGCTCAACAGGTTCTGGGGTGTGTAGAGACAAGGTTGACCTGGCTTTTCTTGTTGACGCATCTGGAAACAAAGACCAAAAAGGACACCAACATTTCAAAACAAGTCTGGCAATTGTCAAATCCATTTCTAGCATGTTTGTTATCAACCAATTGCACACTCACATTGGCTTTGTTGTATTCTCTACAAATTCGCAAGTTGTTCTGAATTTTAAAACACATTTTGACCTAAAAAGCGTCGAAAATGCGATAGATGGAATTCGATACACAGGCGGCAGCACCAACATTGGCGCTGGGCTACGCATAGTGAAGAGCAAACTGTTTGATCTGACTTCCAGACGAAACGTGCCGCATATTTTGATTGTTCTAACATCAGGAAAATCAACTGAAGATGTTCTGGTTCCATCAAAGGCGCTCAGGGACTCGGGTGTTACTGTTTTCTGTATTGGAATTGGAAACATGTACAATGTGAAAGAACTCGATGGAATGGCCACAGACCCGGATGCGGTCACGTGCTTCTAACAGACGTCACTAAGCGTGGTCTTGTCATTAAGGCAATTAAAAGCAGAGTTTGCAAGGTAGGCTAAAAATTAAAATCATGCGCGGCTAAATGGAAAACATTTTTTCCGCAAAAAATATTTCCTGGCATTATTTTAGCCCGGCTCTTGCCATTGTTGCGTAATGAATGCACGATGCTATGGTTCCATCTTTACGAAACTTTACGGGTGGATGTTTTTAAAAGGAGGAAGACTAAAACCGACTTTATGACTGAATCGTGGTTTCGTATGCTGTTATCGCGTCTAGGTGGAGGCTAAATTGTATTATTGCAACGTAGATGAACCGCAGTTCACGTCGTTTTTAGACGCGGTGCAATTGGCTTCCTTGAACGCTCTTTAAATTTCGTGTAAATAATCGGCAGGCTGACGTCCGATCTCGCAACTGAGTTGAGTCGATGGAAAAGCGCTTGTGAAACATAATAGAAATTACGCCAAATAAAATGCATTACCCTAAGTGTCAAATATGATAGATTGTTTGCACACAACAAAAAATGGAATAGAACCACGATTTTTTTTAGTTACAATTATTAAATACTGGACTCTATGTTTTTATTCTCGTCAGCCCCTGACGCTCGACCAGTGGCTCTGTTTCCATTGAACTCGAGGTACATAGCAAGGATGTGATTGGTGGAAACCCTACTGGAGAAACAAGCCTCGTCATCCCAGCGGCGGGACCTGATAAGAAACAAGGCGGCTCTCTCTCGTTTCTTGGAACACCACAAAGCTTCATCGAGTTTCCCAATAATGGCAAGTTGGACATAAAAGATTCTTTAACCATACTGGCGTGGATATTCCCTGAGAAGGCCGGCCCCATCTTCAACTTTCAGAGGAATGGATGGGGAGTGAATCTGTGGCTGGCGCAGCCGAGAAAACTGTTTGCACATTTCGTGGATCGAGGTCATCATAAATTGATTCAACCATTGCAAAGCACTAAAGTTGCACCAAATCGATGGAATTATATCGGCGCACTTACGATCACACAACCGGAAAAGCCGGTTTGTGGATCAACGGAAAATTTGAAGACTCCAAAAATATAGGCCATATTAAACTGGCTACTAATTATACAATAAGAATGGGAGCGCGAGTCGGAGATAAAAGAAATTACCGCGGTCGCATTGCGTGTTTACAGGTTTATAATATATCTCTGACCTCCGAACAGATTGAAAATGCTAAAGAGAATTGTAAACGTTACGCACGAGCATGACTCAATCACTGCAGCACTGAGCGTTTTAAAGATGATTTACAGTCCGTACTGTGCAATCTCCGCCTGCTATGTTTATGAGTCGCATACAAAGGAATGTAAATACTAGCGAAAATAGACATTGTTGTACAAACTTACATTTTTCTTCATTATTAACGCCAGATATCCTTGCCAAACAATAATAACGAGTAGAAGAACCTCGGCGTTATACCAAACCGACTTCAGCTCATCGAGCATTCAGGAACTCAACGACACGTAATGGCGGACTCAAAAACTTCATAACAACTTCATGTACGCTATCACCAAGTGTAACGTATCAACAAATTCAAAATAAAAATGTAAACAAACCCAGATCACGCGCAGTACGGACTGGAAATCATCTTAATTTGCGTGTACATAATAAATTAAGCCGAAGACTCGGTACTAATGTATTGAATATCTAACAAATCAAACTAGTAGTCCGCCTAGATTTAATAATTTTGGTCCTTCTTTCTTTTTGCTTTCTTTCGCTTTAGTGTTTTTTGTTTCTTTGTCATGCAATCATGTTGTTTTCATAGCGATAAATTTGTCTTTAGAAAGAGCTTTGTTATTTTGTTCATTATATTACTGAAGACGGATCATGTCGTAACTAGTCTTAGCCTGCGTAGCTGGTGGATTGTTCGCGCGGTAACAAATTTGGCGGCGTCTTCGAGCGGTCTAAGCCGCGAGGAGAATGGGGAGGAAGAAGGCGAGTGAAATCCCGCCTCAGAAATTTTCTCTCGCGGCTTGCGCCGCTCGTTGTTGCCGCTCACTGTTTGGCGGCTCTCCGCGACAACAATTGTACCTCGCGCGTCGAAACTAGCCTGTGCACAGGATTTTTAGTGGAGTATTGGGCGAAAAGAAAATTTATTAGAAGGTCAGCCCTCGGCTCGCTCTGCTCGCTGTATTTTCGCCTTATACCTCACTAAGAAGCCTGTTCACAAGCTACAGTGTAAAGTATTTATTAAACTTTTTTTCATTTAATTTGGGGTTGCAATGAAACTAATTCTGAAAGTGGAATAGTCATAATAAATTAATATTATTTTATTTTGATTACGCATAACAAAAATTCTAAAATTGTTAAAATACTATTTAAGTTCAAATGGTTTTATTTTAAAAATTAAAATATTGATAAAATTGTAACATTCAGCGAACTATGATGACCATAACACCTTAGATAATTGTTCTGATTTTCCCCAACATTATTTGACCACATGTTAGCCTGCAAAAGCAGCCGGTTTCTACACCAACCTCGTTCCCAGGGTCTCGAGGGGCCGGGAAAAATAGAGACCCTGGGAACGAGGCTGTTTCTTCACTTGTTGTTGAAGGGAAGGAATGGTATTATAACACAATTTTATACTATAGAATAGATTCTGCACGCGCTCTTCAAGGTTAAAGCCGGATGATTTACAATCCGTACTGCGCAATCTCCGCCATGCAATGTTTATGAGTCTCATACGAAGGAATGTAAATACTAGCCAAATAAAAATTCCGGGCCAAACTTACCAGTGTCTTCATTATTAACGCCAGATATCCTTGCTTGCCAAACAATGAAACCAGTAGAAGAACCTCGACGTTATCCCAAACTTACGCCTGTTCAGCTCATCGACCATTCCTAACCGTAACAATGGCGGACGCAAAGCGTATAAAATACAACTTCATGTACGCTATTACCGAAGTGTACCATACGGCAACAAATTCAAAACAAAATGCCGGAGAACAAACCCTGATGCTGCGCAATACGGACTGTAAATAGGAGGTATGTTTTACCACAGTATAAATCCTGGTTAAACACAAGTTCAATTTCAGTTGTGACATTTCCTGCCCAACTGTTTGTTTGGCTGCATGGTAGCTTAGGGAAGAAAGAAAAACAACTGCCCTTTGAGTTAGGGGTTTGTACTCCTGGGTTGCGGGAGAGGGGGATGGCTACTGACTGATCTGTGTGTGTGTGTGGGTGTGAGTGTTATACATTAAATTCTACATTTTAGACTGCAAAAAGAGTGGCGAATTTAGAAATTACGTGACATATACGTCACGTTTTGGAGAGACCGTCGCGGTGGCCGTTTCGTCACGCGAATGACGCGATCACGCGTCTATTGTTTTGTAGCCGGAGCGGAGGAATTTAAAGTAACTCACATTCCATTGTAACATTGCATGCAGTGCCTTACTTTTAACGGGAGTCAGTAGAAATAAACATGGAAGACGAAACAACACGTCCTTGACCTCCAAGGAGACAAGCAAAGCAAAACAAGGCAAGACAGATTATCAATTTGACGATCTTCTGAGGATGACTGGAGGTTTTGGCCGCTATCAGACGGCTCTTTATATTTTTATAGGCTTGGTGGCCATTCCCACTGGCGCTCAGCTTCAAATTCCAGTATTCTATGCTATCTCTCCTCCATTTACCTGTGTGTCTGTGTCCGGTAATACAAGCTGCCCTGTGGGAAAATGCTGCTCAAGTTGCGTTGAATATGAATTTAAAGGAGCCTTTACTAGCGCTGTGTCCGAGGTAAGATGAACGTAGCAGTAAAAATAATGCCCGGGGGTACTCAACAAAGTTTCATACGGGGAGACTCCGGGGAGGTCCGTCCGTTTTTGACAGAAAAGGTAACCCTTTATATGTCTTCCATAGACAATGGTACCCTTTCACATACCTACAATCGAAACACAGCATCCCTTTTCTATACTTTTCACTTGATTAACCCCTTAAAATACTTAGATGAATCAGCCGTTTCTCTATTTAACCGATTTAGCTACGTGCCGCCCCAAAGGGTATGGTTTTGAGCCATTTGGTCTGAAATTTTGAATATTTTCGTCTCCAATGCTTTGCCTCCTTGTCTGAAATAGGGTATAGATTTTTGCCATTTTGGGAAATTTTTAAGGGTGTGGTGTGAAATTGAATTGGGAAAATCGCATACTTTGGTCTGAAAACGGCTAAGGGCTTAAAGAAGCCGACGGCACACCCCCACCACAAATTTCGATGAGTACCCCCCGGCTCCATTTTCGGTGGCATGATATGAAACGATAATTACATATGTCACATCTCCCTCATTTTACACAATGCGAGAGTAATGTGTCAACCGAAGAACAATACAAGGTCAGTTTGGACGCAGTCTCCGATCGAAACCCGATTACGATCCGTACACTACCCATTGATACCCAACGCGCCTCCATTATATTTATACTAAGTCTTTCATTCGTTCAAGTCAGTCCTTGAATTGCCGGTTTACAGCGGTTAAAATAATCGGTTCTCGCCTGATAAATAAAGGCTGTTGCAAGCAGGACTTACGTGTGACTGAGAATTTGAAATTCGTGATCCCTTTGTTACCTATCACGTTACCTATTCGATACTCATATGGAAGCGTGCATGAATACGCTAAAAAAAGCCGGAGTCACGAATCACGGAATCACGTCACGGAATCCTAAATTTTTATTTATTTATTTTAGCTTATTTTTTATTTTGACTTTTTATTAAATAATTTTGTTTATTTATTTTTATGAGCTTGAATAGCGCTAAGATAAAGAAACGACTTGTAATTTATATAGTCGAGCTGTTTGAGACAATACTGCAGCCTCCATGGCACTATATAAACAGTACCACATGAAAGTACTCGGCTCAATAACTTCCATTTGAATGGTCACACACCAGGGTTTATCCGCGGACTTAAAAGTTATTACCTGCACATTTATTGACTCTGGGAGTGAAAGTGATAATACTTTCTTTAATATTCTGCAGTGGGATTTGATATGTGATCGGCGTCATTTACGAGCCATGACAAGAGCTGTTTTTATGGTGGGTCTGTTGATTGGAGCTGCAGTGTTCAGCGCTATCTCTGATCATTTTGGAAGAAAACTTTCGTTTTTCATGAGTATCGGATTCCTGGTAAGTATACTACAGTTTCATGATGTCCGTTATGTAAGTATACAGTGGAAACTTCTACTTTGGGACACCTACAATAACCCTTTCACTCCCAAGAGTACTAAGTTCAAACCTGAGGAAAAAATCAAGAATTTCATTTTGCAAAATTGTCCAAAACAAACATCACCACATGAAAGTACTTTTCAATAGCTTTCATTTGAATGGTCACACACTTGGGTTTCATCCACAGACTTAAAGATGATTTCTAGTCCGTACTGCGCAATCTCCGCCTGCTATGTTTATGAGTCGCATACGAAGGAATGTAAATACTAGCGAAATAGAAATTGTTGTACAACTTATATTTTTCTTCATTATTAACGCCAGATATCCTTGCCAAACAATAATAAAATGTAAACAATGTAAACAAACCCTGAGCATGCGCAGTACGGACTGGAAATCATCTTTAAACGTTAGAACCACATTTATTGACTCAAGGTTTGACTCTGTAAGAGTGAAAGGGTTAAGGAGTCAGTGTCCCAAAGTAGAGGTGGATAATAAGAATCGGAAACTCTTCGAACGATGATTTGCAAAATGGCACTTGTCACCGCGACTGGTATACTAAGACCCCGTTTATACGAGCGCGGTTCCAAATCTACACGGATACACGAATTCGTATCCGTTTTCAAAAGTACACGGATACAAAGCGTTTACACGAAAACGATTTTTCCGTTTTCGGTGCTGCTACGTCATGGTCGTGACAGATTCTGTTAGATGGGATCTGGACACGATAATACCTTGAAGCGCCGTAATTTTTCTTAAACATCACTAAACTTAAAAATAAAAGACATGTGAGCTGAAATAATGAACTGCTACACCGCAAACGGCACTCGTAACCGTATCGTTTTGAAACGCTCCACTTTGGACAGCGTTTCAAAAGTACACGGTTACACATCGTTTTCGTGTAAACGGAAGGCGTAACTGTATACAAAACGATACGGTTACAAATGAAACCGCGTTCGTGTAAACGGGCCTAAGACAGTGCATGACCGTCTGTTTCAGGCCGCTAGTGGTGTAGTATCAGCTGTTGCCGACTGCTTGTCGCTGTTCTCATTGTTTCGTTTCTTTGCTGGCGCTGCAACCATTGGCTGTATCTTGGTCAGGTTTGTGTACATTGCAGAGATGGTGGTAACTGCTCATCGATCGTGGGTGGGGATCATAATAATGACGTTCCTCGCTATTGGAGGCTGTATACTAACTTTGTTGGCTTACTTGATCTCAAACTGGCGACATCTCATGTTGGCCGTGTCGTTACCAGGTTTCCTGCCACTTCTCGCCTGGTGGTAAGTTTTCATGTGTGTTTAACTTGTGGGTCAAATTTGTATAATTATACTAACACCCTTAAGACTGACAAATCTGTGGCCCTCAGATTCCAGATCGAATTGGAATGTTGTGGAGGGAGGAAAACTGGAGTACCCGGAGAAAAACCCTCGGAGCAAGGACGAGAACCAACAACAAACTCAACCCACATATGACTCCCAACCGAAATCGAACCTGGGCCGGGCCACATCATGGTGGGAAGCGAGCACCCTCACCACTATGCCATCCCTGCTTCCTAACAATCGTTAGAGGACAGAATATGAACTTGCTTTCAGTAATAGTCTGTAATAGGCTCTGAATTAATATACATATGGCAGAAAATCGTTTTACTTTCCCTCCCTCAGGTGGGTTCCAAGAAGTCCTCGTTGGCTCATTGCCAACAATCACTTGGACGAGGCTTACGAAGTTCTCATGAAATACGCCACCGGAAATCGCGTCAGCGTCGACCCCACCCATCTGAAACACGTGATTCAAGAGGTTAAAAAGGGTGATGCAAGAAAGCGACGGAGGCCAAAAAGTATGGAATTCTTGATATTCTTAGGACTCCAAAACTACGGAAAAGAACACTGATCATGTTTTTCAACTGGTAAGAGCCGTTCATTGTCGTTTGTGGGATTCCGGCATTATACCATGACAGAAATTCATCCCGGGGATGGGGGGTACTCAAAAAAGTTTTATACGGGGAGGCTCCGCCCAGAGGTCCAACCCTTACCCTTTTATATACCATTTTTGACAGAAAAGGTTCCCCTTTCATATACCTTCCATAGAAATTATGAAAATGGTACCCTTTCACATACCTACAGTAGAAACACTGCATCCTTTTCTATACCATGGAATGAACTTAATGAACAATATATATCCCCAGAAGGAAGTGCAAGGAAGCTGTCTTACGATGGCTAAGAACATCAAACCTGCAGTCCACCTCATACCTAAATGACAGTTTTCCCTACCCTTTTCTATACTCCAACTCGTGAAATCCTACCCTTTTTATATACCTCCAGTCTGAAAAGGTACCCCTTTCGGGCGGAGCCTCCCCGTATAGCCCATTATAGGGAGTACCCCCCCCCCCCCCCCCGGAAAATTCATAGCAAAACTCAGGGTAAAAATTTAGGGGAAAATGAATTTTCATTTCAATACAATAACCAAAACTAACGGAAACCAAAGGCAATGCTGTCATTCTTGTTTTGTATACCACTGGCCACCTGGTTCAACGTACAACTTCTTCTCACTTGTCTCCAATATATAATTTATATAGTACTTTTGGGGAAATGGCGATACTAAAGCAATTCGATCCTCTTAAATGCCGATCCTATATTCCCATGACTCACGTTCCTGACATTGTACAATGGAACCCCGTCAATCCGACCACCAACGGGCCACCAAAATCTGGTCGTATTAATGGGGTGGTCGTATTAAAGGGGTTCTTGAATAAGAAAATGACTGATAGAACTTTTAGTTCGGGACAAAAGAAAGTGGTCGTATTTACGAGGTAGTCGTAAGGCGGAGTTCCATTGTAATTATATAAAGAGGAGACAAAAGGTACTCACGTGTTAACATATCCCGTCAAACCATGTGATACCTGGATACAGAGGCACTGGGGAAATCATTTGTCTTCTGTTGTGGCACTTTTTCTGAGTACTACTTTGAAATTTGCGCTATATAAATTTCAATTATTTTTATAATATTTGTTATTAGTACCCCAAAACAGATTCATCCACGTGACAGATTTTCTAAGCATTTTATGTTTACTCATTTCTAGGAATGTGAACGCCATTATTTACTATGGAATTAACTATAATGTTCACAATCTTGCTGGAAATGTGTACCTGAACTATTTCCTTCTGATGATGGTCAACTTTCCTTCTACCGTTATTTGCTGTTATACTCTTAAAAGGTGAGAACACAATTACGTGGGGGGAGGGGGGAGGGAGGTATGAACTTTCCACTTCTCGTACTTTCTTACTTCCGGTTTCCGTTCCTTCTTCTCCCGCCTTAAGGCTAATTTACACGGGCCGAGTTCTCTTTGATTGGTATAGCGCGAGGATGAAAATCGGCCTGATTTATAAAATCTGTGGCGCTGCTACAGAGATCGAGATCGATTGCAACTTAATTAAAGTCACTATAACTCCCGTTTGTCTGTCTTTTTTAAAATGGTATCTTTCAGGTTCAAATAAAGCTTGAGCCACGCCCAGATTGGTCTCCTTTAGGGCTTTAATTCAAAATTTCCCCTTTCATATGGGAATCCCCCCCGGCTCTTGGGACGAGAATGACAAAATATCTGACATAAACTTTCTGAACTTTCCGTGTACTTCAACATGTACCCCACTTTTCACAAGTCTTACAAAATCATAGAAATTATTGTTCATGCACCCCTTTATGCCGAGCTCTGTGACAAATATTTAGCTAATTTAACTTGTTCAGTTCAGCTGAGTATTTTTATCATGCCAATATGCCAAAATATTTTCTTGTGTAGGTTTGGTCGCCGTTTGACTTATTGTGTGTTCATGCTTATCGGAGGAGTTACTTGTCTCTTGGCTGTTGCGGTGCCAACTAGTAAGGGTTCATCAAATATTATATAAACAAGATACTACGCGCGCTCTGATTGGCTCAAAACCATTTACCATAACTCTATGGAAACAATAGAAAACGTTTGCTTCGTGTTTCCATAGAGTTACGGCCCGATCAAACGGTCACAAAATTTGTTGTGAGCCGATGTTGAGACCGTTTGACCACCCCTCACAACAATGTTGTGACAACATTTTTTTGTTCTTGAAATGTTGAGAGGTTGTTGTGGCCGTTTGACCGGGCATGGTCACAACATGTCACAACAAATGTTATGAGAAAGTTGTGACCATTTGATCGGCCTTTATGGTTACCGTAACACTCGTGAAAGTTTGGGAGAACTCCCAAACTTCACTCGTGTTACCGTAATTCTATGGAAACACGGAAACTGTTTTCTATTTGGTATTTACCATTTATGTTTGTGGCAACATGATTAGATATGGCCAACTTTATAAACATTCGGTTTGTTGTATAATTTAAAAAATTATAGGTTATCATTGCATTTATTTTTTGATCTAATGGATATTTTCCTAATGATAATTTTAAATTTCACCCTGTAGCAGAGATTCAAGCTTCCGCGTTGCAAAACTAAAATGCAAATTAGATCGTGTAGAAAGTAGGAGGAGACAAGCCGCTTTTTATAGTGCGCCCCCGTGTTTAAATTAATTTTACATTTTCACCTCTACATTTTGTGGCATAGTATGCATCAGATTCAGTGCAAGTGTAAATTAAAGCGGTATCTGCCACGAAGGAATGAAAGGAAAGGTGTGCAGTACTAACCCTGTAAGGCAATAAGCTCACTGAGTCATGTGAGAGTTGAGCACAGAGAAACTCATAAAAGGCGAATGCAACAAGGATTGTTGTGATTTGTTCACGGTTAGTAGACAGATTTTGCTCTATCGAGGTTCAGACCACGTGATTTGAATGACTTTTGTCTCTTCAGATCAACAAGCTGCTGTGGTCACACTTGTGATCTTTGCAAGATTTTGCGTCGTCGCCACTTTCACTTCAATCTATTTGTACACTGCAGAACTTTATCCCACTGTGATAAGGTGAGTTTTTTCTTCATTTTGTTGGTACTGGTACTTTTTGGCGAGAACTGTCTCCATCGTTATTATCGTCGTCATCATTATCATCATCATCATCATCATCATCATCATCATCATCATCGTCGTCGTCGTCATTATCATCATCATCATCATCATCATCATCATTGCCGTCTTTGTAACGCATTTGACATTTTCTCCAGTGGCTTATAATATTTCTGGAGCACCGAATCCTCGTGATTCAAAACAGAAATACTTCTACACTACTATATGACATTTGCTCAGTAACGAATACCCTAAGTAATGTTACAAAGTTGGAATTTTTAAATTTATATGGCCAGGGATTAGTTTTTGGTACTTTTCGATACGTATCTGTCCCATCCGTATGAAGTGCTCTTTATGGGCCAGGAGGCAAACCACTGTAGAAAGTTCAAAGTTATAGTACACAAAAATGTACATGAAACAAGAAACTACCGCTAACGGTTACGCCTGATAATGTATTTTGCAGAAACAATGGCGTGGGTGCATGCTCCACTGTAGCCAGGATTGGTGGAATTATCACACCTTATATTGTGTTACTGGTTTGTAACCATTTACTTTTGGTTTTGTTGAGATGTTCTGTTGATAACTTTACCATAAATTCACATGCAGGTCTTTTTTTTATTAACTTTTAAAGATGATTTCAAGTCCGTACTGCGCAGCGTCAGGGTTTGTTTTCATTTTTGTTTTCAATTTGTTGATATGCTACACTTCGGTAGCCTCCTACGCAGACGCTCTTTGGGCTCGTCACGCAGAGAATGTCTGAGTAGGAGGCTAACACTTCGGTAATAGCGTACATTGAAGCTTTTGAGTCCGCCATTACGGGTCGTTACGTTCGATGAGCTGAAACGTCGGTTTGGGATCCAACGTTGTGGTTCTTCTACTCGTTATTATTGTTTGACAAGGATATCTCTGGCGTTCAGGTCAGTTTGTCCCGGAATTTTTATTTTGGCTAATGTTTACATTCCTTCGTTTGAGACTCATCATAAAAGCTCATAAACATTGCGGGCGGAGATTGCGCAGTACGGACTGTAAATTGTCTTTAAGTTTAGATGAAATAACATTATTTAGTTTATGCATAGCAAGAGAGGATAGATCATAGTCTCTTGTGCATAGTTAATAGAGGGAAATGGTTATGAAGCCCGGAAAAGTTATTTGTTATATGTTTTTGTTCACTATTTTGGGGTTGACCGTGCACAAAACTGGACAAAATACAATAGGTGATTACATGTGTTCAAGCAACTAACCAATAGAAACGTTTCGATTACGTAATTCATGCATAGTGTATGAGCGCAAAACAAAAGATGTGCACGGTCATGGACCTTTCAACATAAATCTTGGCTTCTTTGTTTGCTCCTTTGAAGTTTGCCGGGATTCATAACCATTTCCCTCTATTAACTGTGGTTTATGGTAACTCGTGTTTCGCTTCGTCAGGTGCCATTGAGTACGTGTGGCTTCTATTTCTCGCCCAGTACTAGAAATGTCAGCCACAAAGTGTGTACGTTCCCATGACTGGTTTGCCAGCAGACATAAGTTCTAAAAGCTCACAGCAAATACGTTATAATCACGAAATATAGCGATTTTATAATGAATGAAAGCGATAACGTAGAACACAGGACCAAATCACAACGACACAAATTATACACAAGGATTCAATCAGAACTCGCAATAAAACCTTGTAACTGCAGTGGTTACGTTCCCAACCAGTTTCTTGCAGCCGGTTGCAATCTGGAAAATGCGAGTAACCCAATTGCAAGTCACCATTGTTTTTGGCTTTGCTCATTATTGGGTGAAAATAAAAACATTTTTGCTCTGAAGAACGATTTGTGCGAGTTTGAAACGCAAAATTAAGGCAAACATAATTTATAATTACTTTGGACGGTCAATTGAAAATCGCTTATTTACAACATTTACAAAATACAGTTTACAAAAGACAACTGGCCATGTAACTTAGGTTAAGACGACAAACAGTCTTTACAAAGAACGAAACAGTCTTTAAGCCTGAGTTAGCCTGTTTGGTTTACACACTCCAGCTCCACACTCCATCCAGACCATGTCCAAAAGGTCACGTCATATGACTGAATGACGTCACAGTAATTGAACCAGTCAGTGATACCTCCCCCAACAGGAGTTACCAGTGCTTTTAAAATAATACACTCTTTTTATACACTTCAGTCTGATCTTCCAAATTTATGGAAAACCTTCCCGTTGCTGATCCTTGGTGTTCTGGGAGTAGCTGCTGGTATAATGGCGTTTTGGTTACCAGAAACTGTAACCAGTCAGATGCCACAGACCGTGGAACAAGCGGAGGCATGGGACGAGGATTATAAGATCTACTGTTGCAGAAAGCCTCAGATCCAGGCCCCGCATGCGCAAGGGCTGGAAATGGAAGCAGAAGAAAAACAAGAATTGGAAGAAGTTACGGTTTAGTGCAGTTTGTACCTGAAGTCACGTCTCGCCAGAGCGCGACGTGGTTCGAAAAGTCAAAACGTTCTTTTAATATAATTTTAAATTTCAAAGTTGCACTAATAAAATAACGAGGTATTTCTCTAAAGGCAGATCTGTCAGGTCGTAACTCGTAACATTCCCACGGAAAAATTCGCGTGAGTTCAGGAGCAATGATGAGTTAGTTCAGCGGTTTGTTCACAGGACTTTCATAGTTCTCCTTTTTTAACGGAGGTCTTTATATTCACCGGCCTTGTAGCTTGTTACCCAGATCCATCAGACAATTTGGAGTAAATTAAAGTAGGAAGAAGGCGAGGCCAAGAATGGAAATTATTGCAAAACTAAGTTTTAGTTGATGCAAGATTTAATATGAAATATACAATATTTCAACTCTATTTCATAGTCATAATCATGTTGACATCAATAGAACAATAATTATCAGTAGTGCAATCAGGCAAGCTTTCAGACATAACTTAAAGAAATGAGAACGTTTTGTAGAATATATATGGGCTAGTCATTAATATGAGACCTTTTGAAATAATAAGCGCTCTCTTCCCAGCTGGCAACAAAACACCGTTAAATATATATATATTTTACAATTAAACTTGTAGCTTCGATTCATACAATACGTATTTTTACCTGCCTCCCAAAAGTTGTTATTTTTCATAGTCTATAGTACATGCAATCACTTTTAATGGCACCTTTATCTGGCTTCTTTTGCGTTAATAGTAATTTTCAAATTATTTTTTATCAAGCCTCAAAATCCCATCATTAGCTATAGATAAAGATTGCTGCTGTATAATCAGCCACACAATTTCAACGTGTTTTTTTTACGAATAGAACAGAAGAGGGTCATTTGAAGTTAAATTTTGCGCCTGTTCTAAACTGAAAAAATTAGAAGGGTTTGTATGGAGAAATTAAAACCAGAAGTGCCCACATCTCAGCCGCAAATTGCAATGGCGAGCTAATTTTGGCAAGTCCACATTTTTTTGGCATGCTTGACAGTCCGAATAGCTGATCAAATTTCATGACCTCGTAACTTTAGTACTCTATTTGGGTCGTCGGTTTTGGGCTTTAAAAAGAGTATCGACACACACCTATCCTTAGCCTGCGAACAAGCTCTCGAGAGCTTGCTCGCAGGCTAACCTATCCTGAATTAACCGGAGTATCCCCCCCCCCCCCCCCCCCCCCTCTCCCCCACAACCACACACACACACTGGTCTTTTCTACCGTCTCTTCATGGCGTGACATGTAACGGATATCACTGACCACTTGATTGACGTGAGTCATATCACGGCACGGACACTCGTAAATGCATTGATTGTAGTTTGTTGACGCGACGAGAAATAGAAATGGATGAAGCAGCAGAGCATTCCGAAGATAAAAACAAGAAAAGATCTGCAAAGGAAATCAAAGGTTACGAGTTCGATGATCTTCTGAGGCTGACGGGAGGCTTCGGCCGCTATCAAATGGCTCTTTATGTCTTTGTTTGTATGGTTTCTATTCCCACCGGCGCTCAACTCTTAGTTCAGATATTTTACGGTGCCTCGCCGCCCTTCTCCTGCATCTCTACGTCTGGAAATGAAACATGTGATTCAGGAAAATGCTGTTCGAGTTGTCAAAAGTATGGATTCGCAGGTCCATTTACAAGCGCTGTTTCTGAGGTAAATGTTGGTCATTGCATGCGTGAAGTTGTTATGCATATTTTAAATGCTACATTTCCCATGGACTAGTAGTGAGTTAGCGAGAAAATTAGAAATCTTTCTCTGTTTCTGTAAGCTGCACTTTGTTGTCCAAGTATATTATTACCATTATATACTTATCATACTTATAGTTTGACTCATAGCGTCAGCGATACTTTACCCCGGGGGGGGGGGGGGGGGGACTTCCATATAAAAGTGACGGGGGTGATCGCAGTACCTTTGAGGGGTTAAAATTCGTGGTTTGGTACCGCTTAGGGTGTTAAAATCTAAAATGACTGCCGTTAAGAGTTATTCTGGTACCTTTTAGGGTATTAAGCTGGAAAAAATATATCACAGGGACTAGTTTTGTCTTAGAATTGGTACCTCTTAGGGGTGAAAAATGGAATTCGTGCCACACCCACAAAACGAGATTTTGGTACCTTTTAGGAGTTCCTTTCAAAATTTCCGGCGATCACCCGTCACTTTTATATGGGAGTCCCCCCCGGGTACTTTACACGCGAGTTTTTGTTCTATGAACAGGCTCCCTAGTGGGGTATATTCGGCAAACCGAGCGAGCCGTAAGCGGATTCCATTCTCATGACCCACCCTATTCAAAGTCTGTAGCGCTCACTGCAACCAAGTTATTTGACTGCTCATTTTGACTCCACGGTAGGGTTCCTTTAAATTGTATTAGCTAACTTGCAGCCTAAACGCCCAGCTAAAGGAAAATATATGGTCTGTTAAAACTGAACTACCCGTTAAGGTATCAGTATACCCCAAATGACCATCATGCGTTGGCGCTGTTTTACGGTCGGACGTTTAACAAAAACCCCAATAAAGTATATATTTCCTGAAAGCTTAAGAATTGTAGATTACGAATATGTATTCATTTGAAGTAAAAAAATTAACCTGTTTCGAATAAAAAGCGCTCAATTTCAAAAAGTACATCGGTTCACAAATCAAGTTCGTTTCCGGTCGAAATTGAACGGGAGAAAGCGAAAAACATCGCTACGTGTTCTTGACACCTTTCTCTAAAAAACTGTGTCGGGGAATTTTGATTACTTGTCTGGTTAGCTTTTAACACACAGTTAAACTTCGAGGGTTGACAAAAACACGTATTCTCTGTACGAAAATACTCATAACTTTCGAAGGAGAGAAAAAAAAAATTCCCCGACACAGTTTTGTTGTCAGACTATTGGAGAGCATTCTCTCCAAATTTCAGCGAAAAAGGTTGAAAATTTGTTGCAAACGAACTCGAAACGCGCGCTTCAGTCGCTGAAATTTTATTTTCGAGAAACAAGGGAAAACATGTTTTGGGGCGTTCTTCCGGTCTGATGAGATTAAATACACAAGACGCGTGAAAATAATTATGCGTTGATCGATAAAGAGAAGGCTCGTCTTACTTTAATTAACAACACAGTATCGAATACAAATGACCTCAAATGCGCGCTTCTTATGGCCAGGAGAAGAAAGTTATCCTCTCACCGATCATGCTACAAGTAAAACAAGAGTTTATGGCTTCAATTTTCCCTCCATTTAGCCTCTCTGTGGGATATTCGCCCACATGGATATGCAACCGCGAGCGATTTTCAAGTTGTCCTAATCAGTGATGCGATCCAGTGTCACTTGAGACCCGGTTGAGACGAGCGCTTCGGCTCAATTCAGTACCGAACAATTTCGCATTTCGGTATATTCTTACTTTGAAAACGCGGACACAGTCTGTTATGTTTCTACGGACATTGCAAGATGCGGCTTTTGAATTTCGGGTGAATCTACAAACACGTCGGCCCTCATGTTACGTGACTTTTTGTACGTACATGTTGACAAACTGTTGACGGCTCTCGATTGGAAATAATTAATGACGAGAATCGTTTTTTCTTCATAACTTTCTTTAGAAGCAATCTTTTTTCGTGAAACATTTTGGAAATGAAAGGTCTTGATGTAATCTATCTGAAGATAACAAAAAGTAAAATATTGCAAATGGTCAAATTTGGGGTATACTGATACCTTAAAGCATTACGAAGCGATTGGAAAAAGACGTTAGTTTCTATTGCCGTGTGCGGATAATCCTCAAGTGCAACGCAGTCGTTATTTGGGTCCCTTAAATACGGTGTCATTTTTCGGTTTTGGGCCTTAAAAAGAATATCAATTTTCGATTTTCTACCCTAAATAGAGTCAGATATCCTAAATTAACGGGAGTACCCCCCCCCCCCCCCCCCCCCCCCCCCCTCCCCCGGGGGTCTTTTCTACTTCTCTTCATGTAGCCTGCGTGGCAAGCGTTCCTATACACGAACGAAGAGCTTTTTTCGCGAACGAAGAAGAGCTTTTTCTGCATTCTGGCAGCGTGAAAATTGGGGCGAGAGCAAAAAGCTCTTCGTTCGATCGACTCTTCATGCGTGACATGAAACGGACCACTTGATTGACGTGACCACTTGATTGACGTGAGTCATATCACGGCACGGACACTCGTATATATTTATTCGTTCCGGGGATTCGTTGAAGAGAAATAGAAATGGATGAAACACTAGCAGAGCATTCCGAAGAATTAAACAAGAACAGATCTACAAAAGAAATCAAAAGTTACGAGTTCGATGATCTTCTGAGGCTGACGGGAGGCTTCGGCCGCTATCAAATGGCTCTTTATGTCTTTGTTTGTCTGGTTTCTATTCCCACCGGCGCTCAGCTCTTAGTTCAGATATTTTACGGTGCTTCACCTCCCTTATCCTGCATCTCTACGTCTGGAAATGAAACATGTGATTCAGGAAAATGCTGTTCGAGTTGTGAAAAGTATGGATTCTCAGGTCCATTTACAAGCGCTGTTTCTGAGGTAAATGTTCAGTGTACGGATTTGCTCATTGTGTATGCATGAAGTTGTTATGCATATTTTAAATGCTACATTTCCCATGGACTAGTAGTGAGTTAGCGAAAAAATGAGTACTCTGTTTCTGTAAGACCTGTAAGCTGCACTTTGTTGTCCAAGTATATTATTACCATTTGACTGACAGACCCCTGTCATGACCTGTCATGATAGTAGCCTCCTCGCAGACATATTCCGCTCGGCACGCAATCCCTCCTCCCCGACAGGCTTGGATAAATTCTGCCGACAGCATAATAAGCGATTTTTGAGGCGAGCATTCTGCCGGCATAATAAGGCATTTTCGAGCAGAATTGGAGCAGAATAAGGGAAAATCAGTAACACTAATGATATGCAGTAACAGTTGAAAGAAAAAATTGAAAACTAAATACAAAACAAATGGAAAATACCTTGCAATTTTAAATGTGATATCTCGAGCGACAGAGCTGAATAACGTAGGCTAGGAACGCGGGCTCAAGCGCACGGGGGTTCAAAATGTCTATTCACGGGGAAACTGAAAGTTTGGGATTAAAACGCAAAACATATCGTCGTGGTTGGAAACATATTCCTATTTTCCGTATTTATGAACAATAAATTAATTTTCAAAAAGAACTAGGGGGTGTAGAAAGTTTTCCAAAGTTGTTTTGCATGCATCGATCGATGCGGTATCGATCCCGGTATCGATGTGAGGGAGCTTCGGACCGTTTTTCTAAAAAGAACAACTTTGGAAAACTTTCTACACCCCCAACCACATTTACAACCACATTTATTGACTCAAGGTTTGACTCTGAGAGTGAAAGGGTTAATGTATTTTAAATATTTCCAGTGGGATCTAATCTGTGACCGGCGGCATCTAAAAGCCATGACTCAAGCTGTTTTTATGGCGGGGCTGTTGGTCGGTGCAGTTCTATTTGGCAGCATCTCGGACCATTTTGGTAGGAAGATCTCTTTCTTCACGAGCATTGGACTTCTAGTAAGTACCATTTATTTTCTTCTAGTACTGAACCAGATGATTGTATTATAGGCCCTTGTTTGTTTTTTCCAGTCAGTGCCCTCGCCCACTTTTGTCCGCCGTGACTATAGCCAGGTTCACACTTGTGACATAAGCATAAGCGCAAGCAACATACGCAGACGCAGTAACGTGTTGATCATTAGCAGCATTTGTTCTAACAAAAGGCACTACAATCTCGTTCCCAGAGTCCTCGTTACCCTTGTCCAGCGGTGGAGCGGCCAACAAGGACCTCTGGGATAAAGCGGCGTCTTACTGCGCAAGTCAGGCGGATCGCTTTATCCCAGAGGTCCTTGTTGGCCGCTCCACCGCTGGACAAGGGTAACGAGGACTCTGGGAACGAGATTGAAGGCACTAATGATAAGCACAGCTCAGCACGTTACTGCGTCTGCTTATGTTCCGGCTTGCGCTTATATGCTTATGTCTCAAGTGTGAACCAGGCTTATCTGAGAGCCAGCTTGGAACAGCCTAACAGACTAGTAGTTGTAGTAACCCAATTGGTGGTTTTCATGAACATTACAAAAACTGTTTGCTCAGTTGCATGAACAACATCAGAAAATTAACAGGTAAAAGAACTGGCAGAAAGCGACGTTTTGTCCAAATTATAGCTTTGTAGCGTTTTTCATTACCGAGTTATTGCCAAACTAATTTTCAGAAAATTACAGTATTTAGTATGCCGCCACCATGTTTGTGTCCTTCAGAGGGGCACAAATATGGCCGCCATAAAATTGCACAAGAAGTAGAGTAGGTTATACCGTCAGTATCATTAGCTTTCACTTCAAATCTGTTTAGACATCATTTCTAAATTATTATCACGTCTGAAAATTTAAAAATGATATAAAAATATCCGTTTTTTGTGACAGTTCAGAAACACGTTCATCCGGGACATCACAAATTTCAAATAGCTTTATTTCCAAATGGAAACTTTGCATAGAGAATAATGATTTCCATGTCTAGAAGATATAAAAAGAATAGCTTTCTAGGATTAACAGTTTAGATTTTAGAATTTTGATGACGTCAGATGAAAACAAAGATTAATACCTCCAAGACTATCGAGCGAGGTAGCCTGCAGTGCAGGCCTATTGTGGGGCTTAAGCCGCCATCTTGCATTAGGAAAACATAGGAGGATTGGGACGATTGGAAACGAAATGGTAGACTGCAAAACAGTCCGTATTTTAGCGCAAGAGTCGCGCTGAACGTGGCCCGAAAAGGATCTGGAACGAGCGTGAAAATTACGAGAGGGATTGGGGAGATTTTGCAGTCTAACGAAATGGCCAATAAACACACAAACGAATTCATCCAACGCTCGCCCACCAAAAGGATGCAAAAACGCCTAAAATCAGATAAGCAGGCCTCTCCGCTCGGGGTGGGGTAGCCTGCGAAGAAGCTCTCTTGGGGTTTTGGGAGAGTAGGAGAAAGAGAAGGCTCTTCTTCTTCTCCCCGCCTCCCCATCCCCCATCCCCCACCCCCAAAAACCTTAAGAGAGCTTGCTCGCATGCTAGGGGTGGGGTAACCTGATTAACCTGCTAGTCCTTTGTCGCGCGGAGCAAATCAGCCTGGAGAAAGCGCAGCCAGTTCATTTCAGGAAATTGTCGTTGTTGAGGTGACGCCTGCCTTGATTCACCTTCATGTTGTTTTTCAATCAACAGGCTACCTTTGGCGTGGCATCCGCTGTTGCCGACTGCCTGTCGCTTTTCTCTTTGTTTCGTTTTTTTGCCGGCGCTGGAACCATTGGCTGTTTATTGGTGCGATTTGTTTACTGTATAGAAATGGTGGTCACTGCTCATCGTTCGTTGATTGGTATGATAAACATGCTGTTCCTCACTGTTGGAATATGTGTGTTCTCGACTTACTTGCTTACTTGATTCCAAACTGGCGTTATCTCATGTTGGCCGTGTCGTTACCAGGTTTCCTGCCACTTGTCGCCTGGCGGTACGTATTAAAACAGATGGCGCGTGTTTTAAAAACGGCAAAATGGAATCCCGATTTCTAAAACCTCAAAGGGAAACGAAAATTGGTTGGAGAAATCGGGAGTTCGAAATAAGGGTGGTAAAATTACAATAAAACAAATCCAAGGGAAAATACTTTTGGTTCGAGTTATCGGGGTTTTTTGAGAAATGAGGGTCGAGAAATCGGGTTGTCCACTGTATGCCGTAATATTCAAATACAGTTTTTGCCTTTTAACCAGCCGTTGTGTCGTGTTTTATCTACGATAGTTACTAATTTCCCACTGATGAACTTGACTTTTTTAAATACAGTCGAAGCTCTCGTAAGCGACCACCTCGGGAATTCGAAAAAGTGGTCGTAACTAGAGCTGGTCGCTTACGAGAATGGACTGTCCAAAGTGACCACGCGCTGAAAGTATAGAGGCTGGCCCCTTACGAAATGTACGAAAGCGAATGTACAGGTCACGCATCCACGGAGATTGAAAACTTCTCTTTATATTCAGGTGATTACAAATAATACAATTTCTCATAAATGTGTAGCACAACAAATGGTTGCTTACGCCGAGCTTAAAACAAAGGAAACGACCAGTTGGTAATTCCCAAAAGTCGTCACGGTCGCTTACGGATGCCGGGAGCGTCGCTTACGAGAGCTTTTAATTACAGAGTTTGAGTGACAATTCAAACGGGGTTTCACAATGGTGGTCGTAACTAGAGCTTGGTCGCTTACGAGAGCGGTCTGTGCTATAGTTTACCTTCTTTTAAGAAGACGCGCGCAGTGCATTTTGGATGACAAGAATCCTCTAGTCATCCAGAATGCATTGTGGGACTCAGCGCATTAACAGGCCTGCAGCAGATTCAATCCACAAACAGTACAAACTACAAACCACAGCCAGGTCTATGCAAACACTCATATGTGGAACGAGTAATCAAAGAAACGCTACTCTGTGGTCCTATCCCGGGGGGGGGGGGGGGGGGGCTAGATTGCGACCAGTCTCCTTCTAATCTTTCTGGGACGCGAGAAGCGCGGGCACAGAAAAGAAGGAGAAAGATAGAGACGGTCTTTTTCCTCCCTCTCCCCAGTCCCTCCTCGTTTTTACACATAATTTGCATAATTATTACATTTATGCTCGCGCCAAGGATCTGAGGAAAAAAGACTGACTGCTCGCATTCTACTGCGGTCCGAGCTATACTCATAACTTGTTTTGATTGGTTTATTGTCAGGTGGATTCCACGCTCTCCGCGGTGGCTAATCGCCAATAACCTTCTGGAGGAAGCTCACGAGGTGTTAATGAAATATGCCAGAAACAATCACGTGACTGTAGACTCCAAACATCTGAAGCACGTGATTCAGGAAGTAAGAAAGAACGACGCAAGAAAAACCGTGGATGAGAAATATGGAATTCTCGATACTGTGAAAACGCCCAAGTTACGGAGACGGACCTTGATCATGTTCTTCAACTGGTGAGAACTAATAAGCAGTGAGGGTTCGAACGCTGGCCGGGGTCATCGTGTTGAATTCTTGGGCAAGACACTTTACTCTCACAGTGTCTCTCTCCACCCAGGAGTATAAACATTGTGTCGTGTTCTTGGGCAAGATACTTTACTCTCACAGTGCCTCTCTCCACCCAGGAGTATAAACATTGTGTTGTGTTCTTGGGCAAGACACTTGTCTTTACTCTCACAGTGCCTCTCTCCACCCAGGAGTATAAACATTGTGTTGTGTTCTTGGGCAAGACACTATACTCTCAGTGCCTCTCTCCACCCAGGAGTATAAACATTGTGTTGTGTTCTTGGGCAAGACACTTTACTCTCACAGTGTCTCTCTCTAAGTGTAAATAGGTACCGGCGAACTGTTAGGGAAACATGACGAAATGCCTGGGGGTAACCTGCGATGGACTAGCATCCCATCCAGGGGGAGTAGCAATAATCCTAATCGTTGCTACGGAAACCGGGATGGCGGGTGGGCGCGAAGAATACCCTGGCGAACAGCAGGTCACGTGTCTCCAAAAATATTGCAGATTTTGATTGTTACAAAATGGCGGCGGGCTCGGCTTCAACTTCATCATCCATTGCATACAACTATTAGATGGTTTATTGTGCATTATCGCTGTATATTATACGACATAGTATTTTAGAGTGTGAATACGCACCAAAACGAGTGCAAATATGACACCATATTTTACGACTTCAAGTGTACCTTTTACTCTTCCAAGAAGAATCGTGATTTGTCTTTTGTGAATGCCTATTATTTATTTTCATTTAGGTTTGTGAATGCCTTGATTTTTTACGGGCTAAACTACAACGTCAAAAACCTTGCTGGAAATATGTACCTCAACTTTTTTCTTCTGCTCGTGGTTGACTTCCCATCTACCGCACTATGCTGCTATTGCTTACAAAGGTGAGAACTGCGGAATAATCGTGCTTGATGAACAACCAAGAACTGTACGACAATCATTCAGTAGATTTTGAATATCTTGGGACTGGTACTGACAGGGGCAATTCATCATTTAATGAAAATAATAAATGTGGTTGTAACTTTTGAGTCTATTAAACCCTAGTGTGTGACCATTCAAATGAAAGCATTGAGCAGTACTTTCATGTGGTACTGTTTATTACGCTGTACAAGGTGGTTCTATCTTTTGAGTCTGTGGATGAAACCCTAGTGTATGACCATTCAAATGAAAGCTAATAGGCAGTACTTTCATGTGGTACTGCTTATATATTATACTGTGCAAGGTGGTTCTAACTTTGCGTGTGTGGATGAAACCCTAGTGTGCGACCATTCAAATGAAAGCTATTGAGCAGTATTTTCATGTGCTGCTGTTTGTTTGTGACAATTTTTCAAAATGAAATTCAAGATGTTTTTATTCTTCTGACTCAGGTTTGGACGGCGTTTGACGTACTCGTCATATATGACCTTTGCAGGTGTCGCCTGTCTTCTGGCCGTGGCAGTACCAAGCAGTAAAGGTAGGACAGTATATTTATTTCATATTGTAACGAACGCACTTAGTTTATGAACTGATATATCGTACACGAACTACGAATAGAGTGTAAAGTGATGACGTGATGCTCGCAGTTGAGTCAGTTTGCAATTTAAGCAATTGCAAAAAGGCCTGAAAAAAATCTGGGACCAACGGGATTAATATGTTTATATTGCAGAATATCAAGTGGCTGTTGTCATTTTTGTGATGGTTGCAAAATTTTTCATCATTTCCACCTTCAATTCAGTGTACATTTACACCGCGGAGCTCTATCCGACTGTGATAAGGTATGAAGTGTTGTTATTTATCGTTCAGATTTTAACAAGTTATCATTACCTAATAAGCCCCAAGGAAGAATACCGAGTGTGTCGTAAAATCAAAACCAAACCAATTACAATGGCCAATCACAACAAACGTAAACAACACAATGAACCAATGAGAAGCAAATACACGTAACCAGCACCAAGCGTGGTTTTGGTTTTACATCTGATTGGTTGAGTAGGTGGCGCGAGATTTTTAAACCAATCACAGAGCGTAGTAAAGCAAAACCAAAGCAATTCAGCGATTACTTTCGACACTCAATTGAAAACCGCTCCAACAGTTGTGAGCGGTTTAGGTATAAAATTACATACGAACGAGGCATTTTGGTCAGGTGACC
Source organism: Desmophyllum pertusum (assembly GCA_029204205.1). Taxonomy (NCBI): domain Eukaryota; kingdom Metazoa; phylum Cnidaria; class Anthozoa; order Scleractinia; family Caryophylliidae; genus Desmophyllum; species Desmophyllum pertusum. The sequence goes on along the minus strand of MU827785.1, from coordinate 2,109,387 downwards.
CCAATTGCCTCGTTTTAAAGAACACTTGATTGCAGGCTCGGCTATGATTTCTGGCTAGACTGAACTTCACATTTTGATTTTATTGCAGGCTACAAGAATATTTAGTTAAGAAAGTTTGTTGAACTTGTAAGCTTACACTTTCTCGTATATTATTTAGCAATTATTCGGCGAGCGCACGTTTGATATGAGATAATCTGAACGAAGAACTAACAAGGCGCACAACTAGCCTGTGAGTGTTGAGCCAATCAGAACTACGCTAAAATGCAATACCCATGGTTGCGTACATTTATGCATGCAGTGGCGGATCCAGGGGGAGGGTCGGGGGGCCGGACTAACCTGAGTATCAGGCGAATTTTTCCGCGCTCTCTTTTACTCTTCGTCTTTACGCCCCCTTTTCGTGATGGATTGACATTGATTGACATGACTTCTAAATAGCCAATCAAAATTACTTCCGATACGCGACACTCGCGAGAATGCCGGATTTCCACGCGTGGAACGAAACAGCTTTGGACGCCATTTTTGTTGTGAATGTTTCGAGAGGAAACGTTTGAAATCAAATCTTTCAATTTTCCCGGTATTTATATCTACATGGGAGATTTTGCCATTGAAAGAAGGAAGGACTATTAGATATTATGTGAGTAAACAGCACGGCAAGTGAAGGAATAGTAAGCTTATCTTCGATCGATCGATCGATCGATCGAACCTACTCTGTGGCTGTTGCGATCGACTACAACGCGATGGCATGTGCTTCATTTTCTTTAGCAACTAATAAATAGATTGATGTGATTTTATTGTTAGATCATTGACTTGTACTGAATGGAAAAACTATTTTGCGCCCGGATTTTGCGATAGATAATTTGTAAAGCAATCATGGTAAGCATTTTAAACATATTTTAAAATAATTATTAAATGTTTATATGCCACTTTGGATCAAGGAATGTGATTTCTTGGAATATCCTTTTCCTAATCCCATTATTTTATTGGAAACATATTCCTTTCTTGGTCACACAGTGGATTTTAGGGAATTTTAGCCAAGTATCAGAAATTTGTGTGTAATAATATTATTGCACACAAATTTCTTGTCAAATTTCTATTTTGGATGAGGGTTGACAGGATCGGACACTGCTAATGATTTAAAACAAAAATAACTTAATATGCAGTTGTAGAGCTACTCTTGCATGGTTGCTTCAGGTCGGGAAAAAGCCAGCAATTTTTTTTTCATGGTATCAGGGAAAATTCGGAGAATTTAATATCTGGTCAGATAATTCTTAATTTCTCAGGTAGGTAGACAGGAGGTTGCTACATGTTTTGATGATGAGTATTGTTGATGCAGAAGACTGTCTTATTATGGTCAAAAAAATGTTTTGTGGAAAAGAAATGAAAGCAAATTGCACATCATCAGCTTGCCCCTGGGGTAGACCCCCGGGACATCCAGGGGAATTGTAAACTTAGTTAATCTTGACCCAGTGGTAGGGGATGTTTCTCAACAAACATTCCCCCTGATATCCACCTATATATAATGGGTAAGGGACTGTGCAATAATTACCAGGAGGGGGGGGGGGGGGGGGGGGGGGGGGGGGGGGGGGGGGTTTGGAAAACCAGAGGGGGGGAGGGCATAAAGTAAAATCAAAGCAAGGATAGGGGGGGGCTCAAGGTAAAATAATTCACTCAAGAGAGGGGGGGGCTTAACATTTTATTTCAAGTACATATTACATTGGCGAATCCATAACTATTTTTTAGGTGGGGACCGAATAATTTTCCGGCACTTCGGGCCTTCATCAGCCCTGAAAATAACACACATGCTCTTTTTCCTTCTGCTATGGCTATGTTGTACATTGCTACGGAGGTGGTGTTTGTTCCAGACGCGATGTCCAACAATTAAACATGTAATAGCAGCTCTTCTTTCTGTTATAAAATTTTAATCTACAGGTGCGTGTAGAGAAAATGCAGGGTATTTGTATAAAGGTGTGTGTATACTGTGAGGGAGGGGGGTCATACATAATTTCTGACTGATTAGAGGGGGGGCAATAACTAAATTCACCCCTTTAGGAGGGGGGTATTACCTAATATTGTCCTACATGAAGCCCATTTTCCACCCCCTCCCCCCCTCTCCTGATAATTATTGCACAGTCCCTAATAGAGAGGGATTTGTCTCAGTGATTCATGACCAGGCGATAGTCTGGGATCATTTTAAAATTGTATTTGTAAATCAAACAGAATAACATCTTGAGACAGCTGATTTACATTGATATGTATTTCAGTGAAAGTCATCTGATATATACCGGTAATATGTCCCGGATCACAGACTCGTTGTTGTCCATGATTTTACAAACTTGTGAATTCCCCCACCCTATTCATTGAACTTAAAACATCATGGACACTTTCCATTCAACCCAAAATTCCAGAAAAAAGTTGCAGAAATTTGGGTATACCTCGCTTGTCGGAACATTCAGGAATTTCAAACTGGAAGTTTTGGTCAAATGGAATGCACCCAATAATTATATTACAATAAGTATAGTATTTTCCCCAACCCAGGGGCAATCAATCAAATCCATCTCCTTCTATTCTCTAACAAATCTAGCTTGTAACAGGCATTCGGATAATTGGGAGTGGCGAGGGGATTGGGCCCACTCTTCACGCTCTTGCGCCTACCGGCGTACCGCCTCTCATTATCTGAATGCCTGGAACAGGCTACAACATATCCCCCTGGTTGTCCCGGGGGTTGACCTCACTGCCTAGCCGATGAATTTATAATTTCATATTGAAATTTATTACGTTGGTTAATTTTCATCTGATCAGTGGTCTTATTAATATAGTCAGTGAAAAGTCCAGCAACCACCTTTTGATAAATTTCAGGTCGTTTAATAATTCGGTTTATACAATTTATACAACACCACTGTCAACAAAATTTGTTGACAGTGGTGTTGTATAAATTGTATACAATTGCCTTGAAAAATCCTTATTTAATAAGGATTTTTCAAGGCAGTATAGCCATAACTTTGTGCAACTTGATATATCCTTTACTTTATTATTGTAGAAATATCGATTTTTTTTTTTTCTATCCAATTTTGCTATATAAGTCGTTCTACACTGTACGTTTCAAAAGCTTAATAAGCTTATATACATTCAATGAAAAATTTTACATAAACAAGCTTATGTCTTTGAATACTACTAAGTATATATTAAACACGCAGAAACAAATAAGCTTAAGCTTAGTTCACTTCATTAAAATATACAATATTCTCTTACTGCTTACTGTCCTTTGTCCTAAGTAGCGGCTTCCATCCACGAAACAAGGGTCAAATACAGAGGCTGTCATGTACATGCAAAGCACCCAAAACCAAATAACAGACAGCTACATGTGTAGGTAAATAGCTGACATACAAGCTTAGCTGTATTCTTCGGAAATTCAAAGTCTTCCAGTCGTTCGTGGACAGAAAATCCAACGTAACCTCGTAACTGTAAGCCTTGTTAACTTCCCAAAATACTCAAAAACCGAAAAAAAAATCCTGAAAAGGTTGATTTCATCGACCTTTGATGAAAAAAGTTGAACAAGAACACAAGAAATGCCTCTTTCCAACATGGCGGATTTCGCTTGACTCTCCACGAAACGCGCAGTTGCTTTTACTTCCGGCGGAGCTCTATTGTTGAATCAGCCAATCAGATTCATTAAAATCACGTCCAAAATCTGGACGTGATCTGTAATTTGCAGACAACCGTAGAAGAATTGGATCAGGCCCATTTTTAGCGGACACCCATAAAGAGAATGTAAGGAGAGCGGAAAATTGGCCTGATCGCAGTTAGGGCCGGACCCCCTATCAGACCTTAGGGTTTTTTTGCTTTCTCTATTATCCATAGCAAAACCATCTCCAGGATCCCCCAAAATGCACTTTTCAGAGCCTGAAATCTCTTTTTTTTTTCTGGGGAGGCCCCCAAACACCCCTGACGTCTACTTCCAAAAATTATCCTTCCCTATCAAAAAATACTGGATCCGCCCCTGCTATGTAACAATAGGCTAATAGATAACTTGTGATCGTTCATGTTGTTGTCCTTTGGAGACCGAAGGAAAACAGTCAACTCCCGGTTGGTTAGGGTGGATTGTTGAGAAAGTACAGAAAAAAGAAGAACCCTGTCGTAATTGTTAAGTCAACTAATGTATCGTTTTTATTTGTTATTCTTGATGTGTTTTAATGAAAAACGTATTTGTTAAAAAAATTGGTATTTACTGATATAGGAACAATGGTGTTGGATTGTCGTCAATGATTGCCAGGATTGGTGGAATTATCGCGCCATATATCGTCTTATTGGTAATTATATTTTACCACAACATTGAAATGTTTATGCTTTACAGCAATTGGTCACGTGTCTACGTGAATCATTGCAAGTGGTGTTTTAAAAACACTTAAGATTCCGTAAATCTAAGGAACAGACCAAAATTAGTGTGCAGTCAAAACTTGAAAACGTCTCTCAAAGTCATTAAGGCCAGATCAAACTAGAACGCGAGTTGACGAGAGTTGGCGAGAGATGACGAGAGTTGACACGAGAGGTGGCGATAGTTGACGAGTGTCAACGAGAGTTGACGAGAGCTGACGAGTGTTGACGATAGATGACAAGAGTTGACGAGAGGTGGCGATAGTTGACGATAGTTGACGAGAGTTGACGAGTGTTGACGAGAGACGGCGAGAGTTGACGAGAGATGGCGAGAGTTGACGAGTGTTGACGAGAGTTGACGAGAGGTGGCGATAGTTGACGAGAGTTGACGAGAGTTGACGAGTGTTGACGAGAGACGGCGAGAGTTGACGAGAGATGGCGAGAGTTGACGAGTGTTGACGAGAGTTGACGAGTGTTGACGAGAGTTGACGAGAGTTGACGAGTGTTGACGAGAGTTGACGAGAGGTGGCGATAGTTGACGAGTGTCAACGAGAGTTGACGAGAGTTGACGAGAGTTGACGAGTGTTGACGAGAGTTGACGAGTGTTGACGAGAGACGGCGAGAGTTGACGAGAGATGGCGAGAGTGGACGAGTGTTGACGAGAGTTGACGAGAGGTGGCGATAGTTGACGAGTGTCAACGAGAGTTGACGAGAGTTGACGAGAGTTGACGAGAGTTGACGAGAGTTGACGAGAGTTGACGAGAAATGGCGAGAGTTGACGAGAGTAGACGCCGGAGAGAGCGAGAGTTGAAGAGAGACGGCGAGAGATGACGAGAGATGATGAGAGCTGCTAGTGTTGAATTACTGCAAAGAAAGTTTGCTTCTAATACATATCATAATTATCAAAATTAGCTTATCGCTAACCAGAAAACTGATAGTTAATTATCAATTTTTAGGCTGATCTTCCAAATTTATGGAAAACCTTCCCGTTGCTGATATTTGGTGTCCTGGGAGTGGCTGCCGGTATAATGGCGTTTTGGTTACCAGAAACTGTAACTAGTCAGATGCCACAGACCGTGGAACAAGCGGAGGCATGGGACGAGGATTATAAGATCTATTGTTGTCACAGGCCTGTAATCCAGGCTCCTCGCGAAGACGTGGTTACAGAGGGAGAAGACACAACACTAGTGTAGTTTACTACGTCATTGTAATACAGTCAAAGCTCCCGTAAGCGGACACCCTCGGAAAGCAGTCTGCGACTGGAGCTGGCCGCTTACGGGCGTGTGTTAATACAGAGTTTGTATGAGCTAGAGTTCAAACAGGGTTTTGTCAAGGCGGCCGTAAGTAGAGCTGTCCTCTTACGAGGGTGTCCGCTCAGAGAGCTTCGACTGTAGTCAAAATATGAATTCATATCATATTATGGTATATCTTACCTTGCGGATATAGTTGATAATTAGCCAGTTAGACATTTCAACAAAAATGTAGATATTTTAAAGGTCGATCTTTTGTATATTTTCTTGTATTCAAAATATACGTTTTTAGTGTGCAAATATAATTTTCTATAATATTCTAGGTTGAAATCTCGTGTACTGTAGCTTTCTTAGGAAGATTATATTGTCGTTTTTCTTTTATCCGTTGTTGTTACTTTGTTTCCCCACATCTTGTCACTTTATAATACTATTGTAGATTTCTATCTCAGTGTCTGTCTGTCTATCTGACGTGTGTCTGTCTGTATCTTTCTCGTGAAAACCAATACCTGAAATCAATACCAATTAAGACATCCGCGCTGATTTGCTAAATTGTTGCATATGCTCAAACAAAAAGCAGATGGGCTGCTTTCTTTACAAAGTGCAGGACGGAAACAATCGAACCGTGGCGGCTCCAGTTTTTATTGGTCAGTATATAGCATTAATTATTTTTGTATACACAAAATCTGACAATATGTTCCTCAGTATTCAAGATTTTCCCTTTTCCAAACATTAACTTGCACTTGGTATTGTTCAAAACAATTAAACCAATTAAACTGTCACAAATCAGCAGTAAAGATATCTTCTTGCAGCTGTATAGAATACTATACGACGCTCATACCGCGCGCACATGTGTGCATTCCTATGGATTTAAACGAACCTTATATCGACCCTTATATACGAGTGAATTTACAAAGTGTGTCGGTTAGAATCCGGGAATTGGTTTCGTGATATGCACAAACAGTGGAACCCCGCCTTACGGCCACCCCGTTATTACGGCCACTTTATTTTGGCCCAAACAAAAGCTCAGTCAGTCATTTTCTTATTTAAAGAACCCCTTTAAAACGGCTACCCCGTTATTACGGCCAGTTTTTTTTGGCCCGTAGGTGTCCGTATTAACGGGTTCTACTGTATCACTATATTCGTGATGATATCGGGGTCCGTGATATGAGATCTCGAACTCCATGTTCTTTTATTTAAATTGCTCTTCACTTATCACGATATTGATCAACTCATTTTTCAAGTGTATAAATTTCCGTTTAAACCATAGGAAACTTCAAAATAATAGTTTACTAAGGTAGAAAAACACCTAAGAAGTAATAGTACACCAAAATGGAACAAGGATGGCTAACATTGGGGAAGATTGAGACGGATTACGATTATTGAAAAAATTGGGCTAAATCTTTCAAGATGCGCCATCCGTGACGTAGCTACTTTAAATTGTTCATTCACCAGATTTGTTCGTTTTCTTGGGAGTGGAGGTTGGTCATGCATAGCAGCCTATTAACAGTGGACAACATGGGCGCGTCCTGTGTAAAGTATCAGCTGAATGCATTGCCTTAATTAAAACTAGATTAAAATTTCAAGATGGCTCTCTTTTTTCAACAAGTGAAATGACTCATATCAGCTTTATAAACTGATTTACAAACATATATTCTAGTTATAGTGAAAGGTATTAGAGCGGCGAATTGTCACTAATTACACGGTACCAGTCAATATCACCAGTCCATACGGGCTTTATTTCACATGCACTGATAAACAGGCTGACACAAAAATGACACTGGTATTCAATGATCTGAAATGTTTCGATAATCTTCCGATCAAATGTAAATCATTAACTTGCGTATGCGAATTAATTACTGCAATATCCAACTTTCGCTTCAGAGGAGTGTTATGGATGTGACTCAGGTAGAAGTTTATATAAACAAACTTAATGTGTTTGGGTGTGTCACTTGTACTTGTCTTGGCAACCATGAACAATCTCGCGCCAACTCAGGCTTAACGACACAAAATCACTCATGACTTTGATTTGCATAATTCACCAAAGCTATTCGGGTCAAAGAATTGTGATGTCAGTTCAAAGAAATTCCTCATTGCTACGGCGGACGAACGTTTTTCGCCCAACTTCTGGTCGATCTTTCCTGTTTTAAAATATTAGTTTTAACTATAATAAGTTTTGGTTTTGACAAGTCGCTCATTGGACAGAAAAATATGGTTTTGTCAACACCTGTTATGCCACCCTAATAAGGTAATTTGTACACCATAACAACTGTACGTCTTTCACGTTGAAAATAGGAAGCTAGGAAAGTTACGAAGTGCTGCGGTTTTTTCTAACCACACAAACCAGAAACATAAAATTATCCATCGTATTCGTGGATTATTTTTCTAAGCTTCCATACAAGAATAGCAATTTGTGTGTAGTTGTTAATAACACCATGCTGACAATGACCTGTTCATGTTGTTAAATATAGTGACTTATTTTATCTTGTGATTTAGATAACTTTCATTTTGTAGACGTCGACCCAGCCCTGGGGAGAAGTTCACTTTGACTCTCTTGTCGTTTTAATAGATGGGGAATGCCGTTTCTTGGTAATACCGGCGTTGAAAATGAACAAGAAGAAAAAAGCGGGAAGTTTTTGTTTATTCCTAGCCATGCGTTGGTGGTTGTAGTTTCCGTTGTCGCTGTGATAAACATTGCCTCGGCGGAGTTCGTAAACAATTCCATATCAAACACAGGTAAGCTCGTGACAGTTACTCTGATAGTTCTTCTGATCTGATAGCTGTAATGTGATCCTATTAAGTAACGGATTTAAAGCGAATTTGCACTTATAATACATTCGGCCTAGTCCCGAGAAAAGATACATGAATTGCACCAAGGAGCGCAAAGATAAACATGGACTAAATTAATCAGAATAAACTTAATTCAGCAAATAGCTCAACTGCATCATTCACCTAGAGCAATAAATGTAGTTGTGCATTCAATTCATATCCTGGCTGGCTGTAAAATAAGTTGTCAGTTAAATGAGAATTGGGTGTTGCCGGTGTTCTTGTGCAAGACACTTTACTTCCGGGGGGGAGGGGACTCCCATAGTAAAGTGACGGGAGTGATCATCGGAAATTTTGAAAAGAACCCCTAAAAGGTATCAGTTTCGTTTTGTGCATGGGTGTGGCTCGACTTCATTTTCAGCCATAAGAGGTACCGCAATTCTAACGACAAAACCAAGGTACCTGAATAACTCGAACGGTAGTCATTTTAGATTTTAACACCCTAAGCGGTACCAAACCACTAATTTTAACCCCCAAAAGGTATGACCACACCCGTCACTTTTATATGGGATCCCCCCCCCCCCCCGGGACTTTACTCTCACATTATCTCCCTGCCTCTACCCAGGAGTATAAATGGGTACCAGAAAATTGCTGTCACGATAACCTGACAAAATGCTGGTCAGGATATTCTGCGAAGTTCAAAATAAGATTTTTCTAGTTCTTTGTATTCATTCAAACTATCAACTTGAGGAAATGTGCTGTAAATATTTCACTTTTTATCGTAGAAAATGGTCCAAACTTCAGCTCCATTATGGAGTCTCTTATTCCGGACGAGAAAGATTTAGTCAAGAGGCAACAAGTAAAGGGTATGTGTTTTACAAGAAAATATATCACAATATAACTTGCTAGAGAAAATTATATATAATTAACGCCCCGTGAAAACAAGACTAATTTCATTTATTATTATTTTTACTGCATACATAACTATAGTCAGTCAATCAATCAATCAATCAATCAATCAACAATCAGTAGATCAAATTCGTTCTAGAACAATTTTCCAGCTAAGCTAAGGGATGGACCATTTTATTTGGGGGGGGGGGGGTTGGGCAATTTTTCTGAGCTCGAATTGTTTTTTCCGTCTTGAGTTGGTGCAATAATTTTTTTCACCTTTTGCTTGTGAGTGAGTGAGCTCGCTCGCTTTGCACGATTTTTTTTTCTCTACTTTTGCTGTGCAGGAATTTTTTTTGGTAATTGGTCCATCCCTAATTAGTCAAACTAAGAATGCTTTTCATTGCATTTAACACTTTTGATTCTGCAGACGACAATGACAATGAGGAAATAGGTGAGCTGAGTCGCTTGCAGGATCCCAATAATCAAGATCCAGCCAGTCAGGATATCCCAAATCAAGATCTCGACACTAATACGGACCAGGTCGGTGGCTCTATAAATGGAGCAGATGTAGAGAAGATCAACCCCACTGTTGACAACGGCCTGGTGCCAAGCGATCAAAACCAGTCGACATCAGATTCATTGGCTAATATCAGCGATTTTCTTAAAAATAAAGAAGGCGAAGGTCCAGGTAGGCAAGTTCAGCTTTTAGCTTTTCAATTGATTGTCGTAAAACCAAAACCAAAACACTTACAATGGCCAATCACAACAAAATTAAACAGCACAATGAACCAATGAAAACTCGATGCAAGTACACGTATACTGGCGCCAAGAGCGGGAAAACGCGTTTGACCAAGTCGCGATTGCATCTGATTGATTGTGTAGGTGGAGCGAGATTTAAACCAATCACAGCGTGTAGTAGAGCGGTTTTCATTTGAGTGTCGTAAAACCAAAACCAAAACCATGATTGGTTTTGGTTTTGGTTTAGCATCTGATTGGTTGAGTACGGGTGGCGCGAGTTTTTTAAACCAATCACAGAACGTAGTAAAGCAAAACCAATTTCGGATTAATCGCTCTAAAGTAAAACCAAACCAATTATGGATTACTTTCGACACTGAATTTTGTGTTCGTTTTAGTTTTGCATCGAGTTACGGAGCTCGAATATTATAACCACTCGGAGGTTAAGATAATCACGGTATTTTTAGGTCAAACCAAAAGTGGTTTGTCTTACGCGTCATTTCGGCGCGCTGCAGAAAACATGTTTTTGATTTGGATTTCTGTTGGTATATTCCACTATTGCGACCTTAGTGATTTGTGTGACGACAGTCATAAGAATGCTAAGTTACTCGAATATCAGAAGTACCCAACGGAGCCGCTCCACATGGTGATCTTAAGCTGGCTGGCAAATTTTAAATTGGGATAGAAATCTTGCTGGGAGTTAATAATTACCAAAAATTTGCTGGGATTTTGTATATCTAGCGATGCTGGATTGCGGACAAAACTCATGTTACGCCTTAGACAGCTTAGAGCCTGTGAATTAAGAACCAAACGCTCCTGGCTGGCGAAAAAGCGGTATAACATTTGCTGGGAAAAAACGATTAAGAATTCCTTCCTGACTGGGAAAAACCATTGCCAAAACGGATGCTGGCTGGTAACTAGTAATGTCGATTTATTGCTAGCTGGCTCTGAAGAGCGGATATATTTTTCCCACGGTAGTTAAATATTAACTGGAAATGTCTTGGCGGTTGCCCAGAAATCATTTGGGCCAAGAAAAGTTCAATTCTGAAAAAAATGTCATTGGGTACTCCTGGAATATGTTCACTCCTGGAATATGTTCAACCCTTGTAGGGAGTTGCAATAAAGTTTCCACTCCACTTCCACTTCCACTCAGGCTCCTGGCTCACTCGAATTCTTACGACTAAATCCGGGTCATTAATTACTTCAATTAGAGACTGAGATTCCTCGCGTTTTGTTTCCGTGTCAATTTAGTGGACGGTGATTTCACTCTGTGGACTTCTTGGTCTTCATGTCCCAATGCTTGTGGAAGAACCGCATTGAGGTCACGTGAACGCTATTGCACCAATCCAGCTCCTGCAAGTGGGGGGAAAAACTGCGAAGGACCGCGCTTTCAACTTAAACTTTGCAAAATCAAACATTGTTCAGGTAAGCCGCTACTAAAATGTATCGTTGTTGGAACAGGAGAGGATGATCTAAGCCGATGCATTCCCCAATACATGGCTCTCTTACAATGATAATCTATTTTTAATTTTCAGTCCATAGCTGAGCTATTTTAAGGGCGCTACCTGATTGGTCAGTTCGAGTGACGTGATGTCGTGGCATCAATCAGAAGGAAATAAAAAATAACTTTTACAGCATGACGCGAAACTATAAATAGATTTCAAAAATTATCATGTGGCTTCTCTTAGGTCATCCTCTCTTGTTTTGGAATTATTCCTTTAGAACATCTTAAGATAATTATCATTATTTTTCTTTTGACGTTAACCAGTTGACGGAAGTTACTCGCCATGGTCGCGGTGGACTTCCTGCTCTCAAAAATGTGGACAGGGGATGAAGAAGAGGCGGCGCTACTGTGACAGCCCGAAACCGGCGAATGGCGGACAAAGATGCAAAGGAGCGAAAAAACAAGTCAAACCATGCTATGGTAAAGTGTGTCAAAGTACGTAGCATTGTAACTGATCATGTACTCCCTTACTAAAGTAATGAGATTCTCTGTATAACGAGGAAGACTATTCAACTATCCCTCAGCCGTGCTCTTTAACGACTAGTCTTTAAATAGAGGGTCCAGATGGGGTTTAACTGTAGCTGAGAATTGGCCAAAATTTTAACTGATAGCTGAAAATGAGATCTGTCAAAATTAACTGATAGCTGATAAATGGCTAAAAATTTTAACTGATAGCTGAGAATCCAGCACCCCCAATCAGGACACTCACTACAGGCTATCAAATAAAAGTAAAGCTTTTTCAGGCCCAAAACAATTCATGTGCGCCCAACGTGGGGCTCGAACCCACGACCCTGAGATTAAGAGTCTCATGCTCTACCGACTGAGCTAGCCGGGCACGGGTTGATAATCTTTGCTGATTCAAGGATTAATTCACAATTTATACAATTAATATAATTTATTAAGATAGCAAAATATTGGACATAAAAAGCTTAAAATAAACCGGCGACGATTATCGTATACAAGTATAAGAGCTCTCTTGTGTAATGGTCTCCTGGATAAACCTTTTTTTTTTTCTACAGACCAGGATTCCATCGTGGATATAGATCCTAAGACAGTCTGTGGTTATAACCCATGTATGGTGGCAAAGTGCATATTGCTTCCCTACGCAACATGTGTCAGTGATTTCAAATGCAGGCCAGTGTTCTTTGACTCCGAGGAAAGAAAAGTTTCACAATGCACAGGTGATTATAAGCTTCCTTTTGTTGCTTTTATTTTCCCAAATCGTTAAAAATAAAAATAAAAAACAGGCCGCGCCCAACGTGGGGCTCGAACCCACGACCCTGAGATTAAGAGCCTCATGCTCTACCGACTGAGCTAGCCGGGCGCTTGTTGTTTCAGAGGAGGGTGTGGCTAGAGTTATAAGGTGTCAACTGCAAGTTGTCGTATATCAGTTAAAATATTGGCCGTTCAGGGGACCGCGGTCAGGATAAAATTGATGCATAAGTTTTAGATGAAGTGAGCAAGGCTGATACTACGTAGAACACTTAAAGCGACAACGACATGATAGAGTCCAAACTGAAAGCCAAAAATGCAACCGTGGACAGCTGTTTCGACCTGGTTGGGTCTCGTCAGCACGGTGTAGCCGCATAAAATAGAACAACCAGCTATGAGGCCAATTGACTATTGAATGCTCGTGGTAATGACCTCAGATGAGCTCAAATTCAAATGTTTGCCAATTAGCTCCAATTGGCCAACGCCAGCGCGTGACCATGAGTAACCGGCAAAGAATTTGAAATATCATGTCGTTGTCGCGATAAGGAAAGTGATGATAGACATAAACTATCCCACAGCGAATACATGGGCAAAACCATGTGAAAAATATAAACAGCATATCGGATCTAAGAAGATAAGTTTTAGCTCCTCGAAACAAGAAACATGCGTAAATTAAACAGATTCATAAAAAAACTCAAGCATTAAATTCGTACTTCGCTTTCAAGCTGTAAAACGTTAAATATTAATGTCAGTATGAACAACCGTTTTGCATCAGGGAAACGCACAAGAGGTGACTGGTCTTAAATAATAATTTCTCAGCACGAACAGAGCAGCATTTTGAATTCTCCTTTGTAAAGCTGATATATCGTAAAACTGAATTTAGTTTTATGATAGTGCTGAGAATTTGTTGTTACATCAATACAATTTCCCCGGGTTGATTCGCTTTGTTTATTTCCCATCTCTTGTTTCTATTGATTTATAGAGAAAATAGCCTTGATCATTCTTGTGAATTAAATAATTGATATGAATTGTTTATTAGACTTTTCCAGTTGTAAGTGAAAACGAAATGCGATTTGTAAGGCCTTGTAAGATTTAACATGATAAAGATGCTACTTATATCAACCTGTACTTATTGACTCGCCAGGTGATAACCTGTACCTGAACGTGGAGCCGCAGGCCGTTTGTCGTTTTAATCCGTGCAAATATACCACGTGTCTTCAAGGCGCGGCTGCCAAGTGCGTTGTAAACACGAGGTGTCATCCGGTCTTTCTGGATGCCTTTGGAAAGACTATCAAATGCAAAGGTAACAGCTAAGCCAGACAATGAAATATAGAACACTTCGTAAAATGCTTCTTGATAAGTGTTATGCTTTAGAATGTATTATACACTTCCCTTTCCTCGGTATAAAAATATAATGCCAAAAAACGAACAAAGAATTACAATGACAAACAAAACCATAGTTAATAGAGGGAAATGGTTATGAAACCCGGCAAACTTCAAAGGAGCAAACAAAGAGGCCAAGGTTTATGTTGGAAGGTCCATGACCGTGCACATTTTTTGTTTTGAGCTCATACACTGAATTTCGTAATCACAACGTTTTTATTGGTTACTAGTTGCTTGAACACACGTAACCACCTATTGTATTTTGTCAGGTTTTGTGCACGGTCAACCCCCAAAATAGCGAACAAAAACTTGTAACAAAGAACTTTGCCGGGCTTCATAACCATTTCCCTCTATTAACTATGACAAAACTGAAGAAAAATAAAAACTGAACACAAAAGTATTTTGCGCCCAACGTGGGGCTCGAACCCACGACCCTGAGATTAAGAGTCTCATGCTCTACCGACTGAGCTAGCCGGGCACTGGATGACATAATCAGTGAAACTGGTGGTGATGTCCTCGTTTTATTATTTCAATCTCCTCGATACCAACAATATATTTGCACTCGTGTCTTGTTTGAAATGTGTTGTCTAAAATTTGCAGTATTTGGTTTATTATTAGCTGAGAACAATTTAATTTAATGCCAAAAACTGGGCGTGGGAGGTATGGGTAAAACTACCACACCAGTGAATAATACAAAATACATTAATGTAATATATTTCTTTATCCAGGAGTGTTCAAGGTCCCCGCCAGGTACATCTGTGGCTATGACCCTTGTAGTGGGGCCGTTTGTAAGACCGATCCAACAGCTCGCTGTCTGGTGGAGCACACTTGTAAAGCATTGTTCGTAAACTCGTTCAATCAAAAGATGAATCGCTGCAAAGGTCAGTAAGCTTAGTTGAACCTATCTCTGTGATTGTTGTTTGATTACATCACAAAATAACTTTAACGGTTAATAATATACAGAGGAAAATACTAATTGTAGCTGTTTTCATGACAGATTCTGAAAAATATTGTTCTGCTTGAAAAAAAATAATAAGAGAAACTAGAAAAAAATGGAAATATGACAAAGGCAAAAAAAAGTATTTTTGGAAACGCCCAACGTGGGGCTCGAACCCACGACCCTGAGATTAAGAGTCTCATGCTCTACCGACTGAGCTAGCCGGGCGCTTGTTGCAAGATCTGGTTTTGAAATGATTGGAAATAGTTAAATAAATCTATTCAGCGAACGACATACAATGAAATATTATGTATAAAATAAGATTTTGTACAGCACAGTTTATGGGAAGGTGACGATGGCTGCAGCCGCTTACGCCGAGAGACCCTAGGATTGAGTCCACGGATAAGCCCCCGGGGGCTTATTTAATTTTAGGCCTCACGAAGGGGGGGGGGGGGGGCTTATTAGAGCTTATTCCAAATCATAAATTTTAGAGAAAATTAATTTAACTAAAACAGAACAAGAAATGGGTTATGTATAACCGTCTTACAAATGCAACGACATTTATACCCTAACTCAACGATAGTTCTGGAAATTAAAGACCACGTTTCAATACAAAGTGACTGAAACGCCAGAAAATATTGCTGAAAAGTCATTTAAATCAGCCTGACGGAAGGAGGGGGGCTTAATAGAGAGGGGGCGGCTTATTACAAACTCTGACTTCCAAGGGGGGCTTAATAGAGAGGAGGGGCTAAATAGAGCTTTTACGGTAGTAATGAGGCACGCCAGATTCTGCTTATGGGAGTTGCCCATCAGGGGAGATTCAACTGCCGTATATAAATATTCATCAGATCATATTTCTGATTTTCTCTTAATTTAAGCTCGTCACCACATCATGAAGGAGGAGGACGATGGAGAAGATCAACTGAATGACGAAGATAATAATGAAGATGATGACGGTACCCGTATAAGCAAGCTGATGAATTCAAAGCTTAGCGCCAGCGACAAAGAAATTGATGATGACGATGATGATGGCGCACGCTTGAGTAAATTGATGAGTTCGAAACTTAGAGCCAGCAAAAAAGATGAAGATGATGATGACGATGACGATGACGATGGTGTCCGTATAAGCAAATTGATGAACTCAAAACTAAGCGACAAAGATGATAATGATGATGATGAGAAAGTCGACGATAGTGACAGAGATTCAGGCGATGATAGCGAGAAAGATGTCAGAAGTAAACTTCCCTCGAGATTTAAACTCCCAACTCGGAGGAATTTCGAAAAGGATAAGAAGAACAGATTTGGGCGTGTGCACACAAAACATGGACACGTGCATCCAAAACATGTGAAATCCAATCATAAGCGTTGGTTAAAGAATGCAAGCTAAAATGTTAATCTTATCAAATTGATCTGCGATTTGTATTTTGCGCGTTTACAGAAGAGCACTCTGCCGTTGCCACTCGACAAAGTTTTTGATTCATTTTTGACATCATTTTGACAACTTTTTGATGGTTTATACAGTTAAACTAGCCAATCAAATTGCAAGAATTGTGGAGGCGGAGATGTCAATTGTCAGAACGCGAACGTGGAGCTTGACAACTCCGCCTCTCCTAGTTCTTGCATTTTGATTGGCCAGTTGAAACGAAAGCCATCAGAAAGTTGTCGAAAAGATGTCAAAGACTTTGTCGAGTGGCGACGGTAAGGCGCTCTTTATTGTAAACAAACACTGATCCCAATATGAGCTCAGAAGTATTTTATAGTACCTTAATTGATTGTCAATTGAAACGTTTTAGCCAAAACTATCTAATAAAAGGTGTCTGCATGCATGTCTGCATAGTTTTTAGGTTTAGTCTAGCCGGGCAAAATTTTTCAAATCTCATAAAAAAAATTCGGAAAGTAGGAAATTCAACAAACCGTCTTTTCCACTGATTGAATGTTCGTTTTGTATTTTCCTGAGTACATTCATGATCAGTGTTAAATGCATATAGACAGGGTGGCAAAATGTGTTATTGAAAAATTACATCTGTTTGCTGGCAGGTGATTTAATAAGATACAACAATAGAGTTGAGCTGATGTCCAGGACCCGCTAAATTAGGTCCCGAGGTCCCAAGGTACGAATTGTTTTAGTTAATAAAGTTTGAAAAGTTATATTTTGTTAATAAAATAAAATTGTTGATCATCTTCGCAATAAAATGTCTGTCATTTGTGGACTGACTCGTGTCTGCCAAGAGCACAGTAGTCCGAGGGTCTGGCTGGGGTGGCTAATGTGTTAATCGAACTGAGAGTGATGACGCAACTCTTTTGACAACAACAGACAGAACCTTTCTCTGCCGGACCAGGGTATTATTTGCACTCTTACCCCTTAAAATTGTTACAAAATAAAAATATAATGAAATTAGCTGAAGTAGAGCTGACTGGCTGCCTGGAATAACCATAGGGCAGCCAATTCACATCTAAATGAATTAATAACACTGACTGTGTCTTAACCTCAACATCATACTTGCAACTGACAAACAGCAACACTGAATTTTAACTGTAACAACGGAAAATGATCATAAACTTCCTCATTCAGCCCGTAGACTTAGCTTCAGCAGCCTATTTTGGTTTCCAACTATTAAAAAATCCACTAAGCTCCCCGCCCCTTTCTCTTCCTTTATAAACATCTAACAATCATCCATGGGATCTAAAAACGACGTCATAGGTTTGTAGACTAGTGGATAGTACCAGACCAGCTTCAGTATACATCTCCCGACTTGTTATTGCATAAGACCCCATTTTTAAACAATGCAAATGATTTGGTACTTGGTTTATAAAACGAGAACAAAAGTTATGAGGGAGAAACTGATTTTTGGGAATCAAGGTTTTGGAAACAAAAGATATGCATCGCCCAACGTGGGGCTCGAACCCACGACCCTGAGATTAAGAGTCTCATGCTCTACCGACTGAGCTAGCCGGGCGCGATAGGACCTTGTAGTAAAATTAACTTATTTCATTATATCTGTTTTTACCATACTGTATTCACTTCAGGGGGTTCAATTAAAATTTTGGTCGCTTGTCGTCGAGCAGAAGTGTTGGGCAGGGCCTGGTTGTTCAAAGGATGGATGGCGCTATCCACTGGATAAATCACTATCCGGTGGATAGCGTAGTTTGTTTTGTTAACACTTATCCACTGGATAGCGAGTTATCCGGTGGATAGCGTTATCCACCATTCTCGACCCCAGACCTTCGCTGCTTTTCTGACTACGCAAGCAAAAGAGAAGAGCTCTGGGGTCGAGATTGCGTTATCCACCCTTTGAACAACTGGGGCCTGGAACTCTGCGCACGGTCAAAAACTGGTACTGACCAAAAGGACCGCGGCCTCTGGGTCACCGAGAATCCATCAGCAGAACTGAAAGGGAAGGTACTCTGCTATCTTCAAGGATCTTTTTTAATCTAGTGGACGAAGCTTTATACAGGAACACGCTGTTTAACAGTCATTTATTGACCGACTTGCAGGCGTGATGCAAGCTGTTAGCAAAAAAAAGCGGCTGTAGCCAATAATATTACAGCAACTCAGTTTGACTTCAAAAATATTAACGTTACAAGTTCAATGCTGCCTTAGTAAGGGAAGGAAAGGTTATGGAAAATCACATATTTTGGTCTGCAATAGGGTAACGATTTCGAGAAGTGGGGTCGCATCCCTTCCTTCTCCCGACCTTTAGCCTGCAAAACAGGCGTATTTTGGGCGAGCGAGCGCTTAATATTCCATCGAGTGTGTATAAGTCGCCATCTTGGATTAGGAAAACATCCCCCGTCCCCTTCCTCGCCCTCTTTCACTCGCCCCAACTCTCCACGTTTTGCGAATCGAAAATGGCGGCTAAACACTTGAAGGAGATAAACAATCGCAAGCCCACAAACCGCCTGCATTGCAGGCTACCGACCTTTGAGGAAGTACACCCCTCGCATCAGTCGATGCCAACCTTAGTGTTTCAAACAAAAAGGTTCCCGCTGAGAATTCTAGTTAGTTGTTTGAAAAAGTGTAATTTATCTCACTAATTCACTAAAGCCCTGTAAGCCAGGTGCCGGAAAGCAATAAAATACACAGTGCTCTACTCTGATGACATAATTAATTAAAACACCTTTTCATAATTAAAATCGCCCCATTGATTTTGTTCGGTTTCGGTTTCATGATCCTTGTTATGACTGCTGGTAATTGTCACTCAAGTTGACATCCATAGCAAAGTGAGACGATAGCTTGCTCAAGCGTAATGTAATCAATCTTCACCCTTACTAGAAATACGAAGAAGATGAAAAGCAAAGATGAGAGGAAAGTTCAAGGCGAGAAGTGTCTTGTTGTATTTTGTACTGTTACAGCTTTATGCGAGTGTGATAGACTGTGCGAAAGGACACAGCCCAGGACCAGAGGTCAAAGATGAAGGTATCTATAGACATTAGTTAGTTCGATGCGCTTTCCATGCGGGTTGAAACTTATGTTCAATGAAGATCGACAGCCGTTCAAAAAATACATGTCTTGAATTTCATTTAGTTTCTACTTCATCTAGTCGGCAATAGAACTGTCATTCGCACTTGACACGATAAAAACAATCCATAAGTCAAGCAAGAATTCAATAATGTTTTGGTGATTTTAAGGTCTAATGAAATTCACTCATACCTATGTGAAGACCGAATAAATTCAAAATCAGATTCATATTCACTATATATATTCACTACTTAATGTAAGATATGTGCTCTCTTTCTCTCATAATTTTCCTTTCGAGTTGAATCAAGAACCTTTCCGGCTTATATTATATTGCAGACATATTTCCAAGGGAAAAGCTTTATTTGGGTGGTACCTCCATCAGTTTACGCTGTTCTCCCTGTAGTAAAACAAACTACATTTTCGGAGCCTTGTGGCTAAAAAGGCCGGCAGTTTCCGATGATGAAAGTAAAAAGGTAAAAGCCACACTCGGGAAAAACTGGCTGGAGCTTAGCTTATCCCGGATTCCGTAGCAAGAAGTTAGCGGCTAGGAATATTGCTACTCGATCAATCCTACTGAATGGGACGCTAGTCCATCGCAGGTTACCCTCCAGCATTTTGTTAGTTTACCCTAACAGTTTGCCGGTCACTATTTATACTCCTGGGTGGAATGAGGCACTGCGAGGCTTAAAAGCACGGCGACACAACGACCCCAGCCAGGCTCAAACCCGGGACCTCTCACCGGAGTCTAGAATGGTAACCCATTGACTACGAGCAGTCCCTTTCTTTTCCTAAGTTTTTCTGTAGCGCGAGAAAAAAAGCGCATAATTTTTATAGTCCAGCTCGCGCAAAGCATTTGAGGAAAAAAGACCAACTGTTCGCAGTCTAAATAACGCACTATTAGGCCATCGCCCCTTCCAATGCAAGAGGCCCTGACTATAATAAATGTAATAGTCATACGCCCTCTATATACATGTACATATAATTCTATGAGCTAACTGAGTCATGTTATCAGAATACCTATTCAAGTTCTTTTTATCCTATAGTTTGGCAGACAATAAAAGGCCAAGACACGACATGCATTATAACTCCCCTGCCAGCACTACAATCAAGCGTTTAACTTACCCGAGAAGGTTTCGAGGATCTTCATATATATAATACATCGAATATGTCGTTTTTTGAACGGCTGACCAGTCTAAATACGAGGAAGACAGCATGCTAATCGGATCCATACTCGGGAATTGAATTGAATAGGCCATTTCCGAGTTGCCTTTTGCCTCTGTTTCAAAACGAGTCCTGGTGCACAACCTTTCATATGGAAATGAGTTTTACCTGCACGTTTACTGTGATGCAAATCAAACTCATTTCCATAACAAAGGTTGTGCACCAGGACTCGTTTTGAAACAGAGGCAAAAGGCAACATAGAAATGGGCTGTTGAATTATCTCAAAGACTTCTTTTGCCATCAATAATTTGAATGTTCTGTTTTCTTTTCGATCTCAATAGCGCAAGTTTCCTCCGACAGAATTAAAGGAAGAATTAACTTTCCGAAGGAAAACAATTTTCAGTTACAACCTTCGTCAAATGAAGAAATCGAAGTGATCGACGAAGACAAAGTGCAACCTTCTGTTACAGACATCGCACCTGCTCAACCAGTGTCTGACTCACTTGTTGAAATCGTGGAAGAAAATGGTCCAAATAAACCTCAAAAAGGCAGTTTCAAACAACCTTTGGAAATCAGGAATTCTTCACTTTCCACGGCGATCCCTAAATTTCCTGAACACAAAGTGCATGCTTTGAAAAACTTTCCTCGTAAGCCAGACGTTAAGGCAAAACAAAAGTTCGCAAAAGGTCCATCTTACAGCAAGTCAAAAGTTGTTACGCGGGTATCCATTCCTGGAAAACATCGATTATTAAATATTTCTCATGACTTGTCCAACTGGATTGACTTACTTCATCGTAAATTTACGTTGTTAAAACACAGCAGTTATGGAGGGAGTTTATTACAATTAACCAACAAAATAAAAGCAATAGATGAAGTCAGGAAAATAATTAATCAAACCGAACGCAATCAAGCGACTTCTCGTGGTGTTTTGGATGCGTTCATTTCTCGGATGGGTCTGGACACAAGTTCTAACCTCGATCGCATGCCTTCACCACGCATAGGTGTCGGAGAAATAATGTCTCATTGGCATCCAACTAAAAATGTTCTAACAAGCAAGGGAAATACCAATTTATCCACGAAAAAGGTTTCTCTACAAAGAATATCAACTGATAGAGGAGACTTCACAAAAGTTATCACAGGAACACCAACTAGCGTGTCTGATTCGTCGCAGTCATTCAAGGTCATTAAAGGCGTTCCCTTAAAAAAAGAAGAAGAAGAAAGTATTCAACTGGAGCCGGAAGTTTTTGATAGCTTAAAAGATACAAAATTACCTAACGGCAAAAAGCACTTGACATCGAAGGATAGACACGAGTATGGGAGTAACAGGACCAATCTGAGAATTTTGACTTCTTCAATAAGCAATGAAAATGCACGTACTTTAAGCAACATTGTGCCAGGACATAACAAATCCGGACACATGGAAATAAGTAACAACACACATCCCAACGGCCAAATATCACCACAAAGTCTGGACAAATCTGGACACGTGAAGATACGTAACAACACACAACCCAACAGTCAAATATCTCCACAAAGTCTGGACAAATATGGACATGTGGAGATCGGTAACAAGACACAACCAAACAACCAAATATCTCCACAAAGTCTGAACAAATCTGGACACGTGGAGATCAGTAACAAGACACAACCCAACAACCAAATATCACCACAAAGTCTGGACAAATCTGGACACGTGAAGATACGTAACAACACACAACCCAACAGTCAAATATCTCCACAAAGTCTGGACAAATATCGACATGTGGAGATCAGTAACAAGACACAACCCAACAACCAAATATCATCACAAAGTCTGAACAAATCTGGACACGTGGAGATACGTAACAAGACACAACCCAACAGCCAAATATCTCCACAAAGACTGAACAAATCTGGACACGTGGAGATAAGTAACAACACACAACCCAACAGCCAAATATCACCACAAAGTCTGGACAAATCTGGACACGTGGAGATAAGTAACAACACACATCCCAACAACAGCCAAATATCGCCACAAAGTCTGAACAAATCTGAACACGTGAAGATACGTAATAACACACATCCAAACAGCCAAATATCATCACAAAGTCTGGACAAATCTGGACACGTGGAGATAAGTGACAACAAACAACCCAACAACCAAATATCATCACAAAGTCTGAACAAATCTGGACACGTGGAGATCAGTAACAAGACACAACCCAACAACCAAATATCTCCACAAAGTCTGAACAAATCTGGACACGTGGAGATCAGTAACAAGACGCAACCCAACAACCAAATATCATCACAAAGTCTGAACAAATCTGGACAAGTGGAGATCAGTAACAAGACACAACCCAACAACCAAATATCATCACAAAGTCTGAACAAATCTGAACACGTGGAGATACGTAACAAGACACAACCCAACAACCAAATATTATCACAAAGTCTGAACAAATCTAGACACGTGGAGATAAGTAACAAGACACAACCCAACAGCCAAATATCATCACAAAGTCTGAACAAATCTGGACACGTGGAGATCAGTAACAAGACACAACCCAACAACCAAATATCATCACAAAGTCTGGACAAATCTGGACACGTGGAGATACATAACAACACACAATCCCAACAGCCAAATATCGCCACAAGGTCTGGACAAATCTGGACACGTGGAGATAAGTAACAACACACATCCCAACAGCCAAATATCGCCACAAAGTCTGAACAAATCTGGACATGTGGGGATAAGTAACAACACACATCCAACAGCCAAATATCGCCACCAAGTCTGGACAAATCTGGACATGTGGAGATAAGTAACAACACACATCCCAACAACAGTCAAATATCACCACAAAGTCTGAACAAATCTGGACACGTGGAGATAAGTAACAACACACACCCAACAACCAAATATCACCACCAAGTCTGGAACAAATC
This sequence comes from Desmophyllum pertusum, assembly GCA_029204205.1. Lineage (NCBI taxonomy): Eukaryota > Metazoa > Cnidaria > Anthozoa > Scleractinia > Caryophylliidae > Desmophyllum > Desmophyllum pertusum. The sequence goes on along the minus strand of MU827785.1, from coordinate 2,085,787 downwards.
TGGACACGTGGAGATAAGTAACAAGACACAACCCAACAACCAAATATCACCACCAAGTCTGGACAAATCTAGACACGTGGAGATAAGTAACAACACACATCCCAACAACCAAACATCACCACAAAGTCTTACCATTAACAAAGTAGCACAATCAGATGGTATAAAACCACAGAAGAAGATGAGTAAAAGCCTGACTAAAAACGCAGGAATAGTCGTGGCTCATCAAGAATTAAAATTAATGACAAAACCCCAGTTAGTCACGGCAAAAGTAGAAGTCACAATATAGAAAAAGATGCTACTTCAACAAACAATACGAAGTTATCTACGAAGCCAAATGGCACATCTTCTTTTGATTCGAAAACTTCAAAACATTTCGATGACCTCATTAACTTTTTTAAAACCTTCAGTTCTCCTCCTAGCAACGCTCCGACCACAAATACTAACATCCACACGATTAGAAACATCAGTAATACAGTTAAAAACAAAAACAAAATAAGAAATCATGTTATTTCAGAAACTATGCGCAGTTTTTTACACTTTATTCGTATTAGGAAGCCTAATGACACGAACAAGGAATTGGGGATGAAAAAAGGGCACACCCATTCCAACCACGCCCCCTTTCAGAGCGTAACAGAAAAATACTCCGAATGTCGATATACAGAGGTTGGAATGGGGCAAGCCAAAGAAAGGGACTGGGCTCAATCAAAGGTTCACCTTCAACCAACCTATCTGTGATGACTAAGCATGCTCGTCCAAATCATACAATGAGATTAGCGAGTAACGATCCCTTAAAGAAAAGAAAAGGAGATGCATTTGAAGAAAACCTGCTTCAGATGTTGAGCAATGTAAGTCAGAAAGAACTTTGGAAATTAGAAGGAGACATCATAAGTGCGTTGAGTTTTGCTAGACTGTGGAATTTGTCACAACATGAAGAAACACAATCCAGGAAAAAAATATCAAATTAGTCTTGAGCAGAGAAAAGGAGATGAATTTGAAGCAAACCTGCTTCAGATTGTTAAGCAATGTAAGTCAGAAAGAACTTTTGAAATTAGAAGGAGACATCAAAAGTGCGTTGAATTTTGCTAGAGTGTGGAATTTGTCCCAACATGAAGAACACAATCCAGGAAAAAAATATCAAATTAGTCTTGAGCAGCAGGGCGAAAAACATCAACAAATATTGAATCGAAATAATGAGAAACAAGAACAATTTAGCGAGGAACAACTGAAACATCAACAACAACAACAGCATCAACAACAACAGCTGCATAAACTGCATACACTGAAACAAATGTTAGAAATGTTTCGACATCCGAAACCAAACGTTGCGCTACAACAAAAGCAAACTCAAAGGAAAAATAACCAAACGGACCGACAAGTTAAAGACAACAATATTGGAACAACATTGCGCCAACATCAACCTAAGCAAAGTAATTTGCAAGAAACCAACCATTTAAGGTACCACTTAAAGAAAATGAATATGTCTTATTCTACGGATTCATCGACAACAGTTGAAAACTGTACTTCACCAGTTCCTGTTAATACTACCAATAGACATCATAATTATGGATGTTCAAATGGTAGTGCAGATTCCTTTCCACATTCCTTCGACACTTCGCATGTAAATGTGAGCACATTGAATAAAACCAACCTTCATGTTAACTCATCACACAGTTCCGCCTTTGCACGGCTTTCTTTGGCACATCACCGTTCGGCAAGTAAAATGACAGGAAATAACACATCGCCTTTGAGGACTAGGAACAGTACTGTTGTCACAAGGCCTAGCCTCAATGCAGCTCTGGATATAGAGCTTGATAGAGATTCACCTCAGGGAATGGATGCTGAATCAGTTTCTGAAGGACAAATAGGCTCAGGAATTATTGAGATGACTGAATTTGTCGACCAAGGTAAGTCGCGGGAAAATGTATACTTATTAGTGTCGTCTTTTGATTTTAATTATAATCTACGCATTCAGGCTCTTCGTTCCGGGTGCAATCTCGTTCCCAGAGTCCTCGTTACCCTTGTCCAGCGGTGGAGCGGCCAACAAGGATCTCTGGGGGGAAGCGATCCGCCATGACAAGATTATTGGACTTCCGGTTCTACTGCGCATGTGTTCGACCCATGTTTCAAGTCAACTAACTGACGCCAAGATTCTTGGACTTCCGGCCTTACTGCGCAGGTCAGGCGGATCACTCTATCCCAGAGGTCCTTGTTGCCCGTTAAAGCCGCTGGACAAGGGCAACGAGGACTCTGGGAACGAGATTGGGTTTTATCCACAGATTGAATAGGTACAACTACATTTATTGACTCAGGGTTTGACTCTGGGAGTGAAAGGTTTAATTGTACTTCTTTCACTCTTTTAAACAGGGGCAGACAGAAAAACTCTGATAACAAAGTGGTCTGAGTGGGGTCCATGTCCAGAGTCCTGTGGTGTTCATGCTACAAGGAAAAGAATTCAATACCGGTGTACGTCTAGCTCTCAAAAGATTAGTGACTGCGCGGTCAGCGGTGAGCAACAGGAGGCATGCGTCCTTAAACCTTGCCCTGGTACGTCGAGTATAATTAGCGATCGATCAATTATGTTCAGTTATTGATTAATGATATGACGTTAGAAACTGTATTGGGCCTTCAAAAGAAATTCAATCATGAGATTATGGCATGCCGACTTCATCTCCGGGTGAAACAAAACCGGCGTTATAGATAATATACTTTTGAATTTTTCCCTGCAGAAGATGGACGGTTTTCATCATGGAGCCAGTGGCGCAAGTGCAGCAGAAGCTGTGGCGTCATAGGAGTGATTGTCCGCACCAGATCCTGTACACCTCCAAAATATGGCGGGCAGCAATGTTATGGTGCTGGGATAGCCACTCGCCCGTGTAACCGTAAACACTGCCCAGGTAAAGTACGGAACTTAAACAGCTACTAAGAAAATTAATGAGCCAAATGACGTATAATATACCCAACTGATTTCTCTCTTGTCTAAAATACCTTGAAGCCAACAACGAAAAAACATCGCGGCAAAATTTAGCCAAGCTTAATCGGTTACTGATTACATAAAGAACATTGAACAAAACTAGTTAAACTGGCTCTTCACAGGTATGCAGCTATTTTAATGGCAATTTTCCAGTTTAAAAGAGTCAACCTGTCATTTTTTTTCTTACAAAAACAAAAACAAAGTAAAACCATATTATTTCGATGAAAGATAGGTCGAGGATTATTTGAGGTTTTTCGATTCACTGGATCAAGGGCGTGACCAACGCCCTTTTATCGAAAACGAAAATGCCTTAGTTGTATAACCTTCTATAACCAGATAACTTACATAATATTACAATACTTGCAGGTCAATAAAAACCGTACTAACGTACAAATATTACGTACCTCCCTTTAGTAAACGGTGGCTTAAGTGAGTGGTCCAAATTCGGTCTTTGTTCAAAATCGTGCGGGGGAGGAGCGAGGATGCGTCGTCGCAACTGCAACAGTCCTGTGCCTCGATATGGAGGAAAGGAATGCGACCCAAGAGATTTATTTGAGACACAAACGTGTGGTAACATTAAGTGCCCTGTCAAGACACTGAAGCGTAAGTAAAAGGATTAAATTTTTGTCTATAATTGAGAGCGTACATGATGCATGGACAACTAAACAGGGGCATGCACTAGGCACATGTACACATTGTGTGCCTATTTTTCTATATGTTCTCGTTTTTTTCTGAACCCAGGTCTCCAAGTTTGCTAATGTGGATCCTAAATCTCTATGCGATTTTAATCCCTGTGAGGAAGCTGGATGTCTGCATGACCCGGATGCAAAATGTATCACCGACTTTGAATGCAATCCGATGTTTTTCAATGTCAAGGGGACATGCTGCCAAAATGCAAGGGTAAGTTGTATTCAACTGACACACTCATGACTGGAAAGAAATCCGGCCTCGCCGATTATCAGTCGAATACTAGGAGCCTCGAGCTTCCAGTATCAAATAGTCCCCTCCTCCTGCAGCTTAAGCTAGATAGCCACCTTTAAAAATAATCAATTGGTTTATATGCCACGGTCATTGCCTTACTCGTACCATAGATTTTTAGCACTGACTAAAGAAAACCCTACCTCCCCCTTCCTTCCTTCCTTCCTTTCTCCCTCGCCCCCCCCCCCCTTCCTCCCACCCCATAATAACCTTTGATGCCTCCTAGAAATTCAAATTCCTCGAACACTTTTTCTACCTTTAAATCCCCCCCCCCCCCCCCCCCCCCCTCGCTTCCCCACCCCCATCATCCACCTCATCAGCCGCGATACTTTATCTCATTATCTACTTTAATCTTCACAGGAATGGATAGCCTGTATTCTCGAATTCCCGAAGTGATTTGTAACTATAATCCATGCCTTTCTGAGAGGTGCTGGGAAATCAGGAACCAATGTGCTGTTGATCTCAAGTGCAGGCCTGTGTTTATTGGTATCGACAGACGATCAATACCACCTCAATGTCAAGGTAACAATAATTTTATGAATTGTAATTAAACAAAAACCTTTTTTTAGAGAGAAAAAGAGTTATGCTGAGAGAGTATGTCAGCGGTCAAACGCAAAAATCCGGCGCCACTTCCGGTTTTCGCTGCCTTGATTTTGCAAGAGATTGAAGCGTAATGGCCGCGAAGTTTGTAAGGAAACGTTATAAAACATGCAGTGGTAAACCAAAATACGAGCTGAGACACTTGGTGGATAACAATTCTTAAATTCTCTGTGCATACTCCGAGTACAAAGCTTAAGTTTTCAGTAAATTTCTTAAGTTTGAACTTTGAAGTGACGAAACGTGGAGGACTTCGTAAAGTTAGGACATTTTGCAGTGGGGTTTTGCGGGAACTGCGCAGGCGCGTCACGTTTGACCGCTGAACCCCAGTCACTGTGCATACTTGTATAATAACTTCATAACAACAGGGCCCCGTCTACACCAATGCTTCCGTTTTCGTTTGGGCCGAAAACGTATAGTACCTAACGGTAGCAAACTATATTCGTCCACCACACAAGCATTTTTGTATCGTTTCACGTCTGTGTATAGTCATGCGCTTTCAGTTTAAAAATTTTAGGAGATGAATATCAAGAACTATAAAAAATTGAGCTAAGCACGAAAGCACTATGTTAGTTATGCAAAGTCAAAGTCGCTATATAAAATTGTAAATATGCACAAAAACACTACGAGAAAGAAATTCATCAAATACCTTTGTTTGATCATTGTTGACCGCATAAGTTGTTGTAGTAATCATCTTGAAGTGAGCAACTCAGGGCGATTCCGTCAGTCGATCGATGAATTATGACAAGTCCTGCCTGTACCGTTCTTTGAGATTTTTAAATGTCATAAAAACCATTTCTTAAAAAATGTGTTATTTCCAAACATTCTGTAAGCCATTTGTATGAATTCCAGATGCTTTAAGTATCCCGAAAGTTGGAACAATGTACTTTGAATCTGCGAAAAGATCGTTCAAATCGGCCGCCATGTTTAATACTTGCCGGCATAACAAATATGTCATTGCTTAGCAACCACGCCTTGAAATCTTCGCCGGGAAATCAGGGATTACGTCAGAGTCAGAACTTTTCAACCAATCAAAATGCACGATTCTTATATTCACCGGCCTCTGGAGACTATCAATTCATGCAATATATTTCCAGCTTACTGAAATATAAGTTTTCTATTTGATCAGTTCATGGTACTGTGAGAGTGGATCGTCCCTCGACCAAACAGGTTTCTGTTAACCTTGCAAGTGACTTGATGCCATCCTTTACACGGCTTTGGTACCCAACTGCTCCTTCTCTTAGAATGCTGCAATTTCAAAGGTAATTCCTGTATGTACAAACTATGATCCTAGTGAAGATGACGCTACGTTGCCACTCGACAAAGTTTCTGATTAACTTTTGACATATTTTTGACAACTTTGATGGGTTCCGTTTTGTGTGGTACATAAATAACTAGACTAGAAACTAAAACCATTCAAATTGTACGACTCCGCCTCCAACACTTCTTGGATTTTGATTGGTCAAGTCAAACGTAACCCATACGAAAGTCGTGAAAAAGTTGTCAAAAAGATGTCAAAAATTAATCAAAAAACTTTGTCGAGTGGCAATGGTAGCGTCATCTTCACTGTAATTCCTTGTTGGAAATTATAGAGAAAATTATAGATTTCATACATGGGAAATATTTTGTTAAACAACAAAAAGAAAATACAGTCGAGTCTCCCGTAAGCGGACACCTTCGATACCAGACACAAAGTGTCCACTTATAATTATGGGAAGTTAAAAGTATCATGTCTGTCAGTGTAGAGGTGTTCGCATACGGGAGGTCTCCGTTAGCGGAGGCTCATAGTTTTAATTTTTTTGTTTAAAATGTAAACTTCCGTCTACTACATCATTACAAACTACATCTTCTACTCTGTGTTTTGCTGTTTTTGGCAAGTTTTAAACATCAATTTACGGATGAATTTAGTTTTTAATATGTTTCTATTTTAAGGGTGAGATATGCTAACAATTATCCGATGGCTTTTCCGACGGTTTCGAATACCTATTCGTCTATCGCCAACAGAAAGCAAGCAGGTAAACGATACTAATTATTTAAATTAGTTAAGCAAAATGAACATGCAGGGCCAAAAGTAAAGGTCCCGACGGGACTCCAAGCAGTGACCCAGGGTCGCCAGGTCTGTGAGTCCAGAGACCCAGAGACCCAGGGTCGCTGGGTCTGTGAACCAGAGACGCAGATATCCAGAGAGACCCAGGGTCGCTCGGGGTATGTGAACCAGAGGCCCAGAGACCCAGGGTCGCTGGGTCTGTGAATCCAGAGACCCAGAGACCCAGGGTCGATGGGTCTGTGAATCCAGAGACCCAGAGACCCCAGAGACCCAGGGTCGATGGGTCTGTGAATCCAGAAACCCAGAGACCCAGGGTCGCTGGGTCTGTGAATCCAGAGACCCAGAGACCCAGTGTCGCTGGTATTGTAATCCGGAGGTCCCGGGTTCAAGCCCTCCACTCTGCTACTAACTTGTTTCACACTGAATTTGTCGGCCTTGGTAGTCCCGAGTTCAACTCCTAGGCCGCGCTTTCCTTACAATAGCCAACTGGTTTGCCTCCAGCCAGTTCCATTTAAAATATGTTCCTGTGTTTGTTTTCATTGGCCCTGGAAAGCCTCATTGGGGAGTGGTCAATTAAGATTGTTTTTTACTCGGGACTCAGATTGGGAATTAAACTTGTGAATTTCCTTGTTTGTTTTCGTAGTTCTTGCAGTACAACCTTTGGAACAAAGGCCAGTAACAGAGGTGATAACAGAGAAACTTCCAAATAATGTTTACGGCGATGATGATGATAATGATAATGATGATAATGATGTCGATGATGATGATGATGACAATTTTAATGAAGAAGACGACGATGGAGCTGTACATACTGACATTGAAGAAGATAGCTATTACTAATAAATAATAATAATAATAATAATAATAATAATAAATAAAAAGGCGAGCCTGCGTAGTTGGTGGTTTTGTTGGCGCGCCATGGCAAAATAAAGGCTTCGCCACTCGTTTGAATTTCGTACTTCGCCACTCGCATATTTTGCCACCGCGCACCAACAAAACCGCGAGCTACGCAGGCTAAATAAAAATAATTAATGTAAATTTGCAAGGACTACCGTAACAAAACAGAAGTACCGGATCCTGTAGAGGATCTAATCAGCTATAACTAATGAAAATAGACTGAAAAAACGCAAGGCTGATTAAACGGTATGAGAATAACTATATTTCAAAAGGCACGGCCTTTCTCTTCAGGGTCTTACACTGAATGACACTAATATTACTGCATCCCCCACATTTCAAATTTGTAACGTTACTTTAGTTAGAGTCATTCTCTGTAAGACCCTGAAGAAGAAAGGCCGTGCCTTTTGAAATATTGGTATTTAAATATAGTTATTCTCATACCGTTTAATCAGTCTTCCGTTTCTTCGTCTAAATAAAAAGAAATAAAACTTCACTTGTGTATACGTATGGGAGTCGATCTAAGTCATTGACAATCGAAAAAGAAAAAGAACACGTGCACCAAGAGAGGATGATCTAAGAGAAGGATTCCCCGTGCCCCATGATAATCAGTTTTTGAGATCTATAAATAGTTTCGCGCCATGCTGTGAAAGGTATTTTTATTTCCTTGTGATCGAGGCTCCGGTATCACGTTACTCGAACTGACCAATCAGATAGAGCTCTTAAAATAGCTATGGACTGAAAATTAAAATAGGTTTCAAAAAATGTAATTGAAAGACACCCAGTACTGGGTACTGTGTGTGGCAACAACAACAACAACAACAACAATTTTTATTTTGCATTTATAAAAATTAGGTTACATTTTTTGGATATATTATTTTAATAGTAGTTCGTAATAGTATTTGAGTAATTAGCTAATTATAGTAAATGCCTAGAGGTTAAATGAACTGGAGGGTTTTCTAGTTAACCTCTAGTGTGGGTACTGGGTGCGTGCACACATTGAATTTTGCGTGAGGACAGCCATGCATATTTAATTTCAAACAAGTGGGATTACTAAAAGGAAACTCAGATACAAAATTAGTCGCAGTTATTCACTCCTCCCCTCCCCCTTTCTCCTCCCCACCCCACCCACTCCTGTTCCCTCTCCATCCTTTCATAATTTGACCTTCTGGTTTCCATAGTAATCGCGAAGGTCGCTGAAAACAAATTGAGCGATCGTGAACAATTTTGATCACTGACCGGGGTTACCGGTTACAATTGCTGGGGTCACACGACAGATTTTCCCCAGGATAGAGAGTGGAACAATTTAAACGTTTAATTCACGGGAGTTTTGCTCGCGTTTAGCCTAATTAGACTGCTTGTAGTCTGTTTCTCTTTCAAAAGTTGAAACGAAAGGAATTGGGGCGAGAAGAGTGCCCGGCGGACGCAGCCATGGGCAATCGTCGGATTGTCTTCGAAATCTTCGGCATTGTTCGGAAATCGTCGGAACATCTTCGGAAATCCGGCCAGGTAATCTCACACATTTATTTGACTCGGGGAAATACGGTTGGCAGGTGCAAGGTACACTATTGGTCCTATTGCCTCATACTGAACAATTTCTCGACCCAGGGCCGTCGGGGAATACTCGCATATTTTGTAGTATTTATCAGGTCAGCACATTTTACCAGTAAACGTGCATGTGTTCTGACGCACGTGATCATCATCGTTACGCAATCTAATTAGCAGCACGGAAATTGGTTTTACCGATTCAATCGGTTGGTGACTCGATATCAAAACAGTCAAAACGACGTTGCTTTTTGCCATCGATCTTATTCGGATATCTATCGCGCGCTTTTAAGTTAAAATTATTAGATTCTGACATGAGCGTGCATTTATAACTACTTCGTGAGCTCCGCACGTGCGAAAAACACGCGACACAACGACTGGTTACATAATGACAATAATTACAAATGCGTGTGGCATATAGATTGATTACTGTCATGATTGTCATGTCGCCGGTGACCGCCACACATTCTACACACCACCAAACTTCATTTGATTCAGTGTGGATTTTGTCCGCTATTGAGTGAGTTTAAACTGAATTGACGGTGCGAAACTATACAAAAGACTCGTTACAGTTCAGGAAAGGTTTCTTTTCTCGCCGTTGGTCACCTGAGTCAGGCTCGCTGAGTGTTCGTGAACGCGACATAATTCCGTTCTACTACAGCAGACGAACAATCAGTCTTTCTAAGGAAGACAATTTCTAAATGATGGAAGACAACATTGTTGATCAAAAATTTCCTTGTCTTTCGAGGGAATGGAAAGCAAAATTCGACAAACTAGACGAAGTTCGTCAAGAATTGTTATGCAACAACTTTGAGATGAAAGCACCATGTATTGAATCAGTTGAACCTATCGCTAAAGCATTGGTGGATTTTCAAAGGCGAGTTGTATCGAAAGAAAAAGCCGTTAACATTTTGGAAGAGATAGAAGATAAGATATTCCACTGTTCACTCTGTCGCTGTTTTTACGTCGAGCCAGTCACGCTAAACTGTGGACACACGTTATGTAAGACATGTATTTTGCCGAGAAAAATTTATGTTTCTAACATTATCGAGTGTAAACAGTGTGGCTCTACAAATCATGGAAAGGATATATCTGTAAATGTTCTTCTTGCTCATCTGATACGAAAATGGTTACCACAAGAGTACGAAGGAGAAGTGAAGATGCTAGCGCAAGTCCAACGTGAGTTCAAAGGAGACCAAAGAAAAATCGTGGAGACTTTGTCGGGTGTTCTAAGTAAAACCCCTTACCACGTAAAAGCATTGAAATGGAGAAGTTGTGCTTTCTTTCATATGGGACTGTACAAACAGGCGCTAGAAGACGCCAAACTCGCTTGCGATCTACGACCGTTTCTCCCAAGCGTGTTTCATCAGAGAGGAGTGGTTTTGTTCGCCATGGGCAACTACGAGAAGGCTATCCTAAGCTTTTCCCGCGCCTTAGCTCTCGAACCTAAACTGAGAAGGGGGTGTCAATTAGAATTGCTTTCCTGTCTGACCCAGTGGCTGGACTTCGTCAACCGGAGCAAAGAAGCATTCCTAACGGAGCGTTTTCTTAAAGGTTTCACCACCACTAAATTTTCCTACAAGTGTTATTTAAAGTTCAAAGGGCTTACTGGCGATTTTCAGGACGAACAGCAACTCCTAAACGAACTAAAACATAAAAGAAACTTGAAGATCACAAGTGGCACGAGGTCTTCCCTAAAACGTCCATTTGAAGACAACGAAGAAAATTCCCCATTCGGTGCACGAAATTCCAGATCAAAGTGTTTAAAAAACGTCAACAGAACGGGACTCGAGCTGTAGTGACCCTAATCAAACCGCTCTCACAAGGGAAAAGGATGACTTAGAATGCAACATTTGCTACAGTCTTCTGTATCAGCCAGTCACCACAACATGTGGACACACATTTTGCCGAGAATGCTTGCAAAGAGGCCTGGACTACAGACCTGAATGTCCCTGCTGTCGCCGTTCGCTTAACTGTCGAGTTGAGAGAAACACTAAAGTCAATAAAGTGGTCAAAGAGATCGTGGAAAAAAGTTTCCCTGAAGAATATGCTGAAAGAGAGAGGAGTTTCACTGAGGAAAAGGCGCTTTGGAAAGGGTGAGTGTTAAATTCTCATTACAGATGGTGCGAATTATAATTAAGGGCCTGCCTACTACGAGAAAATCTCTAACCTATAAAATGGAAATTGTTTCGGTTTTGTATTTATTGTCAGTATTCACTCTTACGGCTGAAATCTCATTTCCAGAGGATACGCAAGTTACGTAGCTCTATTAGCCTCTTTTCCGGCCTTCTTTCGCTATTAATTAAGCGGGGGGAAAACGCAGCTGGTAGTTGACAACAGAACCTATTTTGGAGCTGTGAACACGAATTGCTAAACGACATACACTGTGAATAATAAACCGCCGTGACTGTCAGGAAGAAGGATTAGCATAGTGTGTGTACTGAAGCGACAAGTGTTTACTGACTTTCAGACTCCATATAAAGCCACAAAAAAGGCCAGTATTTGGTGAGGCAAGCGTATTTCCAGTTTATAGTACTCCGTCAAACTTTACTAGCTTTGCAACTAATTTTTTTGGTTGGAATTGAACGTGAAAAGTAGTTTTCCTCCAGAGTTATTACACGTCAACTAATTGGAATAAATTTCATAAAACCATTCTAATATACCCGGAATATATGAATCTTAATATTTTTTTCCGGCCTTTTAATGATGATTGTCGGAAGTTCTATTTTCGCACTTAATGATATAAATTGAACAACAAACGCGTCCAAAGGCATAATAGGTAATCGAAAACGTCGGTAAACTCTGCAGATGATAATGATAATAATAGTTTTTTGGCTCTAATGGCGGTGCGGAAATTTATAGTAGAAAATATTTTTCAATACTAGTCGCTTTACTCAGTACTTTATCGTGATGTTTTCACTTACAACGAAAATTTGAAATAAAGCCAATATTGTCATTTGTGGTAATCCTGTCAAAATAAAAGAAGTTGCATGATGGCGACTTTATCGTGATGTTTTCACTTACAACAATGGCATAGTCTAAAACCTAGACTGGAGTCTGGACTCTGGACTCTGGACTCTGGACTCTGGACTCTGGACTCTGGACTTTGGACTCTGGACTCCAAAAATAAAATGAAAAAAAAAATGAAAAAAATATAAAAATATAAAAAATAATTTAAAAAAAAATAAAAAATAAAATCATAAGAAAATAAAGCTTGTTTCATGGCGCAACTGAACAATTTCATCACGGTTCCCTTGAAGTCCTTGAGTGTTCGAGATAAGAGGGATTATAAAGTATCTTAATCCGTATCTTAAAATTGTGTCAACTTGTTTCACAAAACACTAATAATAAAGCCGCGTTAAATATATTCTTTCATGACAGTTAACCGATCACAAATCAAACTGGGGTGTTACGCCGAAAACTAAGATAAAATCCGGTTGGGGGTTTCCGCGCTACGAAAACTAACACCCCCGACGATGAAAACTGTTGTATTGCTTCGCAAATGTTTTGATTAATAATAATTGGGAGCGAAATTTAGGGTGGTTAAACTAGGAGGTAAACCTGCTGCGAGTCGGAGATTTGCAGGCTAGATATACGCCTAGATATATGCCTTGCAAGTCGAATTAGTGCTGCCTTTGTTGACTCAGGGTTGCGTGACGGAATAATGACAGGAAATGTCTGGAGAACATAGCCAGGCCAAGAATGAGAATATACTGTAGAGGCAGAGACCGATACAATGAGAACATTCTTGCATCGAGCTCTAAATAAAGGAAGTATTCGCCCACTGTTCTACTCTATGCAGCTAGACACGGGAATTATAAAACATCATTTGAGGATTTTTTTTTGTCTGACTGTTCTATGTGCAATTCTTACAGTATTTGTTTAAAGGAAGTGATAATTAGATGATTAGCTAAAACGCCGCCAGATAGCAGTTTTCATTGAGACTCTGCCGCCATTGCGGAAATACCGGGGAAATAACTCATTGAATTCATTATTTGAACAAATTTATAAATGTTGGAGACCACACTTCGTTTAAATAAATTTTAAATTTGTCCATGAATCCAATTGGGAAAATTATTAGGGCCATTGGCATCTCGCGAAAACCAAAGTGCCAGATCTTGCCTTCACATCAGTAGACAGAGTTATGACATGAGGAGGAAGTCATGAAAAGGAAGCAATGACAGCAGTGATAACACTTGGTTTAGAAAACTGGCCGCAGCTGCTGCTGGTGATCGATGTGATATGGAAAGGAAAATATGGGTGGCCACACACGGTATCAATGAAACAAGCTTTATTTTGTTATGATTTTTATTTTTTTTTTTTTTTTTTGGAGTATTTTATTTATTTATTTTATTATTTATTTTTTTTGGAGTCCAGAGTCCAAAGTCCAGACTCCAGACTCCAGACTCCAGTCCAGATTTTAGACTATGCCACAAAAAATTGAAATAAAGCCAATATCTGACAACACAGCACTTAAGTTGTCATTCAGTGTGATGGTAATCCTGTAAAAATAAAAGAAAATGCATGACAGCTCCTTTTTAGAATGTCAAGTATTTAAATTTTTGTTTTGCGCGCCTTGTATGGTCTGTAAGGGCGAATATGAAAGACAGCGCACGTGTATCATTGTTTACTGAAGAAGAATTGGACTGAAAAAGGTTATATAATCAGCAGGCTTTATATTACGTTATGTAATTCTCTATTCTGCGCTAAAAAACGTGCCGTAACAAGTCTGTTCCAGGCTCTCACGGTTAGTAAGTGGGGACGAGGCCCCTGGGACGAGGGAAAGACGAACGCGTAATAAAGCGCGCGGGGACTCCTCGTTTTCCCCTTTTTCCCGCGTTTTCGCCACGAACTGAGACCCTAGAACAGGGGCTAGCCGTTGAATTCACACGAATTGATTAAAAAAACTGCGTCGAATGTGGTTATATAAGCAGCTCGAAAATCTAACATTTTGTTGGACAATTTCAATGGGGTTTTTTTTTTTTACTTTCTGGTAAACTGAATGTATTAGAAATTAAGTGAAATGTCTCTCTTTTTTTATGAATGGCAGTTGTAAAACCAAAAAAGCTTACACAATCAAATATGTTTGGACTCCTGATATATTGAACACAGATAATTTTATTTTATTGTACTTGTCCCATCGCGCAATGTATTACTTTTAAGAACCTGGCAAACAGGTATAAATAAAGATACTAGCTACCTACCTACCTAAACAATAGACCTTTCTCCAAAATGGCCGCCGCAAATTCAAAATGATTTAAATTAAACTGAGCGGAAAATCAATATCAGCACCTGAAAGACCACCTCTTGTTTGGTAATCGTACAAAGTTTCGTTAGGTTAGGTTCTAATGGGGGTATACGCCATACCCAGGTAGAACCTAACCTAACGAAACTTTGTACGATTACCAAACAAGAGGTGGTCTTTCAGGTGCTGGTATTGATTTTCCGCTCAGCTTAATATGAATGGAGAAAGGTCTATTGCTTGGTGTTCTGTTGTTTATTCGAAAGCTGCGAAGGAAATTTTCTCTTGATTCAGCTAATCAGTTTCTAATCTCGTTTCAGAGCCGGCCTTGATGACGATGTGTCAGTACCAATATTTGTCTGCATGTTGGCGTTCCCAAGTCTGAGCTATCCCCTGCACATATTTGAACCGCGCTATCGGCTTATGATTCGTCGATGCGTGGAGCTAGGTTCCCGGATGTTCGGAATGTGCGCCAATACCGATGACCCCGACAAGAGTTTCGCGGATTACGGAACCATGCTGTATATTAAAAAGATCAGCACCCTGCCTGATGGCCGCTCCATCATTCAGACAACAGCCGGAAGAAGGTTTCGCGTGGTGTCACGATCAATGATCGATGGATATGACACTGCAAAGATAGAATGGCTCGAGGACGAGCTACCGAAATTTTCCTCCGAGGTTCAAGATCTCCAGGTGTTAACTGTTGACTGCTATAAAGTTTTAGAACTTTGGTTCAATGGTTTAACTCTGTTACAACGGACGTGCGTTACAAACGCAGTTGGTCCCTTGCCACGGCATCATGAGGGCTTATCCAGTATTGAGGGTCCGTGTTGGCTATGGTGGGCGTTGGCCGCCGTCCCACTTCAGGATAAGGCTAAACTAATCATTCTGTCTATGACTTCGTTAGCGGAGCGACTTCAAAGCATTCGTCGCTTTTTAGAGCTCCTGATAGGGGTCGGATTTAGGAATTAACAGAGCAGAACATTTGGATATTGTATCATGCTCTTAGCTTTAGCAATTAATTTCTAGGATTTCGTACTAAACTACTGTACTTCCCGGGGTGGGGGGGGGGGGGGGTACTCAAAAAAGTTTTATACGGGGAGGCTCCGCCCAGAGGTCCAACCCCTTACCCTTTCATATACCATTTTTCACAGAAAGGTACCCCTTTCATATACCTTCCATAGAAAATTGTACCCCTTTCATATACCTTCCATAAAATTATGAAAATGGTACCCCTTTCACATACCTACAGTAGAAGCACTGCATCCCTTTTCTATACCCTTGTAATGAACTTAATGAACAATATATATCACCAGAAATCATCAAGCATTACCAGTAGAGATGTTAACCAAACAATAATATCATTTACTCGTGAAATCCCTACCCTTTCATATACTTCAACTCGTGAAATCCCTACCCTTTCATATACTTCAACTCGTGAAATCCTTACCCTTTCACATACCTCGAGTCTAAAAAAGGACCCCTTTCGGGCGGAGCCTCCCCGTATAGTCCATTATAGGGAGTACCCCCCCCCCCCCCCCCCCCGGGCTGTACTTTCACTACAGTCGAACCTCCCATTAGCGGACACCCTAATTGGGACCAGAAAAAGTGTCCGCTTAAGAGCCGGGTGTCCACTTATGGGAGGTTTAAAATGTAGTGTTTGCATGTAACTGGTTACACGGCCAAGTGTCCACTTATTAGAGGTAGTGTCCGCCTACGGAAGGTGTCCGTTAGCGGAGTTTCGACTGTATTAGAACCGAGTCTGAGAGGGAATGGGCGAAATATTGGAAATACAGTAATTTCACACTTCTTTCTTGTGGGAAATTATTGTAGTGTAGAAAACACTGAATTTAACATATGAGATCATTAGGTTTATTATTGTTCAAATTGTCATATATAGGTAGGTTTTCAGAATTCATCTAATGAAATTTGAAGACTTTGAAGTGTGACTGAGGTTGCCGACTTCAAATCGGTCTGATCCTGTGAAAAGACAGTCAATTTTCTTGGGTATATATTTATATTTAGGACTGTATTTTTAGCACTTTACAGAAAGCAAACGGCAAACTCCTTATAAATTATATAATCGTTTCGCAAGTTTGCGATCAATGTCATGAATGTATGAATGTTCAGTGAGGATTTGGAAGAGCCAATGCCGCATAGATGTGGAGCTCTCGGTTTCAGTAGTCTGTTACTTGTATGTAAAGAAAAATCTCTGTAATGTGCTAACCAACGCCGTTCAATAAATTATTCTGCACTTCGACTGCTTTACTTTGAAACTTTAAACAACGGTGATATCCACCGTTTGCAGGTACGGAAAATACGTACGTAAAATACTCACTAGTATACAACTCCCATTCCAGAGAGGTTATTCAGCAGCCCGGAAAGTTGTATAATATGACTGGGTATTTTATTTTATGATAGTAAAAATGCCCAGCATTATCATATAACTTACCGCTGAATATTAAGCTTTTTTTCATTATTCGACATAATTCTTTTCTAAAATCTAGGCTTTTAACAGTGTTTTTCGTAGCGTGCGCGGTCAGGAAGATTAAGAAGAGTGTAATACGGTCTCGTGTTTGAACTCATTTTTGGTGCGTATTCCCACTCTAAAATGCTATTTCGTAAAATAAATTATCTTATCTTACTTCACAATGATAGCGGCGAAAACGAGCGGAGGAGGGCCGGGAGGGTGCGATACCGCCTTCTGCCGATTATTTTGCTATCGCCGCAAGAAAAGAACCGCCAGCTAACGCAGGCACACCTTTTTCACGCCCCTTCGGCTTGACCGTGTTTGTCGCCGGTACTGATTGTACCCATTTATTCTCCGGTCTTGTCCTGAACTGATCGGCAATTCAATTACCCGACGAGCTCGAACCCTGATCTCTGAATCCGGAGTAGTTTGCTGAAGATAATCTCCAGCTTAGTTTTCCCTTTGTTGGCTCTCAAGACAATACTGGCCCCACCCGATCTACAGAGTCTACTCTGTTTATACTCCGTCTTTTCTATTATTGCATTCGCACTTTTAAAATGTGGGATAAAAAGTGGCTTATCACCTCTCGTTGATACTTTTGTTTTTGACGGGCCCACCAGAAACACCAGAGGTCGTTTTCGAGGCCGAGGCATCGTAAAAATCGGCACAGCGGAGTCCGGCACCGCTCGTAGTCTCCTTCGCAGAGCGTTGCGTGACGACACCGCTCGTATAGGCTCGATCTCGAGTCCCGAACAGCGGCTGGTAATCTAGCCTACACCGCTCGTCGATCGCCTTGAACGATAATTTCCCTTGACAAAGGGTGATGTCGAGTTTCAGTTACCACGTCTGACTCAGTGACTCTGGTCTGACTCTATGCCTTCTTCAGTCCGTTTTGCCTTGCACTGCTTGGCTCGCCCGACAGGACGCTCGCGCAGGGCCTGGTTACAATTTTAGCGTGACGTTCCGGTCAAGCGTTAGCCGTGTTGTGTTACACCATGTTGCATCCCAAAACAATGCAAAACCGCAAGAAAGCTTTTAATTTCAAAATTATGTTTCGCGTTTGAATTTTATCCCAGCCATGAATATACGGGTAGTAAAGCAAATATTTTAATATTTGGCACAGTTCCAGTCGACTGGTTTTGAAACACGTGGAAAACGTGATCACTGTTATATAACAGAGCGACGTTGTTGAAAACTAAGACGGGAGGAGTGGGGAATATAGTTCTCAAAAAGGCAGGCAAGGGAAAAAAAACTTTTTATACAGTTGTAATCAAGAAAACTGTTATGTGGAAAATAATGATTGTCTTAATACCCATAAAATGCAAAAATTATCACTTTTTAAATATTCCGCAGTTTTCACGGGGGACACAGTCGGGAGCCTTCAGAAAGCGTGACAAAGGTGCACGCAAACCGGAAATGGAAACAGTGTCGTTATGAAACATTTTCTTTGAGCTCGAACGTGTGTTGCTGTGTGTTGTCAATGTCATGTGCTTTCTGTTTCGTTTCTTACGCAAGTTTGTATCTCCTAATGATTGCTATCTCCAACGAAATGCCTTTCAGATGAACAGGGAAGAATTCTGTCGTCGATTTAAGAATTGGAAAACCGAAGATTTACTCAACATTTTATTGAGTGCAGAAAAGATGGAGGAAAATATGTCGACTGCACCTGGCCGTGAGCTGGAGGACGTTCTGCTGTCGTATTTCATGATTTTTCAAAATGGGAATGTTGTCCGAGAGCATCTGTTGTCTCTCGTCGATGCATTGATGGACCACGAAGCTCGCCATGTAAAGAAAGACCTGGAGAAAAGGTTGCAGCAGTTTAAAACATCTCCACCGAAGACTAGTATATTTAACTGTCCTTCATGTGACTGTGTGTTTGACGAGCCCATCACTCTATCATGCGGCCATACCATTTGTCAGGACTGCCTCCAACGCAAATCGGACACGATCGGCGCTGTTGGACGTTCCGATGGAAATTTGACTTTTTGTCCTCCTTGTGGAAATCATTCCAATGAAGAAGCATTGTGTGTGAATATTGTTTTATCGGACATAATCAGGAAACGATTTCCCGAGAACGCAAACAAGTGGAAGCAAATAAGAGACTCGGTCAAAGTCATTTATCATCACGGTCTCCACGACAGGCCGTGGAAAGCTTTTCAGTCGCTCTACATATCTCCCCAAAAGACTACGATTGCCTTTGTCTGCGAAGCGATGCCTATTCGAATTTGAAGCTGGATTATTTGGCACTGAGGGATGTAAACAATGCTTGCAGCTTACGGCCAGATCTGCCAGATGCTTTTCACAAAAAAGCGAAAATTTTGACCAAGATGAAGAAATACGATGACGCAATATTAGAGTTCTTGCACTGTGCTGCTCTAGCTGCAACCGAACCTCGACGGGATGAACTAACCGAAAGTTTGTTTCGATTATTTACGTCACCAGACATGACAAGACTCGAGCAGAAGATAATCGCTCGAAAGCTTACGAACATTTTAATGATGGAAGAAAGGCCAGGAATACCAGCAGATTTTGACCGTGCGGAAAGCTCTTCAGAAGAGGGAAGTGTGACCAGCGAAACCAGTCATCGCAAGGACAAAGTGAACATCGACATAGATGAATTGAAATGCAGTATTGCGTCCGTTTACTCTTTCATCCCGTGACAACCCAATGCGGTCACACCTTCTGTCAGGAGTGCATCAAAGAAAGTCTTGAATATGGGCCGAAATGTCCAAGTTGTGGAAAAACTCTGAACGATTCAAACGAAAAGAAAAGGAACTTTACCGTGGTGTTAAATGACTTATCAAGAATTTATCTTGAGGCGCAGTATATGGAGAGGGAAGAACTGCATGCAAAGAAAGTGCAAATGTGGAGAAGGTAAACATGCCACTTATTGCATGCAATCAGAGGTCTATAAGTACTTAGTACTATAGACCTCTGATGCCATGTGCAACAAATGCAGACTTGCAGACCTGCACACCTGTAAACTTGCATACCTGCAGACTTTGCGTGACATAGTCACATGATTTTGTAAACGTCACGCAAGTCTGCAAGTGCCACAGGTCTGCAAGTCTGCAGTCTGCATTTGTCACACCTCTGATGTAATAAATGTGACAGATCTAGACTGCTTGCAGCCCCAGTGGTTGTTACAGAATAGTCACAAAAGTCGGCAAAACGAATTATTCGTGAGAGGAAGGGAGTCTGTTTTGACAGACCAACACAGCAGCTAAGGACAGTCCGGTGTGCAACAAATGCAGATTGCATGACGTTTACAAAATCATGACTTTAGTCACACACCATGTGACATTGTCCGGTCATTGGCATTTCCATTCAGCTGAAGAAGCCATGCATCATGTAAATGATTTTGTAAATGTCATGCAAGTCTGCAGGTGTGCAAGTCTTCAGTCTGCATTTGTCGCACACCGGGTGCAGCCTGGTAATTTTCCTTGGGGTGGGGGTACTTGTCATACCTTTTACGGATTAAAATGTGTGGTTTGGTACCGCTTAGGGGGTTAAAATCTAAAATGGGGAAAAATACATGTAGGATAGAAAACTAGTTTTGATTTAGAATTGGTACCTCTTAGGGGTGAAAAATGCTACGCGCTCACACGCACGCCAGTATCTTACGGAAAAAATAAACGTCTGTGAACAGGCTAGCCTCACCCACAAAACGAGATTTTGGTACCTTTTAGGGGCTCCTTTCAAAATTTCCAAGGATCATCCCTGTCACGTTTATAGGAGAGTCCCCCAGGGCAGGAAGCCCATTACCCGGAGCCTCCATACGTACTATATTCTTGAGTCAACCCTGTCCCGTTTCAGTTTATTTTTAGAATTGATCTCCCGCGAAATTATCTTGTTTTCGCTGACCGCTGACGTCCCCCCACTGAGACCAAAAACAAAAACAAAAATGGCGGCCAAATGGGGGAATCCACTCTTGGTTTCCTTCGTCCGTTTTCCTTTACAATTTTACGTCCGTTCCTATTCTTACAACCGAGGGAAACTGGTTGTTAGTTGACTGGAAGTTAATAAGCAACTTGATTGAACTGAAAGCGAATGAATGTCATCTTGAACATCGCGGTGCGCGATCAAAACTTTCATCGATAGTTGTCTTTGTCTGTCTGTTCGAGTGGTGTTCCTTGTGTGGTATTATCGCGATGTAAGCCTTTCGAATAGATTCGAAATGAAGCGCTCTGTAGAGGATTCGGGTCTTTCCGAGATCCATAGCAGTAAAACAGGGAAACATTTATAGCGGCTAATATTTGGATTTCGGCCGTCGTGGAGGCAATGGCGAAAGTGCGAGCTCGAGCGGTCGTGGCAGCGAAAAACACGATACTAATGTTGTACCCGAAGCGAAAAATGTGAAGGATATCCAGCGAAGGGGACTCCAGGAAAAGAAAGCTAGCAGTTCTGCAGAGAATAATAAGGTGACAGGCCTACACGGCGACTACAGCTCGTGACATTTCATTTTGTACATTTTCTGTTCTCTATTATAAAATTCGGTTTGCTTTAAAATAGCCTGGAAGGCGGCTGCACGCCTTTCAGAGATGGAAGGCAGCTGCATTGGCAGGTTAGGTTTGCTTCAAGCGTGTTTTCTAACGCGCAATATATGTTTTATTATGAGGAGGGTTTTCGAGTAGAGCCTCCTTCGACTGTGTACACTTCTAGAAAAATTGGCTCAGAGGTCATGTTTGATTTCCTGCCAGGCTTTCGTCCTTTACGAAGCTACAATAATTTGTTTAGATAGATGCTAAGGTTATATCTCTTGCATCAATCGATGTTTGTTTCCTCCTTTGTTCGTAGTGTGATGTTCTTCGGTGTTTTTGCAACGCAAGATAACATAAATATCCCACGCGTATCGAGTTATTGTTTTGCGTGTTGTATGCCAGTTTCTTCTAGCTTTCTGAGCACTCTATTTATGTCGATTGTCCACGCACATGTTCTTCTTGCAAACCCCTCTTAAAGTGGGGTTGATGCTATAGCATTTTAAGTGCGAATATTTTTGCTCTCTACCGTTTTATTACCCGGGTTTTTTATGAGTGCCGGCGCAAATCGACTACATTGTATTTTGCCACTCTATTCGTTCATGCCGCGCGGTCACCTTTCGTTGCTGGCGTTTTTCCTTTAGCCCGATTCAACACAGTTTGCTCCTCACTAATGTCAGCTATGATGTACTAAATCTGTCGGAAGAGAAATCGTAACAATCTGAACTTTCACTGTCTTCACTCGATTCCGCCATTATTATCGCTGTGAGCTGAGATCACCGGCGTGTGACGTATAACAATAACTTTGTTCTGATTGGGCATTCTAATGAGTTCGCGGGAATCTGTGAGCCCCGCGGTGTTCTAAAAATAAAATGAAACGGGACAGGGTTGACTCCCAGGATCAGTATGGGAGATGGAGGCTCCGGGTAATGGGCTCCTGCCCAGGGCTAATTTATCTTCATCATTCATATTTCTCGATGTCAAAAATGCAGTTGTTATTGTCATCGGTTTTGTTCAGTTTTCGTGTATTCAGACAGAGAGAGAGAGAGTCTGTAATAACCTGCAGATCTTTTAAAATAAGTCACAAACTTCAAAGCGACCGTTTGTTTCAATGAAGGACCTTCAAAAAGCCGGGGGGGGGGGGGGGGGGGGGGGGGGGGTGGGGTACTCAGGTATATTAGTGACAGGGAAGTGAGAATGAGGTGAAATATTTAGACTCCCCAAAAAAGTCCCATTAGGCTAAAACTAGACTCAAAAAAGTCCAATGGCCCAGAAAGTAACCGGAAAAAAGTAACCGGAAGATAGTGCATGAATGCTATGGTACGCTTTTTATCAACCCAAAGGAAGTCCCTGGCTAAGTCTTTCTACCCAAAAAAATCCGGAAGAAAGAAGTCAAATCGCTAATTTCAAACCCCAAAAGGCCTTTGCATCTCCACGTCACTAATATACCTGAGTTCCCCCCCCCCCCCCCCCCCCCGGGTCAAAAAGTATGTCACCTTGATACGGTCCCTGGTGTTTTAATTTTCAGGATAGGTATTGACCAGAGTGTTGAGGTCCCAATATTGGTTGGTACAATGGCCATGCTACAAGGAAGAGTTCGCCTGACGCTCTCCCACCCGTGCCAACGGGTCATGGTAAGGCGTTCTTTCGAATGGGGCTCCCGGATGTTTGGAATGTGTTTGCCCAACGAAGAGAAAGGCTTCACTGACCATGGAACTATCGTTGAGATCCAAGCGACTGAAAGTTTTCCTGGTGGAAAGTTGGTCGTCCAAGCAATTCCTAAACAAAGGTTTCGCGTTGTTTCTCGTGGAGTCATGGATGGCTGTCCCGTAGCCAAGGTGGAATGGCTTGAAGACGCGAAAATCGATGATTACGGAGCGATATTACATTTAAAGTGGCGAAACTCTGTGAGTCATCTTATGCTAAAGAGGTGGGTTGCAGCATTACCTCTCGTCGAAAAAGCGTGCATCGAGAGTGCGTTAGGACCCATGCCAGCTTGTGAAAGCCACTTGCTTCTATCGCCAAACGGACCTCCCTGGTTGTGGTGGGCTATGGCGGCAGTACCACTTCCATCACAAGAAAAAACTAAGAATTCTACAATTACCAAGTGCAGTTGACAGGTTAAAAAGCATCCAGAAATTCGTCGATGAAATGCTAAAATTAAGCAAAGACAAGAAGCCTGGCGATGTGAACGAATACAAAAGCTAAACATCGATTGTTTTTAAAAACACTGACCTTTAAGGAGCTACGTCACGATATTTTAAGTCATTTTTGCGAAGTGCAAAATCACCTTTCAAATTGAAGAAGGCCTCGAAATAGTTGTTTACTAAGGTAGAAAAACACCAAAGAGGTGATAATAAACCAAACTGGAACAAGGATGGTTGAAGATGGACAAGATTAAGACGGATTGCGAACGGCGAACTTGAAAAAAATTGACAATTTTTTCAAGATGCGCCGTCCGTGACGTAGCCCCTTTAAAACTCAGCTACTACTGTCAACTGAGCAGAGCTACTAACTGAGATCATTATTTCACAGTCATCCCGGATTAAGAATTTCGTTTTTAGTGGCGAGGGTCTTCTCATCGGCACCTACAAATCGCTATATTTATAGTTTGCTTCTAAAGGTAATGGATCCACTATTTTAGTAACGATTATTTCAATGAAAATAGTCTTGATACGTCAAAACAGTATAGTAATTTGAAACAGCGCAAACGAAATGACAAGATGGAAATGATTTGCCAAAGTCACAATTAAAGAATTTGATTTCTCTCGGGCCGACAGGAATCAAATCTGAGTTGGTTTGTTTTAACGAGGTCTGCTCCCCAGGGATGTATACTAATCCATCACCCCAGAACGTGCCCCAACCAGCACCCATTTATTCTTCTTCTCCTGTCTTGTACGAAAAAACACAATTGAATGATTACCCAGGCCAGGCTCGAACTCTGCTCTCCGCATTCTCGACCCCAGACCTTCGCTGCTTTATTGACTACGCAAGCGCTCGGTCATGCGCAAAAGAGAAGGGCTCTGTGGTCGAGATTGTGCTCTCCGGAGTTCAGCGCATAAGCGATTAATATACCTTTCTCCAAAATGGCCGCCGAAAATTCATATTAAATTGAGCGGGAAATCAATACCAGCACCTGAAAGACCACCTCTTGTTTGGTAATCGTACGAAGTTTCGTTAGGTTAGGTTCTACCTGAGTCGAGTAAACGGAAGTTGAAAACTACCCCCAGTCACACAAACGTCTCTAAATTTTCCAGTTTTCAACTTCCGTTTTCTCGACTCAGGTAGAACGTAACCTAACGAAACTTGGTACGATTACCAAACAAGAGGAGGTCTTTCAGGTGCTGGTAATGATTTTCCGCTCAGCTTAATATGAATTTGCGGCGGCCATTTTGGAGAAAGGTCTATACTCGAACCCTGATCTCCGGAGTTCAGCACATAAGCGATTTTAAATTAGTTTCCCGCGTATCTCAAGTACTGACTCGTCCCCAGTCGTCTCTCCTTATAGGAGACTGAGAAACGGCTGGGGACGAGTCAGTCGTCAGTCCCAAGTACACCATACAGTCCACCATACACCGAAAAATATTAGTCAATCTGGGTCTGGTTTTGGCAAATTGTCCCGTGATGGAGTGAATGCCTGAAGGTACAAGCCAATTGGAGCAAATAATTAGTTTTTGACAAAGTTTTATAGTCACAGTTTTTTTTTGTTTCAGTTTGTTTTTGATTGACCAACGTCTTCAAGCTTTTTATCAATATCTTCAAATTAATTCGCAATGAACTGTAATAGATGAATAGAGTATTGTCTCACTGACTATTTTTATGTGAACGATAATACAATTCAGTACCTATAAATCTACAAACACCACTGCTAACAACAATATAATGCAACAGCAGCAATATAATGGAAAGTGGAAGAGTTCGCGAAACATGTAACTTCTCAGTCATAAGTTGGGACAAGTTTAATGAAATGAATATTTACTCTTATGTTTATTAACCTAGTATTCCAACTATGAATAAAGCTTTTCATGCAGAATGTACAACCCTTCCCTCCATCCCCCCCCCCCCCCCCCCCCCCCCCTTTTGTCGGACTTTAATGTGTTTCGCCCGAAACTATAACTTGTGTTCAGTCAAACCTGTATTAAGCGGACACCTTCGGGAACGCTCCAGTGTCCGCTTAATACAAGGTGCCCGCTCAATAGAGGTATTATTTAGAGTAAATAAGGGAACTAAAACAGTGTCCGCTTAATACAGGTTTCACTGTATTTCCCTTTCCGTTAATACTCCCATGTAGCTATCACGAATTTTTCGGCAGGAGAAATTGACTTTTTTAAAAGGTCAATCATCATTAATGCTGTATAAAATAGTTACAAGTTTGTCTGATCTGCAAGACTAAGCCTGGTTTTAAAAAGAAAAGCGAATCGTCACATCGAACAGCAAATCGGCGTTTTCAAAAAAGGTGAAAGAATGAACACGAATCTACAGTGGAATCTATTTCGGTCTACTGCAGAAATTGGTTCCTTATGTCAGTGCCGTGGCTAACACCACTAATAGACCTTCTTCCAAATGGCCGCCGCAAATTCATATTACTGAAACTGAGCGGAAAATCAATACCAGCACCTGAAAGAGCGCCTCTTGTTTGGTAATCGTACGAAGTTTCATTAGGTTAGGTTCTATCTGAGTCGAGAAAACGGAAGTTGAAAACTGGAACATTTAGAGACGTTTGTATATGACTGGGGGTATACGCCATACCCCCAGATATACAAACGTCTCTAAATTTTCCAGTTTTCTCGCCTCGGGTAGAACCTAACCTTACCTAACGAAACTTTGTACGATTACCAAAAAAATAAGTGGTATTTCAGGTGCTGGTATTGTTTTCCCGCTCAGTTTAATTTTAATCATTTTGCATTTGCGGCGGCCATTTTGGAGAAAGGTCTATAGGAGCTCATAAAAATATACTCAAGCAAGAGAGGATGATATAAGAGAAACATTCTCCCCAGGCGTGGGTCTCTTCCAATGATAAGTTTTTTAAATTATATTCAATCAGTAGCTTAGCTATTTTAAGAGAGCTACCTGATTGGTCAGTTCGAGTATCGTGATGTCGGCGCCTCGATCAGAAGGGTATCAAAATAACTTTCACAGCATGGCGCGAAACTATTAATAGATTTCAAGAGAATATCATGGGACACATGGAATCCTTCTCCTAGATCATCCTCTCCTGACTCAAGATATATCTGGTCCAATGTTATATCTCTAAGATATAAAATGCCTGGACCTCTTGCCAGTAACTTTCTTGTAGTCCAAGTCCGAGAACGGTGAGTCGACCAGTGCATCACGGGTAATCCCACGATCGCTGGCAACTGAGTCATTCTCGTCAATTTCCCGCTCTAGGCTTGACACGGGGATATCTTCAATTTCTCCAGGGATTGCTTCTTTGAGTAACGCCTTTTCTGTTTCCTCTTTGCCCAGCAGGTCCCTCGTATCTCCTTGTTTTGCAACCTTTTTGTCCTCTTTGTCGTCATTCTCGCTGAAATCACTGGGATTGATAGTGAAGTCATCTTTAAGAGCATCGCGAATGAAGTTCTCTACCAAAGTGACGTTATCGCGAAATCGATCGATGTTGAAAGGGATCTCGCTCCGTTTTGTAACCAGACTGTCAAGCGAGACATTATCAATGTCATTGTCCGAATCGTCTTTTGTCGTTCCTTGTTCGGCCTTCTTCCTCAATAAGAATCCCTTCACATCGCGAATAACGCTAAATAGCTTCGTCTCAATTTTGGTGATTTCTTCGAGCTTTTGGTGCAGTTTGCTTTTCAAGTCGTCGCTATCTGCACTTGTGATGCTACCAGCGTTAGCGCCATTATGGTCTATGTGGCTTTCAATCTCTTGTTTCACAACTTCATCGATCAATTCTTTAGCTGTGACAGAATGAGTACGAGGCTTGTTCGGCGCATGTGCAGTGGCATCTGCTTGCTGTTCTTTCTTCTTATGCAGTTTCATGAGAGCCTCATCGACTGCCTCGCGAATTCCAACTTTGTCGGAGTAACTGTTCTCGACTTTCTCTCTCAGATCATCAGCAGTCAACAGCGTGTGTTCCTTGAATGCATCCATTATAGGAAATTCCGCTCGTTGGTTCGCATCGTCCTGTTTTAGTTTTTCCTTCAGTAGGTTGCTGTCGAAACTTGATGAGCTGTCGCCGAAAAGGTCGTCCCCAAGGCCTAGATTAAGACCTAGTAAATCGTCTGAAAGGTAGAACACAAAGTCAGTCAATTAATCCAACAAATAAATGCTTGGATGTGTTCATCAATATTTATTCCAATTTAACTTTGGCGGGCGACTAAACACTGAGCTTTCTCTAGATCCACCACACTCCACACTCCCCCCACCCCCAACTCCCAAACAATGTTTTCAGAACATAGCGATCCACAATGAGTGGCTGTTTGTGCATATAGCATTAGCGTCTCATGAGTTGTATGTAGCTATTTTGCATTGCACTATGGGAATGCTGTTTGGTTTGAGGAGCTGCATGATGCATGAAGTTCTAAGCTCATAAAATAAATCCACTACCGGTCTTTATTTACATCTTCGCTAAATCGTTGCTTGCGAAAGCTACCCGGCAGTATTTCGCCAGTTGTCTTAACTGAAGCATGGGGAAAATGTTGACAGCTTTTATTAGCCTCGAATTCTCATGTTTCCAATAGTGTCCTTAGTAAATAATTTTAACCAACAAACCTCTTTTGGACGAATCTGAAGACCACTTGGCATTGACAAGTGCCGTGATGTCCATAGCCAAACAGAAAAAAATCGAAACGATCCATACAGAGCTCCAGTTCATTGTGGATCCTTCAAATAAAGAAATACCCTACAAATTAACCCCATACTATGTATTTGTGTTGTTCCCTTACCAATATAGATGTATAATGACATGTTTATTATTGTTTTCGATCCAGTTTAAACTCAGCCCTTCTGGTATCGTTTAAATCACGACGTATCCAGTGTGGCCAGGATTCAGCAACAAATTTGGGTGCAACTCACTGAAATGGAGACTTTGCCTTTGAATATCTTCTAAAGTCAAATCGTTAGAAAATCAGAATAAATGTTTTCCGTTCATTTTTCCCTTTCTCTAAATTCTGGCTAGTTGATTTAAGTGTTAAGATCAAGGGGACGAAGATTTTTAGATGAACGGATTTTCATCTCCTGTCCGCCGAAAATTAAAGAAAAATGAACAAAGCACTCATACCTTATTTGTTAAAACTCTGTTTTACGGTTACTTGATCATCAGGGTTCTAAAACAGTCCTTCTTTCTTTGCAACTTCTCTGACAAAATTTCAGCGATTACAGATTCTTCTAGGAGTGAGTGTTAATGAATTAAACATAACATTTCTGGTGTTTTATTCTTGTATGGCGGGTACCAGCCAATCGGAGACACACCTATCCCTGACAAGTTATTCTCCTGAACTCGGCATGGAGAAGAACATTTAAGATAAATAGCGTTAAAGGAAGAAAAACATTTTGCTCTGTAAAGATACAAATTTGGTTGATCGTTCATTGATGTATATAGTATCGTCAGTGTACTGAAAACACTGACAATTTTTCATTGCCTTCTTCTTATAAACCACTAATTTTAAAGAGCTGAGCATTGGCAGATTTAACCAATTGTAAATTGAAGCAGTTGTAAATTGGTTCTGCAAAGACATTGACAAGCATTTCTTTGCTTCTGTCTTGTTAAAGTGATCACTTCATCGATTAACATGTCACGTGATAGTTGTTTATATTGTTTCAAGGATCCCAATGTGATTTAGTCCGCCATGTTTCAACTGATCAAACAACAACTTCTCTTTTCATTCTTAGCCTTTTAAGATGTTCCAGTTTCTCGGAAACAAAATAAAAGGATGAAAAGGTAACCGTGTATGTCAGGAAAACACTGGTCAATAATTTCACCAAGAATAGAAAGCTAACATATTGTAGTCATTGGAATCCTTGGTGGGTGATTACTCGACTCGGCCCGAAAGGCGACCTCTCTTATTTCCAGCAGCTAACGTTTTTCTCGCCTCTAGCATACTTCCTATGGAGTATTATTTCGGGACATACTTTAAATCAATTTCCTATCTAATAGACTCAACCGAATTCTGAATCGCCTTTAAATGCATGCAATGTAGACTTGCACCTGATTATATACCAGTCATAAATTAAGAGACTCCCTCCCTTCTCCCTACCTCTTCTGGTATCGTTACCTGTGTACACTGATCCACCTCCTGCGGAGATGCCAGGACACTGCAGTCTATATTTGAGTCTGTAAACAACAAGAGCCGAGCGATAATCGATTCAATCACATTCCAAAGTGATTTCATGATTTCCGAAATCGGATACGCTTGCGTGGTTTTGACTGTTGTTAGTAACTCGTCTACTGAGAGCAACCTTAACAAGGCTTCAATATTATCCGTCAAAGATATAGTTTCTGTGAAAACAAACAAAGCGGCGCGCAGTAACAATGGAGATGAGATGTGAGAGATAAATTGAAAATTGGCTGTTTCTTGGAGAAGAAAGTTACATCGAAAAATGGCAAGAATCGCGGACTCTTGAGAAAAGACAGATGTGGTACGACATTGGGAGGAAGGTCCCTGATCACACACTCCTTTGTTTTGGTTTCACTCTATAGGTAATGTTGGCTCACACTAATCACTAAGTTTGGCATTAGAAATAGGTTGCTTCAAACTTAAGTGTAGTAAACAGCATTGTTTACATGTATTTGACCTTTTTCTCTCATATTTCGAAATGTATTCTTCACCCTGGTTGATCCATTTGTGGTGTTTTTCGTATCATATATATTTCAATTAATCTTTTTACACTGTTAGCATACGGCAATTCTCGATTTACTTTGTTAGTTATAAGACCGGAGCTGTCAGTTTTGAAATCTAACAATTTATTCGAAAATTTTGAACATAAAAGAAATCAAGTGACCCAAGAAAACAGCAATTAAAAGGTTACTGGAGAGTTCAGAGTCGTTTGTTCAAGCACCACTAAAATGGTTGAAAATACAGGTGACAGTTTTTAGCTCATGTGCCCTCAGTCTCGGGTGATGAGCCATCACGCTGTTTTAATTTACCAATGTTTGTCAGTTACCCAGCCACCCTTAAAATGTCTCACAATATTTGATTGTGGTTTTAAGATTTCAACGTGATCTCACAATTAACATTATGTTTTACATAGAAAAATGAGGGTCACAATTTGCATCACCATTATCCTTCTAAATTTACAATGTTCTGCTGTGGCTTCCAAACGCAAACATGGACGAAAGAGGAATGACAGAAACTCACTACAAACAGTTAAATATCAGGAGCATCGAGATGTATCACTACTCTATGGTGCTTCAAAGGATTTGGAAGATTCTGCGGGCCAACCAATGGTGAACGATTATGATGGGAGTGGCAAAACGCTAAATACAGATATCAAAAAGACAAGAAAAACTAGAAAGCATCATCTCAAAGGTGTAATGCGGTTTCCTAATGGAAATGTTGTTGCTGATGAACATGTTGATGAGAAAAATGTTTCTTGGATAAAACAGGAAACCATTCATAATGACAGTGTAATTCAAGATCAAGACCGAGGAGAAGAGCCTCCTCTTAAGGTACATAACCTAAATCCTACCAAATCCAAAACAAAATTCCTTCCCATTAAAAGACGTGGCCAGGAAATGTATCGAGCCATAAAAAAGCATAAAATCCCACGCAAGAACCGTCGCCACAGGCATAAAACATCAAGGAAACGAACCAAGGTCGAAGAAGATCCGCTCAGCGAAGAACGACAGAACATTGCTAAGGCACTTAATTCCATTGACGACATTCAAGGGTCTTACAACAGGGGCCTCGATATGGATGGCATGGATATTAACCAAGTTACTATGATCGACAATAGTACTCTATCAGACTATTTCCATGCTTTAAACGACGGAAATACAAGTGAAAGAAATAATTATGCGTCTATGTACACAACCTCGCCTACCCAACCTCCAACGGCCACGGAGTCGAGAGATTGGGATGATAGCTCCCCTTCTAACACAGAAGGAAGCAGTGGTACTGATGATTTTTACGACGCCATTGATCGAGGAGACGAGCCTCCTCCGCTGAAAATGAACAAGGTTCGTCCAACAAAGTCTCATTTTATTAAAAAGTTGATGAACAAATCAGGCAAAGATTTCAGTTCCACTTCGACGAATCCAGGATCAACGTCTTCTTCTAAATTTCGTTTACCCTCTAAGGAGGATTTTGAGAATTTTTTTCGCGGAATGCTTGATCATTTTGGGAACGGAAGAAGCCAGGATCAGGATCAGCAGAGCGAAAATGACGTAAATCAACACGAAAAGCTTGCAAACCAAAGGAACATGACAGCTTTCCTGGACAGTCACGATAGACATCGTCATGGAAACGTGACTAAACTGGTTTCGCTGGGAAGCCCTGAGGTAGTTGGAAGTAGCAAAGCCAATACAGCACAGCAATAATGATGGTTTGCTGATGATGCGAATCCACTGGATTTTGATGCTGAACAGGTTGGAAGAGATGGAGAAGGAATCGCGTCGTTCCTTCCGTCAGCGAATCCCAGCACATGGATGGAAGGACCATTTGGCACCAACAGAAACCCACTGCATGACCCACGCCATCACCAAACCGTCCCGCTGAAAATGCAGGAAATCCTTCTTTTGCTTTGCATGTTCCTCATCGACAACCTGTAAAACTGGTTAAACAGGTTAAACCTTACTTTGCGAGGCAGCAAGATACCACACCTCCACCTTTCAAAGGTACTCGAATCATGGGAGGAAAAATATCCGGAGGTCAAATTTCCGGTGGTTTGATTCAAGGTGGACAGATCAAAGCCGGGTCGATAGAAGGTGGCATCATTAAAGGAGGCCAGATTACCGGTGGGCGAATAACAAACGGAACTATGGATGGTGGTTTGATTTCAAAAGGACAAATGTCAGGGGGACACTTAGTGGATGGAAGAATTGAAGGAGGACAACTGCTAGGGGGGAATGTCTTTGGAGGAAGAATATTAGGTGGGAGTGTCGAAGGTGGGAATATTAAAGGTGGTGTGATGTCAGGTGGACGTTTTCGAGGAGGAAGCATGCAGGGTGGTGTATTTAACGGAGGTGAAATACAAAGTGGGATATTAAAAGGTGGCAAAGTCGAAGGCGGTATTCTGCATGGAGGCAACATTGAAGGAGGTGTATTTAGGTTTGGAGATATATCAGGAGGGACCCTCAAGTCGGGGTCCATGCTGGGTGGACAGCTGAAGAATGGGAGCATTGAGGGAGGA
The DNA here is from genome assembly GCA_029204205.1 of Desmophyllum pertusum. Lineage (NCBI taxonomy): Eukaryota > Metazoa > Cnidaria > Anthozoa > Scleractinia > Caryophylliidae > Desmophyllum > Desmophyllum pertusum. The sequence continues at coordinate 2,053,258 of MU827785.1, read as the reverse complement.
ACACTCAAAGGTGGAACAATAGAGGGAGGTGTGTTAAAAGGTGGAGTTATGGAGGGTGGTCACTTGAAGGGAGGGCTTGTTCTTGCTGGTAAAATCAAGGGTGGGATTATCGAGGGAGGAGTAATAGAAGGAGGTGAAATTGGAGATGGGGTTGTAATAAGAAATGGTAAAGTTAACGCCACAATCATAGGCACAGGGAGTTCTATCGATAAGAGCCAGAGGCTTGGTGGACTGTTTAAACAAGGAGAAAATTCACAGCAGTTGGGACTCAAAGTTGACCAGCAGAAATATCACCTCCAAAATGGTATGGCTGTGCATGGTTCAAAAATGTTGTCAGACTCACCGACAATTCGGCCACAAGCGCCGCCTCCTCGTACACCTGAGCTCAATCATGGATTAAAGACAATGAATCCAAATTTCAACATCAAAGTTCCTTTGCGGGAAGGAACTCTCAAAATGTTACCACACGAACATGATTCCACAGATGACGACAATCTTGAAAAGTTGCTGAATGAAGGAATGTCTACAAATGAAAATTCTCCCGAACTTTCGTCTGAGAGGTTCTTTGAAGAACAGGGCCAAGCCAATCACGTTGTTCAGAAGAAAGGGTCAAACCAACACCACGTTGTTTTTGATGGAGTCGGCTTTGATATTCCAAACGCAGATTTTGTAGATCTCATCGGCAAAATGAAACAAGGCCCAGGAGACATAGAGGACCTCGTCAATTATTATACACAGCCAAACACGAAGGAGCACTTAAAAATCGGACACATTTCAGATCCATCCACGTTTTCAACTTCTTCGGAAGAGGTAAACGAGCATATCAAGCCCGAGGAACTGGAGATGAAACTTAGCAACCCTACAAAACCCAGGTCCAGTGTTACGCGGTTCAATAAATATAAGCATCAACATAATGGCACAGAGGGAGTATCCACTTCAAAATCATCAGATGCTAAGATTTGGAAAATGAAAGCCATGAGCTTCAATACAAAGGACGTTGACAAACGTAAGTCGAGCCTTAACCTTGCTTTGTTCTGTCATAATGCACGCCAGAAAGTGACGAAATCAAGTGCGAAAGCTGTGTGGGGAGCTGACATGAGGCATAGGCGAGTGTTGTTCTCTTGACAGCCTTCTGTGCTTAGCACACAGCAAAGAAGCATTTTGAAGAAGTGTGAAGTTATTTGCAGCGTTTCTTTATTTTATTGTTTTTGTAGAGTTGTAGGCTAGTGACTGAGTTTGGAGAACTGAAAACAGTTTTGGAACCACTTGCCAAAGCTTTTTCGTTCAGTCCAGACGTCCAGTCAGGTTACCATGGAAACACGGAAAATGTCATTTTAATGTGATAATTATAGCTAGAGAGTGGGACAATATTCTAATGCTTTCTTGTTTGTTTTTTCTTGTGTTGTGTTAGTAAGGCCGACGTATCACTGGTCTCTAAATAAACTCATCAAAGATCGGATTCCAGGGAGCCCCGGACCAGCTATAAGAACCCACGGACAAATGAAGGCTATACGGGGGGGACTTCATCTTAACGGGCACAATTCATGGCTGGGGGTTGGTGACTTCTCTGGAGGATGCATTAGCGGTATGATTAAATGAGTTGAAATTGAATAAGTTGATTTAAGTGTATACAGTCGAACCTGTATATAACGGCCCTGTATTAAGCGGCCACCTCTATTAAGCGGCCAGTTTTCAAAGTCCCGAGTTGTATTTGCTACTTGTATTAAACCTGTATTAAGCGGCCACCTGTATTAAGCGGCCACTTTCTGAAGTCCTGAGGGTGACCGTTTTTTGACTGACTGACTGACTGACTGACTGACTGACTGACTGACTGACTGACTGACTGACTGACTGACTGACTGACTGACTGACTGACTGACTGACTGACTGTCAGTGACTGACTGAATAAAAGCAACAATAGTTCCTATGTATTCATCCTTAATACCATTTTCCTACCTATGATTTCAGACCCTGATACCTGTGATGATGGATTATCATTTGAGATGACCTTTAGACTCGACAAGGATGCTCTAAAGTACAACGACATGAATTACATCGTGGACTCAGGAGCCTCAACTTTTAACTCCAAAGGCTTTACTCTGTACACAGTGCACGGCAATTTGAGAGCTGATTTAGCCATTGCAAATCAAGAGTTTTGTTTACAAATTCCTGTGACAGTTCAACGATGGCAGGATGTTCTTGTCACGTGGAAGAAAAGCGAAGGTGAATAATAACTATATCTAATAATTTGTGCATCACTGATTGTGCTCATGAAATTTTCTTTATTTGAGATAGCACTGAATATTAGAAATTCTCTGCCGTTAATTATCTCAGTAAATTAACCGCCCTTATGAATTTGGAACTGAGCTGACGTTTCGAGCGTTAACCCTTCGTCAGAGCAAAAACAAAAAATAACCAGTGATACTAATAACCGGGGTGGTAAAGAAGTTATGCTTTTCGCGTGAATTCGGAGCTGAAGTAGAAGGTTTTTATACGAGACACGTGAATTTCTGGAAAATTTTGATCAGTGCGCCAAACGAGATAACAAGCCCGCTTACCAGTATTTGTGAATTTTATAAGCTTGACTATTTTCTGTGTCGACTATCGCCTAATTTGCACTACTTTTTGCGGGTTCTAATTTTCGGGGATTTTTACAGGATCCGAACAAAAAGTGGTCAAAAGTGGTATATCAATATTTAATTTAATCGATTATCAATATTTGCCATTACCAACAGGAATGAAGATGTATGTTAACTGTGAGCTGAAGGCGCAGTCCAAAGGAAGTGAGCATTGCATTGGCTGTCACTCTCACGGCTGTCACGTGACCGATACTAACACGCTTCTAATGATTGGCAGACCAAATTACAGTCCACACTTTCACTGCACCAAGTTTGACAGCGGTGATATTGCATTCTGGGAGAAGTACCTGTCAGCTAATGATGTGGAAACGTTGTGTGGAGCTCCCACAGGTGAATTAAATATTATTCAAATGTTATTTTCTCTACTTTAAAAGTCAGAATAAACAGAAAACCCCGCAGAAAACATACAAAAAGGAAACGACAGAAACTACACATTTTCTCATAAGATTTTCTAGACTACGAGGAGTCGCTTAATTATCTTTAATTATTTTCATATTTTAAAAAGATTTTATATGCTAGGCGCATTCAGTTACATGTACAGCGCTCACACGAAGAATCTGTGGAAAAAGGACAGACTGCTCGCTCGCAGTATGCAATTTCCGCGTAATGAAGATACTCAATATGATCAGTGTCATGTGATACGACTCCACGAGAAAACGTTTCTTTTTATATCGTAATGTAGACTATATGAGAGCAGCCGGATCTTTCTCCTGTTGCGACAACAACGGGCAAAAAACCGCAAGCTTTAAGGCGGGAGTTAACCTGAATGCCATTTTCCCACCACTTAACATGGGTTTCATGGAAATATCTCGTTCACGTTTCAAGCAATCAATCTCTGCTTAAAACATGAATCTATGTTATGGGTTTTGTAAATTTTTGGTTTTTTTTTGGGAGGAAATAGTTTTTCTCAAAGGAGTTGTAAAATTTAGGGAAATAAGAAATATTGAGATTTGATGTAGTTTTAAAATTAGAATTAGAATTTAAAAATTAGTAGATTGACAATTGACAGACAGTTGATAACCACGCAAGAGCACCCGCGTGGGTATCAACTGTCTGTTGGTGTTCTAAATTTTTTTTTCCTTCTATCCCTTCTTTAAACCTCTTAAAATTTCATTGAAATTCACGTGTACCCCCGCCTTAAATCAACAAGTGTTCATGACCACAGCTTCAAGAAAAAACTCATTTTTGCCTTATAGCAGTTGCGTGACGTTTAGTATGTTCAAGCAAAGTCCATTTTTCAACATCAATTTAACAGAAAACAGCTTTTTATATTTACTTTGTAATGATATTTGTTTGATTATTCCTTTAATCTTGTGCATGCTGCATGGTTGCCTCGCATGAAGGAGAAATCTAACTGTTTTTCCAATCCGCCAGAGTCATGATTACACAACCGGTTGTCACCCTTGACCTCCCTTATAATAAAATTGGTCTTTCAAATATATGATGAACGTGCAGTAGGAAAATTCTGATAGGATATTAAAATAGACTTCGCAAATTGCATATCTTATTTGTGGTGCTCCATTAAATGAAGGCCTACCTTTTGGTATAAAAAAATACAATTACATGTTGATACATTTTCATTGAGCCGCTACTGTTGTTGTGGTCCGCATATTAACATTTTTAAAGCTAAGATAATGGACAATAATATATGAATAAAACAAGGATTTCGATTGAAATGTTATCATGAAATATAAATGACATTTCCTTTTTTGTAAAATAAATGATGAGATCTTTTGACCGGAACGAGGGTATAATTTTAGAGAAGATTTAATTGATGAACTATGAATAATAAAACTACTGCTTTCCATCAAAAATAACGGCAAAAAAATATGGCGCGCAGAAGGCGGAATTGAACCGCTCCGACGCTAATCGGCTACAGGTTTGAAGCCTGCACCCCACACCAGTGAGGGTCATCCGCGCAATAGAAACAAGCATACTGACTGGATATTTATTATTTCCAGACTGTACTCGTCCACACTTGTGGTATGCGTACAACAGATGATGATTATTTTCTGCAGCAATTTTCTTCTCTTGTTTCTGGAAAGCGTACTTATATGGTTTTAATTGTTCTATGACAATAAGAAACATGATTGAATAAAATTTTGTCATTAATAACAAGTAATTTTCCTATTCAGAAGGTATTGCATTTACGCATGCGTAATAGCAACAATCTCAGAATTTGTACGTGTAAAACTTTAAAAGTACATATTGCATTTGTTTTTGCTTAATAATTGCTGTATTTTGCACAAATAAGATATAATTATATAAATATTGAATTTTATCTTCCCAATATTATTTTTCAATTTTATTTGTTTTGTTCCCGATTGTTTTCAGGTGAAACTGGAGAAACCGGAAAAGCCAGTACGCCCCAGTCCACTGCTATAAAGGAAACCGATCAACTGACTTTATCAGCAGCAACTGTCAATCAAGCTGTCAATCAAGCAAACTTTCAAACCAATCCAGTGCAAAGTTATGTAGCCAGTCAACCATATTATAATCCATATACAGGTAAGGGTGTGACGTCACAATCTATAAAACGCCCAACGTTAAGATCAGTTCCTAGTTTTACTTCACGGGAGGCGACTACTATTAACCGATACAGTACGGGTTTTAGAACTGATATTTTGACGAAAGGACGACAGGAAAAACCTTTGTCGAGGCAATTGCAAAATAAGAAAATCTTTCCAGTTTCAGCATCAGGAACAATACCTCTTTCAACAGTGGAAAATATCCCGATTTTAAAGTCGTACAAAGGTAGTAGATTGGTAATTTCAAGCTCAAATTCTTATTTACTTCATAAGCTTTTCCCCTTTGCGAACTCTAATTTTCTGCGTAAAAATAACAATGAGCTTAAACAGAGTAAGCCGTCAACCCCATATAGGTACCCTAGCAAGGCTTTCACACAAAACAGGTTTCTGACAAATTCAATATATCCTTCTTCTCATAAAGAACGTATAGATGTTACCTCGCACCCAGTTCAAACAAGCACTGTGAGAAACAGATTTAGGTATTTTCCACAAGCTAACGCCTTAGCAGGTAACAGGGTTTCATACGGGAACAGAAACACCATTACGTCTTCCTCTCCCTCAATAAATGGCTATCCGAAAGGCAGTACATTTTTCAACGATGGTATCACACATACTATTGGTCACCCTAAAAATGGTCAAGCTTCAGCTAACCTATACTCATCATATCTTAGACCTCAAGTAAAATTAATACCAAATCGTAATTTTCAAATAACTCAAGAGTCGCTTTTCAAGCCTGTATCTACCATATTAGCTAAGGACGCCGCTTTTCGATCACCAATGGCCAATGGATTTTACCCCCATCCCGTTCTTTGGGGGAAAGGAGGTAAAATCGATTCAGTTACAGTTTGTAACTGAAGGGGAGCTTAAAGAAAAAGGTTTACTTAGTGATATTTTATCACGTGACCATATACGCCATAAGTCTGGTAAAATGGGAAAGACAGACGATTTAAGGAAAAAATCGCAGTCTTGAAATTAAGTAGTTATTTTAACATATTAATATCTCGTATATATGGGACAATAGGCTAGTTGAGGTGACCAGTGTCCTTTGGCGTATTATAGCTACTGTACAATTACTACTACTCCTTTATTTTATTTTATTTTATTTACTTTTTCTCTATTTTTTGTATTTTTTTAATCTGTTGGCGAGCTTTTTAAACAGTACAAAAACTATCAAAACTATTGTTTAATGACATTATATAAAGTATAGAAAACGAATTTGATTTTTTAACTCTGTTATGCAGTCATTTTAGTTAAATTGTTTGCATGCTTCGAAAATGCTATTAATTCAATGAAACAAAGCAGTTCCTTCTGATTTTAGCTCAGAAATCCATCCCTTTAAATTAACTGATATCTGTACGTATTGTCATAGAAAGTGCAAAGTGTAGATACGTACTATATTTTAGTAGTCTCTGTACATGATCGCAGGCTATATTTTAGTGTTAGTTCAGATTTTTCTCTTGTACTTAATAAAAATAATAATTGTAATAATTTAATCACTTTATAGCGCAATTTACATATTCTGATCAACAGCGCTTTACAATAAGTAATCTAATACTAAAAACTAACAAGTTAAAAATAAAATTAAACCTTATCCAAGACCATATATAAAACAAATCAAAAATTATTAAAAGCTTTACAATAACTTATCCTAATATTAAACACTAACAAGTTAATCTAAGACCACATGTAAAAACATTCAATACTTCACCATTATCTTCTATGATATGGTAACAAGTGCCGTTTTTGGGAACTCAGTCCTCGTTTCGAGCTCTCCGAATGTTGTCACGTGAGCTTGTCGTCATCACGATACGTCACGTTACTTATAGCAACGTCACGTGTGAAAGACCGCGGGCTCAGTCAACTACCGACGAACCAAATACGGTGCTGTTCCTGACGGACTACAAGAATCCGCCAACAATCTTTACTGCATGAGCCGAGCTATTACGTTAGTAGAATCCCTTCTTTTCCTAGCTATCTTTGTCGCTTTCCATCTTCTCTCTGCCTCTGTAGTGAGCTACTACGCGCTACCAGTCTGTTACCAGGCAGAAGGCCACAAAGTTGTTTAGTTTGCCAGTTACCACTCCTGACTAGTGCTGGAAAAGGTTAATGCAGTAGATTCTGGCGGATCCTTAGAAGAATTGTCCTCTTATTCACGTTTCTCCAGAATCTGCTTATAATGTATTGCAACCTTGTAATTCAGTATTAAATTTTATTAAAATTCTGCATGCAGTAATATAAAGTGTGAAATCAGTTTGAATAAAACTTGTTTCCTAATAAAGCTATTATTTCTTCAGTGTAAGAAGCAGTTTTCAGTTATTGGAGTGGTAACAATATTTTCTCTTGTCTTCTCTCCCTTTGTTCTCTGTTTCTCCAAACATCTCTCTGACCATAGTTAAAATCTACTAGTATACTAATGCAAATGAGACAATCTGATTGGCTGAGCTACTCGTATACTATAAGCATTAGTGTGCAGTGGCTAGAGGTGTCTACAAAATTGCGGTTTCTTCTCGTTTCTCCGAAGTTTTGGAAGAGGATTTACAGTTATTACAAGACAATTGTTATGATTTTTACTAAAACAATTAGATTATTCGCTCTCAATTTCTAAGATGTGATAGTTGATTCGGCTTATGGTCTCATCAACTATCACATCATAGAAATCTCGAGCTCATAATCTAATTGTTAATTAGCTTAGCTTCCATAGCTCTGGTCCGTATTATCTATGGCCGGTGGAGAAAAGTATTTCCTGGTTCACTTCGGGGGCCATACACTAAATATTATCTGTCCGATTTACTGGGGTTATATTTATTTTCTTGCCTTATCCCTCTTTGGTCCTCTTTCTGCTATTTTAGTAAAAATCTACTAGTATACTTATGCAAATGCGGCAATTTAATTGGCTGAGCTACTCATATACCATCAATGCATTAGTATACGATCGAGAGTGGCTGGAGGTCGTCTATAAAATGGCGATTTCTTCTCGTTTCCCCCAAGTTCTGACGCATGAGTCTTGTTTTATTATGATTTTTACTAAAACTAAATTAGATTATTCGCTCTCAATTTCTCTGAGTGATAGTTAATTCGGCCTGCGGCCTCGACAACTAACGCATCATGGAAATTGAGAACGAATAATCTATATTGTTAAATTTCCCACCTCCGATATAGTCTTACAGTTTCAAACAAGCCTTGTGTCTTCTTACGATAGCAAATGAGCCACTGATAGTCCAAAGTAAATGTGAATGAATGTTACATATACGGTAAACTCAATTCTACGACGAAGCACACAAGGCAAAAAAATCATTTAACCTCGGTGGGGTCTGAGCCCACGAACTCCGTAACAGATAAACTCCACTGACTGGGCTTAAGAGTCCGCGCATGCTCGTTGGACAAAATAGAGTTCACTGTAAGTATTCAAATCTTTCACTCAGGACTGGTACCCAGGGTCAATGATATGAGTCATCGCCTGTTCACAGCCTGGAGTGTCTGGAGCGCATGCTCTAAAACGTGTGGTGTTGGACTTCGAGCTCGCAGACGCTCCTGCATTAATCCCAGGCTCTTTCCTACTGGGGGATTGTGTAACGGGCTTTCCATTCAACATCAGTCCTGTTTTAATCGAGTGTGCCCAGGTAAGAAACCGTTCTGACTAACTGTCTATCTGTCCGTCTGTCTGTCTGAATACATTGACACAGTAATAATGTTATTGATTTGATTGATTAAGGTTATTGATTTGATTGATTGATTGATTGATTGAATGCCTGACTGTCTGACGGTCTGACTAACTGACTGACTGTCTGACTGTCTGACTGTCTGACTGTCTGTCTGTCTGTCTGTCTGTCTGACGGACGGACGGACGGACGGACGGACGGACGGACGGACGGACTAACTGGTGGACTGAGTGACTCGAATTATGTGGGAGACTGAGCACGAGGGACGGACAGACGGACGGACGAACGAACGAACGAACGAGAACGAACGAACGAATTAATGATGCAGTTTTGTAGTGATTGTTGTAATACTAAAACCAAACTAATCACAGAGCTATTCACTTAGGCAGGAAATAACTTAAAGATACGATTTACAGTCCGTACTGTGGAATCTCCGCCTGCTCTGTTTATGAGTCGCATACAAAGGAATGTAAACATTAACCAAAATAAAAATTCCGGGACAAACTTTCCTTTTTCTTCATTATTAACGCCAGATATCCTTGACAAATAATAATAACGAGTAGAAGATCGAACCTCGAAGTTATCCCAAACCAACATTCAGCTCATCGAGCATTCCTGTACGTAACGACCCGTAATGGCGGGTCAGTGTAACGTATCAACAAATTCAAAACAAAAATGAAAACAAACCCTGAGACTGCGCAGTACGGACTGGAAATCATCTTTAATAAACCAATCAGAACTCGAAGCAGGCAGATGTAACTGATATGCAAGCGCGGGAGAATTGGTTTTCGTTTGCATCATAGATTCATCATAGGAGTGTATTTTTGATCCCATGATGTTACCATTCTGTCTCTATATTACAGCATACACTCCTCAAATGCTTCCGAACCTTTCTCGACAACAATTACAAGCCAGACTATTCGCCTATAATCCAGCGGCACGATATCCAGGTAATTTAAAAAAAAGAAGTTCATGACTACACTATACTGTCCAAGACATGTTCCAAATCTTAGAAAGTTACCTAACTGGATTAAATCAAGCATTTTTTCGTAGATTCCTTATAATTGAGAAATATATTATTTAGTCAGTGAGTGAGCTACTCGGAAAAAAATTCCGAGTTGCTGTTCCCCCAACAGGAGTTGAACCTGTGACCTTCCGCACACGGTCGGACGCTCTACCACTGAGCTACAGGAGATTCGTGGGAGCTATGTCATTATTTCTTTTCACACATTCTTTACAACGTTATAACAAAAAATAAATTAACGTTCTCAAGCAAAGTGGAATTAATCACTTTTTGCGATTCGACTTGAGACAAAATGTTTTCTAAGTATGAGAACGGTGGAGATGGGTGGGAATCACAGTAGGCTCTATCTAATCTTGTACCCAGATCACCCTCTGCCACGCGAAAGGGAGATCTGGTAAAGTTCGATTTCAAGGCCCGATATACGGGCCTTCCCGTTGTTCTTAGTTGTCCTTCGGTCTGTTGTGATCGAATAAACATGGATGAATTCCTGGAATTCGACGGAGTTATTCTGAGAATTCTTCGAGACAGAGGTTTGGAAAACTTTGTTATAAAAGCCACAAAAGGAAGCTTTGCGGGAGATCGTTTTAAAGAAAAGGGACTGTTGACACTGTTTAGTTGTTCTTCCGACAGGCTACGGAAAATCTCTAGTGTTCCCGCGAATATGCGAAAATGTTTCAGTAGCGAGAGCCAATCACAGCACACATTAGAATAAGACGATTTTTTAAGTAGTATCCAATATAGAATAGGCGTTATTTCGAACTTTACCAGATCTCACTTTTCAGTGTCAGACAGAGTGGGATCTGGGTACGAGATTAGGCTCTATCATAAAAAACCTTAATATTATTTTTATCAATTTAGGATTTCACTTCCCTCGAATCCCAAGTTTACATGGTGGCACTGAAACTGCTCTCACTCGGGCATTGACAGTAGGTAAGGAAATAATAAAAAGTCCCACACTGATGATGACGAGTAAATTCCCGTGGTTGATTTTTGACTTAATTATCCCTGTCTGCAGACAAGAGCTATATGCGTTTGTATCCGAGTAATACAGATGTCGATCAAACACAAGAGACAGTGTTTCATTACATTTCCAAACACCGAGAAGAGAGTTGAAAATACGACGCGCAGCGGAGTATTTTTAACGACATTCTAGGTGCCTGGAAATGTGATGAAACGCTGTCCAGAGTTTTTGATGTCTTTCATCAATCGAAACTAAAGCTAGCTTAAAGGAATAAGAGGAGAAATAAAATCGTAAAAATCTATGCTAATTCAGATCAGATATCCAAACTACCGTTGCGGTTTTGATTTCCTTTGTTTTAACTTGATGAATTATTAATGCATTTGAGAATATTCTTTTCACCCCACCCCAGACGGGGGATATAGTAACTGGTCAGAATGGGGTGTCTGTGACAGATCGTGTGGAGGAGGTGCCCAGGTGCGAACTAGAATATGTGACAAGCCCTTTCCCTCTGGGAGCGGAAAGATGTGCCATTCATTAGGTCCGGCCATTCAAGTGAGACGCTGTAATCGCCACGGTTGTCCAGGTATGGTCTTGAATCAATAAAAACCAGAGTCAAGCATCATGTGAATTACTGTGTTTCTAACTTTTAAGTCTGTGGATGAAACCCAAGTGTGAACATTCAAATGAAAGCTATTGAGTAGTACTTTCATGTGGTACTGTTTACTATGCAGTACAAGGTGGTTCTAACTTTTAAGTCTGTTGATGAAACCCTAGACTAGTGTATGACCATTCCAATGAAAGCTTATGAGCAGTACTGTTAGTTTTTTCCATGTCTTAGAAAAATTAAGGAATCTTTTTCATTTTGAGCATTGACACTCATGGGAGTGATGGGTTAACAAAGTGAATGTGGTGCGTCAATGGATAAATCTAACATAGAGATAGACTTATAGAGTGGAGCTTATATATAGAGGAGGCTAAATCGAAGTTGAGGACAAGGAGCTTCTAATATAGGGCTTATGGATAACCCTCGTCCGAAATCTGTTTGAAAGGAAACCCCGAGGTACCAAAATCTCGTTTCATGGGCGTGGCTCGAATTTATTTTCACACCTAAGAGGTACCAATTCTAAAACAACAAGTACATATTTAATTAATACCCCAAAAGGGATCTAACCAGAATAATAATAACTCCTAACGGTGCATGGTCATTTAGATATTTTAAAACACCTAAGTGGTACTAAATTTTAACCCCTAAAAGGTACGACGATCACCCCCGTCACTTATATGGAGTCCCCCGGGGTCTAACACATGCATTACTGATTAGAATTGTTTTGCTTTCCACAGTTGACGGAGAATACAGCCCATGGAGCGGGTTTGGTCCTTGTTCAAAATCATGCGGAAGCGGAGGCTTTCAGCGGCGTTTTCGAACTTGTTCAAATCCTGCACCAATGAACAGCGGGAAGCTTTGTTATGGACACCCTGTACAAACTAGAGCCTGCAGTACAAGGCGCTGTCCAGGTATGGAAGACGCTAAAGAGTAGACACTGGCAGGCTTTGTTTGGCAACAACTGCAATAGTTTTGGTATTTACTCCCATGAGGTCTTACCTAACATGGCGCAGAGTATACATGATAGCGTTAACTGGTTTATATATATCTCTTTTGGGAGGTGTTGTGGCCTAATGGCTCCAGATCCCGGGATGGGGGGGGGGGAATTCTCCCTTATATAAGCTATATAGTTATGTGCGGAACTAGAGGATATGGTTTTGAGCCGTTTTGGTCTGAAAGAGGGTATGTTTTGTGTACTCTGGCCTGGAATTTGGTTTGGCTTTTACACAGAACTATTTTTTGGCCTAAACATCTGGGAATGTGAAGCCCTTCTCAATGTTAACGCAAAACGGAACCCATTCATGGGTAGCTGAAGTCATGTATTAGACACGTGTACTAATTTCATAGGTGTGAAATAGGGTATCGATTTTTGGGTCAGGTCTGAAATTGGATATGGAAAATCACATATTTTGGTCTGAAAAAGGTTAAGGGTTTCAAGAAGCAGGCCACACACTGACCCCCATCAAAAATATCAGGGAGTACCCCCTCCCCCCGGGTCTATATAGTCCTTATCTGATTTCGTATAGTGCGTATCAAGTATATCAAGACAACTTCCCCGAGGGGATCAGTTCTCATTTATATTGATCATTTAAGGGAAGACTGTTAACCAATTAGGCGGCTGAACTTTTGACTTTAGTGTTATTGTTCATTTGTGCAGTTGATGGAGGATACGGCATGTGGTCTCCATGGTTACCATGTGATGCAGATTGTGGCGGAGGGGTTCAAGAGAGAAGCCGCTTCTGTGACAACCCTGTTCCACAGATTGGCGGAAAGGACTGCACCATATTAGGCTCTGGCAAACAGTCACGGCTGTGTAACTTGTTTGCTTGTAATGTTAATTTTCAGTAACACAGCCATGACAGTTTTGCATTTAAAATTTTAGATACTTCAATTGGGACACATGAGAATAGGGCCAAAACAAAATTCAGCCATTTTCATCTAATACTGGGGAGGGGTGGGCAAGAGAGTCTGGACTTCCCACTTCACATAGATACACCCTGTTCCCTCCCTCAGTTTCCTTAGTGTCTTCCACCACTTTGTGCATTTCCTAGTGGTAAAATTTTATCAAGCCTCAAAATCCCATCAGTAAATAAAGATTGCTTCTGTATGATCAGCCACACAATTTCAACTTGTTAGCACGAACTAATTTTTGGCAAGTGGACGTTTTTTGGCATGCTTCCTCGGAATAGCTGATCAAATTTCATAATTTCGCAAATTTATTTTTTGTGATATCATAACATTAGTAATCTATTGCGAAATAATACAAAATATTGCGAAATTGTTTCCTATTTCTCCTACTTCCCGCCACCTTTACTCCCATCCCCCTGTAACCCCCACCACCACCCCCACAATACTGGACAACACTTCAGCTTTACATCAAGTCAAGAACAAACCCCAATGCTACGATAATATTAATTCATTGTTGACAAGCTGATTAACAATAAATTATTATTACATTAAAGACTTGATCAATATGATGGTATTATTGCAGTGTAATGAGAAAAATGTTAATAATAAAATTGTGAAAAATAAAGAGATAGTTGTGCTGTTCTGCCCCTGCTTTTGCCTGGCAATATCAAATTTCAGGCTTTTCTGACTATTCTGAGAGTGATTTATTTACTCGACAGACATGAGATATGAGAGTCATTTACTCATTATTTTCATTATCTAGCACGCAAGACCAGAAGCTCTTTAAAAGCTTGTAGCACTTTCGTACAAGCAGCTATATTGCATGACTACTGCTTACATAGAGTTTTTTCCCCAACATCATCGGAAGATTGGCATGCCACTGTAAGCGCATGTTTATCGTTTTCTACACAGTGAATAACAACAACAACTGGAGCAAGGTGTGCAAAAAAAAAAAAAAAGGTGTGCATGTGCTCCTCTCAAAGTCAGTTATCTCTACGTGAATTGACACATCAATAAATTGCTGGTTTGGAACCAGAAAATGTGTTTGTCATAAGCATAGCAGGGATTCAATAGTATGTACCTATGAACTGAAAAATTCCAGCCAATTTCTTTACAAATGGCAGGTTCCAGAAAGTCTGGTTATCACTGAAATTGGAATTACTTTAATCAAATTTAACGGACATCACATGTGGAGTGAGTACAGGCCCATGCTAACAATAAATAGTACACAAGAGGAACTAGACCGCGAGCATCATCAAGCAATGCAGAAGCCTGAGAAAGGAAGACCACAGGCAGCAAGCAGCTGCAAATAGGAAAGGTAATCACACATTCCTTGCATTGTTCAAGGATCTATAAAAGGTGGACTGCTCGCAGTCTTAGAAGTAATCAGAGAAGTAATAGTTCTACACGTTCATTTATTTTTTGCCATTCCACGCAAATGGCAATGTACAGCGAGCAAGGATTTTAAAATAATTAAAATAAAAAGCTATAAATTTAACAAAAAGTAAGTCTCAAATGAACGATTTTGTACACAAAGGAGAGAAACGAAAGGAATGGCAGTTATGTTCTCACAGTAGGTCGGCTTTGTTTGTGTACGTGGACAGTAAGCACAATAAGCTTAGAAGTCAAATCTTCATTATTTTGCTTGAGAGGTAAATAAGTGTCCATATTTTAACACAGCTAAGATATACTGTATTATTAATAGTTTCTAAAATCTGACTTATTTATATATCAGCAGAATTTTCTCCTCCCAGATTTCTTTTTGTCCTTCTTGACTTTTATAGCTCCAGATTGTTCACTGGCCTTCGCTTGTTGTTCTTTCTTTTGCCGTAGAACCATGCTTGTTATTGCATTGAATACCTGGAGAAAAACAATCAAAAGAAAAAAGGTTGACATTACATATAAGAAAAATAAGTAGTAATTGTAGGTGTTACCAATAATATTAGCTCAATTGGAAACTTTAGCTAGAACTTGATGCAATGTTTATTGACTGACAGACAGACAAACAGACAGACTTAGACAGAGAGACATACTGACTGACTTAGAAACATACTGACTGACTGACTGACCGACGACCGACCGACCCGACGACCGACCGACCGACCGACCGACCGACCGACCGACCGACCGCCGACCGACCGACCGATCGACTGACAGACTGACTAGTTAGACAGAGACATACTGACTAACTGATTGACTAATTGATTGATTGATCGATCAATTGATGTTTCAAATAGAGTTTCTTTGATTTTTACCTTCTAGTAGATATAACATACCTCTTCTACATTTTTATTGTCTTTTGCACTTGTTTCAAATACTTGGATTCCCATTTGTTCTGCAAATTTCATCGCATCATCTTTTTCAACGACCTTTCTCTCTGGATCATCATCTTTGTTACCAACTGTTGGGAGTGCAAAGGTACATTGCAGTAAAATGTCAATTAGGCCCAGTTTTAAGTCATAAGCAATTTTTATTGAGCCCTGTATTAACTGCCCATTCTATTTCTCTTTACCAAATGTAACATAACTTTTACTCACCCAAAATTCTCACTACATCATCACAATTTTGATCAATTTCATGTAGCCATCTTTTCACATTAACGAATGTGTCCGCACTCGTCACATCATATACTACAATAACTCCATGTGTTCCTCGGTAATACCTGGCACAAGAGATACATAACTTAAGAATTAATTATTTATTTATTTTAATATTACAATTTTCGAATCAGATTAAACTTAGATAAACATGCTAATTACATTACTTATTGTTATGCTTTACCACCTCACACTGTATATATTAGACAGTTTGAATTTTTATTTTGTCACTTGAAAATGATGTCATGGCGACATCGAAACGTTGTGTTAAACTTGTCTCGCTAATTTTTATCCTTACATATTACAATTCATGGCACAATAAAAATATGTACAGATTAAAATATATAATTACTACAGAGTGGGTGCTCTAATGACATACAACCATACAATGTACATGTTAAATATAAAAACTGGTGTTGACGCTGATTTAAAAAGATTGATGAAAACGTTTCGGTCACACGAAGTGACCGAAACGTTTCGGTCACACGAAGTGACCGAAACGTTTCCATCAATCTTTTTTAATCAGCGTCAACACCAGTTTTTATATTCATCATGCTTGATTACGAACATAGTATTTTTAATGTAATGTGGCTAAATGAAATTTAGGCTAAGTTAAAATCGAGCCAATGCGGCCTTTGTGCCTCTCTAGGGGTGTAGAAGATGAGTCTAGAGTCAATGGTGGTCAGCGGCTCTCTCCGGTGGCCACGCGCATAGATTCGCATATACGGGGCTTTCAGGGGCTTCACATGTTTTGCCTCCAGGTTCGTGTGGAAGTGCAGCTTGCGTTTAGCTTCGTCGCACTTGCCGTGTGCCTTGCTGCTCCCACTCCTCCCTCCCTTCTTTGGCTTGGCAAGTAGTTGGTTCTGGTAAGTATATGGGTTGGTAAGTATCTCCACTGGTTCTATATCAGTGTGACGGTGCCTGGTGGTTGCCGCTCTCAGGGTTGCCATGGATACCTGCACGCTCTGTGCAAATCATGCCTGGCTCCACCATATCAAGGCACCTTCCCCAAGCTCATCTATTGGTGATGAGTTTAACATGTTCATGGTGTAGTACTTACGTTGATGTTATGGTACGAAATCTTTCTTGTCCTGCTGTATCCCAAATCTGTAATTTCACCATCTCGCCATCTGCATTGATCTTTCTTATTTTAAAATCCACACCAATTGTTGTAATATAGGATCCTACAAAGTGTTTTTGAATCACAATAATAACATCAGTAATTATTGCAAAACACATTAATTTTATGATAAATTATACAAAAAAAATCATTTTATTTTTAATAATCCTTATTTACCTGAAAACATGTTATCTGCAAACCTGAGAAGCAAACTGCTCTTTCCAACACCTAGGAAGCGAAAATTAAAACCCAATTAATTATGCACCCCAATGCAGCTTTCATGTACATGTTATTGTACAATAATATTGATGTAGTTTGTGAAAAGAATTAAAAGTCTGCTTCTCATATGCCTCCAGAATGCCTGCATCCCAGGCAGCGTTCGCGACAACATCGCAGGCATATGAGAATTACAGGTAAGTAAGAACTTTATTTAAAATTTGAATTTGTGGTGTTTGATTGACACACACTTACAGTGGCCCAGGCAATATTGTACATGTATGAAGCAATCATCATTGCCTTTTGCGACAATGCCATTATGTCCCAGGAACATTGAATCCTGGTTTCTATATGATCGCAACAATCGCAGTCACAACAATCGCAAGAGTGGTTTCCATATGATCGCAATGATCGCAACGATCGTTGCGACCATATGGAAACCAGGCTTAAGCCTACTAAGTGCTTAGAACTGCTCGCCACCCAGACAGCTGATTGTACACTTGGTTAAACATTTACTACAAATTACATGAGCAATTACAGGTATAAATAGAACTCACAATACTACTACAATGATGTATATGTACATGTAGGTCCCATTGGCTTTGTAGCTCAGTGATAGACAGAGCATTAATTTTGCATCAGCATCACAAAGAGTTTGAATTATACTGTTGTGCCCTGAACTTGTTTTCTTGGCAGCTACGTACATGTAACTGCAAGTTAGATCTCTTATTTCATACCGTTTGTATTTGGACTGATATTGTGCTCAAATGAGCCTCATATCCCATTGAAACCCCACATTTTGTTTTCTGTACATTCTTAGTGGCTACAAGTATCACTTCTTTAGTATTCTCTATCCAATAGTGCAGACATATGACTTAATATTTTACATATTAAATTTGGTTTACAATAGAGATCAAAATTTCGTACTACACTGCAGTACGTTAGGAATACTCACAAGATATTTTACTCCATTATAGCATAACTTGAACCATAAGATCGGTCGATAAACGTTTTGAAAATGTCTAAGATGAAGCTAGATTTTACTTAAAAAACACCGAATTTTCACTGACTCACACGTCCTCAGAAATGTACATGATCAAGTTTACGGTTACAAATTATTAAAAGAAACGTTGACGGACCAGTTTGTTTACAAATGGCCTTAACGATCAACCGGGCCCCGCTTTTCGCGATGGTCATACAACAGAGAAGCTAATTTTGCGTGTAACAAAAACCCGAGATATTGCTGTAGCCAGGATTTGATAATGGCACAGTTTGTTGCCAACAAGCTCGAGTATTTTCACAACACCCTCAAGTTACCATCGCCGCAGCAATGTCAAAATTCACCGGTTCATCTTGAGGCCACAACGAAACTAGAACTCACCACTATCTCCAATGATTAAGAGCTTGAATAAATGATCATAATCCTTCGCTGCCATATCGCAATACTCATTTAAAATATCTATAAAAACCTAAATAGAACAAGGAATATTTTTCCTTGGTCACAGGAAGTAAGCTTATGTGAGAGAAGTCGACAAGAAGTTTTGATCACGTGGTATTTCGAGGGTGGGGCTTAGCTCGACCCAGACCTCTACCATGCAGAATATAAAGGCTTGGCTCCTTAGTTTCGGCTTTGATTACGTAACCTGGCCAGCTAGCCGGAACGCCTTGCGATAATTGCAAAATGGGCGCTTTACGACTTTATAACCGGCTGTTTCGTGTTGTTTATAAACATCGCATTTGTCTTGAAAGCGGCTACATGCCAAGATGCCAACATGCTTTCCAGTACAGCACTATAAATGGAAGGTACGGATGTTTGCGTCAACAAATTGCTGGTTTAGGAAGTCACGAAGGCAGAAACCGGATGGGAGGTGACCCATCTTTTATCCGCACGTACCCCCGCTATAGCTAAAGATTATATATTTTAATTTCATTGGGACAAAATTGGGGGCTCGGATTTCTGCCTAGCTAAAAAAGATACACAATGAGATCGATACAACACAATTTTTTCCGAGTTTTGACCAACAAGTTTAACGGAAAATTCGCAAGATTTGGGCTGATTTTCTTCAATTATTTGTGGCAGGATGTGCTATACTGAATCTCCAGGGTTCACCCTAGATCTTCGGGGGTTTATTCTTTAATTTGTGTAAAATTATCCATATTTCCAGTTCCTACAAGTTGACAGCTCTGATAACAATGCCTTATTTAGTCATTGTTGATATCAAGCTAGGAAGATCTTGACCTAAAGCTGAATTTGAATTTACATATAGTCTGGATATTCTATCAAAAATTGAACACTTGCTCTAATCCAAGATTTCATGGGTGCCAATCACGGCTCAAGTGACCTGTGCAAGCAAAAAAATTGCATTTGACACCAAATTAAAGACAGACCCTTCTTCAAAATGAAACCTGTCAGTTAAAACTCCCTTTCTTTTCTTACTTAGTTCAGCAGTAAGATTAGCTTATGACAGCATTGATGCGACCCCTGATGGGAAAGAGTTACCACCTCTGGTTATCTTACATGGCCTGTTTGGATCCAAAACAAACTGGAGAACGTTAGCCAAGCTATTCCACAGGGATACTGGTAGAAAGGTAATCAGCATCCTTTTATCCACCTCTCCCCATAGAATGATTTTTGGTTTGAGTCCCCCAGCCCCCAGGAATTTCCAGCAAGCTTCATTTACTTTCATTTAAAAATTTTGGCTTTTGAGACCCCCCTCCCTCTCGGAATTTCCAATGACCTTCCTTGGGGTGGGTATGGATATTTTCTGGAACCACACATTTCAACCTTTTTTAAGGCCTCTCTACCTGCAATGTCTTACTATTGAGGGTTAGGGGCAAAGTATTTTTTGGCACTAGCTTTTTGTGATCCCACAAGCATGCTATAAGTTAGAGTGATTTCACTAAACCCGAAGTTCAAAAAGGGTCTGGGCTCTAGTTTACCTATTGTTCAAATTACGTCATATTAAAAATTAATCCCATCACCAGAAAGATCGATCGTATGAAACTTAATAAGTTCACCAAGTTTGGTTATGTTACAGTAACCAGGCTGTGAGCTGTCAAAGGTCGCTCAAATTCCATACAAATGTCTCTAATTCAGAGATGGCGTCCCCCAAATCCATACAAAGTCTCTAATTTTTCTGATTTTTGAAAGCCTTCTACATGGTTGCAATCTAACGAAACAACCCAAACTTGGTAAACTGACTAATTTTAATGTGATCTTTCTTGTTATGAGCTCCAATTTTTAATTATGAAAATTTAAAAACTCGTCCCCAGTCTCCATTTGAACTTCGGAACGGGCAATTAGACACTAATTCCATTGTTTTCTTTTGTTTAGTTTTGACTATTTAGCGCTAACAGTTAGATTTTGTTTCACGGGTTAAATGAAATCACCCTAGTTACCACTGACATTACCTTGTGGACTAACTGTATGATTGCTTGAATGTTCAAATGTAAAAAGAAAAGTACTAATTTTAGGAGCAATTTGACTATCCCAGGGCTTGACCCCAGGGGAAGGGAGTCACATATACATGTACAAGTGACAGGGGTGATTGTTTGAATCTTTGAAAGGAAACCCTCAAAGGTACCAGAATCTTGTTTTGTGGGTGTGGCCCAAATTCATTTTGACGAAGAGGTACCAATTCTAAGACAAAACTACAGTCAAACTTGCCACCATACCCTATGAGGTACCAGGATAACTCTAACGGCAGTCATTTTCTATTTAAACACCCTAAGCGGTACCAAACCTCGAAATTTAACCCCTAAATTGTACAACAATAATCACCCCCGGGGGACTTGACAGACTAGTTAAGTATCCTCCAGCACAGGGTTCTCATTTTCTTTGTTGCAGATTGTAACAGTCGATGCAAGAAATCATGGAGAAAGCGATCACAGTCCAGAAATGAACTACTTTTGTCAGGCTCTGGATGTATGGCAATTGTTTCAAGAACTGGAGCTTAACAAAGCAGTGCTGATGGGTCACAGTATGGGTGGAAAAACTGCCATGACATTTGCATTGTCTCATCCAGAGTATGTGGACAGTCTCGTAGTTGTTGACATGTCTCCTGCAAAACTAACTCTAGACAAAGATATTCCACGTTATTTAGCAACAAAGCGCGCAATGAATTTAAGTCTCGTCAGAGACAGACGGGATGCTGAAAAGATGTTGATGGATGTTGTACCTGTAAGTAAAGTTCTTAATCATTAACTACATACAACTTCTATGTATGTCAAAAAAGTTAAACAGGGTTAATAAATATTTGTTTACAGCTTATTAGCCAGGACATGAGGTTTTACAGTGACTGACTGAATGTCAGATGAATGGCCATGCCCCACCCATGCCTCCGAGACAACTGCCTCCTCTGGCTCACCTCTTATGTTCATACATGTACTATGGGGGGGGGGGGGGGGGGGGGCAGTGAGCATGGTGGGAAGCGGGATTCCCAAGGTGGCAGGAACTGAGAGCAATAGTGAAAATGTTTTTGCAATATTGTCATTGTGAAATATTTTGCAAATTGAAAAAGCACAAAGGGGCGAATTCGGTCAAACTGGAACATAAATTTGATTATTATTTTATTAATATTAATGGCTAGGCAGTTGTTACAGATACTTGTACAAACATATTTAATATTGTTGGTACTTTTTCTGATTATTTAATACAGAATGCATTTTTAAGGTCATTCTTCTTGACAAACCTTGTGAAAAGTGAAGCTGGATTTAAATGGAGAATAAATCTGGAAGCCCTGGAGAACAACATCTCAGAAGTTTCAGGCTTTCCAACAGATTTCCCTCACCAGCAATTTGATGGAAAAGCACTTTTTGTTGGTGGAGCTAAATCAGACTACATCCAGTAAGTGAAATGACTGAATACTGTTGCCCAGATATTAGGAATGATGTCAATAATTCACTAAATTGCCTATCTGACAAGTGCAGTTAATTAAATGGTTGCCATGCATGGAGACCATCCTCGGAGACCCATCAATGCATATTCAGAGATTTGCATTGACATCCAAGCATGTTTTTAGAATTATTAATTTTCTCTCCCAAAATTTTACTAATGGTAAAACAAACTGACAGGGGATGTACAAAAGGCCATGATAATGAAATAGTTATCAATGAAACTTTTTCGCTTCA
Organism: Desmophyllum pertusum; assembly: GCA_029204205.1. NCBI lineage: Eukaryota > Metazoa > Cnidaria > Anthozoa > Scleractinia > Caryophylliidae > Desmophyllum > Desmophyllum pertusum. The sequence continues at coordinate 2,030,872 of MU827785.1, read as the reverse complement.
TTTTATGTTAAACAAGCTCCGTAAGGTATTGGTAAAGCCGCACTCAGGCCAAACTGGCCCACCCTGCCAGAGCTTATTCCAGTTTCCATAGCATGAAGCCGGCTACAGTAGAAGTATTGCTACTTCCCCTGGTTGGAATGCTAGTACATTTCAGGTTACCCCCTAGCATTTTTGCCGCCGGTACCCATTTATACTCCTGGGTGAATAGAGGCACTGTGAGTAAAGTTTCTTGCTCAAGAACACAACACAATGACCCTAGCCAGCGCTCGACAACCTATATTGTACCACTGTCACTCAGTTGTGACTTTCAAGACTAATTAATTTTTTTTTTTTTTAGGGTAGAGGAGTTTCCTGCAATTCACAAACTATTTCCCAGAGCTGACATCAAATTTATACCAGACAGTGGGCACTGGCTTCATGCCGAGAAACCAAAGGAATTTCTACAGACTGTGATAGAGTTCTTAAATGAATGTCTCCAATATCATGATCATAACAAGCAGCAGTTAGATGACGATAACTAACATACCGTAAAAACCCGGGCTTATTTTCAGAATTTTACGGTATATCATTTATGTTATCACAACATAAGAATCACAAGTCACTTAATGTGGCTAGCACGTCCTTCAGAAAAGCAAACAAAATTATTTTTTTGAAATAGAGGCTTCAATATTTAAAGTTGTATTTTAATAGGTTGAACCAGGGATAGTTAATGAGCTCAACAATGAGTGGGAATTATATAATTACTGATTCAGAGTTTTTATTCTGAACAGTTGGTTTTTAATATTTTTTAAATGTATAGTATAAGATCATATCCAGTTAATTTTGAAACAAAATCGAATGTCAAATTTTAAATGATCAAATTTCAAATTTATTTACAGGTAGTTGGACTAAAACATAAAATATTTAATCAGAACTGAAGGGTGCACATTTCAGAACTAGATTCTATAATGTACTGTGTACAATGTACATTTATTATGTTTCCTTAGTTTATACATTCATGTCCCTTCAAGTATTTTGTATTTCATTTATATTTAATTTACACCTGGATGAAAAATATTTAAAAAAAAAAAGATATTTCACCTATAATATAACACTCGTCTGGTTAATTTCATATCCATCTCGCTTGTTTGCTCAAGAATATTTCAGTTGAATGAATGTAATTCATATAAGATATCCTGTACATTTTTACAAGGGAATCATTTTTGGAGGTAAATTTTTAAAGTGGATCCTGCAGAAAAAATCCAATAATTAAAAACTTCAATAATTTCATGCCATAACTATATGGTACTCTGGAGGATATCGGTACTGCATGCATCCTTTATAGGGAAAGTGTTAATACAGTCAGCTGGCACAGTTATTGCGCGTGCAGTAATGCCGTAATCTTATTCTCTGAAACATTGTTTAATTCCAAAATCTTACATCAACAAAATTAATCTAAAATACAACAGATGCACTTCTGCGAGTATAAAATCACAATAGTACCATTTTCAAGTACATAAACTCAAGGCCTAAAAGGATAAGCTATTACAAATTTTTCATATTTAAAAATGTTTTCAATACAATTACCGGTACATAATCTTCAACAATAATAATATAATAATATACATGAGTGAAAATTTAAATAAACTTGCAGAATGCTTTACAGACACCTGGAAAAGAGTAGTGTACTGTGATAAAATTAATGCAAGTTTCACCAGCTTCCCCAGGTGGCCCAGGGAGATATGCTGGGGCATACAGGGAGATTTACCACAGCACTTTTCTCCCTGGGACATCAGGAAGGTTGGGGGGGGGGGGGGGAGGTTCAATAAATTGTAGCAATTTCTGTTGATTAAAAAATATATCTATATGGTAGTGATATTAATTTTTATATGCACTAATAATATGCAATAATTAACAGCTCAACAAATAGCTGTAAAATACACCGGTACGATAACTCAACCATTTTCAAACCCAAAAAATAGCCTGGCTAATCAAACATTACATGTATATAATTAGGTTAAACATGTACTGTAACCCCCCCCCCCCCCCCCCCCCCCTTCCTGTCGCCTGGGGAGAATATGGACATTCTAGAGTTAGTTTGAAGTTCAGAAAATAGGAGAGGAGTAGAGTGAACAGCAATCATGGGGGTATCACAGTGTGTGTGATGGAGATATACATGTATTTAGTCAAGGAATGTGCGACCCAGGGGATAAATTTTGCATCCCTGGGGAAAGCTGATGGGTGTAAAATGCAATCTGCAACAATTAGCAAAACAGAAACAGTAACGAGCTCAATGTTTTTTAAAAAATGTCTGTAAACGCAATTTCCTACTCTGACAACTGCACTGCTCAGACCTGCCCATAGTACCTTTGAAATATTTCATTTCTCATGTTGACTTCTTGCTGGCGTGTAAGACCAACTTCGTCACTCAACAACAATCGTGTGGGACCAATCACCAATTTGTTCTGCAGCCAAATTTTGCAATAACCGGGAGTACCATCCGCTCCAATCCGAGTTATAACACTGTTGATGTACTTGTGAATAAAATCGTCCAAAGCATTGTTTTCGTACGCCTCAAGAATCATCTTCTTTGTTGCGCCAATTGAGTTCAATACAGGATACAGAGCACCACCATCAAATTCATCATTACCAATGTCCTTCCAAATGACCTGATAAAAAAAGTTTTTTATCTCAGTCGGCATAATTTACCTGCGTCTATCGACAATAAGCTGGTACAGTCAACTTTAATTTACACGTTGTACTTTATATTAGCATTCCTGTTATACAGTCGAACCCCTATTAAGCGGCCACCCTCGGGAAATGGCAAGTGGCTACAGTATTATACTGATATTGGGACTTTGATAGGTGGCCGCTTTATAGGGGTTCAACTGTAATTTGTTTGCTTATTAATATTTTTATCATCACCTTCTCAAGTGATGTTCACACTTGGTGCCCAGCACTGTGCCACAATTCGCGCTGGGCACCAATGTGAACACACCTTTTTGTTTCAAGTACACACACCAGAATTCGGGCACGGGCACTGTGCCCGAGTACAAGGTTCCCGTGCCCAGACACAAGTGCTAGGGCATGCGCATCAAGTGTCAACATAGCCTTACATGTAGTTGGCCCTCTGTTTAACAAATAGATTCCATGTTGCCGTGCGTCTGTTCAGTAATAGATCACAGATGACGTCAAAATGTGGTAAGAACAAAAAAGTGGCCAACGAGCCGCTGCGGCGAGTTGGTCACTGATGTTCTTACCACATTTTGACGTCTTCTGTGATCTATTACTGAACAGACCCACGGCAACATGGAATCTATTTGTTTTATATAATTTTGGAGATATTCGCTTCGGATTTTCACTTGAATGTACGCTAAATAAGCCGATAAAAATTATGTCAACAAACATCGAGTTTAGGCCACAGTGTTTTCATGTACTCAAATAAAACTTTGTGAAAACTAAACGGCTTAAAATAAACTACAGCTCAACTCGGCAAATGTTTCGAAAAGCAAATATTTAGAGACTAACCTCTATTCCGTTCCGATATGAGGAAAAACAATCTGAATTATTCCAGTCCAAATCCCGTTGCATGCCGTTTATAAAAGGCGAACGATAATCCCGCTAAATTTATCGGATTCTGTTCACAAATTTATATCAGCTAAAAGACCATCATATTTTCCTCCAAGTTCTAGCCAAGCTTGAACAGACGATTGAAAATTCGTATCAATTGAACTACATTGAATTTCCTACGGAATATTTCCAGTTTGACGGAAATATTTCTCTGTTTTGAGCGAAGGATTTGTTGGAGCAGGCCGCGCGTTTTCCCGCTTCGTGACGTCATTCGTGCGTCTGTACTCTAATAGATAACAGTTCTAAACCAATCACGGCGCGAGTTTTACACAGTGAATTATATAAATAAAAGTTTATATTAAGATGTTTTTCGGAGTGAACACATGTCCAGCAACTGAGCTTATTATTTTGAAAGGGTAAGGTTACCTGATAAAGGCCAAGCAGTATGGTTTCGGCTGACAGACCTTCAGGAGACACTAAATCTCCATGGTATAACTGCATATTGTCGAAACCATAGTCGCATCTCACGGGAGGAGTTGGAAAAACGTCCATACGACATGCCTCGAACAAACTGTGCAACGAGAGATTCTGTGGAATGCAGTTGCCCTTATGTTTGCTCCAATGCTGCCTCTGGCAATTTGTGGAACAGTAGGCTGCCTCCAAACACCCGGTACATCGCCTTACATTGACTTCCTGATGGCAGTTCCAACAAGTCATGTTTTATCGGTTTTATGCAAACCAAAACAAGCCAAAAGACAAGCAAACCTCAGCACAACTTGCACGTGTATCGTTCAAAGAGCCGTTTTCGGGGTCGTGTTTGGGTCAGAAGCTGTCAGGAGCTATCAGCTGACTGTGAGAAGTTCTGCACGTGGCCAATCGAAATGTAGCCAATCCCAGCCAAGTATCTTCCCGCCTTTTTTTGTGGTCCGACAAAATGAAAGTTTTACAAGGTAAAAGTTTGGAAGATTTCTCCAAGACATATGGCACAACTTCAAATAAAATGGTTATGAAAGAAATTGATGTTATATAAACCTCAGACAAGCCTTTTACGACTTGAAGGGGATTCCCTGGCGCTTTGGCCCCCCCTCCGTGACCCTTTTTTTTTGTGCCTACCACGTGCACCCAAGTAAAGTCCTAAACATAAAACGTCCCAAACTCCCAAATACATTTTGTAACGGACCATTTTATTTTTGAGCGAGGCTAGGCGATTTTTTCGCATTGCGTTTTCACCTTTACTTTTCACAATATTTTTTTCCTTTGGTATAAAATTGTGCTCGATTTCTTTCTTCTACTTTTCCTGTACGGGAATTTTTTTTTTAATTAATTTATCTTGAGATCGTGTGCAATAAAGTTCGCGTTTCCGGTGGTATATATTAAATTATTTTTTCTCAGTGGCACGGAAATGTGCATGTGTATTTTGCTGGACTTACAATATAGTGGAACAATGATAGGTCACCATGCTGATATTCGGGAGGGCAGGGGTGTGATTTATGGGGCTTATTTTTAGGAGGATTTATTTTTTTTGGGGGGGGGGGGGGTGGGGGCTCTTATTATAGCTTGTTGTCGTAATTTAACTATATATCTCTGCTAAAGAAAAAAATATGTGCATGCATTTACGTGCAGTGTAAACAACATTTCATTTGATCAATTTTGTAAATACTTTATTTTCCCTGTTACAAAGCACTTGAAACAACTCACACGAACAGAACCCATTCTCATAAGTAGCAAGAGGATTTCTCAACAGCTGTGAAATTAAAACCTTAATTTATCCACAACTGCGTCATAGTCTCTTGAACACCTCTAAGGTCAGGGTCGACTTGAAAGCTACATACAAACACTTGCAACAGTACTGAACAAAGTATTATTATTAATAATAATAAATTATTATTGGTTTGACTACCTGTGTCTTACAACTAATGAAATTGATATGTGAAAACTACCTAGTCCATATTAATGATTAATTGATTCTCTATTGAGAAAGAGCCCAGGGTGCATTTTATGTGGGTGACGTCAAAGATCTTGAGCATAGATTTCTTAAGCAAGTAAAAGTCTGTTCAAGCCTAGTGGCTTATCAGGCCGGCGCTTAACTCCGGTTTCCATAGCATGAAGCGACTTTCAGCATCACTCCTCTGCAACAATGAGATGCTAGTCCATCACAGGTAACCCCCCAGAATTTTTGTCGGGTTACCCTGACAATTTGTTGGTACCCATTTACTCCAGGGTGGAGAGAAGTTAAGTGTCTTGCCCAAGAACACAACACAATGACCCAGCCAGGGCTTGAACCCGGACTGCTCGATCTGGAGTCCAAAGTGCCAGACTAATTAATTATTGAAGAAAGACTGATTAATAATAATTATTATTATTAATCATGAGACTCTGTATGGGTATTTCCGATGAAATCGAAATCACGACAATTGCCACTATAAAACGATGATCTCGGAGATTGAAGCGACGATTCACAAATTATCATGGTCAGATAGAAAATATCAAAATGTTACCGAAAATTTCTGACACAAAAATGACGAATGGTTAAAAATGTGAGGCTCAATCATAATCAAGGAAGTGCTTGGCATAAGCTTACAATAGACCTTGGCTGCTTGGCGGAAAATTTTGGAAAACTTGCATATTTTTGACGTGGGATGTACATGGAATGCACCCTGGGAAAGAGCTTCAAAGTTTGAAAAACAAAATGTGTAAATGGATATTTGTGAGTTTCCTGTTACCCTCTCGTGTTACAGCCCCAAGTGAACCTACTCTACCCCATTAATTATTATTATTGTGCGAATCTAAAGCTCCGTATGCTCAAAAGCATCTTCTTCATCATCTTCTTCAGTTTCTGGCCCTGCAGTAGCCTCTTCCTCTCCCTCATGCCCCTCAAACTCCTCATCCTCCCTGTCCTCCTCCTCCTCCCAAGGCTCGTCAGGCTCTGGCTCTTCCTCGTATGGTTCCTCAGGGACTTCACTCCTCGCTTCTGCTGATTTCAACAAGCCGTGTTTTTCAAGAAGCTGGGTTATTTCCTCTTTCTTCTTCTCTGCAACATCCTCTTCCTGTGGGGGGAGGGGAAACAAAAGAAATAAAAACCTACAACAATAGCAAGGTCACAGGAGACCTGAAGCTGATTACTTAGTTATGTGCTCCTGAGGAACCCAGCAATAACAGTATGATCAGGAACCCATTAGGAAGTGTCAGGTGTAGACTGCAAAACAGTCTCTCTTTTTCTCGAGATAATTGTGCGTGACGCGCGAATTGTTGCGTGACGCCCAAATTTTAGAGGCGCGAAGCGCCGACAACGAGCCTCGTAAGAGGCGAGAAAGAGAGACTGTCCCCTTTCCATACAACAGATTCGTTCCGACCAGGGGTCTGATGCTTCCGCTGAGGTGTCAAAAATTCTTTAACAGCTCCGCCTACAAAGCGAATTCAATACCAAAAACATGATACTTTTCGCGGGAAGGGGACAGAAATAACTCAGCGTATGCTAATGTGCACATGGTGAAGTGTTATTTACGCGTTTCGACCATGATTAATTCACGGTCGAATTGGCTCGATGAGTACGCCTAAAAAACCAAGCTCTGTTTGAGGGAGAAAACCTAAAGATCCTTCTCCCTCAGATACCTGCCGGTTGTGCGAGTGTTGTTTCAAGACGCAATTCGGGAATTTCAAAAGCGGAAGGGTTTCGTCGGAAAATATATTTGTAAATCCTCAAAGGAATGGCAAAACAATACGCAAAGTGGCAGATATTGTTAAAGAGGATCTCCGCTTAGCCTTGGACGATATTACGTCGCTCGATTTAGCCAACACAAACCCCGTCGGAAGTACAGCGAAAACATATTTTCCTTTAAGGAGAGACAGAACGGCTTCTTTCTGCTCCTGTTTCAGAATAATTCCATGCAGATTTTCCCTTGCGAACTGATCTAACAAGTCGAAACAAGATCCCTGATCCATCTTGCCGCGAACTTGAATCAGTGAGTAATGTGAACTGCAAAATTGACGCCGTTTGCGGTTAGTCCCTGGAGACGTGAATGATGTCCGATGACAGATTACGTCGAAAACGGACCAATCGGAATTTTGCGTTTCTCCAGCAACGCAGAATTCGGAACGGATTTCATGTATGGAAAGGCGACAGTCCGTATTTATAGCGTCTATCCCCAATCCCACTCGTAATTTCACGCTCGTTCCAGATCCTTCGGCCGCGTTCAGCCCGACACTCTCGCGCGAAAATACGGACTGTTTTGCAGTCTATGTCAGGTGCAAATCTAGAGGAAAATGTGACCATTTTCCAACTGTGTGTTTGAGGCATTGTGTGGGTTCATGGTTCCCTGGAAAACTTTTTAGATTTAAGACAAAAAATTGGTTCATTCAATACAGTAGAAGTGCCTGTAATATAAGCGGACACCCTCAGGAAGCAGAAAAATAGTGTCCGCAACTGGAGCTGTTCGCTTACGGGAATGTGTAAATACGGAGTTTGTATGAGCTAGTCAGAGTTCAAACAGGATTTGTCAAGGTGGTCGCAAGTAGAGCTGTCTGCTTACAAGAGTGTCTGCTCAGAGAGCTTTGACTGTAATATTATTGAAAATGTTTGTCACATAAAGCTTTTCATTTCAATTTACAATACAATTTTGAGTAACTACATTTTTCACAATTTGATAAGCCCTTTGAAAACTACTCACCAGAACCACTTTGTTGTCAGCATCTAGGAACACCATTGCTGGGTCTTTACCAGGAATGTACCTGATCTTCACATCATAGCTATGCATGGTTAAGGATCAAGCCTCATAAACCAAGTTATACTTGCACACTACCTTGAGGTTCCATGATTCAATGAGCACCCTGAGCACTAAATCAAATCATTACAGTCGCCAGGGGAGACAGGGGGGGGGGGGGGGGGGGGGGGGGGGGGGGGGGGGGGTGGGGGGGGGGGGGGGGGGGTCGGGGGTCTGAACATCCCACTTCCTGTACCTTGTACTCCCAGTTCCCACTTCCATTGTGGTTTTGGCCTCTTTGTGCTTTCCTATTTCTCCCGGTTCCCGCCGCCTTGAGAATCCCATTTTCCCGCCCTCTCTTCTCCCGCCCCCTGTAGACTTCCCGCCCCCTGTACTCCCGAGTCCCCAGCCCCCTGAACCCCCTGTCCCCCCTCCCCCCACGTTACAGTAGCCTAATCAGGAATTTAATGGTTCAACATGAATGTAAGGATACTAGTAAGGCAATAGCTCTCTAATGAAAGCCTTCACCTGTTGAAATACAAATGAGTATGATTATTATACTAATAAAGGCTGTAAGTTGTAATATTATTTATAATTTATGTGAAGTTTATCCAATGATTTGGATCAAGGCTCGTTTTGAATTGAATTTTTCATTTTAAGTTTGAAACAAATTCATCACTTTATTTAATAGTGGGATGAGAATACTTGATAGGGTTTGACTGTGGCCGGATTACCGTAAACACTCGCAGATACTTAGCTGCAATAATATCAATACGTAATATTTATATACACTATATTTGAAACACGCAGCTACAAAAAAAATAATGAAGCTTACCTCTGGAAGAGAATTTAAACGTCATCCTCCACAAGTCTGAAGAAAAACAATAATATCATTATTATTAAACCACAAGCTTAATTCACTAATTAGTAATATAGTGCTCGAAACAGCCGGCGGTTGAGTTTTCATTTTTCTTGAGAATTCAAATCTGCCATGCACTAATTGCCATCACGTTCACTGTTTGAAATGTCTCGCTCACTTGCACATGACATATATTTATGTAGCTACCCTGTCCCAGAGGTTTTCTTTCTTCTTTCTTCTTCTCTGAACTCGATCAAAGCAAGGTTTTCTCTCGCATATTATTGTCTCCGCTTCACGGCTTGAATTCGATTGAGAAAGAGAAGAAAGAAAACCTCTGGGCCCAGGAAATTATATAGCATGTGAAACACTCAAATTTTGAAATGGAAAAGTCAATGCTGTACTGTATTCATCTTAAAGGAGCTATGTCACGATATTTTAAGTCATTTTTGCAAAAGTGCAAAATCACCTTCAAATTGATAGTCTCCTACGCAGCCGTTATTTGTGTCGTCACGCAACGCTTCTCCCCACTAACGGCTGCTCAAACCTGGACCACATGCCTTTGCAGATTTAAGCCAATCACAGTTGCAGTGCCATTTTCGGAACTCGTTCACGCCAAAATACACCAATCATAGATTGTGTCTTATCATGACCTTAGCGTCGGAAACGTCAAACGCACGCTAGTATGCCGTCTTTTGAATTTGACGCACACCAGACATCAAAATAAAACACGGTTTTACTGAAGAAAAATGTATTATATGAAAGAATAATGTCGAAAAAACTTCACTATAATTACAACAGACATCCTAGTTCAAGAATTGGATCGATCTAGCAAGTTTTCGGCAAACGGTAACAGTCACGTTTTTGCCGATAGGTGTCAAAGCTACTGCGGTCAAAACAAAAGGAAAGGAATGTGATCCAGGTTTGAGCAGCCGTTAGTGGGGAGAAGCGTTGCGTGACGACACAAACAACGGCTGCGTAGGAGACTATCAAATTGAAGAAAGCCTCAAAATAACAGTTAAATAAGGTAGATAAACACCAAAGAGGTGATAACAAACCAAACAGGAACAAGGATGGTTGAGGATAGAGAAGATTAAGACGGATTCCAAATGACAATTTTTTTCAAGATGCACCATCCGTGACGTAGCTCCTTTAAAGGGGCACTGTCACAAGGACGCATGCGCCAGTCTCGCGAGTCGAACTTGAAAAGGTTAGGCTAACTTTTTCAAGTTTGAGTTGCCAAATCCAAAATGGCGTTGACTAGTGGCGGCAGCGGCACGGTGGAAAGCGTAGTAATTCTGGGCGAAAAAGAATATTCAATACCCCGACAAGAGCCAAGAGAGAGTGGACAAAACCCCATAAACGCATTTATCTTGAAGATAACAGTTTCAAAACATGGCTTGAAGCGAAATTCGTTGCAGGTTACGAAGGATACAGTGATAAGATACTGTCTTCGCGACACATTTGTTGTTGAGGAGACGAGTGATCGAAACAGATGTGACCTCAGCTGTGACCTCTCACGCGAAAACGTACAACACGGCTTTCCGTTCGAAAGGCTAAAAGCCGTTCACTACCCGAACGGTTAGCAAGCTGAACGCTGCTACTACCCGTTCGAAAAAAATGTTCGAATGGCTGCCACTACCCGTTCGAAAAAATTATTCAGCCGTTCCAACGGCTGCTGCTACCCGTTCAGAAAAAAATCTTCACCCGTTCGAAGCTAAGCCAGGTAATCCGTTGAGAAAAAAATATTGAGCCGTTCCAACGGCAACGGTTATCCGTTGAAAACTTCGGTACGAATGGGTAAATCTAAGCTTGGCTGTCAAAAGTGCGTTGCGTTACGGCCGTTGCAAAAATATTTTGTATGCAAATCATGTTTCGGAAATACGTATACGAACAGCGCACGCTGTTATAGTAATATTATGACTTTATCTGTTTTACATAATCGTGATTAGAAACAAAATACATGCAAATATTTTCACTAACCGTCATTATGGAATGGCGGCCAAATAATTTATGGTCGACAGGAAGTGAGCAGTTTTCGCGCATGCGAATCCGTGACAGTGCCCCTTTAAGCTTCATGAGTGAACAAGTTGAAATTTCATTGTTCTGGATTCTGGCTCAAATCTAAAAAAAATTATGTTGGAATGTATTGTTCCCGTTGTGCCCTGTGATTGGTTAACTTTGTCTGGGTGATCCAGGTAACAGTAGTCGGACTATAACATGACTGACAGCAACGAATAAAATTATTTCAATATCAATATTATTTTCCATATAATATCTTCTTTTTTTTTGAAAACGTGATTGAAAGGGTCAGCTGTTTTGTTTTGTTTACAATGATGTGTCATGTGATCGCAGCTGCGTGCAAAATGTTGATTTTACCTTCTTCTGATCTTGTATCAAATCACAAATAAAAAGTTTATGATCCATGCCGCATCTTTCAGACAACAAAGGGATTGATTAAACTCAAAGGCCCAGTTTTAATATTGTGCGAAACTTCTTGTTCAAATGTATACAAGAAACTTGAAAAAATAAACCATATGTGCTAGGGTCTGACATACTCTTTATCACCTGGACCGAAAATAAAATATTAAAGAGGCTTTTAAGTGTAGATGAACAATGGCATCAAATTACAAGTTCACACCTTTATGCTAATTTATTTTTGCTATTGTTGTTAAATAGGCATATAAAAGATAAGCTTAATCTTCGTATCGCAAGCTTCAAAGACAAGACAAGTAAATAGCTCATGACTTTTATAATAGTGCAACCCTTTTGAGAATGAATTTGTTAAAAGACAAAGCACTCAATTTGAAGAGTGGAACTGGACCACATGCACGAATCACAAAATTATTTATAGCGGCGTGTTAAAAGCAATCACAAACCTCTAAGCGAGCTCGCACAATAGCTCCTTTGCCCGAGTCCTGTTTCTCTTCAGAGAATGTAACCGTGAAAGTACTGAAAAGAAGGAATGTGGATAACGGCAACAAGCCCCACATGTTGTTCCTCGCTGTCTGCCTCGCACAACAAACAACAAACAACGTGTCCCAGTTGGACTGGGTGGCCTGTCCCATCCCAGCCCTATCCGGGTTTTTCCGACCTGTTCTGTCACGCAACGCTTATGCTCAGAGAGATCCGGGTGGGGGAGAGGGGGTACTCCCAAAAAGATTGGGTGGGGGTGTGCCACTGGGCTATAAAAACCCTTACCCTGTACACAGTCCCTGTACCAGACCACAAAACGCTAATTTTGCGACCCTGTTCGATGTTCCAGCAGTAAATGTTAAAAAAAGATACCTTGTTCCAAACGATTTTTAACAATTATTTTTCTAACCAACGGCTGGCTAGTAAACAGCACTGCAAACGTGTCAGTTGTAAAACTTCTTTAATACTCCTACGCGTTTCGTTTCGTCTGACTAAACGAAGACTTCGTCTACCCATTCCAAAGTATCAATTATAACGATCTTCGTGCCAACTTCGTGCCACGGGGAAACAGACAAAAAATGCCTTTTGTCACTGCCCTGTTCCATACCAAAATGCTTAAAACCCATACCCTGTCCAGCAGCACGTACCTATATAGCGCATGTAAGGGAGTGCCCCCCCCCCCCCCCGGGAAGGGGAAAGTACCGCGAATCGGTACCTCCACTTGCTCCACCAGTAACACCCCCTCACATACTCCCCAAAACACCAGTCACACATAGAATGCTCCCCCCTTCCTCCTCACCACATGGCTGCCTGAATCAGTGACGAGGCCAATTATTATGCATTGTAAATAATTAATTGTCGGGGGGGGGGGAGGCGTCAAGGTAATGTCTATCACACCGTGAGTGAGGTCTTGCGCGACTGACAGGTTTTATGCTGGTCCCAGTACAGTGGGTTTCTTTCTTCTTCAGTTCTACTCTTTCTATATGGTATTTGAGCCGCGAAGCGAAGAAACTCGCTTCGATCGAAATCAGTTGAACAAACAAGGAAAAAAAACGGCTTTAGTACCAGGATACCAGGGTAGCGTTTGTAATATTGAAAAATGTGTTTTTTAAAGTACTTTATCTAGTATTTCGTGACTGTCTATAAATAATTAAAGGGATCCAGTTGACCAACAGTTGATTTGGCAAGGATGGCCATGCGAAGCTCAGTGATGCACGATCCGGGACTACTATTACAAAGTGGAGGAGGGATGAATTTTTCGGGGTTTTTTTTCCTCCTAAATGTAATTTCTTATATAGAATGAGTGAATGAGCCCAGTGGATTCTATGAGTTGCCACGCAACCATACAAATGTCTGTAAATTTGACGGTTTTCAAAATGGATCTGGCAGCTGGTAAATTAGGAGCGTTGCGCGTGACGACACAAATAACGGCTGCGTAGGAGACTACTGGTAAATGGCAGTTGCCTGCCTCGTCCCCAGTCGCTCGCAAGCTAGTTGCTATCAATAGTTCAATTTTCGGCAAATTTATGCTAATGAAAGATGAAAGATAACTTGCCGTTTCCCGCGTTCGGTGAGGTTTTCTCGTCAGATTGAGTAACTCGCTCAACAATGCCAATCTGAGAATTTTTTTGCGATTCTTGTATCACTTTTATTGGTATTTAATTTACATCTTTCTCGTTGTTTGTACGAACTAGGTCAGCTTCACATCTCTATTCAGTGCATGCTAGGAACAGAACGCAGTCATGTGATCAATAACTGACCAATACCTGAATGACACATGTACTAATCGCACCATATATGGACGTTAACATGTAAAAAAAAAGGCGGGGAAACTTCTCAGAGATAGGAAAATTAAAGGACTCGAGATTCCACAATATAAAGGGAAATCAATGTGCTATAAAAATAAATGCGTTTTAAGGAGAGAAAAAAAGAACTTGGACTGTCAATGTGAATGCCACAACTGCGTTCTGTAAAGAAAAACAGGCCAACCTCGTCCCCAGGACCATCTCCGCTTTCAAGATGGCGGGTGGGCGCGAAGAAGACCCTGCGAACAGCAGGTCACGTGACCACAAAATTAGCCAATCGCGAGCCCGCCGCCATTTTGAAAACATTCAAAATCTCCAATATTTTTGGAGACACGTGACCTGCTGTTCGCCAGGGTCTTCTTCGCGCCCACCCGCCATCTTGAAAGCGGAGATGGCCCTGGGGACGAGGTTGAAAAACAGGGCTGACTGATAACACATTCTAGAACAGTTTCTTTGAGTATGTTTATAACAAATTATATCCATCGAGTTAAAAAATCTTTAGCCAGCAAATAGACAAAAAAAAAACTACCCATACAAGGCGAACAACTTTCTTTGGTAATAGGTCGTCATCCGTTACAAAAAACAATGCTAATAAATAAGCCTAGTAACCAGGAATCTACGAAGAATCTAATAAATAAAAGGAATCTATCGATGTAGTAGTTTTTAGTTCATGTATGTCTGTGTCTACTGTCGTTAGTTTCTTCGCTGTTATAAATTAATACCAAGACTAGCTACTCTGATTTGTCACAATCCAACAACGAACTTCGATTTATAACTAATAATAAGTCAATCATAGGTCTGCATCTGCGCAAAACTTGCGACTTGTCTATGGTACAAATCAATAGGCCATGTCCGAGTTGCCTTTTGCCTCTGTTTCAAAACGAGTCCTGGTGCGAACCCTTTCAACTGAAAATGAACTTGCGGTCAAACTCATGGTTGTACACCAGGCCTCGTTTTGAAACAGAGGCAACAAGAACTCGGAAATGGCCTTTAGACACGAACTGTTGTCTCTTCTCCCTATAGGCTTTTACGTTTCGTGTCACGAGACCTCATTCACGAGCACCTCGCCCCGACTAGCGAGGAACAAAAATTATATGATTGATTAATTTAAGTACGATTAATTTTACGGCAGATGATTGTTGCATCTAGAGTTTCGTGGCTTCCGGTACCAGTTAACTCGCAAGCGAAGTTCCAACCAGTTAAGAAATGCAGGGATTATGCTGTGGATGTGAAGGGAGCCTGCACTTTTGAAATAATAGGGGCTGCACAACCTGAGCCAATCAGAGCTTTCGATTGGCTACAAGATGTGCTACGTAAAGTATAATACTTGGTCACCGAAAGCCACAAAAAAAAAACGTATGGAATGTTTACCACGTACATGGCTTTTAAATATTTAACTTATATTTAACCTATTTAACTCCATTGCGTTCAACCTCGTTCCCAGGGTCTCTCTTCTTTCCGACCCCCAAGAGCGGGGGTAGGAAGTTGAGAGACCTGGGAACGAGGTTGCATTGCGTTGCAGAAGAAAACTTCTGCGCATTTTATAGTTTTGATCCTCGATACACTCAATACAATTACAGCTCCCACTCCATACGTGTAAACGTCACAAGTAGTTGAACCAATACATTATTAAACAATATATCTCCGCTATCCAGCGACAGTTTGTACTAATACCTTAACCTTATCCTCAAAATTAATATCCTCGACTCACAAATAACAATATATTCACGTAACTCAATATTTTACGCTTTTTTCTCTCTTTTTTTTCTATGTACAGACATTTTAAGCGAGGACAAATAATTATATATTTACTGCCACAGTTTCGTTGGAATTATACATCGTACATCCCTGGGGAATTCTTAATAAGTTCCAATAAGTTACAGCTCTTAGCTCTTTAAATAATTAGGCGACTTGTTCTAACAGGCCTCTCGTTAATTGATTTCACTAACGGTCAAGTTTCCTGTTTAAACGCATTTTAACCTGTTTTACTGGTTCTTGATAAGCTCTTGGACTTTCGCCACCAGGCCACGCGCCACCCTCAGCGCCGTCCTCGCATCATGACGCTCAGCCATTTCTGAAAGTTACAGCAAAGTTATATTTGCAGTGTCATTGACAACATAGAAATTCTCCTTACTGGTCTCCATACATTTGTTATAGTATTAGTAAGGAGAATTTGATGATATGTCAAAACAATTTCCCTAAACACTGATTAGGGTCATAGCTGGAAAAATTACTGAATTCTGATTGGTTTAGGCAGAGGGAATTTTTCGATAATTTTTGTTTGTCGAGGGCATTTACTCCGAAGATCGCCCGAGGACCTCCGAAAATTCCAAAGACTTCCGACGATTTTCGAAGATGACCCGAACCATTCCGAAGATCCCCGAAGTTGGCCCGAAGATTTCCGAAAGTGACCCGAGGTCCTCCGGCGATTTTCAAACTATCCTCATATCCTTTCACTGCTATTTTAAGGAGAAATTAGATGGTAATCACATGATCAAAAGGTAGATGCTCATATATCAGTGTTAGGTACTTTTAAAAATATTACCATTGAAAAACTTGATGATGTCCGTGAAGTCCATTTTGTTGTCCAAAATGATATCTCTGAAACAGAAGAAGACATTTGCCATCAGACTGGATAAAATTACCATTACCGTAAAGAAGCTAGGGAAAAGTAGTGCTCACGCAGTGTTCGCGGAGATTGAATCCAGGAATTTATTTTGTTTATTGAAATGATTTAGTTGTTTACCTGTAAAACTGAAGCAGTGCGAGAGCGATAAACAGAACGAAGTGTTCCGAGGTACAGTGTCTCGCTGCCCAGATAGATTCCCACACCACAAACACGTCATCATAAACAAGTTCTGAAAAGACAAATAAAAAACGTACAAGGTATTATGAACAATTATAAAACAAGGAAAAAGCTTGTAAACTGACAAAGTTGCTCTTACAATATGCGTATTTGTTTGTTTGTTGGATCGTTCGTGTTTTGCAAAAACAATGTATTTGAACCTATATTGTGTGCAATGCAATTGGCAATTCTGAAAGGATGCGCGCAGTCACGCACGTGCGTGCGTGGTGTGTGGTGCGTGCGTGGTGCGCGTGGTACGTGCGTGCGCGTTGTTAGTAAAGCGTTAGTGCAAACATACCTCTTTTAAAGTCGAGAAGAAACCATCTGTAGCAGAAGTAGAAATGCGTTAGGTCGCCATTCTGTTGAAGATGTTCAAACATTTCGGGGTCGAGGATCTGTAGCGGATGAAAGAAAAAAGAGAAAACCTTCATTTATATACCGCGCGTCAAGTACTTCAAAGCATAATCCCTGAATTGTACTCCAAATGTCTCATTACATCATCACTCGAAAATTAAAGGGGCTATGTCATGATATTTTAAGTCATTTTTGCTAAGTGCAAAATCACCTTCAAATTGAAGAAAGCCTCAAAATAATAGTTTACAAAGGTAGAAAAACACCAAAGAGGTGATAAAAAAACAAACAGGAACAAGGATGGTTAGGATGGAGAAGATTAAGACGGATTTCGAATGGCGAACTTGAAAAAAATTGGCCAATTTTTACAAGATGCGCCATCCGTGACGTAGCTCCTTTAACAAGAATAAAACATACTTGAATCAACGATCTCATATTGGCAAAATGCGTGTCCATGGCTCCACCGTGCGGGAAATTGTTGTTCATTCTTTGCATGAGGTCCACAAAACAGCTGTAGGTTATCGCCTCTGAAATGAAAATGAAAACAACATTTGAGTGACATGGATACGATAATGGATTAACAAAGTACTGCAGCATATATCGGGAAGAGGAAGAAAAGTGTTTTCGCAGTGTACTAGAATACATTGAGACTGCAGTATTCGTCAGAGCAGTTATGATGTTACATTGCAACATAACATCATAGAGTCATGTTGGCGTGGCAGTGCTCGCGCTATTTTAGGCCAGAGAATTGGAAACTGACCGTGCTGAGCTCCTACAAGTTCTACTAGGTAGTCCTACAATGGACTCACTAGCCACTACCTTGCCCAAGAACACAACACAATGACCCAGGCCAGCGCTCGAACTCGGACCGTTCAATCCGGAGTCCAACGTGCTAACCATTAAACCACCTTCAACAACAACAACAACAACCAGTTACTTTTCCTTTTTTCAGAAAAAATAAACAGACCTTTACACATTTAACACAAGTTTCCAAGTAACTTACCGTTATCAAAGACGACAAGCAGAGGTGCTACAAGGTCACACATTCCCTGAACATAACCAACATCCAAGGTCTTCCACACGTAACTATAAATACAAACAAAGCAAAATCAAACCAGTTGAAACCTCACAACAACGTGCGAGTACAACCTTTCATTCCTATGAAGAAAGAGAAGATGATCTAAGAGAAGCATTCCCCCATACATGGGTCTCTTCCAATGATAATGTTTTGAAATCTATTTTTAGTTTTCAGTCCACAGCTGAGCCTGATTGGTCAGTTCGAGTAACGTGATGTCGGAGCCTCGATCAGAAGGAAATGAAAAAAATCACAGAATGGCACGAAACTATTAATAGATTTCATTATGAAAAATTATCATGGTGCATGGGGAAACTCTTAGATCTCTTAGATCATGCTCTCTTGTGTGAAGCTAGCAACTCCCAAATGAAGCATTACCTGCTAATGACGTTTCGTAGCTTACTGAGGTTTTCGTTGGTAAAGTAAGGGTAGTTCCGGTCACATCTCAGCACATCTTTCTCAATTCGATGCAGATTTAAACCGAAGTCGTCAAGGAGTTCAGTCTACGGGGGGAAAAAAACGTACAGACAATCACATGTTAGAGACTTGAGTATAAAGAGACTTATTATTTGTTTGTTAAAATCAAATGATGTAAATAACCGCCATTCAAGGTTAAAGTAGCCTCCTCGCAGACTTTCTTTTGGCTCGTCACGCAACCTCTCCTCCCCAACAACAACAACAACAACAACAACAAGGAGAGATTGTGTGACGAGCCAAAAGAAAGTCTGCGAGGAGGCTAAAGGCCCGATCAAACGGTCACAACTGCCTGGTCAAACGGCAACAACAACTGACCTCTCAACATTTCAAGAACAAAATAAATGACTTGTCACAACATTGTTGTGAGGGGTGGTCAAACCATCGGCTCACGACAAATGTTGAGAGAATGTTGTGACAAATGTTGTGACCGTTTGATCGGGCCTTAAGGTTCAAGCAGCTGATGTTTGGAACATTAGGACTTTGGTCAGTGACATCACTGACATGTTTCTTTTATATGCTGAACTTCTGTCGTACTTGTAAAACAGCACCCAAAATGACAAGTAATTCAAATGCGACTGACAGGCTGAAACGAACTGAAGTATTACGGGGAAATAGGATCTACAGCCCGACGTTGTTTCATTCTTTCCTTACCAATTCAACACTGGCACACAACTCTGATAAAATCACAAACGACAAATGACAAAGTGTTCGTATCTGATTAAGAAACTCACCGAGTATGGGCACGAGGCTCTAGACCCAGTGCTCCCCTGGCTGCATTGTTTACAAAGGACTGGTGTGAAATCAGTGTCTCCATTATGACTTGTCCGTTGTGACTCCTCCTGTTCCACACTCGTCTCGCTGTATCTCGAATCATGCCCGTTTGGCACGTGACCTGCCCCATTTCCGTTCATTTCCACAGCAGAATTAAACCTCTTACTACATCGCTGGCAAGTTCTCGATATCAAAATCAACTTGCCATTTTCTTCCCCACAATCACTACAACACCCACTCTCGGCATCTTCTCCATTTTTATCTGCAATAATAAGCTGTCCTCCGTTCATTAACCTGGCCTTTGCATCTTCATCGAGTCCCTCAATCTCAGGTTCCTCAATACTGACTCTCTGATGATTGAAGTTCTCAGATTTCTCCAGCCCGTTACTGATCATTTCTAACTGTTCATACACTTCATCTCTGCTGCCAGTGCTGTCCATGGAAATACCATCCATTTCATGTTCTTTTTCCTGCTGTTGGATGACACTCTCCACATCTTTCCACTCCTCCATGATGGAGCGAAACTCGTCGTTAGCAGCTCTGTCGGTGGCTTGTCGATCGCGCGGCGTACTTCCAAACTTGTAGTGTCCAAGTAAATATGGCCACACCTGACAACGAGACGAACATTTCAACATTTTTTACTCTCTGTTCCAGGTGCACTCGCGTAGAACTACCGTAAAATCCCGGTTATAAGCCCCCAGGGTTCTGGGTCCATCTCCACGCTAACAAAAAAACAATTTCCGGTTATAAGCACCCCCCCCCCCCCCCACCCCCCGGATATAAGCCCCCCTACTTTTCTTTATTTCCTTACAATACATGTCCTTACACAAAATGTTGAACTTAAGCCCACATTAAGTTTCTTTTCTACCGTCTCGTTATGTTCCAGTTGTGTTAATGTTCTTACTTGAAATTTGATTTTTATTCCCAATATATTGACTGACTTAAAGACAAGTAAATGGAAAACGTATCTTGATATTGCTGCATCAAACATTTTTTTCTATTTCCTCCCACCGGATATAAGCCCTCCCCCTCCGTTTGTTAGCCCACCCAAAACCCCTTAGGGGTGGACCATTTAACTTCTGAGGGGGGGAAGTGATTTTGAAAAAAATATCCTGCAAGCACACTTGTACAAAAAAAAACGTGCACACGATGCCGAAAAAAATTTCCTATGGGCTGACACATGCAACTTCAGAAAAAATATCATGCACACACATACCCCAAGAAAAAAATTTATTGCGCATGAAAGGGTTTGAAAAAAAATTTGCGCCTATACCAAATCACCCAATCCCCCCACCCCCCTAAACTAAATGATAAAAAGAAATTTCTTCAAGAAATTCCATACTGCAACTAAATTGTTGCAAAATTTCAAAGATTTCCGAGCCAAATTTGAAACTTTGAAAAACTGACATCCTGACATTTTTTCAAAAATCCATATTGCAATCCATTTCCATCCTCGCTGTCGTTCGTCATCCTCACTTCCTAATGGGTTCCTGTCATTTGTCGAGTGTTATTCTACAGAATCAAACCATTATTGATCAACTTCCTATGAACTAGATATGTTTCTGAGCTTCCCAAAATCATGCTAAAATCAGGACAGTGTCCCTTTATTAAAAACCGGGATTTTACGATATTCAAACACAGAAGTTTGCTGCAATGTTGGTAAATCTTACCTCTTTTCTTATGGAGTGTTCTATTCCACCAAAATAGACATACTTCTTTGCTGCATCTTCATCTGCGATCTGGAAAACAGTAAGTTTTAGTGAGTTGAATGTGTCCACTTACTACGATTATCAGTTAAGTAAGGCGCGAGGGAATTTTGGTGACAAGGTTTTCACGTTAAAAACTACTAGTTGTTGCTACGAGCAACTGGCTTGTAATAGTAACAAAGCGCACAGCATTCTGAGATGAGCTGACATATTTTGCTCGTTGTTCATGTCACTCGGTCTATCTTCCTTTACACGCGAGTGACGTGGTGGCGGGACAGGGGGCGAGAGCGGGCGGGGGGTGAGACAGGTGGCGGGACAGGGGTGTGGGAACCTGGAGGTAAAGGGGGCGGGAAGTCTACGGGAGGCAGGAGAAGAGGGAAGCGGGAAAAAAGCATTTGCAACATTCTGAACATTGTGTAATACTTTCAGACCCCCTGTCCTCTCCCCCTCCCCCCTCAGACCCCCTGTCCTCCCCCCCCCCCCCCCCCCCCCTCCCCTCACTCACACCCGCAAGTCTGAATATCCGAGTGTAATAACATACCTGTCCTTTATGGTAGAGGTTTCTCCACACTTGTTCTGTGAGTCCCTGAGTGTAATCCACTCCGCTCTCTTCTGAAGTCATTTTGTCGTGGTGAACAAGCCATAACAAGTGTGTCCTCACTGTTTTAAGGTGGCGCACATAAGACAGCCCTATTGACAAAGTGTAAATGCTGTAAATTCAACACTCAAACACAAAAAACATGGCTCTATAAATACTAATTGAAGATTTAAAGGGGCTATGTCATGGTATATTTTGCTATTCTTCCCTGCATTATTTGTTACGAGCTCTAAACTCAAACATGTGAATGACATATTAATTTAAAGATGGAATCTCAGTTACATAACAAACACAGATGATTTCTAAGCATTATCTACCACTGAACTAGAAGACCTATTATTCATAAATCTTATTGTTATTATCATTATTTTACAATATATTACTTACATCCATTAAAGGCTCGTAGAGTGATTTGCCGTCTCATGGTTTCACACGCAGTGCTGAGGCATTCCCTAAAAAAAAAACAGATAAACTATAACTAACAGCAGTAAACAAATTATCTCACCCAGACTACATTCCATGATTTTCCTTTATAATTTGTAGATGAACAATGATTTTTACCACAACTCCATACCTCTGATGTTCACCACTCTTGAACAATTTCAGTAAATGCAACTCTGACTTTCAGCAAAACTACAATCCTTATCTTCATGTGAACTCTGTCTCAAAATGAAAACCCTGATACTCTGCAGCCACTACCCTCCCCTTCCCTCTCTCCCTGGGTTGAGAATGTGTCTGTCACCACTAAGCAGTTCATGTTACCAAGCAGTGGTGCTGAATCGACCAGAAGAGATCACAGAAGTCTGTTAACAAATAATGAACTCACATTGTATGTGGTGAAGATTGTTTTTGATTCCGTCTGAAGCTGGATTGTATTCGTGAACTTAGGTCCTGTCGTCTCCATGGTAATCCACCCTGCTTCTTGGAAGATTTCTGAGAAGACCACCGATCCATTTCCTTGTTCACTAAAAATTAACATCACAGAATCCAACCATAAGCAGGGAAATAAACTTACTACCAGTACAAATCTACCTTAAGTTTTTACTTTACCCTAGTCTCAGAGGTGTTCTTTCTTCTCTTATAGTATACTCAACAAAATATGCAGCTTCTGATTGGTCAATGACGAGTGCATAAATAAGTTATAGAGTGCAATACGGAATTGTGATAAACGGTACCGGACAAGTAGAGACGTTTTTGCCGCTTAATGGCATTGAAATAAGCTTTCAAGTTAATGGTTAAATATTTTCTAAACTATAGTACTGTAATTCTTTCAAAAAGTTCACGCTTGGTTTGCCTGCGCGTTCAAATAAAACATGTGAACACTCTGGAAACTAGTGAAGCGTTTCGTGTGCAGAGTAGCGTGATGGCCGCAGCAAAATTTTGTTGAGAATATTATAAACAAAAAATCGTATGAACTGCTCGTGCAATTAGTGTTTTATGGTCACTCGTGATGTTTTGAAAGTTCTCAAATTGCACTCGCCTAAAGGCTCGTGCAATTTTGAGAACTTTCAAAACATCACTCGTGCCCATAAATCACGAATTGCACTCGCATTCATACGATTTCCTATATTTATTGTTTCCACAGAAAAAGAAGAAGAAAGACAATCTCAGGCCTTTTGGAGCATTGTAGAAAATGGTCTTTACAAGCTTTTCACATGTACAAATTAAATATGCATTAAAAACAGATTTGCTCTACAAGCAGCAAGTTTTTAGTTTTCTTTGACAACAGCTACAGTGTCTGCGTGTTTTAAAATTTAAATCATCACACTAATAATATCTCAATTTCTAAAACCCTCCATTTCTCAAAAACCCCGCTAACTCGAACCAGAAGTCATTTCCCTTGGATTCATTTCACTGTAATTTTACCCCTGATATTTCAAACTCCCAATTTTTCTCAAACCAATTTTTGTTTCCCTTGGAGGTTCGAGAAATTGGGATTCCACTGTACAGTCAACTCTCATTAAAACGGACACCCTCGGGACGTAGTTTGGAGTCCGTAATAGCAAGAGTCCGCAACAGCGGGAGTCATTTTCAGTCAAACCTCTACAGCTATCGCCGGAGGGAGGGCTGGATTTTGTCCATAATAGCGGGTGTTCGTAATAACGGTAGTGTCCACAAAGCGAGAATTGACTGTAGTTATCTAGCATCAATAGGCCCGCAATGCGTGCAAATATACATACCCACATCCTCTGGCTTTGTTGCAGAAACCAGTCGAAACACATAGTCCTGATTTCCATTCTCCCCTTTTGCAAGTGACATCAAGCTATCCCCTGACGTCGGTCTCTTGAGCCGCGGCAGGGCGAGCCCTTTGGAACGTGGGTTAAACAGAGGAGGATCAAGTTCGCCATGTGGATGGAGGCCATTCTCAAGGCAGTTTAGGAATGACAATAAAGACCCTGTTGTAGGGAAACGGATTGGTGGACGCTGGACTCCATCTTGTCCAATCAAAATAACCACTCCATAAACACCTGAAATTAACAACAAATATAAGTTTTATAATAACCTGAAACACTCGGAAGGCACCAAACACATGACAAGTACATGTAACTGGGTACTAGTGGTCAGCAACTCCCCTTTTAACCTCTGGTCCCCTCTACCCCAATGCACATATGCACATGAAGAAGAACTGATAAAACAAGTGGGGGGGCCTGGCTCTGCTGTGCCTGTGATGGAATTGTCCTAATCGTAATGATAATCTTACCATGCTGGTGACAGTGAATATAGACCACATCATGTAAGTTGACTGTGAGTGCATAATCCCAAAACTGGCTCTTTTCTCTCTCACATTTCCCACTCATCAACTTATTTGGTGTCCATTTAAGGAGCATGCTTTCGTTACTTTTATGTAGTGACAGGTACCCTGCGATGGGGTGTTCCTCGTGCTGTGGAAAAAACATTTGAACACTTGAGGTCATTTAAGATGTCATCAGACTATTATTTTTATTAGCCTTATCATGTTAGCACAAGCCAGTCTGAGTGAGCTTAAATCCGAGAATGAGAACTATACAATCATGTGCTCATGCAATAATATAAATATCTAACCATCCAGTCAGTCGGTGATCACACATTAACTATAATTTTCAGACAGTTTTTAGTTGTTGTTTTTTCCGTTTTTCTACCTTAGAGAGGTCACAAAAGATACAAGAATCAAAGTAGTAAATAACCCTACTGCCTTTAGTTGAAATAAAAGCCATTCCAATTACACAATTCAGTTACAAAATAATGTAATTTATTTTCTGGTGATCCAGTTGAATGGCCTGAACTACATGTACATAATTTGTAATATAACAGTATTGCAGCTAACATTGGAGACCTGTTCAAAGGCATTTCAACTTACAGGGAACAGTACAAAAAATTATTCTGTCAGAGAAATTACAAAAGTGCATAAAATTACTACTCACTGGTTCAAGGTACACATTGTTTTTGCCATACAGAAGAGCGGCATGCGAGTTCTGATGTAGGGACTCTATGTGTTCCCTTGCCAACAGTGGGGCCACTACTAAGTTTTCATCATGAGAAGATTTTGTGGCTCCAAGCTGTGGACGTTGAGATGTTGTTGTTGTGGCAGGCGTCTGTTCAAACAAACCACTGTGTATTCTGTGCCTTTGTACAAGTTCGTCTGCCGTTGGATCAGACCAGTAGCTATCAGGCGTCTTCATCTTTGAGAAGTCCAAAGCACATGGTCCATCTGTTGTATAACACAGAAACACAACACATGTTGTTCAGTTAACCAGACAATATTGATCGTACTAACAAGCAGCACATGTCCTAAATTTCCTCTCTAAAGTACCAGTTGACACATACAGAGACTACAAAATAAAATTAATGTGCATATTATGTTAATATACAACTAATTTTAATATTTAATTAATTACTTGTACTAAGTACAGTATTGTATGAGGATGTCAAGAGCAATTCTAAACAATATCACTGACAGCTTCTGGCAAAATTACTGGAATTAATCATATTTTTTTAATAAGCAAGTGATTTAATTTCATCACAGGACAACTTAGCAGGTTATAGCTTTTTTAATAATTTATTGTTTAGCCTGTATTTTTTGTTTAAATAAAATGATTTGAAAGTCAAAACCTGATTATGAAGGACCAATAAACCATCCAGCCAGTTAGACTATCCAAAATAAACACTTAAAATGCTAATGAGGTTAAATGATGTACTATTCATATGTATATCAAAACATTGACCCTTACACCCACAGAGTCAAACCTTGAGTCAGCCCCAAGGTTGTATCTTTTGAGTCTGTGGATGAAACCCTAGTGTGTGACCATTCAAATTAAAGCTATCGAGCAGTACATTCATGTGGTACTGGGGTTTTTTGACAATTTTGCAAAATGAAATTCAGGAATTTTTCCTCAGTTTTGAACTTTGCACTCTTGGGAGTGAAAGGGTTAAGCCATACTGTCAGCTAAAAATCCTCAACAATGCATTTTTTTTTTTCATCAAACAATGCAATAATATTATAAAATTCTTCAAAGGAATATATACATTCAAAGAATTGTATTAATTATTACACATAGTTCAAAAACATACAATTTGATCTGTCTGCATTTGGTAAATTTTCTTTATTAAGAATCAAAAATTTATTCCAAAATGTTAATTTCCCTTTAAATGTGTTTGCTGTATGTTTTGAATATTTGTTGAAACAATTGGCTTGTAGAGTTTGCAAAGGAAACCCTCTGAGGCTTCAAGCCCCGGGCTTCAAGCCTTCCACGACACCTGTACAAAATACTAGCTGACATAATATATCAAGCCATTTGGAAATACATGTAGGACATTTAGTGAGATTCATGTGACAAGATACAAGATCATAATATCTGTGAATAAATCATGAAACTAAAAATTATGGGTCTGAATAATGTGCAGATAGAGAATTTAGCACAAATGGCATACCGGTAATATAATGAAAATTTTAGACAGACTAAATGAAAAATATGATCTTTAAAGGAGCTATGTGACGGTTGGCACATAATTGAAAAAATTGGCCAATTTTTTTCAAGTTCGCCATTTGCAATCCATCTTAATTGTCTCCATCCTCGACCATCCTTGTTCCTGTTTGTTTTATTATAACCTCTTTGGTGTTTTTCTTTCTTAGTAAACTATTATTTTGAGGCTTTCTTCAATTTGAAGGCGATTTTGCACTTTGCAAAAATGACTTAAAATATCATGACATACACGTAGCCCCTTTAATATTAATTTTTTGATAGTTCAAATTTGTTAATTCCATTTTATTCTTATCTCAGCTAATTGATTCATCATTACACTTTTTTACCTATAATTTTTTATTTTACATTTGTATTTTATTTTTAACTGGGATAAAATAATGTTTTAGTCTTTTATTTAATTTTTTTGAATATATTTTTAATTTATTTTATTCTTTTATTTATTTCTATTCAATTAATAAAGATTTACATTACATTTTACATTGCAATGGCACTCATGGGCCAGAAGGAATTTTCATTAAAAAAAAAAAGAAAATAATAATAAAAAAAAAAGAAAAGAAAGAAAAAATAATGTAAATCTTTATTAATTGAATAGAAATGAAATGGAAAAATAAAATAAATTAAAAATATATTCAAAACAATTAAATAAAAGACTAAAAAATTATAGACATTTAAAAATAAAAATAATGGAATATAAGCAAAAAATGCTATGGCACAATGGGCCACCCTAGCTATCTTATAAAACACACAGAAATTCTTGAATATTGGCAAAATCTACTAACAAAACATAAACCTTCAATAATATTCACATTTTACAATATTTTTTTAAATAACTGTTTTATTCGCATAATTATGTCTCGTCCTTGATATCATGTAGTTTACGATACATTTTCACAGTAGAGAGTGAAAAATTATTTGTTTCAAATGAATTGTACATGAAGCAGAGTTGCCTAACAAGTGTGTCAGGCCAGACTAAGCTTGCATCAGCCCTGTAACACCTATCTAGCGACATATACTTACCTAAAAGTTCAATGAATATTCTGCCATCGGCTGGATCACTCAAAAGCGCGTCTGGTTCATAGAATTGGCTGAAAAATACACAAATCACCTGGTATTAGTACTGCACAACAAACAACCTGTTCAAAATTATACATCAATATGGTCCAATCTACCATTAATGAATGCTTTCCGATGATTTATTATTGAAGCTCCACAGTTCTACCGAGTGCCTTCAGAAAAAAATAAATTGTGGTTTTTGTATCTGTATTTGTTAAAAGCTTTATAATGCATAAATAAGGTTGACTTAAATTTCAATGCTCTTTATAGAACCAATCGGGTGTATTCTCAGATAATAATCAACTGACATGAGGTATAACAAATGCCAATCACAAATTGTTTCATAAAATTATAATGCAAGTAGATACATGAAGTTAAACCACTGCATAGTTACATTGTTGTATGTGCTTGTGCTCCAAATTCTGATTGGCTTAGCTCCGTTTTTGCTGTCAAAATGATTCCAAGGCTAATTGCAATTACCACAATGGTTTTCACTTCTCAACAGTCAAAATTTGGAAGGAAAATTGATCAGATAGCATTTCAATTATTGGCTGTATGAATACTGAAAAAATTAAGCATGATAGCCACTGTCTGGAATTACATCAAAGACAATTTTGCCAATAATTATTCAATGGTTTACCTAGACGCGAGCACAGGTGTTCAATAATATTAATAATAATTATTGAACACCTGTGCTTGCATCTAGTTAGCCTGCGAGCAGGTCTCAATCCTCTGCTAAGAGGAGCGTCTGATACAATAATACTTGCGATATCTCATGTAAAATGTCCAGATTCTGGATTTTTTTTCCTGATAGGTCTTTCCCCGCCCTGCTTCTGTATCTTTACTATTGTTTTCTTTCCCTTGCTTTTCTTTGGGAAAAGGACACCTGATCGCAGGTTAATGTCTAGTATGTAAACCACTATATATTGAACACCTGTGCTCATGTCTAGGTAAACCAATTATAATAATTATTGGCAAAATTATCCTTGTCGTAATTTCAGACAGTTGCTACAGTAGCATGCTTATTTTTTCGATATTCGTACAGCCAATATGCATTAATTGTATTATCTTAATCTGTAGAGACAGCAGCTAGTGATTTTCAGAAAACTATTATTTTGTTGTGACCAAAGGAACACAAATTAGTTAAATGTCTTGTGAAAATGCGCAATGTTATATATGAATAAATACATTTAATTTAATAATTTTATCGGAGTCTTCAAAAAACAGCTTCTTGTACATGAATAATCAGTTGAGAAAATATCTGTCAGTGCTGAGCTGGATAGAAAAGTCATGTACTGGCATATACGCCAATCATTTTTTGGGGGGTGGATTTAATTTAACAAAATTGTAATAGTACTCAATAATAATTTGTGCGGTTCCAGAAAATAATATCCATACCCACTCCAAGGAAGGCCACTGGAAATTCCAAGGGGGAGGGGGGTCTCAAAAGCCAAATTTTAAGGAAAGCATGACACTAGGCTAGAATTTCTGAGGGGTGGAGGGTTCAAACCAGAAAACCTTCCATGGTGGGGTATGGATATTTTCTGGAACAACACGTTGCATTGTCATAACTGTGCTGTCAGTAAGAGCAAGTACAGGTTGTAAAATATATTCTGTCAATAGTATGTCAAATGAGTCAGGATATTTGTAAGAGAAGCTGTACCTACATGTACATTGAAGCAGGCTTTTAGCCAGGATTTATAAAGTGGGCGTCCAAAATTCCTGTTGGGGCCGAAGGCCCCATTTTTCTAGGGGGGTCTGGGGGCATGCCCCCCCAGGAAATTTTGAAAAATTGAAGCCTCGTAGACGCGATTTCGAGCAGCTGTAAATGTCTTTCAATGAAGCTGTTGAAACGCTGTTTTTCCTTTATAATTCGACAAAAATATCCTTACCTGACATTACCCTTGTTGAATTGTGCAGAAACTCCATTTGGTATAAACAGTGATTGAAATTTGAAGTTAAAAAACTGACAAACTTTAAATACACGAAAGGACGGTAATCGGTAAAGCGTCGAACTGTATTGTGGTACACTAGTGCCAGTCTTCTCAGAAACGCAACATATTTGAATATTTTTAGAAATAAAGAACTTTAATTTATACATGTGTTGTTGTGTAGTTATTATTTACGTTCATTTACAACTCTGACTTCATATTTATATTCGTCGCGGTTGGCGGTCGAAAATCACTCGAGCTGCCTCGTAGTCCACGTCTTCAGAAGTGATCTTTGACTCATTCTGCTCGCCCACGTGCAGATAAATTTTTAGCTCCCGGCAAAGTAGCCTGGGCCCTGGGGCGAATTGGTGAGTCAATGTTTTTGAACAGCGGCTTTGCTTGTGAAATTGCTTTGCTCGTTTGTGCGAAGAAAACGGTGAGAAAACTCACTAAAATTACGTAAATAGAGAAGGAAATCATGCTAAGAAGACTAAAACAACTCTTGACAGCAGAAAGGAATGTAAGTTTTTTTAATTACGTACACACGTTTTGTTACAGTAAGCGCAGAAATTCGTAAATTTCCTCCCAAAACTGGCCGTCGAAAATCTCCTCTTTCTGAAAAGTGGCCGTCCGTTGGACGGCCAGACGGCCGCCTGGCTAAAAGCCTGCATTGAAGTATATGCAGTTTCGTTATAACAATCCTCTAAGGGTCATACCTTGCATTATGTTGAAGATCCTCCACAATCTTACCAAGAAGCTTTTCTAATAGAGCTATTCTGATCCACAGAAACTTGCCGCAATGCCCGCTGATGTTATAACCATTAATTTTCTTATTGCCACTGTTCAGCGCTGCAGAGAAGTTCAATTTCATCTTGAGCATCGGACTTTCAGCAGGACCTGATCAAATCAAAAATTTAAAATAAAAACTGTCAGGTATTTTTCCATACTATCTCAATATTTCTTTGGCTAAAAGGCCAAGAATGCACAATATATCAACACCTCAAAACAATACTGCAGAAATGTTTAGCAAAACGATCAAAATTCAAAGAAACAAACTTTAATATAATAAATAATAAATGGAAATTTCAGTGGAAATCCACAGAGTGACTCTTCTCTTCTAGATACTGATTACAGATCGAATTGGAATTTAGAAATGTTGGTTTTTGTGGAGGGAGGAAAACCAGTGAGAGTACAAAAAAAAGAACCCTCGGAGCAAGGATGAGAACCAATAACAAACTCAATACATACATTGCACATATAAGACGCCAGGTCTGAGATTCGAGCCTGGGCCACATTGATGGGAGGCGAGTGCTCTCACCCCTACTGTGCCATCCCTGCTCCTCATCAGGCTTTTAGCCAGAATTTGAAAAGTGGGCATCCTGGAGGCAATTGTCTTCCCATAAATTTGTTACAGCTTTGGTGCATTTTGCACCATTTTCTCCAAGGATTGGGCGTCCACAGGACACCCGTACGCCCTTCTGGCTAAAAGCCTGCTCCCCCTGGTACCCAATTTCCAACCTAGACTTCTGTACAAGTTGCCTGACCACAGATGAGTGTCTAAGAGCTCTCCGTTGACAGGGGTAGGCTACATGTAGAATTTTCTTTTCATATTTTTGTAATTACCTGGGGATGTGTTCCTGCTACCATCCTTGTTTGCTTCACCTTGTCCTGAGAGTTTTTTAACCAGTTCAGCAGCAGGTTCGGATAATCTTGCAAGTTTTAAGAGAACTGACTGTGTGTCCTGAGCAGGAAGAAGACCAGCAGCTCTTTTCTTCAAGCCGTGTGCAATACCAGCCTCTACAGCCCCTGAAAAAGGTAAAACAGATATTTAAATATTTATGTCAAAATATGCCTCCACTCCAGTGAGCATCAAACAAGCAGATGCACATGTAATCGCAGACCTGTCACAAGTATCTAAATAGAAGATAATGGGAGCTAGACAGGATTTCGATCACTGACATCAGGTGAGCTGGATTGTCGCGCTTCAGGCGAGTGCGGGACACCAACTGCATGTTGCAATGGGACAAATGAAACCTGTTGGTTTGGTGCTGCGTTCTCTGGGTCTTTCCTTCTGAGATGGGCTTGTCAGATTCTCAGGGTTTTCATTTTGTGCAGGCGACAGGCGATGTTTGCCACCTGTGAACATGTCCTTCGCCTGCAACTTTAATTTCCATTGCAAAACAATCCTTGGGTTTCTTAATATTTTTTTGTTGATTTCTCCGCCTGTTTCAATTTTTTCTACACCAATTCTATTATTTTGAAAAGGAAAACCCTGGATTCTACCACAAATATTGGCATGCACTCCATATTTTGGATTTGGGAGTGCCGCAGCAACACTCTCCCATGTCAAGCAGTTGATTGTCCAGCTTTTCAATGCTACATATGATCAGTGATTGATTGATGTTGTGCCAGACATTTTTTGAGTGCCCTTGACTGACACTGCTCGGCTAAATGAGGAAAAGTTTGTTCCCACAACAATGTTTCCGTGTTTTTTCCTTGAAAAGAGTCTAGCTATCTTCCCTTTGTTTCGCTTTTTCATCAAATTGGGTCACTCAGACTTGAAAAGCAAAAATAAGGTAATCTAACAACTGTACTGAGCACTTGACACACAATATAAGCATTGCTAATAATGGAAATAATTAACTTTTTTGAAATTTAATCCATATTAATATACTTGTAAGAGCATTCTTAGTTTTCAATCTGTGAAAAAAAAATTGTTTTAAACAACCCAGTAAACAAGCCCACAACCTTTCCCAACCAAAATATGTAACTTCTATTAAGCATAACAGAATAAATAAATTTTTAAATTATACAACTGCTACATGTCTGACAAGTGTCAGGTTCAATGAGTATGGCATCATAATTAAAACCAAAAAAATATCACACATGACAATGAGAAAAAAGTTTTATTCCAAGAAACTGGAAATAATATAATATATAATAGCCTCAAAATGACATTTGCACAAAAAAAAATTTGCGTGCGATTGCAATTGCGTAAATAGTAGCAAAATGTTAATTTATAAATTTTTTACAACTCAACCCTTGCAAAATTTTTGTTTATTTTAAAAGTCACGAATGTTAGTTGCCACATGGAATTTTCTAATGTGAACTGCATATCAAGATCTCGCGAAATATTTGTCACAATTGCGAAATGGCAATGAGATTGTTTCGATGCTTTAAAATAAATATTATTTTGCATATAAATTTCTTGTCCTGCATGCTTAATCGCACGACCTAATAATTTTATTAGGAAATAGCATTTTTATATAGCAAAACAAAGAATTGTTTTCCAATTTCAAACAGAAGACTAAAGAAAAATTAATTTGGAAAAATTGACTCAAGGCGTAAATTTCATAGCGACCGTGCTAAGGTTTGAATTTAATATAAATTTGATAAAATATTGAATCGGCCGACAGCTTATTTCGTATATGAAAATCTTGAATTTAATGTCTGTAGACAATGATTGGCAAGCAGCTTTCACGCTATTTTCTGCTGAAATGTTTAGATATATTGTTTTTAATCTGCAATGTGACCTTTAGAGAAACCCGTCAAAAACTCCAGCCTAGTTTATTTGTTTTGATATATATAAGCTGCAAAAAAGAGCTGAGCGCTGGTGATCGAGAGGTCGCAAGCACACACCTTCGGCGTAATTCTCACTTCCGTCAAACCGTTTCAGACATTATAAATTCTGAATCTAAACGAACAATATTCCAACAAGGCAAACCTGAGTTACTACAGTAGCCTGCAAATGAAGGGCGAGTTATTTCCTTGGAGGTAAAATTTGCTTCCGCTTGTATTGAGCCTGTTTTTTCATGAACACCATACACTTCGGAGCTCAACGGCGCGATCGATAGAAATGTTTGATAACTATACCCAATCAAAATAACGTTCAGAAAAAAACTTCCAATGTAACCAAGTAAGCGCCAAACAGTTTTAGAAATAAAGAAAACCATTCTCACCGCAAAGAGAGGTTATACTTGAGCTATCTGCATGGATAAACTTGCGAGTGACAGCTTCTTCCATAAGTTGCTTGACCTGGGAAACATGAACATATTTTTAAAAGACATTACATTGCTTTCAATTCAAGCTAGTATCGTCTAGGAAACATAAAAAACACAGTTTTTCGACGAGCTAGATTCCCAGAAGCTACAAAATAAACCTTCACATCTACAAGCAAAGGCACAAGAAACTACGGGTGAAAAAAAATCAAGCTCGCTCGACGTTTAATCTCACGACGAGCGACGGGTCGAGAAATATTCACTTCACCTCTTTCTTGAGGTTTTCCAGCAATTTCTTTCGCACCTCGGCATCTGAAAACCAAAAAAGTAATGCAAATATTAGTTCGCCTCTCTTCTTTCACAGAGAAATACTTGAACGCGCCAGAAAATAAGTAATTCGTCGCAGAATTTTACCTTTCGAAGGAGCCATGTTGGCCTCCGGAGCAAACTCAGTGCAACATGAATATTCAATCACGCTCGACCAATCAGAAGCCGAGGCTATCAGAATATCATTATCCCTTGCAGCAGGTCCGTAAATTTTTGGATTTTTGTGGAATTTCTATTGGTCAGAACGTGAGTAATTTTTCCCCCATTTATTTGGTTTTGTGTGTTTGTTTTTCCTTCGCCTACACTTTTCCGCGAACATCTGTCAGAGGCTGACAACGACTTCGTCACCAATAACAAGAAGCTGTGCATTCAGCCATCACCGAAATAATAAAAATATATATTTGGTGTTTGAAATGGAGATTGGCAAATTGCTGAAAAATAAATTTCGTTTGCCGGAGTTTATACAAGGTAACACAACAAATTACTGTTGTTTTGAATAAATCACCATCTTTGTATCTGAAAAACTGACATTGCAAACCATGGCGAGATCCTAATGCGTGTATCGCCCTTTAAAGACCTTTAAACCCGGCTTTAAACTAATGAAGAAAATAATTCTTAGCGGCAAAAATCAAAATAAATTTCTGCTTCGATGTGACAAGCCGAAATCTTTTCTGTGGAATATCACGAATCAAAATCGAGCCATTTGCAGGATGAAATTCAAATGAGCGGGTTAATTTACTCTAAGGGTATAATTATCATGTGTAATGTCGTCGGTGAACATCACAATAATATCTTCTTTTGTGACTCAAATGTAATTTCAATGCAATTTTAGAAACTTCCCGCTTCGTCCGTATGAGCAATACTTTACTGAAAGCAGACAAAATAATCAATTTGTGTAAATTTAAAATAATATTATGCTGCGAACAATATTCAATACCGACATGGCACGGCACGGTCGAAACATTCGCATAATTTTCACTGTTGTCTTGCGATAAACTGCATATTTTAAAGTGACTTTTAATGCTCTTTTAATGAGCCGTTTGATTTTGTGAAATGAACGCATTTTTAATTGACAAACGCGATTGTAGAAGGCCAACAAAAAGAGCGTGTGCACTACATTTCGGTAAAATCGATATCAAGTGCAGTTTTAAATAATATTAGCAAAGCGGGGGCGAGAAATGCCTGAATACATTCAGAAGGTAATTCCTTGAGGGGGTTCCGCCTATTCAAGCTCTGAAGCCAACTGATTTGATCGTAATAATTAACATAACAAACCGCCCTGTTGTAGGTGTGTTGTCTGATGTAGGTGCGTTCGGGGGCCGTTCCGCGGTTAAACCTATAAAAATGTATGATCACGTACTAACTCCGTTCTGGACAAATCACCATAAAACACGGTCGATAATACAACAAAGGCCATCCCCATAAAATGAGTTGTTTCCCATCGCCCGACCGACCCAATTTTGTCAAAAAGTTAAAAAAAAGTTTCTGATTCATTGCCTCGCGTGTTTCCAATACAAGTTTAATTTGCTTTATTTACATCTCTTAAGTCACTCCGATATCTAAATCATCCCAGTAATGACGTATTCGAGTGATATCGGCTCGTAACAAAATGGTGGTCACGGGGAAGATAAAATCAAGGCTCGCTTGGAATTATTTTTAAAATTGTCAATATTTCCTTTCTCGGCTTTTTTTTTTTAACCGACCGACCCACTTTCACGAGAGAGAGAGAGAGAGAGGGCGATGGGAAACAAAACATTTTGTGGGGATGTGCAAAGCAGTCATCCGGCCGAATTATGCCCTGTAGATTTTTCTTTCATTAAAATTAATTCTTTTTTCACCTAACAACGAAAGCTAAAGATCTCGGGCAGATTTTGCAAAGCCAGTCGGTCGGAGGTAATACTTTAATAATTCAGCGGTGCATTGTTGAGAATGCTGCCGGAAGTTTCTAAACTAGAGATCAAAAATGTTTCAGTCGAAGTAAAGTTCAAAACAAGCGGAATTGGATTAAACTCTTTTCAGGATAATTGGTCATGAAATGCTCACGATCTCAGCTCAAATCAGAAGACACTAAACTTAATACAGGTATCTCAGCACCCATATTTCTTCACTGCATGTAAACTGGTAAACTTACAGTCATTACCAATCAGCACTGTTTGTGAAAAAAAACTTACAGCTAATTACCAAGATTTTCCTACCCTTCCATAGATAGAGAATATTTCTCAAAGTTCATCAGTTATCAGTATACAAATGATTCTATGATTTTGGAAACGGCCATTGAATCAACCGTGAACTCGAGTGCTATAAAAAGCCGATTTGTTATCACTCAATATAACCAGTCAGTTTATTCTGATAAGGCTAGTGACATTCAGGTAGAAGTAAGGAACTGTCCCTGCCCCCGGGGAAACGGCTTCCATATAAAAGTGACGGGGTGACCGTCGTACCTTTCAGGGTGTTAAAATCTAAAATGACTGCCGTTAGAGTTATTCCGGTACATTTTAAGGTATTAAGGCGGGATTCTACCTGAATGCCATTTTTCCGCGACTTAACATGGGTTAAATGGAAATATCCCTGTTCACGTTTCTAGCAATCCGAAAACTCTATGCTCATCCCATGAATCTATGTTAGGGGGTGTTTTGTAAATTTTTGGGTGATTTTTGGGTATTTTGGGGAGGAAATAGTTTTTCTCAAAGGAGTTGTAAAATTTAGGGAAATAAGAAGTATTGAAGATTTAGTGTAGTTTTAAAATTAGAACTTGAAGTTAAAAATTAGTAGATTGACATTGACCACAGTTGATAACCATGCAAGAGCACCCGCGTGTAGGCCTGTCCTGATTGTGCTCGGCAACTTTTGAGCAACTTTTGACGTTTGGAGCAACTTTTTGCAGTTCTAGCAACCTAAAGCAACTTTTGCCTTTCTGAGCAACTTTTGAGCAAAATATAGGTTTACAGACATAACAAGCACGAAAAAGTGAGCAATTTGATACAAAACTTCATTTTACGCGAATTTATTGCATGTTTATCAACGTTTTTGAACAAATAACCTGTCACTTGATAACATTTCGCAGGCCAATAATATTGTAACGGATAATCAGCTAAAACTAGGCACAGGTTTAAAAAAGGCAGTGGAAAACCAAGAATCCGGAATTCCGCGGGAATTTGTTAAAGTTCGTTTTAATAAAGTTTAGAGTGACTTGACAGTTGAAGAACATCCGAAGACTGCCGAAAACTTCCGACGATTAACGAAGATCACCCGAAGACTTCCGACGGTTAACGAAGATCACCCGAAGACTTCCGACGGACTTTTAGGTAGCAACTTTTGAAATTTAGGTAGCAACTTTTTGGATTTTTGGCAATTTTTTAGCAACTTTTTGGCATTCGATCCAGTTAGCAACTTTTCAGCATTTGACGAGCACAATCGGGACAGGCCTATTCGCCGCTTACGAATTTTGCATCGCGCGCCAACAAGACCGCCAGCTAATCATATGCAGAACATGACAAAATTTATTCTCCTTCGCGGCGCGCAATGCTCATCGGTTCGTTCCCAGGGATCCTCCTGGAGAGGGAAATGAAAGACCTTGGGGACGAGGTTGTGTGTTTCTGTATTGAATAAGCAACAAGCTGAAGCAACATGGATGACTCAGCAGAGAAAGTGTATTTGAATTTAGCATTAGACTTGGTGCCATTTTTCAATATTTTCAGAGGAGACATGGAAACAAACATTAACGAACTCGCTCAAGACTTGGAAAAATGTTGTCTCGGGAATCCTGATATTGAAGTCATCCATACCGGAAGTGGCTTCGAAGGGCTTTCTCTTCCTCATCTCGATCAACGCCAAGCATGGAACACTGATGCAGATCATATGATCATTAGAACCAACTTAAAACTACACCAGGGAATGAAGCTGGAGGAAAGTGACGTAGAGGAAGGCGTTAACGACGAGCAAGATGTGTCTAGAGGCAGTGAACATGGGGAAGTCTTCACTGTGGCCACAAACATGGACATTGCGGAAAATGTCTTGTACATCTATGACGCTTTACATCCGGGGTATGTACACGTGTCGAACAAGAAATTATTTGATCCGATAGATTCGGCTTCTGTTCGAGGGCAATGCCTTCAGAACTCTAAATTCATTGAGAGCAGTCAAGGTTTGATTCGACTCAGTGACACAGTTATAATGGCCCGAGATAGAGGCTCCATCACAGGGCCATCGTATTCTCTTCCTTCTGCGGGGGGTTCATTCACCGTCAATCGAGACTTTGTTTATGGCCTGAGATGTGAATCGTGGCCATCACAAGCGGAGGAATGGATCCAACGAGACAGATCACACAACTGGCCGAGCAGCGGGCTGATATCGGAAATATCAGCCCAGGGCTGCCATATCGTACCAGTTGGCTCGCATACCAGTGACTTGCGAGAATTTGAATGGCGATTTTCTTTTTCAGTAGCTGAGATGATGCTCGCTCGATCACTAACAGAGAATCAAAAGTTAGCTTTCTCTGTGATGAAGGCACTTATCAAAAGTGAGTTGACGTTGCGTGACATTGATGTGTTCGCGTCGTATCATCTCAAAACGTGTTTGTTTTGGTTCCTCGAGAAGAAAGCAATCAATTCCTGGGGAGAACAGAGCTTAAGAACAAACATTCTCGAACTTTTGGACTTCATCATTTCATTCTATGCCAGTGGCTCTGTACCAAATTATTTCATTTCAAAGAATAATATGATAGACCACCGTTCTTCAGAGGAAATTCTGAATGTGTGTCACGCTCTGAGAGACGTCCGAGCCACTGTAACGCAATCTCTATGTCGTTACATAGAAACCAATCAAGCGCTTCCAGTTTTCTTTGACACCTCGCTCACACAGCAACTCAAGGAACACCCTGAAAAGTTTGTTCAAGTCTGTAAATACAATTTTCTTGTCATGGCTTTGGCTCATATCCTGAGACGCATGAAAAAGGTTAAAGTCTTAGACTCAAGCCAACTCGGCGAAGCTGGTTCTCTGTTGAACAAGGCCCAGCTTCTGCACAAAGCTACACTGGGCAAAAACGATCCAGAGTACACAAACTTACTTTCAGCTCTTTCTGAAGTTTCGCCAGCCGCTGCGGAAAGTCCAACAGCAAACATGGCGCTTTCACTGCTAGAGGAATACTTAGCCGCCGATCAGATGAAAGTTACCGAGAGCAGCGCCGTAGCACTTGCAGTATTTAACGTATTTTTAGCTCTTCATCCCACGCATCTGAGCAACGACCCTGACTTTGAAAACAATGCCTTGGAGCTTCACAAATATCTTACTAATCCTGTGGTCAAGGATTCTCTCTTCTGGGCTGCACGTATTCACGAGAAGTACAGTGATGCCATTTATGATTTTGTCGTAAAGGAATGGGTCAACGGCCCCAAGTTCTGCACCACAGATGAAGAAGCCAAGAAATTTATGAAGCTCTTGATGATAGTTCTTGGCAAACCGACAAAACAAGCCACTGCTGTCACAGGCTCTTTAATTAAGCGACGTATTGAAGGTCAAAGGTTTATGATGATGCGTTTATTAGCTGGCTATTTACTGCACGTGCATTTAGAGAGCTCGTACATTGCTTACCAGGCCGCCGCATACCTCATGGACAAGACTGTCCTGTCTGAAATTTACCTGATTATCAACTTGTCCACTTGTAAACAATGCAAGCTTCACGCAATAGAACTGGTCTTGTCAAAACAAGAATTGCAAGATCAACTCTCTGAGGAAGAATTTGCCAGGCTGGTCCAAATGCAGCACGAGTTACTGAACTAAACACCGCATACTGGTGGTACAAAACTGACGCCCATGTCATCTTGGAGAAAGAGGCGTGAAAGGAGAAGCCATTCTGTATACTGAATACTGAGCCGGTAGACTTAGATCAAATTCAAGTACCGCCATCTTTTTATGACGACCCTTTCATAAAGTGCCAGACCCTTACCCCCATGGGTTGTTACCCCCCCCCCCCCCCCCCTCCTTATCCTGGCGCTCCGAGATGCGTGCGAACTCCGTGTATACATATTTCCACTCCTTCTTTAGATAGCTTTCCTTGTGTATATTCCCCCTCTGTTCTGTTATTAATCGCAGACGTATCGCAGCTAGGCCTGTCCCGATTGTGCTCGGCAACTTTTGAGCAACTTTTGGCGTTTGGAGCAACTTTTTGTAGTTCTACTAACCACGAGCAAGTTTTGCCTTTCTGAGCAACTTTTGAGCAAAATATAGGTTTACAGCACATATCAAGCACGAAAAAGTGAACAATTTGATAGGAAACTTCAATTTATGCGAATTTATTGCATGTTTATCAACGTTTTGAACAAATAACCTGTCACTTGATAACGTTTCGCAGGCCTATTGCGATCCTTATCTAATATTATAACGGATATACAGCTAAAATTAGGCGGAAAACCAGGAATCCGGAATTCCGCCGGAATTTTGACAGGTGAAAAACATCCGAAGACTTCCGACGATTAACGAAGATCATCCGAAGACTACCGAAGATCACCCGAAGACTTCCGATGGTTAACGAAGATCACCCAAAGACTTCCGTCGGACTTTTAGGTAGCAACTTTTGAAATTTTGGTAGCAACTTTTTGGATTTTTGGCAATTTTTTAGCAACTTTTTGGCATTCCAGTGAGCAACTTTTCAGCATTTTACGAGCACAATCGGGACAGGCCTACCCGCGTTGGTATCAACTGTCTGTTGGTGTTCCTTTTTTTTTTTTTTTTCCTTCTAACCCTTCTTTAAACCTCTTAAAATTTCATTGAAATTCAGGTAGAATCCCCCCTTAGTCGGGGACAAATATGGCAGGAACTAGTTTTGTCTTAGAATTTGTAGGGGTAAAATATATTCGTGCCACACCCACAAAGTAGATTTTGGTACCTTTTAGGGGTTCTTTTCAAAATTTCTGACGATCA
Organism: Desmophyllum pertusum; assembly: GCA_029204205.1. Classification (NCBI taxonomy): domain Eukaryota; kingdom Metazoa; phylum Cnidaria; class Anthozoa; order Scleractinia; family Caryophylliidae; genus Desmophyllum; species Desmophyllum pertusum. The sequence continues at coordinate 1,990,035 of MU827785.1, read as the reverse complement.
CCCCCGTCACTTTTATATGGGAGTTCCCCCCCCCCCCGGGGGTCCCTGCGCTTGCGTCTCTTTTCTCTCTTCCCTTGCGTGCGCCACTCCAACTCGCGCTCTATATATTACCCTAACGCCTGCTAATGCAGGCAATATATACTTGTGTCAAACATGCGCTTCGCGTTATGTGTGATGACACGCGATTGAAAATTAATAGACTCCCCAGCAAAAGGTACGAAGAAACCGTTTGTAACAGTACTCCTTGTTTCCTGTCTTCTTTCCTCGGTTAATTTAATAACTCTTCCCACGAAATTTCGTTCTAAGATTAGCCCACTTTAATGTCAACGTCTGTCATGACTCACTTGACCATTCCTCTCCACCCCTGACGGGGTTGAGCTACATCAAGTACAATAATCCATTCGGGGGAGGAGAGGGGAAAGTTCAGGCAATTATTTACCAATAGTTTTCTCAGTTACAATCATGTTTATATACCTGGATCTTGTACTTTCATTTTCTCTTGTTGTGTGTTATCTCTCCTTCTGACATCCCATGCTAAATTCTTTGTTGGTATAAACTGGAATAACACAGTGTTCATCGTGTAGCGTGTATGGAGACTTTTCAGTACTAGTTCTTGTACACTTCCCAGTAATAGCGATTTTACACCTTGTGCGATGACCACTCGGCCAAAAATTAATAGCTAATGTTTCCTGAAGACATAGAAAGGTCCAGTATATTGGGATTGTTAAATTATCTGCTTTAGATGATTTAAATCCTCGATGAAAGGCCATTGCTATAAATTCACTGAAGCCATGTGAGTGACGCGATGGGTGAAAACCTCGAACTTGTCAACACCGTGTTCGATGCTGGGCAAAATAACTTTCATTTCCCATGTGGTATCTTCTTTCCATTCGTTCATTCTTCATTATCCAGTCATGGTTCTGTTTTTCTACTGAAAACCGAGCTGAAAAAGTTTGGTTAAAACGCGCCTCGGAGGTAATTTCAGTGTTTCGTGTTTCTTTCCCAGACTTTGAATAATTTATTCAGTTTACGGTGAACAAGACGCCGAGATATCAAAGGCTTCTGGTACCAGCAGGTTGTACTGTTTACGCACACTGCGGGCCTGTATTTTTACAACACTACGTGCGACAGCTTATTTTACTCTTTACTGCAAAGTGCGAGAGCATAAAGTGGTACCAAGAGAATTCTCTTGGTGGTACTCAGTTAGTATATAACTAACGCGTTTACACGGGTATAAAACCGAGACTGCCAAAAATATTTTATGTACGCATTGGTACAAAGTATTTTATAGTACGCATTGGCAGATTTCAACCGGAAGTAGACTACGTTCGGTTGAACTGACTGATATGTGCTGCAGTAAAGATTCTGCAAGAGCTTGCAATCGGCTTGCTGTAAGCCACAATTCAAAAGAAGACTTCTCAAGTTCAAAGGTAGGGACCAAATAAGGAATGGTTTAACGAGGGGAGAGGAACGGCTTAGGGACTGAGGTCAGAAACGACGTAAAAAAAAATTTAAAATAAAATTTAAAAAAAAAACGTAAAGGAAGGGAGAAAAATGAGTTTAAAAAATAGGGAGATGAGAGCTTTCTGTTCCTATTCCCCCTTTAAGGAAAATTACCCAAAGTCGTTTATGATGCCCGTTTTGCCTCGTTTTAGCTTGGTTTCGATACGTTAGACAAATTCACAGCAAAAGAGTCCATAATCAAAATATTTCAACCTCTCCCGCCGAGTTAACCCTTAATTTAAGGTACCAGAATTCGCACTGAAAAACGCATTTTTGGGTCGCGGAACCCGTTTTCTTGGTGCTGTCACCCGAAATTTGGCTAACCGTTGCTAAAAATGCCATTTGGAGAACTAGGGGAAGATTTTAAAAAAGGTTTTCGGGCAAAAACGTTCAATTTTATTGTTGGCCAAAGTGCATAGCCAAAAAAAAGACTTTTTCTTCTGATTTTTTCCTTCTCTCTTTTCCTTTAAAGTCTCCTTCTGCAAGTTGCATTCTTCCTTGTCCTGTCCAGTGTGTCTCGCTGATGCCCATGATGTCAATGCCTCTACTGGTCATTTCTCTTGCGGCTTGTGCAATATTTCCACTTCTGTACAATGTTCGTACGTTCCAGTTTCCGATCTTCATGGTGTGTTTTGGGTGCACTAGTGGCTTACCGTAAAAGCTCTATTAAGCCCCCGGGGGCTTATTTAATTCCAGGCCTCAAGAAGGGGGGACTTAGCTTAATAGAGAGGGGGGGGCTTATTTCAAATCATAAATTTTCAAGAAAATTCACATTATTTTTTCAAACTTTACTATTACACCACTAACTAAAACAGAACAAGAAATGGGTTATGTATGACCGTCTTACAAAGGAACTGCGTCATTTATACCCTAACTCGACGATAACTCTGGAAATTAAAGACCACGTTTCAATATAAAGTGACTGAAACGCCAGAAAATATTGCTGAAAAGTCATTTACATCAGCCTGACGGAAGGAGGGGGGGGCTTAATAGAGAGGGGGGGCTTATTACAAAATCTGACTTCAAAGGGGGGGCTTATTTGATAGAGCTTTTACGGTAATCGGCCCGAGGGCGTCCAGTAAAATTACTTTTTACCACGTCGACAATATGAATAATTACGGTATACATCGATTGGACATGAACAACTAAACTGCGAGGGAAATGTTTTCTCTAAACCTAATTTGCGCTCGATTCTCGTTATAGAGTGTACATTTCCCTCGTGAATGAAAAATAGTACAATTTACTCCATAACTGAACACATGTGCTGCAGTAAAGATTCTGCAAGAGCTTGCAATCTTGCTGTAAGCCACAACGTTAATTCAAAAGAAGACTTCTCAAGTTCAAAGGTAGGGATCAAACACACAATTGTTTAACGAGAGGAGAGGAAAGTAGAACGGCTTAAGGTTACTGTAAACCTTCGTGACCATGTTACGCAAAAGGTCTCGCAAGCGCACAGTTTTAGAGAAAAGTACCCAAACCTATATATCAATTTAAAGCTTATAGAATGAAGAAACATGTCAGATAATAATTTCCCCAAGAAAATAAAAATTGTAGCTGCTACGGCAATTTGAACGCAATTTGACCGGTGTTCATAAACGTGAATTACTCGCCCTTCCACTTAGCTGTACGAAAAATCCAGTTATTGCATGATATTAAGCAGATGTTGACTGCCAAAAAAGTGTCGGGGAATTTCATATTTCCCTCTAGTTTTTAAATTACAGGCCCATACGTATTTCACAGTGGAAGAAAACCATTACTCGAACTTTAAAATGCTTTTATTTCTTTTTGAAAACAGATATCAAAATTCCCCGACACTCTTTTGGCAGTCAACATCTGCTTAATATCATGCAATAACTGGATTTTATGTACAGCTAAATGGAAGCGCGGGTAATTCACGTTTATGAACACCAATCAAATTGCGTTCAAATTGCCGTAGCGGCTACAATTTTTATTTTCTTGGGAAAAGTATTATTTGACATGTTTCTTCATCGTATAAGCTTTAAATTGATATAGGTTTGGGTACTTTGCTTTAAAACTGTGCGCTTGCGAGTCCTTCAGAAACTGCCGAAAAAATAAGAGAAGAAGATAGAAACGATGAAAAAGGGAGGAAGAAAAATGAGTTTAAAATAGGGAGATCTAGATGGCTTTGACTGAAACGGCTTCATTTACAATATCAGTCGAGAAAAATCGGTAAGCAATTCAAGGATGAATGTGCAGGCGGCAGTTTAGATACATACGATTTAACCTCGCTGATTTTATTTAGGCCAGGTTATCTATAGCTGGCAAGTAGGGCTTGGCACCGTTTTCACACTCGCTCCAGACCTTTCATTCGAAGACCGCGCGCGCATGAATCGTAACGCGAAAAATACGACTGTTTTGCAGTCTAGGCACATTTGAGTACAGTCGCACCTCTCTTACAGTCAAAATACTCAGCGCGTTCCGTGTAAATAACGATTAATTCTTCCATTAATGCAATATTACTTTGATTATTGAATTGAAGATGGCTTGTTATATTCAACGAAACGAAACGAAACGAAACGAAACGAAACAAAATGAATATGTTTGGTGGTGATATTTGATTTTAGGAATATATTCAGACTGGTCATGTTCGTTTCGTTGATTATCACTTTTCATTTCGTCGAATATCACTTTTTGTTTTCAAGTGTTTAGCTATCAACACGCGGGTTTAATTGTGTGTTTTGACTTCCCGCCGTGTTTAAGAGTTACTCAACACCGTCTGGCCCAGTCCAGGTCCATGTACGTAAGCTACAGCATGTTCGTTTCGTTGATTATCACTTTTCATTTCGTCGAATATCACTTTTTGTTTTCAAGTGTTTAGCAATCAACACGCGGGTTTAATTGTGTGTTTTCGAGCTACACAACACCGTACAGCATGTTCGTTTCGTTGATTATCACTTAAAACATTTTAAAACCAAAAGTGATATTCGACGAAATGAAAAGTGATAATCAACGAAACGAACTTGTTGTAGCGACGTACATGGACTTGGACTGGGCCAGACGGTGTTCCCACACGGCGGGAAGTCAAAACACACAATTCAACCCGCGCGTTGATAGCTAAACACCTGAAAACAAAAAGTGATATTCGACGAAATGAAAAGTGATAATCAACGAAACGAACATGACCAGTCTGAATATATTCCTAAAATCAAATATCACCACCAAACATATTCATTTCGTTCCATTTCGTTTCGTTTCGTTTCGTTTCGTTGAATAATAAGCCTTGAAGATTCGAAACTTCAACTCAACCGTAGCGTCCATTCGAATATCGAGTGTTGATTTGATTAATGGGAAAATAGCTCTTCCATCTCCGCGAGAGAGGTGATAGTAAATCTGGAAAACAAAGTGGAAATTTAAGAGATTTGATGAAAAAGACAGGGCCTTGATGCGACGGCTTTTCATTCAACCAGACAGTTAAATTTGCATATTTTACAGCTAATGGTATAAACCGCAGGATATTTAATAATTATTCGCCGAAGGCGAAGTGAATATTGGTGAATATTTACCGAGACGAAGTCGAGGTAAATATTCACCAATATTCACTGAGCCTGAGGCGAATAATTGTTTTAGTCTAATTTACTAAGGTGAATATAAAAAACTACAAATTACGAGCTAAAACGTACATGATATACCCTTAAAACTATAATATTTGTACATTTTTATATATATTTTTATCTTGAATGCTCTATATAGTGTTCCCAATTAGTTTTTTTTAGCTAAATACTATTGACACTCAAATAAAGTTATTCATTCATTCATGAAAAACAACACACGCAAGTGCTCGCCATATTACCGTAGTTACACTGATTACCGTAGTTTACATATCAAATTAAGCAGTAAAATACACAAAAGAACACTACGAAAAAGACATTCATCAGGTACCTTTGTTTAATCGTTGCTGATTTCATGAGCAGCTGTAGTTATCTTCCTGAAATAAGTAGCTTTAGGTCTGAAGAGAAGCAAATTTCAGTCACTCCATCCGACACGAACACCGTGGGCCGCCCTTGTTCTCTCTCCTCCGCAGAGGCCCATATGGGGTTTCGGAGTGGGGAGAATCCGCTAAGTGAAGTGAGTGCAGGCGTTTCTCCTAAAACCCCATATGAGCCTCTGCGGAGGAGAGAGGCCCTTGTTCGCCACGCAACAACCTTTGTTTTTGACGAGTCATTTACCTAAATTCCCAATGCTTTGAATATCCTGAACTTGGAGTGATGTTTTTAGAATAAACGAAAATTTCGTTCAAAACAAGTCGCCATCTTTACTTGCCAGCACAACAAATGTGGCTTAGTTTAGCAACCACGCCTTGAAATCCTATATATTCTAACTGATTGTGTTGTGTGTCGTGGTTAGCTCGTCCCAGTACCAATACTAGCAGGCTGGCGGCTTATTGTGGGAGTTTACTGCCTGGTGTGGTGGATATATAACTTGATCAAGTACCCGGATGTGACTTTCTTCATCTTTCTCACTCATTGGACATTTACAGTGTCTACCGCTTACTTCCTCTTTGGAGCCGTTCTGTCAATCACAGCATCGGTACAGGTACTTAAATAGTGCTTTGAAAACAATCAATTTATCCGTTCCTTGAATGCCTACATTGTACAGACCGGGCCTGGTTGTTCAAAAGCCGATTAACGCTAATCCAGGATTAAAAGTTAATCAAGCTTTTAATTTCTCTTGTATAAAAGTGTTTTTCTCTGCTAATGCTTAGTTAAGTTTGAGATTAGTCAAAGTCAAAACAAAAAATATAAACAGAAAACCTCACTGAAAAGTTACAAAACTGAAATCAAAATTCGCGCTAATCCTGGATTAGCTTAATCGTCCTTTAAACAACCCGGCCCTGAACTGTATATCTTTGCTTCGGTTTTGCGTTACGGATCTCTGATTGGTTCGAAAAACTCGCGCTACTTTCTTAACCAATCAGATGCAAACCAATCGAGACTTGGACGCACGCGTTTTCAAGCGCTTTTTGCCGGTTACATTATTTACTTCGAGTTCTGGTTGATTCCTTGCGTTGTTTTCGTCTGTTTTCACGGTTAATTATCCTTGGTAATAGTCCCCTGATATACGCTTCTGTGTTCACTCTTTCTTGATTCTCTACAATCCTGGTCAAACGTCACACTTCACCTTTTCCGCGACAAATGATCCTTGTCTTCGCTCCCCTCGCTCCAATTCGAAATGTTGATTTTCACTGATCCATGCAAACAATATTTCAATATTTCTTGGGGAGGGGCTCGAAAAATTGAGTTATGTTCTCACTTCAAAAGGCTTTAGGATTTTTGGCCAGGTTTGTAGATCTCTCATGGTTACCAGGAGCATATCACCCCGGAGCCTCTATCTGTACTGATTAATGACAACAGCGTAGTTAGACCTTGGGCTATTTTTAGAATCGTTCTCCCGCGAAAAGATTTCCATGTACGTCCGTGGACAATAGTGATAATTCGTAGTAACGACATTCCGCCGTTCTAGTTCTTATTCCACGTTCCTCGCGTCCATTCCTGGTTTTATTTTTAATCTGAAACATGAATGACAACCTCGTCCTCGTGCTCGCAACGGGTGATTTTCGCGGTAAAAGTAATTCTAAAAATAGCTCAAGGTGTAACTACGCCGTGTCATAGGCCCAATAAGGGAGATGGAGGCTCCAGGGTGATATGCTCCTGTGGTTACCAATTGCCATTCATTCACACGTTCAGGCGTTTCCTTCTCACCACCCCCTCCCCCTCTCACCAACCCACCGTCACTGTAATACTTCGTCGCTCAAAGAAGTTGACTTGTGACAAGTCTAAATAAATGCGGCTAATGCCCGCTATATCAACATTATCTAGCGTCATAGATTCGCAATGCGTGCGAAGACGCTAGATTAGTTTATCTATAGGCCCGCAATGCGTGCATAGACGCTATATTAATTGAAATGTCTCCTGGAGTGCAGTGATTGATGAAATGATGGTTCGTATCCTTACTACACAGCAATGCAGACACCGAGGATCTGAAGAAAAATGAAGAAAGCACTAAAACGATGTATGAGCGACTAGAAGACCGCACAGAGACCGACGAAGAACGCGGTGAAGATACCGAAGACATGCGCGATGATGACGCCTTAGCTTGGCGTCACAAGGTATTCTGGGTCATGTACAGCATAGCGGCGAATGTGTCACCCACCATCACGATGTTTTACTATGCACATTTCTTCTCCAGCGAAAAAAACGAAAGTGGTGTTAGCGATCTCACAAAGCATCTGTTTATTAGCATATTCCTTCTCGTGGAGACAGCTATCAGTGGTATTCCAGTGTTCTACGCCCATGTCGTTTACCCGTTGTTGTTTACAGGCAGTTACATGGCGTTCACGGTTATCTTCTGGCAGCTTGAAGGCATAAATCACCGAGGAAAGAAACAAATCTACGAAGGAGTAGAGTATGGCAGCACTCCGGGAGAGTATGTTGCTCTTGGTGCCTTTCTTTTCGCTTCTGCGCAGTTGATTGTTCATCTCGTTTTGTTTGGAGTTTATAAACTGCGTCAGTTTTGTGAAAAGTATACACCAAGTAAATGTTAACCTCGCTATAACGGCACTTGTTTCCCCATCTGAATCATATTTATTGCTGTCAAAAAGCTTTTGAGTAGCGGGAGGGGTTCTTATAAGAGAGAGGACAAGGGCCTTATTTGAGAGAAAAAGGGGAGTTTAAATTGAATAGCCCATATTCAGTGGAGAAGAATATAGCATGCATTTTATTTTGAATAACACAGAAAGTAAGTGTGAAATACATAACCCTTCTCACATGTTGCGCTAATACTAACTGCTTAAACGAGCAATGTATCATATATTAAGGAGTTAAAGTGATAAAAATATGATGAATTAGAAGTGGCAGTTTGGGGAAAAGAATAAATGCTTGCTGATCATATAACGCGCGCTCTGATTGGTTGTGTAGGCGTTTTGATCATATAACGCGCGCTCTGATTGGCTGTGCATGTGTTTGCGTTTTGCATGAGGCTATGTAAAGGTTATGACGTATCATTGCATTTTTTTGTGTCTCTATAGCAATTACTTTTTTTAAAGGGTTTGACGAGGTGCGACAATCAATATAACTTGTACATTTCTGAACTGTTATAAAAATAAACGTAGCGTGAGAAATGTAAGTTTTATCCCGTCAATAAAGGACTGTTCTCGCTGACAGAGCCGAAATAGAGCATTTATTGTAGACTGGATACACATTGGATAAAATGTTTCCCAAGAGAAAAAATATACATCCCAGGAATACTGCTTTCGATTTAATTCTAACAAATGCAGTTAGTTACCTGTATCAAAATTTAGACTAACATCGCGTCCATTCTTCCCAAAGTGAACAAACGAACGAACGAACGAACAAGAACGAGCGAACTAATACATGTACGAACAAACGTGCGTGCGAACGGACGATCGTGCATGCGTATGTGCGAGCGAACGAACGAACGAACGAACGAACATGCATGCGTGCGTGCGTTCTTTCGTGCGTGCATGCGAACGGACGATCGTGCGTGCGTGCGATTGAACGATCGGACGAACGAATGTGCGTGCGTGCGTGTAACAACGTGCGTGCGTGCGAGCGAGCGGGCGACGGACGCATGAACGGACGAACGGACGAGCAAACAGACGGACGGACTTTTATCCCTTGAAAAAGTTTTGAGCCTGGTAATCTTTAGTAAATAGTGGAATTTCGAGATTTCGTAGCATTTCCACTGATCCTTCCGTTGCAATGTAACCCATTAATTTCATCACATCACGGCAATATCGCTCAATTACATTCACATGGCAGGGGTCCGCCAAAAGGCGCCACTTATTAAGAACTTCCAACGAGTTTCTTACCACAGATACAGGATTTCGTTCTTCCTTCTTTAAATCATTAATGCTTGGCTGTGTTATGTTCACAAGCCATTGTTTAGTATTCTCCAGCACCTCGAGTCCTGCGAATTTGTACAAATCGTCTAAAACCTCTAAAGGTTTGACCACCAAGTCTTCATATCGCACCAGGGTAACACGACTGCGAACAGATGGATGGAAATTTTTTACTAGTAGAAGATTCATCTCATTCATTTCACAACGAGAATAAACAAACTGTCTCATCGATGGCTTATCTTTCTGGTCAACTTCCCTGAAAAAGGCCACTTTCCTTGAAGACATTACAACTGGTCTTATATCACGTATCAAATAAATAACTTTGCATTCAATTCCCGCCATTTCACACACCTGGAAGAGCTGCTCAATAGATTGGCCGGGAATTCTTTCCATAAGTAGCTTATAAACAATTGTATCGTGTTGTTCCCTACATGAATGTTCGAGGAATTGTTGTGTAACAGGCAAACAGTATTCCCGTTTCCATCTAGGGTCTGCTTGTTTGTATTTACAAAACGGCGGTGAACTTAACGCTCGGCTATAAAAGCGATAAAACTGACCAATATGTCTTGCTGAATTTTCCACGCTAAAGTCACACTGGAAAATGTGGTCGAGAAGATTCCGCGCAAACTTGTCGTAATAATCCTTGGCCTGTATGTTTCTAATCACGTGCAATGGCTCAAAGACATAAAACACTCGAGGATGTTTGTTAAAAATGTCTGCAAGAAAGGTTGTACCAGATCTACCATGAGCAACAATTAACAAAATCTGTCGCTTTTTCGTCTGAGGCTGCATCGGTTGAGCTGAACCTGAGGCTGTATTTGTTGCACCATCATCGCCATCATCATCATCATCATCATTGTCCCAGTCCAGAGGAGCCGGGCGAGTTGTTGTTAGATCGCGGATCAAGTCAACCTCGTTCCCAGAGTCTCTCATCTTCCCGCCTGGGAACGAGGTTGGGATCAAGCCTCGGCTGTCTCGGCGTGGTGATGTTTCGAGTAAAGCAAAAAGCAAAGCAATGGAAACAAAAGAGAAGAGTAACAGAAGGCTGAAGGTACGCTTAATTTTTGCCCATCCAGCCATTGTACTGTGTTACTCAAATGTACATGTCTCTTGAAAGCATTATGGCAACCATTCCTACAAGGAAATATTTAAAAAAATGAATTATCCTCAAAAACGATGTGTCTTGCTAGATATATTTAAATTTAAGAAACGAATCCGGCGTGTCAAATTTGCATTGATCGGTTTAAATTTTTAATTTCCCATGTTGTATATTATTTTCCGCAAAGAAATTAAGAGATAATTAATAATTTGGGCTTCACTGTCGCTAAAGTTTATTTACCAAAGCCTTTCTCAGTATCAATTATAACCAGGCCGCGGTGAAATCAGCAAATATTATCTGTAAGTGTTACACGAGTAAAGTGGCTTAAAATGTTGTGGGAATAAACTTTCAATTCAAATAGCGCTGTATCTCATTAAAAAATATGATTTCTTGATGCAAAATTTCTTAGTTGAAATTATCTCCACCACCATAAGTAATTTCATGCGTTTTAAAACACTGAGTTTGCAGGACATGTCAATAGATATCTTGTCGATTTCTAACCGTCAAGATCAAAAACCAAAACACTTTTACCTTAAGTAGATATAAAGTTTAATTATTTCTACCAGCCTATATTTAATTAAACTACTTCAGCCCAAAAATACATAAATAAACAATCTTTTCTCAATGCAACTGACAGCAAAAAGGACAACAGTTATAAAAATCGAAAATTCGGGATAAAAAAAAACTAGCCGGCAAACATTCAAGACAGCAAACTCGCCCTTCACAATACTATAGTCCTATTGTGCAAGGCAGATGTTAATTTTCAGTTTAAAGCCGGAGAAGTCAAAAACACTTCAGTGAATAGCGGTAATAGCTGCTTGTAATTACATGAGTTTGGCTCATAATGCCATTATTGAGGCCCTTTGCAGCTGGTAGTCACGTGACCTTGTGCTATAAAGAGCCCACTCAGCCTAGCACTACTCAATTATACGCTTTTACGCTTCTTTGGACAATCTTTGTTTGGCTAATTCTGTAACAGTTCACTCCTGCGAATTCGTACAAGGCCATCCCCATAAAATGCTTTGTTTCCCATCGCCCGACCGACCCAATTTTTTCAAAAAGTAAAAAAAGTTTCTGATTCATTGCCTGCGCCCTTTTCTCGAGTGTTTCCAAGTTTAATATGCTTTGTTTACATCTTAAAGTCACTCTGACATCTAAATTAGCCCAGTAATGACGTCTTCGAACACTCTTCAGAGTGATATCGGCTGGTTGCAAAATGGCGGTCACGGGGAAGATATAATCAAGGCTCGCTTGGAATTATTTATGTATAATTTGTCAATATTTCGTTTCTCGGCTTTTCTTTTCTTTGTTTTTTACCGACCGACCGACCCACTTTCACAGAGAGAGGGCGATGGGAAACAAAACATTTTATGGGGATGGCCCAAATATAAATCTAAGGACCCGGTTCACAATAATGCACTTTCGAAACGCTGCGTTTTTGAAACGCTCCATTTTAACGAAAACGCATCAAAAGCTCTGCGTCCGCACTATCAGATATAACTTGCTAATGTTTTAACCAGAACAGAACATTCTTAGAAAAAATGCAACAAAGTTCAACAGTAACGGTCGTACAAAAAGCGCAGGTTGTTTGTCAGCTGTTTTATACGCTTTGATGGTTGATTGACAACTAGGCGTGAGAATGGCCAGGCTAGGCTCCTTTTATACCAGAACTTCTTCAAGTTTTCAGATGGTGTAGTGCAATATTTATCAAGTACAGTACAATACGAAGTACAATATTTATTAATGATCACAGTTTATAGAAATTATTTGACATCGACAACACGGATTCTTACTAAGTTTTTGCCATGCAATTTTTCTACCTTCTTTCAACAGTGGCATAAATTACCGCCAACTGGTCTAAACTAAAAGAGCAGCTATAAATTGAGTGAGCAGTGAAAACCTTAAAATATCACAAGTGTAAATTTGATATTTAATATGACTTCATTCTACAGTGGAAGCTCCCGTAAGCGGACGCTGGCCGCTTACGGGAATGTGTAAATACAGAGTTTGTATGAGCTATAGAGTTTTGTCAAGGCGGCCGTAAGTAGAGCACTAAGTCTTGCGAGATTGCCCGCTCAGAGAACTATAAAAGCTAATTTGGATACTATTATGACAGATTATTTCTATTCTGATCTTGAGAGTAAGAGACATAAAAACAGGTGTAAAATCACCGAGGTGATATATACAACGTCAAGGGAATGAGATTTACAGGACAATGAAAAGTTCTATTCAAGCAGTGAACAGTCGATTTGCATTCATATGTTGACGTACTTAATTCTTCATTTTTTTGTTTTCGCCGACAATTTACTAAAATCGATTCCACATTAGTATTAAAATATCAATTTATCCATCTACAAAACAAAAATCAATCTTGTTTGCTATGATTTTTAAGAAAAAAAGATTACTTATTCTTCAACTCAAAATCAATAAATACATAAAATACTACTTTTGATTGTAAGTGCATTCGTTATTTGACATTTTGCATGACACTTTCTCGCGACGTTTTAATGGCATGAATTTATTCTTCTCTTTCCGACTTAATTTTAAAATTTTGTATTTAAAAACACACAAAATACATTTGCCATTTTACTGCACCCGACCACAAATCCTGATGAAAAAAATCCTATTCAGAAAGCTGCAGGGATTTTTACCCAACTAATTATGGTTGCGTAGGAAATTTTGAAGTTTGGATTGTTGGCATGAAAGAAAATCTCTAATATTTGTTGAGCGTTGAGAAATCTAACATACGTTTTTATTTTTAAAGGAGATGAGGAACTTTTTCTTTCAATTAAAAGAGTGTTAAGGAGTAGCAGATGGTTACCATATCACACTAGATTTGCTTTGTGTGAAGATTGATATATGATCAGGCGCTCAGAGTATTGTTAATTCAACAACAAAATAATCTTTTACTTACATCTATCCTTCAAAGGAACCCACGATCTCTCGGTTTATAAACACCAAGTTTACAACAGCAACGTCGTGAAATTTTCAGTCTTGCGTGTGTCGTGGCCGAAATGTTCCGTATTCATTGTTTATTTTTGAGAAAATAAAAGCTTTCCAGTATTTATCTTTTCATTGGCTGGTTGAGTGTAACAGGCGTGCGGTGAACCGCTCACGCTATTGACCAATCAAATCACCGCACCTATCGAGCAATGGCTTTTTTCCCCGCCGTGAAAAAAGGTTCTTTTAGACGAGGAACAACCGGGGATATTTAACTGAAAAAAAATAATTGGAGAAATACTGGATCCCTGCCTGAGCAAAAAATTGGATCTTCGGATCATTAACGTGAGATAAATTTTTAATTTCCTACATTCGTGTTACTGTTGTTAAAAGACATCACGAAACATATTTGTTCAAATGAAATATTGCGCACTGTTTTTGGCCATATGGTTAATTGTTCTGCTTTATACAAAACAAATATTGGGTTCAATTCAAAGCTCGTTAGATTTCACACAAAACATGAACATAATGTTCTACGCTAATAAAATACTCTAAGCATTATTTGAAATATTTTTTTGCTCCGGATAAAACTGCACCTACTGTCGAAGCTCTCTGAGCGGATACGGTAACGGCGGACAGCTCTAGTTACGGTCGCCTTGACAAAACCCTGTTTGAACTCTAGCTCATACAAAGTCTGTATTTATACATTCCCGTAAGCGGCCAGCTCCAGTTGTGGACACTTTTTCTGCTTCCCGAGGATGTCCGCTTACGGGAGCTTCGCCTGTACTTCATTTTCCTTCCCCAGCTCAAATTTGTACGCCGTACGGACCTATTTTTAATTAGGTCTCCTTCACATAACAACATGAATATCACGACACAAAGAAAAGATCAATTTTTTTCCTTATTTCATTATCTTATTCTAATTGAGCAAAGAAGCGAGCTATTCAGTTATAGTATTCTCGTTAGCGAACTGTATTTGACAATATCGTGTTAATTTCTTATCGTTACAATATAATTTATTTCTTAGGCCATCCCCATAAAATGTTTTGTTTCCCATCGCCCTCTCTCTCGTGAAAGTGGGTCGGTCGGTCGGTCGATAAAAAGAAAAAAAAAAGAAAGAAAAGCCGAGAAACGAAATATTGACAAATTATACATAAATAATTCCAAGCGAGTCTTGATTATATCTTCCCGTGACCACCATTTTGCAACGAGCCGATATCACTCGAAAAGTGTTCGAAGACGTCATTACTGGGCTGATTTAGATGTCAGAGTGACTTTAAAGATGTAAACAAAGCATATTAAACTTGGAAACACCCGAGAAAAGGGCGCAGGAAATGAATCAGAAACTTTTTTTTTTACCGTTTTGAAAAAATTGGGTCGGTCGGGCGATGGGAAACAAAGCATTTTATGGGGATGGCCTGATCGATATCGTTTAAGTTTGCGGCCTGGAATTCGTATTGCGACTTTTAAAACCAATATTATTATGTTGGATCGCAGATTCTACTAAATATTCTCAGAAAGATGTTAATAGCTATTCGGAAAAAAATTCGCAATTCTCCCAACAGGAGTCGAACGGCGATAACCTTCCGCACACCGGTCGGACACTCTACCACTGAGCTACAGGAGACTCGTGGAAGATTTATGTATAACAAGGCCATAAAACTAAATATTCTCTTAAATATTTTTCATGTAAGCACACAGATTTTGTCTCTTGTCATATTGACAGTGAAACTATAGTTTCAGATTATAGGTCATCCTCGGATACCTGAGGGCAGTTACAATCGGGCACGACGAAGTTACAGATCGGCAAAATCGGAGTGACGAAAGCTAACACGATTTTGCCCGATCCGTAACTTCGTCGCGCCCGACTAACTGCCGCTGGGTCTCCGAGGATGGTGGTGGGTTTTTGCCGGATTTAAATAATTTTTTTGTCAAGTTTCTTACCGAGAAGTACCTTTGCTGAAAACCTGCCTCTGCTTGATTCAAGCAGGCTTATGGTCCCGAACATTGAATCAGTCTTGTAACAGCCCGCGCCGCCGGATACATCTGCAGTCAGCAAAGACTGTGTTGTAAGATCCAGAGCTTGTTTTTTAAACCGGTCCTCTCCGAAAGGTTCTCTACGATGACATCACTGAATTGTTCAAAGTAGAGAACTGACGACAATTATGTATTGTTATGCACTCTCAGTACTGATCAAGCGATTCTTTTCAATGACACATACTTGCAGAGTATATTCAACAACTCCTATTGAATAAATGCCCAAGGCGTTATAGGAAGAAGTGGGTTTTTTATTTCAGAATATCCAGAGTTCTTATCCAACAACTCAGTAGTCACTGTATAATACATATAACACGCAAAACGAGTACTGAAAGTAGTTAAATATATCTGAAAGTAGTTAAATATATAATCTTCGTGGCTCAAGCACAAGATTGCAGGACTTGCAGCATCCTCGATCATTTACGTATATAGCCGGCACTTTATGGAACACACTACCCGTTAAAAATAAGAGAATCCAAAGACATAACAACTTTCAAACGGTCATTACGAGCGCATACTTTTTAGATCTGTAGTGTGAGGAAATTTTAAATTGATTCGATCTTGCGAGGAAAGGGAGGGTAACGTTAGTCTGAATGATATTTTTAGTCATTTTATAATATTTTATCATGGAAGATACGATATAGAAAAAGTTTTTAATATTTTATATTTAATGTATGTTATAATTTTTACCATTTTACTTATTTATAATTTCACGTTCACGTTTTAACGAGCTTCTTTTAGCTCAGTAATACGTGGTTAAATAAAGTATCTATCTAAATATCCCGCGATATTGTATAGCCGTGGGCTCGTCAATATCTCTAATAAAATATATTTATAAAGATAATTTATGCGTGTCTTAATCGACTTTTTGTCTTCCTTTTTTGAATTAAACGTTCCCTCGGTAATTGGTAACTCTTGTGTTAATGGATCTTACTCTTTATTTGCTAACACTATTCATGTACTTTCGCATTTGGTAGAACAACATTTGATCTGACAAGTAGTGTGTAATCTTGATCCCGTCCTTGTCGTCCTTCGCTATTTACGCAACCATAACATATCGCAGCATCTCAAAGAGCGACAACAAAGTATTGGTCGTATGCAGTTGTGGACTAAGATGAGATCAAAAACATAAACGCACTGAAATAACTCTTATCTCAATGACGCCAGAAACGAGAACTAACGATATTTCTGCGGGATGCATTTATCGAATTTCCCCTTCAAGAAAATCGATCTTTTACAATGATTTGTCGGGACAAATGCATCCATTCTCGGCAAACGCGCGGGACGTTTGATGAAATTTTAAGAGGTTTAAAGAAGGGATAGAAGAAATAAAATTATTTTTGGAACACCAACAGACAGTTGATACCCACGCGGGTGCTCTTGCGTGGTTATCAACTCGGGTGTCAATCTACTAATTTTTAACTTCAAATTCTAATTTTAAAATTACATCAAATCTTCAATATTTCTTATTTCCCTAAATTTTACAACTCCTTTGAGAAAAACTATTTCCTCCCAAACATACCCAAAAATCACCGAAAATTTACAAAATACCCCATAACATAGATTCATGGGATGAGCATAGAGTTTTTGGATTGCTTGAAACGTGAACGAGATATTTTTTCCATTTAACCCATGTTAAGTCGCGGAAAATGGCATTCAGGTTAAGTCCCGCCTTAAACCGTCAGATATATAAAAGAAAAAAGGTTTTTAAAACAGTTTTATTTGTACACTGTTTAAAAAAAGGAAATCGGCGAAATTTAATTCGTGGGCGGCCCATCTTATAAGTCTGGGCTTAGTTGTTCGAAAGTCGATTTACGCTCATATCAGGTAAGGGAGGAGAGCGCTCAGGGAACCAATCAAAATGCTCCTTTTCATCATGAACCAGAGCGCTCAGGGAACCAATCAGAATGCTCCTTTTCATCATGGACTAGAGCGCTCAGGGACCAATCAGAATGCTCCTTTTAATCATGAACCAGAGTGCTCAGGGAACCAATCAGAATGCTCCTTTTCATCATGACCAGAGCGCTCAGGGAACCAATCAGAATGCTTCTTTTAATCATGAACCAGAGCGCTCAGGGAACCAATCAGAATGCTCCTTTTCATCATGAACCAGTTTGAACACCATCTTTATTCTTGACTTCTGTTCATTTAGACTCTTGTCATTTAGACAGGAGGCCATTTTTTTCGCTCTCGAATTTCCCCTTCTTTTCACTTGACAGATGCTATGGACTGCTCGCGGTTTATTTGTCATTGTACAAAGACCACAAACTAATCCTGGCATCTTTTCCTCCAGCAGCCAATAACTGTCCATAGTTAGGCAAGTCCTCAGAAAATCCACCGCGCTTATAGTGTCTGTATGGTAACTGAGATAGGCCAGGGGGGTGAACTTTCTCCAGCCATAAATTCTTAACCTGTGAATATAAAACATTAAAGGAGCTGTCATGATATTTTAAGTCATTTTTGCGAGAGTACAAAATCACCTTCAAACTGAAGAAAGCCTCAAAATAATAGTTTACTAAGGTAGAAAAACACCAAAGAGGTGATAATAAACCAAACAGGAACAAGGATGGTTGAGGATGGAGAAGATTACTCATTAAGACAGATTGCGAACGGCGAACTTGAAAAAATTGGCAATTTTTTTCAAGATGTGCCATCTGTGACGTAGCTCCTTTAAAGAAACAGTCATATTGCGATTTTAAAAGAAATTCATTTTCAAATCAAATGATAACTGACATAACTGGCTAGGCTAGTTTTTACATGTAAGGACTACACTATCGTTTTTATTATTAGTTATTTTTATTTCCTTCTGATCGAGGCTCTGACATCACGTTACTCGAACTGACCAATCAGGTAGCGCTCTTAAAATAGCTCAGCTATGGACTGAAAGTAAAATAGATTTCAACAAATTATCATTGGAAGAGCTCCTCTTAGATCATACTCTCTTGTTGGGACGAAACAAGTCACATGATACATAGGTCCGCAAAGCGTGTCAAAGGTACGGATACTACACGAAGGTGAACAATGAACAGTAAAAAATCTTACCTTCCATCCCATCCACCAGTAGCCAATATTTTACAATCGTTTCGTATCTTGACCGAAGCAACACCAGGATTCTTGAGTCCAATTTGTTTATCCATTGACAAGGTGCACTAGTATACAAATGAAGGCAAACAGTACCAAGATCAATATATCAACTCTCCTTATTAATTTTCATGCATTTCTTTAATGTTAGTTTTGAGAATGTGGTGGTATATCAAGGTACTATCACCTGGTTGATGTTTTTCTATATTCTCATCACCTGTCTGCTTGACAAAAGAAAGATAATGTAATAATAAATTCATGTTGATTCTCTTTGGTTAAACGCACAGTAAAAGAAAGAAATATAACTCTTTCATTCTACAACTAAAAAGTTGTTCATGAATCCAAAAAGCTTCAATTACACCAATCCTTTACACTGAGTTCTTTCTCAAGTTGAGTTACTTCACAGATTTTCATAACTAACCCCCCCCCCCCCCCCCCCCCCCACCTCAACCTTCTCCCATTACAGACATTCATCTCCTCGTTAAAAAAGCACTTAGAATCAAGGCAAACATCTAGGGCTTAATAGCATAGCACAAAGCAATTAGTTAGAGTTTCACATGACTCTTTACAATCATGGACATACCTGGGGTGTTATTGATGACACACATAATTTGTCGTCTGCTGAGCCTGACACTATTTTAAGATTTTCTTTGTCTACATCAATACAGAGAACTGAAATAAACAAAAAGGTCAACAAAGATGGTTTAAGATGATGAGTACTGACAGACATCCCGGCGTCTACCACTATGAACAATAAAGTTGGCGTTTATTACCTGACTCAGAGTGAGTGAGACTTGTACTTAGCACTTTTGCTGTCATAATATCCCACAGTACAAGCTGACCATTTTCATACCCTGCGACCAAGAGAGGTTTGTCTGTTGCTGGATTTGTTATCATGGACAAACACATGCACATTCCTGACAACAGAAGGGAGGAGACAAATATTTGTTAAAGTTACTGTGAAGGAAACTTTTAACAGTATTGCACAAGTTCTGCAATTGGCATAAAATTAGTGATGTAACCAAAATAAGTCAAAGTTTTATTTCAAAGAATATTGCTAAATTATGCAAACAACATTTGGACTGTTGGTGATCTTTCAGGAACAATCATGGAAACTCCCCTGCCTCATCCCCAGGCACAATTGGATTTTGTCGGTAAAGAGCAGGAAAACAGGGAGTGTGGGGCTTGATGGGAAGGAGGTGAACTGTACAAGCTCCGTAAATTTTTAATTTATTAATTTTTTTCCTGCAAATGATCCCCAACCTGAACCAGAAATGATCCCCAAATTGGACCGCAAAAGGAGCGATGCCTGGGAACGAGGCAGGAAAACATTAGGAAATGACAGGAAACAGCATTACAATGAGATCGTACTTACCCAGGGACTTTTCATTCTCAGGTGTAAGAGAGAACAGGACTTCCTTAGATTCCAAGTCAAGAATATTCACCTGAAGAAAATAATCATTAAAAAAATAAAGCAATATACAAACCTTGCTCAGGCACGTAATGTGTGCAAAGGGCTACAGCTACATAGTTCTCTGCACATATTGCATGCCTATATCTGATGATAGATAATAAATTATTTATTATTGTGACTGAGATTGTGCCTTACCTTGGCCATGACAAACATCTAAAGACAAAGTATTGATTCATTACCTGGGATTGTTTAGATGATGGAAGTGCAATCCAATGGGAATCACATCCTAAAGAGGATAAAAAAATTAAATATTACTAGATCTAGACACGCCACTGCTCACGTCAAATATTATAATATTATACACAGGGCTAAAAATTAACGGTCGCCAGGTCGCCAGTGGCGATTTAAAACTGACCAGGGCGACTAAAAGTTGAGGTTTGATCGCCCGAAGGGCGACTACGATATAAGCTTAGAAAAGTTGCAAAGTACGAAGTTAAAATAAAAATAAAATATGTACCGGTAGTTAAATTGGACTACCTTTCCTTTCTTTTCCTCAACTCTAAGTTCATTGACTTTAGTGGATTTTAGTTCTTAACGAGCCGATTTAACAATTTCATGAGTATTTAGATCGATCCGCAAATATATCTGGACGCCATTTTGATTTGTTATTGCCACATGACTCCAGTCTTACCCAGAGTTCTATGCGGCACGTTTTCGAGTCTCGCATGTTTATCGTCAACATACTTCTCGCCAGGTTTTGGCATAGAAATTCTGATGTAAAACCCACAGAATGTGGAGATTTCTCCAAGGATGTGAGCCGCTGCCGTCCAAAAAAAACTAAAACCAAGGAAGATGCCGTAGAAAGTAGCAAAAACTACGAAAGACGAAAAGGAAACAGGAATTTCAGAAAAGCTGGACTCAGGGGAGGCCGTGGTTTGTTGTCCAAGATAACGCGTTTTGCTCCCTTTGTAAAGAGGCGGCAGTATTAAACCGTTTATTCAAGTAAATATGTTTTTTTTTTAATCAACTTGAGGAAAATAAGGGCCACTTTAATTTGGCCTGGGCCACTAAGAATTCAAGGAAACTGGCCCGACTGGCCACCAAGCACTGGAGTTAATTTTTAGCCCTGTATACATAATTATGGTATTTGAAAAATTAATTATAATATTTATTTCTGGCATAATAACATATGCAGGATATCACCTGTAGTTGTTCCAATATAACCTGCGATCAGGCACTCTGACTCCCCAAGGCTAGAGGAGGGCCTGATCGCAGGTTACTTCCACTAGGACCTAGACATACAAACTGCTGTTAAAGTTGAAGCAGTAATTTCAGATACCTCTTGATAAAATACAAAACTTGCAAAATCCAAGGAAAGGTGCTGGTAGACTGGACACCACTTCAGATCTGCCTTCAGAGCACTCCCATGTTCTTACATACCCATCCCGGCCATGGCTGTAACAATAAAGACAGAATTCTTGGAATGGCATAATGATTTCCACCAATTGATACACTCTGCTGATCGATGCATCGTCATTCCTTTAGACCTCCCGGGGGGCATAGGACATCAACCACCCCCAGTGGCGCACCAGGTTGCTTCCCAGGAATCATCAATCCTTGTGTGGCCTGCTGGGTTTGGCCCACTGGCTTCATTATTGATCTTGTGGGATGACTTACTCGAATCTGATCCTCACAATTTTCAATACTGATTTGGTTTCTGTAGCATGCTATTATTTTATGGGGTATTGTTGCTATTCACCTTACCCCCAACCTGGAGGACTGAATTGCACTGATCTACAAAATATATATTAGCCATCATTATCCAGTACCTGATTACTTTTCCACAAGGACGGAAATCTGCAGCGAGGATACTGTGCCCATCGTGACCATCCAAAGTTAGTTCTGTTCTTTTCGTCTTAAGGTTCCACAGGTTAATAGTCCCTTTAACAGACCTATCAAATCACAGCTAATTGTTGTGAATAACTTGTCTTATAAACATAATCTGGGAAAACAAGATTGAACTTTTAAAATTCTTAAATTCTGAAGAGTGACATTTAACATTTCATTTTCTCTGTGACACAAGCTACTCGTTATTAAAATATTTCCGAGGTCTCCCAACATTAGTCAAACCTATGACCTTCCGCACACCGGTCGGACGCTCTACCACTGAGCTACAGAAGACTGGGTGGGAGCTAATTGGGACGTTCCATTTTTAAACCGAACCCCCCCTATGGATGAGTCAGATTCCTACAGCCCCAATATTTTGTCGGAATCCTTTGAAAAATCTTTCCTACCCCCCTAATTTCTTGTCGGTTTCTTTGAAAAAAGATTCCTACTAGTCTTACTCCAACGAACCTCATCCATAGGGGGGGTTCGGATTAAAAATGGAACGTCCCTATAGCTAGGCCGGTGCGCAGAAGGTCATTCTGGTTCGACTACTGTTGGGAGAACTCGGAATGTTTTTTACATACCCAGAGAGTAAAAGTCCGTCTTCTCTCGCAGACTTCGGTGCAAACTTGAGGACATTTATAGCTGCTTCTGCTCCACGTAAAACATAAATAGGGTCCGGAGGGCTTCTGTTCGCCATAATTTTTGCATCTTTTCGTTCCACAGTGCCACAAAATTCGAAAAAGTTATTTTCTCCCAGGCGTTACTGACCGAAATGAGCGGGAATGGAATCGAGTTACACCGCTGATCAGTAGTATTGTTGGCGCAATCAAAATGGCGGATAAGGTTAGGGCGTGCAGGTGGGATTTCTGCTTTTGTCCTTGAAGTTTTCTTATTTTGTTTTCTTTATTTTGTTTTGTAAGCGATGTTACTTAAAGGGCTTTCCCCAAGCTTTTAGTTTCGAGTTTTGTGGGGGAAAAAACGATCGCACATTGAATTGAAATTCGCGTGACCTGTGCGCGCGCGTCAACAGCTGACAACAGAAGGCACGTTTCATGCAAACGAATTTTCATTTTGAACGATCGGTTTGTTATTTCGCGTCATCGGCACTTGCAGTTGACAATCAAGGGTTGACAATTAGTGAAATTACTTACAGTCGATGCCGACTATTATAGCATCGAAAGCTATCGACCGAAAGAAAATAAGAGCTGTTTTCGAGAACAAGCTAATCTGGCCAAAAATGCAAAATGATACGGAGCAACTATGCACCAGTGGTTTGGATGGTTCGCGTCCCTCGTCAGCTCCAGCAACTGCTGAAGAATCGCTTGAAACAATGACGCTACAAGCAGGAAGAGTGCCGTTGAAAAGGAAGTCCGACGATGAACTGGGGAGCGACCCAAAGCGCCGGCCAGTGACAGAGGAAACTCCATGCAGCGAAGAAGCTAGTGCTACTTTGGCGCCGAATGATGTCACAGAAAATACAGGGACAGAGGAAGAAAACAGAGACGGAGGAAAAAACGAGCCCTTTGAACAAGAACGAAGAGTTATCATTAGTATGTATTTTGTTTATTTTTCTCTTCATCATATAAACAATAATGCCTTGAAGGATTTTATACTAAGGTATGACTTAAATTTGAGAGAACCCCTGGATCCAGAATAAAATTTATGTGCTTTTAGGAGAGACCACTTATGAGAGGTTAATTTGAAATGTAGTGTTTATGTGACTGCCTGTAGGTTTCTTTTTAATAGCAGAGGGTCGTCGGTATAATCAGCTCCCACCTTTAAAATATAGAGTGAATAGTTTGAATGCAGGTAAATTTTCCACAGATGTTCAAAACTGTGGATAAAATAATACCGTAAAATATGTAAAAACGAAATCATTATTATGCATCAAAGAGATGGTACGTGCTCTCTTTAGTAAGCCAAGAAAAGCTGGCAGCTGGTGGTCGCATGACCATGTCAATCAAGGGAACAGGTGCTAGCAAGCTAATGGATCCCAGAAATAAAAAAATGTATAGATTTACATGTATTACCAGAACAGTGAAAATTATTCTTGTGCTGAAAAAATCATACAATAATAAGCTTTTCAAAAGTGCAAAGCTAAACAAAGTTTGTATAGACCAAGCTGCAACTGTTTCGTTTGTTTGGTGACTACACTTTATGAAAAGATCTCCCACTAAATTGGTTATCAAGACAGGGTTTCAACTTAGTTTTTGCCCTTTGCACTTGTCTCCTGTGAAGTACAGTGTTTTAAGATGTTTATTTTATACATTTGAATATTTTTTTTTTCTTTTAGTGAAGGGTAATCTTCCAAAATTAGCATTACCAGATGGCTGGATAGCGCTTAATCACCGAAGTGGTGGAATCATTTATCTTCATAAACCAACTAGAGTTTGCACGTGGTCTCGTCCTTATCACATTGGAGGTGGAAGTGTCAGGGTAACTTTTTATTTTCCCTTTCAAACATTTTATAGGATCATGGAATGGTCTGCCATAAGCATTTGGGTTTAAGTTTTGTTTTCTAGTCTGTGTAAACATGTGCCAACTTTCACGCATTATGTGTGACTGTCACGCCTGCAGATTAAAAACATCGATCTCGCGCAAACAGGCCAATTTCTCATGCCTGACTCACAAATCCAGACTTTGGAAATCGTCATAACATCATCGGAAATCCAGGTACTCTGAAGATGAAAATCTGACACACTTGACTCGGAAAAGTTGGCAGTTGACAGGTATATGACTCTAGTATGGGAGGTGTGACCATGATGAGCTGTGGTACCTTTCAGGGCTGAGAGTTCAAGCCCAGGCCATGGTCATTGGATGGAGGCACTGCAAGAGTAAATAAAGTTAAACGCTTGCATGTATAAATGGGCGAATTATTGGGGCAACCTGGGAAATATCAATATGGGAGAGTAACCGTCACTACCTTCCAGGGGAGGGGGACTTGTAGCAGTACTCTTAAGCCTGGTTTCCATATGATCGCAACGATCGCTGCAATCGTTGCGACTGCGATCGTTGCGATCATATGGAAACCAGGCTTTAATGGCTTCATGCTACAGTAACTAGGGCTTAAAGCATTAACTATATAGGCCATTTAGTTTGCAAGTAGAGTAGAGTAAATCTTTATTTAAGCAGGGTGGCCCATTCAGCTCTAGGCTGGTATCCATAGGGGCCCTGTGTCTAAAAAATACATTATATTACAATTTAAGAAGAATTTAGCAAGACTTTATCTTTTTATCTATACCGCAGCAAGACTTTATCTTTTTATCTATACCGCAGTGCATGAATAGTAGCAACTTCATTGTGCCACTAGATCTAGTACACAGATCTGTTAATGTGGGCCTGATGTACACTTTATCGAATAACTGTTATAAAATAACTTGTGATATTTGGTAATAATAACATTAAGTAATATTACTACCCACCTTTCACTTTTCTGCAACTTGCGCTTGCCTTAAAACTGCCACTGGTAGGTCTTTACTGCCTACGGGTAGCATTTTTAGTCACATGCAAGGAGCAAATATGGAGTGAAAAGGTTTGGAGGCCAAATTCCACCTAGATAGACAAGTCAAAGTTGAGGCCCCAGTTGTTTAAAAGACTGAATAACACTATCAACCAGATAAATCACTATCGAGTGGTTAGCACAGTAAGTGTTGATTTTCTAACACTTAGCCACTGGATCAGTTGGGGAACAAGTGCCAGTTGATAGCAAAATATTGCCTCTAAGATGGGATTGAACCTGCGGTGTTCGTCCCCAAAGTTGCTAAGCAACCTGACGTATCTTTATTGCGCTATGTTGGCGCGATTGCTTTCGGAGTACCTGTGAGTGTTCGTGCTAGTTTTTGATTGGATAATAATATAAGAATACATTTTTATTCTTATATTATTGGAAACTCTTTGATTGCTTCAACGCAAATTTGCCAAAAAACTGGCACTTGTTCCCCTGACTGGGATAATGATTTATCCAGTGGATAGCATTATCCACCCTTTGAACAACTGGAGTCAGTTGTAAACACATCAGATCAGATCAGTTTCAGTTTTTCAGTAGATACTAACCTCGTTCCCAGGATCTCGGGCGGGAAGAAGAGAGAACCTGGGCACGAGGTTGCAGTAGATACATTTTGTGGTTTGGTTTAATAAAATAACATTTTGAGGTTGTTCCAGGTTTTGATCATGAGCGTTCTGTATAAACTGGTACCTTTCATGTCATCAGTCTTATTAAAGTCAGTGAATATTGCTCTCATTCAGCGTTGTTACTCTTGAATGTTTGTTTGTTTTTGGGGGGTGGTGGTTTTTCTTTTCTTTTTTTGTGGGGGGGGAGTTTTTTTTTGTGGAGGGGGGGTGGTTTTTCTTCCATAACTGGATGCATAATAAATAATGTCAAAATTATTATATGCTGTCAACTTTCAGAAACATGATGTACCTGTGGCTGCCATTCCATGTCTTCATCAGAAAAGAGGATTGTCCATTGAAAAAGAGAAAATTCAAACTACAAGTTCAGAGAACAGCAGCTCCAGTTCCCTTCCAACAGCAAACCAGGGAGCGTCAATTTTAAATGCGATAAATATGGGTGAGAAGAATGCACCAGAGGGAACTCTAAATGAGGACGCCATTGCAGAAAGCGCGTCTGTTGAAGAAGGACGTGAAATAAGTGGACTGGATGTAATCATGAGCCTAACTGATACATTTGGCGTGACGGAGAAGGATGGCGTGACAGTTGACATGATGGAGAAGGATGGCGCGACAGTTGGCGTGACGGAGAAGGATAGCGTGACAGTTGGCGTGATGGAGAAGGATGGCGTGACATTTGACGTGATGGAGAAGAATGGCATGACAGTTGGCGTGATGGAGAAGGGTGGCGTGACAGTTGGCGTGATGGAGAAGGATGGCGTGACAGTTGGTGTGACGATGAAGAATGGCGTGACAGCAAGGAATGATGCGAGAGTTGTAAATGGTACGATGGAAATAGATGTTGTGACAGAAGGTAATGGTGTGACTGATAGATGTGATGTGACAGACCCAAATAACGTAACGCAACACTCACAAGTTGCAGAGAAGTCTATTTCTTGTAAAAAACAAGACAGTTCAGGAAAGGAGGCTGTTTCCAAAGAAGATCCCATTGGCAATGGTAGCACCTCAGACTTAGTAGCTGCTGGGGTACTGGGTACTTACCTGTCAGCTATATGGGAGTTTGAAGCTCTTACCTGTGATCAAGAACGGAATGCCGTGATCGCCCAACCACAACCTGTAGACACTCTGGAACTGCCGCCATCTTTGGAATGTCAGCCATACTCGGTGAAAGGCACAGAAAACGGGAAACAGCTACTAGCCGGCAAAGAGTGTTTGCTGAATGCTGGCGGGAAAACACCAGTGGCAATCTTACACGAATACTGTCAGCGGGTGATGAAGACAAAACCGGTCTATCTGTCCAGTGAATGTGAGAATGCGGACACGCCCTTTTTGGCCGAGGTGCAGATAGGTGAAATAAAATATGGGTCAGGAATCGGCTCGAGTAAGAAACTTGCCCGACAGATCGCTGCTGAAGGCACTCTGGAGGTGCTGTTGCCTGGTGTTTACAAGAAAGTACGTGATTACCAGATTTCAGAAGAAGAGATACAGGTAAGATTTTTGGTAGACGTTTTTGGAAGTTCGAGGGTGCTTCTTCTTGCTTTGTTAGAAAATTTAACAGTTGTTCATTCTTTTTTCTCACATGGGCCGCACAGTCCTGTTGACTGAGTTAAGGTTTGTTATTACCTCGTTCGTTGATGGTGAAATCTCGTCTCCGAGACAGGACTGTCACCTCCCCTGTCTTGCGCTCCGCATCTGCGTTTTTGATCATAAATAGCCCTTTTCACGGTTAACTAGTGATATTTGCATAACAATACACTAGAACATAGAAGCGAGGCAATTTCGGGCACAAGCTGCAAAACATCGTGTTTTTCTTGAGCTCCTTCAACTCTTTTGAATAAAAACAGTTTTAAAATGTAGAAAAACTACAATTCTTTTAGTTTACGTTTTTATAAAAAATTGTAAAACGACTTTTCTCTATTAATTAAGAGTAGATTCGCATAAGCAACAGGGGAGATCGGGTTACGATCTTTACCGCAAACTTTAACTAAAACAGTTGTATATTTAGTTATTCTCCGTTTTAAAAAACTATTTTTTACACTAACATAGTTCAAGGAACTCAAGAAAATCACGATGTTTTGCAGCTTGTGCCCGAAATTGCCTCGCTTCTATGTTTAACTGTATTGTTATGCAAATATTTCAGGTTAACCGTGAAAAGGGCTATTGCACAAAACTTTGTTGTCTTTTGTTCCTTCGTTTGTTTATTTGTTTATTTATTTTGTTGTTCATTATTGCAGTTTTTTGACAAAGTCGACATCTTGGATCCTCGGATTCCAGAGTTTTGTTCAAAGACAACCCTCCCCAATCCATCACAAATCCTCGAGGAGTGTTTAAAGAGGTGAGCTGAGGATGCTTTGTATTATTTTGCTGTAGATCCCCACTACCTGTCCACTGCAAAAAATTTCGTAAAGGAGCTACGTCACGGCTGCCGCATCTTGAAAAAAATGGCCAATTTTTCAAGTTTGCCATTCGCAATCCGTCTTAATCTTCTCCATCCTCAACCATCCTTGTTCCTGTTTGGTTTATTGTCACCTATTTGGTGTTTTTCTACCTTAGTAAACTATTATTCTGAGGCTTTCTTTAGTTTGAAGGTGATTTTGCACTTCGCAAAAATGACTTAAAATATCGTGACATAGCTCCTTTAATGAAACAGCACAACAGTTTCCTCAGTTTTCTTCTGATAGTTTGTTCTTTCTTATTATTCCCTGCGTTTCTTTGTTGTAGAAACCAAGGCATTTGTTCATCTCCGATCCAGTTCACGACTCTATGCGGACAGGACAGAAGTCTGTCATTTCACATAACATGCGGCAAACACACAGCAACGGTAAGGAGTCCTTCTTGTTGATCAGTGATGATCAAAAGGAATTCACAAGTCCCGTTAGGTAGAATAAAAAAAAACAGGACGTTGTAGGTCACAATCTCAGTTCTTTCTGCGTTACCATTGTCAGCAGCAATTTTCTAGATGAGAGACCCTGGGAACGAGGTTGGTACGGCTTTCTCCCAGGCCTTCACGGTCAATTCATTTTGGTGACGTATCCGAGACGAACTCGCTTTTTTCGCTTGGACCACGTGACCCGAAGCGGATTGACCGCGGCGAAATATAGAGGTCTAGGAACTAGGGAAGTCTGGTCCTTAGACTGCTTTATTTTTTTCTCGGTGCAGAGAATCTTCACCCCGATTAAAATAATCATGTAGCTCCCGGCTGGATATATTGGAATTAGCTTTGTCATAATGTGTCATGCTGTAACTTGTATTTTAATTTCTTAGGGTCCTTGTAAAAACAAACGCATTGGCAAGCAGCTCGCCTCACAACAAATCCTCAAGGTATTATTAATAAAACTAGTTTGGCCGTAAAAGACCATAATAAAAACAATTTTATACCAGGGTCACCTTCTCTGCCTTATTAGTCTTTGTGGTATTTAATTATTCATTGCCCAGTTTTGCAGCAGTATTTGAGATATGTGGGTTTTTTTTTTTTTTTTTTTTGTAGAAACTCCATCCTCATCTCGAAAAGTGGGGAGCGCTGATTCGAATCTACTGTGACAGACCTACGGGCTCGATAAAAAGGTAACGCCAGGGTTCGTTCGAAAGCCGATTAACGTTAATCCAGGATTAAAGATTAATTGAGGTTTAAATTTCTCTTGTATAAAAGTGTCTTTCACTGCTAAATTTTTGTAGAGTTTGAGATTACTCAAAGTCAAAACTGAAGGACAAAAAATATAAACAAAAATCTCGCTTAAAAGTTACAAAACTGAAATCAATATTCACGCTAATCCTGGATTTGCTTAATCGTCCTTTGAACAACCGGCCAGAAGTCCAAACTAAACTAAAGAAAGAAGATAGTCACCACAAAATGAGTGTGCTAAATTTGCACAATGATAGAAATTTGTTGTCAGGCTAGACTGGTTTTCAATTGAGTGTCGTAAAACCAAAATCAAAGCAGTTACAATGACCAGTCAATCACAACAAACGTAAACAACAGAACGAACCAATGAGAACTCAAAGCAAATACGCGTGACCGGCGCCAAGCGCGGGAAAACGCGTGTGACCAAGTCGCGATTGGTTTTGGTTTTACACCTGATTGGTTGACTATGTGGCGCGCGTTTTTTTTTTTTAACCAATCACAAAGCGTAGTAAATCAAAACCAAAACAATTGGTTAAAACCACTCTAATACTATGAGGTCAAGTATTTGATGACTTATCTATTTGTCTGTTTGCTGTTTTTGTTTTAGTACAAGAAAGATGACAGTACATCTACCAGTGAGCGAGAAGAATACAGCTCCAATATGCTGCAGAATAAACGATTTGCTTGCGCGTCTCAAAAGCGAAATGAGAAAACTTCATTTTGAGGTTTGTTTCTAAATCATTTCTTAACATTGTCTCCACTCAACCACACAGGCAACCGAAACTCAACTTAAAGGCCGTGGCAAACGAGGAAACATTGTTGCGGAAACATTGTTGCGGACGCAAATGTTTCGGCGAGCAAACGGGGAAACATTTGTTGCGGACGCAAAATGTTTCTGAAAGAATTCAGAAACATTTTTTGCGTCAAATGTTGCGTGCGCGGGCAAACGGGGAAACATTTGCGTCCGCAACAATGTTTCCGCAACAATGTTTCCTCGTTTGCCACGGCCTTAACACAGGCGACCCTTACTCAACTAGACAAGCCCCTACACTTTACATAGACGACCCTTTCTTCTGTGACCCACATGTGTAAGACGCGTTATCGCGGTGACCCTGATGCCAACCCGGCGCCATAGAACAGTCGGGGAACAAGTGCTGTCCCGGCGTATTTGCTAAAAACTGTTATTGAAGCAATTCCATACTGCAACAACATTTTTGCAAAATTTCAAAGATTTCCGAGCCAAACTTGAAACTTTGAAAAACTGCTGAAAACTGACAGCCTGTTATTTTTTCAAAAATCCATATTGTAATCCATTTCCATCCTCGCTGTCGTTAGTCATCCTCACTTGCTAATGGGTTCCTGTCATTTGTCGAGTGTTATTCTACAGAATCAAACCATTATTGTTCAGCTTCCTGTGATCTAGATATGTTTGTGAGCTTCCCAAAATCATGCTAAAATCAGGACAGTGTCCCTTTAAGTTTTCAGTATCGGTTCTCATTGTTTGTTTGTTTGTTTGTTTGTTTGTTTGTTTATTTCTTTCTTTACTACTTTGCAGGTCAAGCAAACGAAAAGAATGGACGGCACAAATAACACGACGAAGCCAGTGTTCACCGTGGATCTCTAAACACGGAATAATTTATTATATAGCGGGGCTATCGTCAGCGATCAGTGAGCGATCGGATCCAAATGTCTTTAACAAAGCTATGGAATAGCTGTAGTCAAATTAGTTTTCTCAAAAACATAGTTGTAATACAGATAAATTTGAGCACATAAAATGTCTCTAGCAAAGCTAAGACGTACCAGTAAAATATTAAAATTGATTTTGTGATAAACAAATGTATTTATATACGAATAAAATCTGACCACTGAAAGTGTCTTTGGCAAATATATATGAGTTAAGTTATTCGTCTTTCTTTATTCCTTACGTTTTTAGTTTAAAATCATTCTTAAAATCCAGTTTTATCGAAGTCCAAGGTTAATCTGTTTCCCATGGTTTCTCTTCCTCCCGCGGCTCGTCGTAAGGACGACGAGAACGATTAAGAGGACCCTGGGAACGAGGTTGTTCCTGATAGCCGCACCGGAGCCTGAGTCTGCCGGACGAGGGAAGTTGCTAAGTAAACACGACCTATCGTCATTTCGGAAAGCTGACGTCACAACCTTCAGAGTGCTCGTGCTATTTTCTGATTGGACAATAAGAAACTGTGTAAACTCAAAACGTACTCGTTTCCATCACTTGATCGTTGTTTGGTTCCGTTATACCAGAGAAGTCGACTCGGAAAAGTGTCTCAACGTGTTTCTTACCAGAGGTGTCTACAACCTGCACTCTGTTTCTATGGCGACAGCATAGCATGCTCCGTATACCCCTCCTAAACCCATCCATGTACCAAGTGTACAAAAGTGGGTCAGCGGCTGCGTTCAGGAGAATTAACAGAACCGTTACGATATAAGTTGTTGAACCATAATAAAATCCGGGAACATAGAAAATCAGTAAGTACAGCACATAGTTGGGCGTCCAACACAACGTGTGCACCAGTGTTACAATAATTAGCATGATAGTAACGCGCTTGCGTGACTTGAGTCGCGCAAGTTGAACCGAACTTGTGATCGCATCTTCGTTGCGCCACAATTTATAAATGATTCTTAAATACAATAGCGTCATCGTGATGATAGGAACCATGCAATTGGCGGCAAAAACAAATGCCACGTGACCTTGCTTTGGATACCATGTCGGCCAGTTCTCCACACAGAAATCTTTCCGTGGGTCGTAAACAATGGCGGATATACTCGGTGCTGTTAGCACACAAGCGAAGCCCCAACTTAACGCCATTATCCAAAGAACGCGGTTCTTGTTTAACCGGAAGTTACTCCTCAGCGGATGTACCACGGCGAAATAACGCGCTATGGCGATAGCGATTAGTAAGATCCCGGATGAGGCCGCGCTCAGCCAGATGAACACGCCACCGGTGATGAACTTGCACAGATAGTTCCCGGATGTACCTATGGTTAGTGAAGACGAGAAAAATACGAAATATAATTGAACCTCTATAACGGCTAACGTGGGCGGTTTAGAGAGGTGGTTGTTGTTGAGAGATATAGGGAGGTTATATAGGCCGTTATAGGGAGGTTTTAATCAGAGTAAAGTGTATTGATTGGTGCACGGTCGGGATGAAAAATCCTGGCCGTTGTAGAGTTCTTTTTTTTTAAACTTAACAATTCAGGAAAAAAAATTGCAGTGCGCCCGATATGGGACTTGAACCCATGACCCTCAGATTAAAAGTCTGATGCTCTACCGACTGAGCTAACCGGGCTCACTTACTTATAACCGAGCTTGTTCTTTACATTGGTAAGCAACCTCTGTCTACCAAATATATTGTCCTAAATTGCCTGAGCAAACAGATGTCTCTGTTTTTTCCCCGCTTGACGTAGCTCTTAAAAGATCCATTTAGTATCTCTGATTGGTTGTTGCTCGATTTGGAATTTTCGCGCGTAAATAACAACCAATCAGAGATACTACACTCATCTCTGAAGAATTACATCATCTGTATGGAATTGTCTCCGGCGGCGGGGGAAGGTTATTGTTACGTACAACTCCTTACTTTTAAAGTCTTTTATGATAAATTTCGTTCTTCAAAAATTTGACTAGTCAAATTACAGTTCTGGTTATCTTTCCTAAATCTTAACCTAAGTAAGGCGTACCGTTATAACAGTAATTCTGGGGTTTCCTTCCATTTTTCAAACGTACGTTCTTTCTGTCGGGGGAACAAGTACCAGTTGATGACGAAATCCCACCTCCGAGACGGGACGAGACCGGTACGCTTCGTCCCCGAAGTTGCTAAGCAACATGACGTATTTGCTAGCGCGATTGCCTTCGGAGTACTCGTGAGTGCTCGCGCTAGTTTTTGATTGGATAATGAGAATGAGAATCGGAGACGACGAAGATTTGGCAAAAAAACGTCGCTTGTTTCCCAGTATACTTTACGTTTTACACCAAATCTGTATCTACTGACCTGTCGGGTGATCAAAGGCGTGGTGAAACACGTGTCGAGGCAACATAAATACACCAATCACAACATCCGCTACAGCGAGGTTCACTAGAAGATAGTTCATGGGTCTTCGCATCTGCTTGGTGCGATAAACAACCAGGCAAACCAACACATTCCCCGCGATGTCAATCATTATCAACAGCAAAAACAACACTGACAGGAGGATGTCGGGAATGGAAACCATTCTAAAACCAAAGCAATTACAATGACTAATTACAACAAACGTAAGCAACGCAATGAACCAATGAGAGCTCAAAGTAAATACACGTAACCAGCGCCAAGCGCGGGAAAACGCGTGTGACCAAGTCGCGATTGGTTTTGGTTTTGCATCTGATTGGTTGAATAGGTGGCGGGAGTTTTTTAAACCAATCACAGAGCGTAGTAAAGCAAAACCAAAGTAATTCAGCGATTACTTTCGAAACCTGCTTTATGTGGAACTAAAGAGGAATTCCTGATTAATTATGTCAATTTTTAGTAGTTCTGTTTTGTTTCT
This sequence comes from Desmophyllum pertusum, assembly GCA_029204205.1. Taxonomy (NCBI): domain Eukaryota; kingdom Metazoa; phylum Cnidaria; class Anthozoa; order Scleractinia; family Caryophylliidae; genus Desmophyllum; species Desmophyllum pertusum. Next base: position 1,955,906 of record MU827785.1, on the reverse strand, counting down.
TCCTTGTTTATTTGTCAAAAGAAACACAAAATCATAAAAAGCAGTTTTGGAAATAGTAACAAATAAATTGAGAACTAGAATTATCATTTAAATTCAAGCTCAGCGGAAATGTTGTTTGCTTGAATATCTTGTTTTGGTTACATGAAAAGAATTTAACGTAAAGACCACTCCGAATTTTTTTTTATTTTTTTTTTTACCTGCAACGTACAAGGAACGAGAAATTATTCGCAACTCGATTTCGGAGAGTTCCCGCTCAAAAGTTGACCGTCATATTGGATGTACAAAAAGGTCTGCCATTAATAAATACATTGCTCATTTTTCACAAATGTTTTGTATAAATAATGCCGTTAAAGTATGACTACGACCTCAGACCAAACCAAAGAATCGTTCTGCAGTCCAGTAGCCACACACCACACTGAGGCGTTTTTAAAATTAACTTTTTAGAATCAATCGCGAGCGACTGAGAAACAAAATAGAAAGGTCTAGAAAGGTCTAGAAAGGGCGCAGTACTCCTTGTGTTTACACAGGAGCCAAGCTGTGGATACCTGCCATACTGCAAATACCCTGATGTAAATACAAACTCCCAGATAAAATATAATAGAAATTGTATTTAATATTGTTTTTGAGTTGAACCCTCTATGGATAAAATAAAGTCATAGCTCATACACTTGTCTCGGTTAAGCGACAAGATCGCCGCGTGAGATTGTACGGACAGTGATATTACTAACTAAGAAATGTCATAGTTAAAATAGCAGATCATATCAAGACAAAACGAGAAGAGACTGTGTTAATGTGACGCCAGCGATCAATGCAAAATAACTTGTACAATCTCCATCAATTTCGAGAGGCACTAAAAAAACGCTAAATATTTTTAATTCTTTGCAAATCGAAAGGTTTGGTATTAAAATTCGTACATTTTATACCCCCGACTAAGCCTTTACTAAGACGTGCAAGTTTCTTTTCAGCTGTGTAAAGCAGAACTGTGCTTATAAAATGTATTGCTCACCTTTGCCAACGAGTGAACGACGGTAGAAATCAGGAGCTCCAAAATTGCTTCTTATTTTTGCGACAATGATTTTGTTTTAATCTTTCGTGATTCAGTTGGCCACTCGCTGAGATTTGCTAGCTGCCACTGATGATAATTGCTGACGTTTAACACAACAAATGCTTTGAGCAAACACGAAATTATTTGGAAGCTAGTTGGTCCTCGAGTTTCGTGAGATTTGATTGGCTAACGAGGTGTAATTACGGCAGCTACGTCCGCTGGCTTTGCAAAGTCATCTGAACTCGTCAAACGTTTGATGTTAATCCAATTAACGAAGGAGATGTACACTTGAATTTGAAACCAACTTATTTACAGCTGTTTTTCTAGAAAGTCAGTACGAAACTGGATTTTTATTTGTCATTCGCTGGTAATTAGATCCAATTTAAAAGATAAAAATGCCAAAACCGGATACTCGAAGCCGACATAAAGCGTGTTTCTCCGAGTGCCAGGCTTTTACTGGGCTTGAAAAAGTAATTACTGCATGCGATATTTACGAATTTTACAAAACATTTTCGATAGTGAATGGAAATTATCTGTTCGAAAAGCAAAACAACGGAAGTTTCTTGTATTTTTTCAAATGTACCGTATTTAGATCAGTTACCTTTTTCTCTTTTACTCAATTGAACATTGCACAACTTACAAGTGTACGTAAAAGAAAACAAACCAATCTCGTTCCCAGAGTCCTCGTTACCCTTGTCCAGCGGCGGAACGGGCAAAGTCCAAGAATCTTGGATACTCGAAGCCGACATAAAGCGTGTTTCTCCGAGTGCCAGGCTTTTACTGGGCTTGAAAAAGTAATTACTGCATGCGATATTTACAAATTTTACAATACATTTGCGATGACAAAGGGAAGCTGAGTATAGGTTTCCGAACTTCCAAAGATTATCTCAAATTTTTCTCAAATGTACCTTTAATTTTCTCTTTTGCTCAATTGAACATTGCACATCGTAATGACGAGAATTGTCAAGTGTGCGTAATAAATGGAAACAAAACAAACGTTCAACCTCGCTCCCAGGTTAGAGAGACTCTGGGAACGAGGTCGTTTCAGTTGACAAACGCTTGGATATTTTTCTGGATCTCCTCGTGGCCTGGACATGAGTTTGTCACTGCGGGAGACATGGTAACGATTGCGATACACCATCGGGTAGTGCTACGTCATCAGAAGGGAATAGGTTAGAAATAGGCCATTTATAAGTGCCTTTTGCCTCTGTTTTCAAAACGAGTCCTGGTGCGAAACCATTGCAGTGAAAATGAGTTTGATTTGCATGAAAATGAACTTGTGAGTTAAAGTCGTTTTCATATAAAAGGTTGTGCACCAAGACTCGTTTTGAAACAGAGGTAAAAACGAACTCGGAAATTGCCTATTTTTCGGTTGGAATCTGAAGACATCTATCGGGATATTTCTAATGAGAGGTTGCACTTAGGCTCGATTTCCGCCGCTCACTCGAGTCCGGTCTTCGTTCCTCGGGGGGAGGAGCGCGGGCTCATTTTCCCGAACAGCGGCTGGTAATCGAGCCTAGGTTGCACTGGGAAAGCAAGAAAGAAACGTCTAATCTGAAAATAAGGGCTATGCTTGAAACGTTTGTGACTGTTCACTATATGACACTTTTTCTCTATTTTTAGTCTTTTTTTACGTTTTTTTAGTTATTTTTAAATTGAAGTATTCATTCAAGTGTCACGCATCATCCCGGAGAACAACTTCTGTTCAACAAAAACAAAAACAAAAAACAAAACAATTAACAGATATCTATAATTGCCCGATTAATTATACACGTGAGATAATTTTCTTTATTATTATGTTGAGCATGTTTGGTCTATTTTTTGTTTAATTAGTGTCTTCTAGCTGTTGCTTTTCGCACCTGCTGTGCCAATTTCATGTGAAGTCATCAGGTATATTTAGGCGTGTTGCTGACACTAGTGATTGGTGGTTTTCATTGGTTTCCAAATGGACCATGTGATGTGGTGCACCTCTGGTGATTGGTGGTTATATGTGATGTGAGTTATTAATGAGATTGAGAATAATAAAAGTTAGATATCTGTTCTCATTTCGCTTGCTAGTAAGTCGTTTTAATGTGATTCCGAACATCGATCAGAGCTGATATACTTTTGTGGTATTTTTGCTGATTATCAGTTCAAACCGTAAGTATAAAAAATAACTTTTCTATGAGGGAGTGGGGTCTTTCAAAAGTATATTGATTTCAAGCTCAGAGCTTGAGAATTCCGTGAAAAACTCTGACCCGACTGTATTGTATATTTCTCTATGTGCTACTTTGTATTTAATTTATTTTGTAACTGCGTCTGCTATGGAACTTTAACGCAAAATTAGAAGTTGTTTTGACGGTGCATATATCTGGCTGTTTGATTTCCATTTATCAGGTCTCTGCTCGGACTAGGCTGTGGTAAACTATCACTCCCAAGAGTGCTAAGTTCAAAACTGAGAAAAAATAGTGAATTTCAGTTTGCAAAATTGTCAAAAACAAACAGCACCACTTGAAAGTACTACTCAATAGCTTTCATTTGAGTGGTCACACACCAGGGTTTCATCCACAGACTCAAAAGTTACGACCACATTTATTGACTCAAGGTTTGACTCTGAAGTGAAAGGATTTTTTAAAAATGCAGAAATTACAGTATGTGGTCCTAATTCCTGCCAAAAAGGCACGAACGTATAATTCTCGCATTGGAAGAACTGCCTTGAGCTGAAACTTGACCTGTGACTTGTCACAACATTTACCTAGCATATGTAAAAGCAACAGCTTTTTTCTTTATCGATAATTTTGTAGTATATCGAAAATAGAGGTTTGCTTTGGCGGCCCTAATTCCAGCCAACAAGTCCTAATTCCGGCCACAACGAAAAGCATACAAATGTACGCATAAATAGTTCACAGACCAACCTGGTATAAATTTCCGTGACTTTTAATCATCTTTCATCCATATCGATAAATGAAAAGGCGAATTATACCAAGAGAGCTTTGTTTTAGGACCGAAATAAGTACATGGTATTCAAGCCCATTCAAGCCGCGCTGCGGGTCTCACAAAACCTCTTGTCAGACTGGCCGGCAGGTATACAGTATGTGTTCCTAATTCCGGCCACTTTTCGTTCATCGCGTATTTTTCCATTGGAAAACGAACTCTTTCGAAGAAACGACTCTTTCCTAAGATTTAGTGATCTATTTCCTTTCGTAATCTTGCTTGGTGGCTTGCGAAGGCAGGTGAATTTGTTTTGTCCGACATTCATTAGTTTACGGCGCCTCTGAATTACATGGTTATATTTAGAATTCCCATTTGCCTTTATTTGTCCATTAATAGCGGTCATTTTTGGTATGAAATACATAGAATGAATGGTCTTTCTGCCAGACCAAACAAATTATCTACAGGTCGAATATCTGTCTAAAATTACATACAGGTCGAATATCTGTCTAAAATTACAACTCAAATATTTCGATGTGTTCCGGCCACCTGCCAACTCTTAACAATTATTGGATGAGGTTTTTGTGATATCCAGAATAATCAAGGTCGAGGTAAGAGTTATCAGCCGAAGCCGAAGGCTGAGGCTGATAACTCTTACCGAGACGTTGATTATTCTGGATATCACAAAAACCGAATCTAATAAATAATGCTTTTGCCAACGATGTTGTTTACTTATAAGCGGCGGCAAGCAACGCAAAGCGCGCGAGCTTGACATGATTACCCGTGATTACCCGTGATCCTCTCGCGAACGTGACATGATTACCCGTGACCTTGAGTGCACTTGACATGATTATTGTATAATCTGTAGGTAGATGACGTAGATGCTTTCAAAGGCGCTGATTTCGAAAATTCACTGTACGCTTTCGGCCAATCAGAAAAGAGATAGTGAGTTGAATGTATAATAAACACGCATTATGCGTGTGTCACACGCCTCCGGATCGAAAACATCGATCACACGCATACATGACAATTTCACACGCCTGACTCACAATTCCGGACTACTTGTTCATTAACCATTAACGTGAAAAATTGGATTCAATTTCCACCCAAAATAGTCCAATGAACGGCGCTAAATGTCGCGTTTGAGATAAGCGTGATCTTGGCAAGATGGCGCCGAGATTTTTAGCTTCGCACCGCGACATTCGGCAGCCTTCAGAAATCATCGGAACATCTTCGGGAATCTTCGGCAATGTTCGGAAGTCGTCGGAAAATCTTCGGCAATGTTCGGAAGTCGTCGGAACATCTTCGGCAATGTTCGGAAGTCGTCGGAAATTTTTCGGAAATTCGGGTAATATGGTACGAAAATCACACGCAGTCGACTTAGGAAAAGTTGGCAGGTATAATACTGTATACTAAAATGCAAGTAAAGCTGCGGGAGCTAATGTCACCAGAAAGCTTCCGTGTCAATTTTCAGTTATCATGGGCGTTATGATACCAGGTTTCTTAATTAAGGAGTGTTGATGTTGCCTTTTGGCAACAAGTGCAGGTGCGTAACAATTCAAATCAAAATGAGTTTGATTTGCATGAAAATGAACTTGTAAGTAAAACCAATTTTCATATGAAAGGTTTTGCAGCAGGACTCATTCTAAAACAACCTCGTTCCCAGGGTCTCTCTTCTTCCCGCCAAAAGCGATTCGCTTTTGGCGGGAAGAAAAGTCGAAGAAGAGTCGAATCTGCCACTGTAGCGTACTAACACTACAGTGGCAGACCGTAGGTCGAAATTCGCTCAAAACGGCCTCCGGAAGCGATAAAACACAGCAAAAGACAACAGGTGAGGTTTTAACACTTTAATTCACATTATTTACAACTTTTCGAAAGAAAGTGAAAATTATTTTCGATCGAATTTCAGCTCCATACAAACTCTCATAATACGCTTTGGTGACCTGTGGTTTAATCACGAGTATGATTACAGACAGAATTGGACGACACGAAGTTCTGTTACCAATTAATCATATCTACAACAAAATTCGAGGAAGAACTTTTAGACAAAGCAAAGCTTACTAAAATTTATCATCTCTATTACAAAATTCGAGTAAAATATTTCTGAGGATATAACGAAGGAATATTCAGTCACAAGCAGGAACCCAATCAAGTGCACGGCACCTTGTTATTGGACACTTTGGTGCTCGCGCTCTAATTTGGTGAAAAATAGAGCGTGCTAAGAACCAATCACTTTCGAGAATTTTGTTATAGTTATGATTAGCATGGTAATCATGAGCTTATGTATAATTTCAATATTTCACAGTCAGTGCCGACTTTTACTGCGCCTATATGATAACATGCAAACTCTAGGGTGTAACCTTGTTACGTTCTATAAATTAAGAACGGAAAATTGACAAGAACAACAGAATTAATCCTCGTTATGCTTTAATTTTTGTTGTTGTCATTTCAGGGAAATCCAACATGAATGCCTCTGAGACTGAATCCCTGTGGACAGACACGCCCTCCGTTTGGAGGAATCTTTGCGTTCTAGAAGCACATTTCAAGTTGTTCTGGAATCTTTGATCTACGGTTCCCTTTCTGCTGCTGCATTTGTTGGAAATCTCCTTGTTCTTTACATTGTGTACAAATCGCCGAGACTTCGAAACGTTCCCGGTCTGTTTGTCGCTTCACTCGCCCTGTCAGACATCGCCATGGCAACGCTCGGGACTCCGCCATCTTTGGTAGTACTCATCGCAGGGCGTTGGACTTTGGGCTTCGCTACATGTCAGTTACAAGGCTTTGTTGTCATAGCAACGGTAGCCGCCTCTCTACAGACCATGGCCCTAATGTCTATCGATCGATATTTCCGCGTTGTTCGTCCGATGAAACATCGAATCTTCTTCACCATGTCACGCGCACGGTACATGACCGCGTCGGTCTGGATCTTAGCCATGATGTACCCAGTCCCTTATCTTGCCAGTGGTAGAAACTACGTTTTTCATCCGGGAAAATTTCTTTGTTTCCCCGAAGTAAAATCGTTTTTTTCAACTAATGTAATTAATATCTGCGGTTGCATCTCCCTTTTCGTTCTTTCGTTTTGTTATTTTAACGTTTTTAGACATCTGAGATTGAACGCTAAACGCGTTAAAAACATGCGCGGGACATTTGCCACTAACAATGACAATACAAGTAACATTTCAGCAGAAGAAATAAGACTAACACGAACTTTATTTGTTACTGTCGTTGGATATCTGATTTGTTGGACTCCTATTCTGATAATCGATTTTGTAGAAATGAGTGTTGGTGATTGGTCAATATCTCGCGGGGTGTATGTCTTTTACACCAATATTGGACTAACAAGCTCCTCGTTGAACCCCATTATATATGGAGTCCTTAATCAAACATTTCGTCGAGAATACAAGAGAATTTTTTGCTTTAATTAGTTGATAAGAGCTGATAATTATTAGTGTCAATAGCGAAATACGAAGACCTTGGAAGGGTGAGAATAGAGCGATTTTCAATTGAGTATCGAAACTAATCCGAAATTGGTTTTGCTTTACTACGTTCTGTGATTGGTTTAAAAAACTCGCGCCACCTACTCAACCAATCAGATGCTAAACCAAAACCAATCATGGTTTTGGTTTTGGAAGAAGAAGAATAGAAGCTGTAATTCAGTCGCTAAATATTGATTCTTATTTTGCTCTCAGTTTCAAATATTTTGCTCTACATGTATTATTGTATAGTGTTATCGTCAGGAGATACATACAGCGCGACGTGTAATGCATGTACTTGTTTGTTAAAGTTTTTCATTTCACCCATGGGGATTGAGTGCAAACCAGATTGTTCCCCGGCAAACCAGATTGCAGAACTTGCTGGTAACAGGAAGGGCTGGAGGAGGCTGGCAGTCGCCTGTAATGCAATTGTTGTTAATAATTTTTATCGTTTAATGTGTGGTTTTGATTCAAAAATACATGGGCCCACACATGTACGCAGTGAGGACCTATTTTTGAAACTTGATGCCAATAAACAGGTTTGAAAAAACTGTAATTCGAAAGTAAATTTTAGGTATCGTAAATACGTTTCTCCTTGTCAAACAACAATATTTTGTGTAATTGTTCTTTTTGTGTTGGTCAATGCATCATATACTAGAACGGGGAAGAGTTTTCAGTTCATACTGAGTCCCAAAAGGTCAAAAATAGGGAACGAATTTTGACGTTATGCTTTACATGTTTTTATTATATGGCAAACTGGTCCACGATGAAAGGAGCATTCTGATTGGTTCCCTGAGCGGTCCGAATTTTGCAATACGGACCGCTAAGATGGACCGCTCACGAACTCATTTCGCCGAATTCCTTTTATGAAACATTGAAAAAAAGAAAACTGTTTTATATTAAGTAGAAACATTTTTCCTCATGTCTGGCGGACAATTTTGGTTAAACTTTTCGCAAAGCGGCCTGAAAAATGCAAGAATATGCTTAGCTTTGGCGCGCGCGCGTTAGCCGAGAATGGTTGCATTAATTTATCAGCAAATTTTTAAAAAAGCCATTATAATAAAAACTTTATTGAACTATATATATATATATATATAGCTTGTTCGGTCCGTATTGGGAAATATTGGTCGAGTTCTTTTTTGCAAGTTTATGGACCTCGCCTTCGGCTCGGTCCATAAACTTGCAAAAAAAGAACTCGACCAATACTTTCCCAATACGGACCTCACGCTAGTTCAATAACATCTATATACTAAACGTTCTTCATTTGGGCTATCTATGATAGAATCATAGTTAATAGCGGGAAATGGTTATGAAGCCCAGCAAACTTCAAAGGAACAAACAAAGATGCCAATATTTATGTTGGAAGGTCCATGACCGTGCACATCTTTTGTTTTGCGCTCATACACTATGCATGAATTACGTAACCGAAACGTTTCTATTGGTTAGTTGCTTGAACACACGTAACCACCTATTGCATTTTGTCAGGTTTTGTGCGTGGTCAAGGCCAAAAAAGCGAACAAAAACATATAGCAAAGAACTTTGCCGGGCTTCATAACCATTTCGCTCTATTAACTATGATGGAATGCAAAAGACGGAAGGTTTAAATTATTGTGAGACACCTTAATTAAAAACGTCAACGCATATTTAAATGTATTGAGGCTTTTTACTATTTAAAAATATTGAAGCTCTACAAAATCCACCTGTCTCATCAATGCAAAGTTGTTGTAACTGCCATTGCCAGGCCCGCCCACATAAATATGTCATTATCTGTTCATTCTATTGGTCTCTTTGTTGCATAATTATGCGTGACCTATCAATTTCGCCGATTTCTTAGATATTGGATGAAAAAGATTTCCCTTCGCCCGCCCGTGAGTCGTTTGAGTCGTTTTATATCGCGTCTTGAATAAAAGCAGTTTTAATCAACAAAACCTCGGTGATTCTGCGAAGCGAGCATCGATCTGAGCAGATATTCTCCCGTGCTATTTTCACTGATTATTTCAAACCGTAAGTATAAAAAATGACTTTCTTTTCTATAAAGGCAAGAGACTCAACTTCAATTTTTTTTTTTCACGGTGCATACGCAGAAAAGTACATTCTGTTTGATGTTATCAGGTATTCGTTCTAAGGACGAAAAACTTCACCAAATTTTTGGCTAGGGGAGCGTCCTCCTGAAAAACCAGTAGAAACGGCATTAGTCATTTAACCGATGTCAGCAGCTGTTTGAGTATTATCAGTTTAAGGACGGATGATTTCTTACCAAATTTTCGACTTTTATAGCGCGAGAGATGCGGTGCAGGCTTAATGGTTAGCGCGCTGGACTCCGGACCGAGCGGTCTGGGTTCCGACGCCCTGGCCGGGGTCACTGTGTTGTGTTCTTGGGCAAGACACTTTACTCTCACAGTGCCTCTCTCCACCCAGGAGTATAAATTGTTCCCGGCGACAAAATGCTGGGAGGTAACCTGCGATGGACTAGCATCCAATCCAGGGGAAGTAGCAATACTCCTAGTTGCTGCATGCTAAGGAAACCGGAATAAGCTCCGGCAGTTGCGAGCCACTAGGCTCGTCAGTGAACCCTTTACTTTATAGCGTCCTCCGGAAAACTAAAATCTTCGTACGTGATTATACTTCATTTCAGCTGCTGTTTTGAGTGAATTGAATGACGCGTTTGCAATTTAACGTTATTTTAAAAAGATGCACAAACGACTAGAACAATACAATAACCTGCCACGGAGGTGTATAATGATCACGTAGCACTTAGCTTAGGTGGGACCTTGAGATATTAGCCATTATCAGCATGATTTAAAAATCGTATATCAATATTGTTCATGCTCATGTATATTTATTTTTTTCTTGACATATGACAAACATGTCACAATTGAAAAACGGTAATGTGACAGAGTAAAGACAATTCTCGCAGTTTTTAAAATTATCCTTGGAATGACAAATAGAGTGGTAAAGTTTGACGTCACAAATTTTCAAATTTGCGAAATTATGAAATTTGATCAGCTATTCAGAGGAAGCATGCAAAAAAACGTCCACTTGCCAAAAATTAGCTCTCCATTATCCCCTCTTGGTGAATTTTTATTTGATTTTTTTGGTTTTAAGTGGATTTCAAAACAGATTCGTTCCCTTGCCAGGATTAAAACGTTTTCAGCCAAAATTTCTCTTCTCTCCATCCCAGGATTAATAATTGAAGGAGCTATGTTTTAAGTGCAAAATCACCTTCAAATTAAAGAAAGCCTCAAAATAATAGTTTACTAAGGTAGAAAAACACCGAAGAGGTGATAATAAACCAAACAGGAACGAGGATGGTTGAGGATCGAGAAGATTAAGACGGATTGTGAATGGCGAACTTGAAAAAATTGGCCAATTTTTTTAAGTTGCACGAGCCATGACGTAGTATAGCTACTTTACGATCCAACACAGTTACTTTAGAGACACGCTATTGGTCTAAATTCTTTGTTACGCAATCATGTACGTGGCCAATCGATTTGGTCGATTGTGTTAGATATTAGATGAACATGATTTCTCTTCGCCCACTAATGAGTCGTTTACTTATCGCGATAAACGCCGTTTTAAAACCTCCAGCAAAACCTCTGTGATTCTGCCCAAGTTGAAGATTGATCTGAACAGATATTCTCGCTTGCTATTTTCGCTGATTATTTCAAAACCGTAAGTATAAAAACATAACTTTTTTTTCTATAGGTAAGAATAACAAGATAGTTCATACTGCGTTTAAACGTTGCCTACATAACTGACATAACTCTATTTTGAAATTTAAAGTTCAATTTAAATTATAACTTTGAGGGTATATAAGCGGTCTGAAGTAAAGCCTGTTTGATTTTATCAGGTCTTCACTATACACGATAATCAGGATGAAATGGTAAATATACTGATGAAGACAACAGGGCCTGTTTGTGGCCTTCATCTTCTTTAAACGGCTAACGATCGAATTAATGGTAAAAACTTGTACCATAAGATAGAAAAAGACATTCACCAAAAAACGCCTTGACAAATTTTCGGCTTTCCTAGCATCCACCGGAAAACGGAAAGCTTCACACGCCATTATATTCACAGCTGTTGTTTGAGTGAAGAAGAATATTTCGAAGCGTTTGCAGCTAAGGCCTAGTTCAGACGCCGTACTTCACATGAGTCGAATCGAATTCGAATTTAGGCCGACCCAAATTAATTTAGACCGGCTGAATTGATTCAGACGCCGAGCTTAATTCAGCCGAACTTACATTATAGGGGAAAATTGCTGTTATACTGAAAAATACATTATAATAATTCATGCATTTGTTTCGGCTCATGTGAAGTTCGGCGTCTGAATCAAAGCCGGTCCACAGCCGTTATTCCCGGCTGAGCCAGGCGGGAAGAACGGCTGAGCCGATCCGAATTCATTCAGCCGTTCTGAATTGATTCAGACGCCGTACCTCACATGAACTTAATTCATCGAATTCGATTCGGCTCATGTGAAGTTCGGCGTCTGAACTGGGCCTAAGATGCACAAATAACGTCAGTGAACAATAACCTGCCGCGAATGTTAACCGATGGGGTGTCATAACTATCATCTAAATGAGGTTTTTTATCGGGCATTATCTGCTTGGTATAAATCGAAAATCGCATATCAATACTGCTAATGTCTAAATTATTATATTTAAAGCCACTTCTTGACATGAAAAACATGATAAGGCATGTTATAATAAATAAAAAAAACGGCGAAAATTTAAGAATTATTGTGACTGAATGAAATCAGTTCTTGCAGTTTGAATTCTCCTTGGAATGCTTTCAAATGAAGCAACAATGTCAAATTCATTCGAGCAAGATTACTGTTGATTTTTGCAGATTTTTCTTGAATTGAAATCTTGTAATTTTAAAGAGGTGATGATCAATATTGACTCTCATTTTCTTGTTGTTTCCAAAATGAAAAGGCACGAAATCGTATTTCCTTATAAGGCTTTGAATTTTATTGGCTGAGAGAACATTCACTGATAATTCTTTACTCTGATTGGTCAATGCATGGTCGAATTTTACATTTCTCTAATTAATAAGAAATAAGTGGATTTTTATAAGGCTACTTTAGGTGGTTCTCAACGCAAGTTCGTTCCCTTGTCCCCAGGCCCTTGTCACGACTAAAACGTTTTCAGCCAAAATTCGTCGTCAAGTTTTTTTCAATTTTTAATTCTTAAAGTCAATTTTACCACCTCGATCCCAGGCTCTCGCTCTTTTCCTCCTCTCTCGACGACAAGGGAGGAAAAGAGAGAGAGACTGAGATTTGATGTTTAATTGCCCGTTCCGAAGTTCAAATGGAGACTGGGGACGAGTTTTTAAATTGAAATTTAATTAAAAATTGGAGCCCGTCACAAGAAAGATCACATTAAAATTAGTCAGTTTACCAAGTTTGAGGTTGTTTCGTTAGATTGCAACCATGTAGAAGGCTTTCAAAAATCAGAAAAATTAGAGACTTTGTATGGATTTGGGGGACGCCATCTCTGAATTAGCGACCTTTGACAGCTCACAGCATGGTTACTATGTAATGTAACATAACCAAACTTGGTGAACTTACTCATTTTCATGCGATCTTTCTGGTGATGGGATTAATTTTTCAATATGACGTAATTTGAACAATAGGTAAACTAGTGCCCAGTCCCTTTTTGAACTTCGGAACGGGCAATTGTTTTAAATCATCATACATTATTGTAGTTAATTATTCATTATTTATTGAATTACTCATTAACCAACAGTTCTATTAATAGCTACCTCTAGAACATAACCTGCAAGCTAAGTGTATGTCAATAATAAATAAAGTGGTATGTCTATGTTTTTATCTATTCAATCTTAAGATCGAAATATAAATTCTCCTTATTCATTGTCATACATTTTTATAGCCTGGTTGTGAGAATATTTAGTGGCATCAAGCTTTTCTTAGATAGATAGAAAAAAAGATAGAAAACTTTATTAACGTGTCAAGCCTTATAGCCTGGGAAAATCCCATACTAATTTGGGGACACAAACTTTATTATCCACACTGGTCTGGAAGACAATGTAGTGGATATTGTAACGAAAAAAAGAATGAGAAAGTAGAGATTTATCGCTGAACTGGCTGACCTTTGTACCTTCTAATAGAACGTAAGCCCACAGAAAATTGACAAAAAATAAACCAGAAGAACATTCGGATCTTCTCTCAATCGACAAAACTGATCAACATTATCAAGAGCCCTATATTATTAATTATATTAATAATCTTTGGTTATATTCTTTATTTTTGTCATTTCAGGGAGATCCAACATGAATGCCTCTGAGACTGAATCCCCTGTGGATAGACAAGCCCTCCGTCTGGCGGAATCGTTACGTTCTCGAAGTAGATTTCAAGTTGTTCTGGAATCTTTGATCTACGGTTCTATTATATCTACAGCATTCATCGGAAACCTCCTTGTTCTTTACATTGTGTACAAATCACCGAGACTTCGAAACGTCCCAGGTCTGTTTGTCGCCTCACTCGCCCTTTCAGACATCGCCATGGCAACCCTCGCGACTCCGCCATCTTTGGCAGCAACCATCACAGGGCGTTGGACTTCGGGCTTCGCTGCATGTCAGTTTCAAGGCTTTGTTGTCATAACATTAGTAGCAGCCTCTCTACAGACCATGGCCCTCATGTCTATCGACCGATATTTCCGCGTTGTTCATCCAATGAAACATCGAATTTTCTTCACCATGTCACGCGCACGGTACATGACCGCGTCGGTCTGGATCGTAGCTATGATGTACCCAGTCCCTTATCTTGCCAATGGTGAAACATATATCTTCCATCCGGGAAAGTTCTTTTGTTTCTACGAAGCAAATTCTTCTTTTGCAGCCGATTTAATCTATATCTGCATTTGTATCTCCCTTGCTGTTCTCTCATTTTGTTATTTTAACGTTTTTAGACACCTCAGGTTGAACGCTCAACGTGTTAAAAATATGCGCGCAGCATTTACCACAAAAGATGACAATACAAGTAAGATCTCAACAGAAGAAATAAGGCTGACACGAACTTTATTTGTTACTGTCATTGCATATCTGATTTGCTGGACTCCAATTCTTGTCATCGATTTTGTGGAAATGGGTGTCGGTGATTGGTCGCTATCGCGTGGGTTCTATGTCATGTACAATGATATTGGTCATATTGGTCTCACAAGCTCCACTTTGAACCCCATAATATATGGAGTCCTCAATCAAACATTTCGTCGAGAATACAAGAGAATATTCTGCTTTAAGAATTCATCAAACCAAGATGAGAACTGTGGACGACCAAGTGGTGTGGTCGAGAGGAGGTCCCGGATCACGCTTCCCACTGTCGTCTAAACTGATTTTGTTGGACATGAATGCCATTTTTCTGCCACTTAACATGGGTTAAATGGAAATATCTCGCTCACGTTTCAAGCAATCTAAAAACTATATGCTCATCTCATGAATCTATGTTATGGGGTGTTTTGTAAATGTTTGGGTGATTTTTGCGTATTTTTGGGAGGAAATAGTTTTTTCTCAAAGGAGTTGTAAAATTTACGGAAATAAGAAATATTGAAGATTTAATGTAGTTTTAAAATTAGAATTTGAAGTTAAAAATTAGTAGATGGACACCAACAGACAGTTGATAACCACGCAAGAGCACCCGCGTGGGTATCAACTTTCTCATGGTGTTCCAAAAATCATTTTCTTTCTTCTATCCCTTCTTTAAACCTCTTAAAATTTCATTGAAATTCAGGTTAAGTCTCGCCTTAAGTAAGTACTCTACAGAGTCTCAGTTCAACTCCTCGGTCACACTTTGTAAATAGCCAACCCAACTGGTCAGCTTCTTCCAAGTTGGAATCCTTACACCATATATGTAATATATCAAACACGAGAAAGAGAGACTGTGTGTTTCATCCGATTTCCAAACACCGGGAACAGTTCAAGATACGACGCGTATCTTTGACGAACTTCGAGGTGTTTGTAAATCGGATGAAACGCTGTCTCGAGTGGAAAGAAATGATGGTATATTTTAAGCTTGGCAGAAATATGAGAAAGATATTATTCTGTCAGTGACATAAGCTACTCGGAAAAAAATTCCGAGTTCCCCCAACAAGAGTCGAACCTATGACCTTCCACACACTGGTCGGTTGCTCTACCACTGAGCTACAGGAGACTCGTGGGAGCTAAGGCCATATAACTAGGTTCAAGTGTGACAAACCTCCCGCATACTGCTAGGACTAGATTTGTCGATGAATGAGAATTTGTGGAAAGAAATGATGGTATATTTTAAGCTTGGTAGAAATATGAGAAAAATATTATTCTGTCAGTGACACAAGCTGCTGCTACTGCCGGTCTCGAGTGTTTGATACATCTTAATAATTATTTCCTCTGTTTGAGTAGCATGCCTGCAAGCTAGCTAGCTTTGAGTGCTTGTCAATTGTAATCGTATATTTTTACATTTTAGTATTTACCTATAAAAAATACAATACTGTAAGTGTTTAGTTTTAACTAATATATATCGTGTACGTATCCCAATGTTCTTCAAATAAAGTTAAACAACAATATTATGTTTAATTGTTCTTTTTGTGTTGGTCAATGTATCATACACTAGGGCGGGCAAGAAGCCAGGACAAATCCAATATTTCAAACATAAAGAAAATCGACTTGTTCTACGTTAACAGCTCTGTCCGTCTGCATATTTTTCGGTTTTCTCCTTGACGGGTCAGCGGATTGTTCCAACAACACACGTTATGTAAAACCCGGGCCAAACAAGGATGAGAGTTATTGAGAATTCAAACGGCCTAAACTCTCATGCGCACCCATCCGCTTTCGTGCGTTCTACCAATCTCGTACCCAGAGCCGCGTCCCCCTAGACCAGCGGTCGGGAAACTCGAAGCCCGTGCCCGTTACAGCCGCTGGATAAGGGTAACGAGGACTCTGGGAACGAGATTGGCGTTCTACCTGCTCAAAGTTTTCTTGAGAGTCGTTGAGACTTTTCTCTCGTTTGTCCACTCTTCATGGTAGTCGATGAGAAAACGTTTATCCCACAAATACCATCCAAAAATACTCATCAAGTCCTGCCTCCGAAAACGCTGAAAATCCACCTCGGTTCGTCCAATCACAAAGTAGTTGAACATGATACGCCACGTGCACATCCTTTCTTTGTTGCATAATCACGTGACCAATTAACATGGTCGTTTTATTCAATATTAGGTGAACACAATTTCATTTCGTCCGCAAGTGTGTCGTTTAAAGGCTCTCGCGTTATTTCATCCAGTTAAAGTGATAAAAACACTCTTAACACAAACACCACTGTGACTCCGAAGAGCGATCTGACTGTAGATATCTTCAAACCGTAAGTATAAACAACAATCACTTTCTTTTCATAAGGGAGTAGAGCGCAAGTAGCGTACGTATGAAAATGACAAAGGACGTTCATTGGTAAAGTATATTTTTATTGAACCTAAGAGTAAATTTGCCAGGGAACTACCCAATAAGTAAATTATGTATAGTATATTCAGCTCTTTTTATGTTATTTATTATTTCTGATCAATTGCGTAACTTTAATGCAAATTAAAATTTAAAGTTAGACTTCAATTACTGACTAACTTTTTTGACGGTACATGAGCGGAACGTAATCTTTTTCTGGAAACGTGATTAAAAGTTTGGGCCTGCCTGATTTTATCAGGTCTTCGCTCGGCTATTAGGCTGGGATGGTCAATATATGAAAGACTACTGTTTGCAAAACGTGTTTACAACAAACAGAAAAAGAGCGAATTAAATTATATTTAGAAACTATATAGTGCAAGTTTAATATAAAGGACGGATTATGTTGTCACCAGAAAGCTTCCTTGCTAATTTTTTCAGATATGTAGCGTTTTTATACCGGTTTTCATGCATACCGTACTGAAAAATAAACATTCAGAATACATTTAATATTTTCTTTCATTCGAAGCGTTTGAAGCTAAGATGTGCAAATGGCTTGAACAGTAACCTGGAGAGAATAGTAACAATTTATATATCGCCAATCGATAGAGTTGTATAACAAAACCACCTAGCACTATTTAGCTAATAAGTTTAGTGTGAGTCCTGATAGGTGTGCCGCTAGGTTTAATCTCACTGCTAATGTATTATAATTTATTACTTAAATTTTATTAAAAACGCCATTTCTTGCCTTGGCAAACAGGGATGACAGGTGAGGAATAACTAATGTTTATACCATAGTCGAACAACAGTAGAAACATGGGAATCAATTTGACTGTAAAGAAAATTTATAAAATTTATGTAAAGAAAATTTAAAATGTTATAAATGATAAATTTCAATCCATTCTCGTATAGTTGTCCCTCTTAAGACCTCTTAACCCCTAGCAGGAGTTAGATATCAATTGGGACTTCTCCTTGCCACGATATTTGCTATCTTGTTATCCTCGTATTATCTTTCGTCTTTGTCCTCCATACTATATTTATTTTATTATGTCATATTAGTGCCAGTGGCGAAATAAGTAATAAAAAAAAAAAGACTATTGTTGGTCTTGTTGGTTTTACATGAATGAATAAGCTCGCTCGGCAGTCCTGTCGTTTTAATTTACACAGGTGCCTCATTATTGCCTTTGCGGTATGCCAAACCGCATTAAAGTCACGAAACCACGCTTGTCATGCCTGGCTCTTTCCAAAATTATAGTCGTCCATTTTCTTCCTGTAGTTATTTCATTGCTATTGTCAAAAAGTTGCGATAAATTTGCCCGCCGGCCTAAAGTGAGCAATTAAAAAAACCCTTGGCTTCGAATTGCGACTGTTATTTTTTGTTGTCACAACGCGTGCTAAAAGGACCAATCATTTAGCTCATTGCTATTCTATTATAACCTGGTACTGCCAAACGTCGAACTTTACATGAGTCGACTGACTAGTTACCCAGTTAACCCTTTCACAACTGAATTTTTTCCAAAAAGCGCATTTTTTTAACCGTTAAATCGGTTTTTTAGGGTGCTATGTTGCTAAATTATACTAAAATTTGCTACAAAAAGCAATATCTTTACACTAGATTATGTTGTCAAATGTGCAATATTTGACTTTAGCGCACGCGCATACGGCCAAAATATGGACTTGGAATTTATACTTTTTTTTGGTTAACCGTTGCGATTTTTTTCTTGCTCCATTACCTAGTTTTAGTTCCCTTTTATTATTTTATTTTATTGTTTAACCGTCAATCTATCTGTCTGACGTATTTCCGTTATTGCGCAAAAACTGTTAGTAGCTACTAAATAACACGTACTACATTTTCCTCGTTGTACCTGAAGAAGACTAGTTTGACCAGTTGAAATATAGTGCTCAAAAAACGTAAAAATCTACGTTGTATCGGTCTCTGCTTCTACAGTATATTTTCACTTGTTTTAGCCGATTAGATCACTAGTTGATCCAACGTGCACCAGCAGGATTGTCGTCCACGGTTGCTTGCCTGAACATTTTGTCTTGGGAAAGAACGTGTACGTCGATCCAAATAAAAATCAGTCGTACTTAATAGCAGTTATTAAGTTGAGCCCGCAGTCAAATATTATTTTGTTTTTAAAAAGTATGCAAACGAGTTAGGCTCGATTTCCGCCACTCTCTCGAGTCCGGTCTTCGTTCTGGCTCATTTTCCCGAACAGCGGCTGGTAATCTGAGCCTACAAATGAGGCTAATGGGCCAATACAATGCCAGATTGACCCTTTCGCCTCGTTTGCATGTCAAACCGCAGACCGTCTGCTATTAATTAAGGTGGCTGAAAACAGTTTTACTACCAAATCTTCATTATGACATTACTTTTTAACGTTAATAGTTTGTGAGCCCAAACTTGGCACACTTGAAATTCAGTCACAAGTCTCCGATTTTTTGGCTTATTTAAAGGATTTATGACGTTTCCATGGCAACGGATCACTTCTCATGAACGTTCGACGTTTGGCCCGGGAATTAGATTGAATTTAAATTTCGATATGTAGGAAAAGAGTGATGTTTTTTGGTCCCTTCATGTCATGTGGAATTCTTTTACCCTGAAGAGTCGAAGATCGAAAGATCGAAATAGAAATTCTCCTTTCCGGTTGTTATAAGTTTCATTAAATTTAGTTCTGAGAATTTGGAGATATCAAGAAAGAATACTCTAAAGATGATGATTTTCTTTATTCTCAGCACATGTCTGCTTAACAATGTAACAAACATGTCAACATGAACATGCTGGCCCTGTTACTAATTTAGGAAGCAAACGACAGAAAACTGGTTAGAACGACACAAAAGCAAATCCCAAAGAAGATTTGACGATATACCAAATAGAAAACGTTTTCCGTGTTTCCAAGTTATGGTAACACGAGTGAAGTTTGGGAGAACGAGAAATACTTTCAAAACACAAGCCAATCAGAGCGCGCGTAGTATCTTGTTTATTTTATAAAAAAACTGTAGTAAAAGGTTTTCAAACCTGTGCAAGACATGAAAATATATTGATCAGCAAACTGATTTGTATCCAATTGTGATCTCTGAGCAGATTTCAATAGCTGTTATTACAGTTGAGTCTGCAGTCAAATATTCTTTTGTTTTCAAAAGTATGCAAACGAGGCTAATGGGTCAATACAATGCCAGATTAGCCTGTGTACATCCGCCTTCTCCTCTCAAGAACATCTTCCTCTCTCGCTGATTTTTCCTGGAGGGGGGAGAAGACGGATGTGACACAGGCTATGCCAGATTGACCCTTTCGCCTCGTTTGCATGTGAAACCGCTGACATCTGTAATAACAGCTATTGAGTGTCGTAAAACCATCAAAGTAATTTCAATGGCCAAACCAACACAATGAACCAATGAGAACTCGAAGAAAATACACGTAACCAGCGCCAAGCGCGGGAAAACGCGTATGACCAAGTCGCGATAGGTTTTGGTTTTGCACCTGATTGGTTAAGAAGGTGGCGCGAGTTTTTTAAACCAATCACAGAGCGCAGTAAACCAAAACCAAAGCAATTCAGCGATTACTACACGTAACCGGCGCCAAGTGCGGGAAAACGCGTGCGACCAAGTTGCGATAGGTTTTGGTTTTGCACCTGATTGGTTGAGAAGGTGGCGCGAGTTTTTTTAAACCAATCACAGAGCGTAGTAAAGCAAAACCAAAGCAATTCAGCGATTACTTTCGACAATCAATTGAAAACCGCTCTAAACCTGATGAAGCTGGTACTTGGCCAGCCGAGATATCGTTACAACTGAGTTATAACGTTGTAGATCAGCTTTAACGAGGCCTCATTATATTCTTTATTATTATCATTTCAGGGAAATCCAACATGAATGCATCTGAGACTGTTTCCCTTTTGGACAGACACGCCCTCCATCTGGCGGAATCGTTACGTTCTCGAAGTACATTTCAAGTGGTCCTGGAATTCTTGATCTACGGTTCCCTTTCTGTTACTGCATTTATCGGAAATCTTCTTGTTCTTTACATTGTGTATAAAACACCGAGACTTCGAAACGTCCCAGGTCTGTTTGTCGCTTCACTCGCCCTTTCAGACATCGCCATGGCAACGCTCGGGACTCCGCCAGCTTTGGTGGCACTCATCGCAGGGCGTTGGACTTTGGGCTTCGCTGTATGTCAGTTACAAGGATTTGTTGTCATAGCAAACGGTAGCCGCCTCTCTACAGACCATGGCCCTCATGTCTGTAGATCGATATTTCCGCGTTGTTCGTCCGTTGAAACATCGAATCTACTTCACCATGTCACGCGCACGGTACATGACCGCGTCGGTCTGGATCGTAGCTATGATGTACCCAGTCCCTTATCTTGCCAATGGTGAAACATATATCTTCCATCCGGGAAAGTTCTTTTGTTTCTACGAAGCAAATTCGTCTTTTGCAGCAGATGTAATTTATATCTGCATTTGCATCTCCCTTGCTGTTCTCTCATTTTGTTATTTTAACGTTTTTAGACATCTCAGATTAAACGCTCAACGTGTTAAAAATATGCGCTCAGCATTTACCACTAAATATGACAATACAAGTAAGATCTCAACAGAAGAGATAAGACTGACACGAACTTTATTTGTTACTGTCGTTGGATATCTGATTTGCTGGACTCCAGTTGTTATAATTGATTTTGTGGAAATAGGCGTTGGTGATTGGTCACTATCTCGCGGGGTGTATGTCTTTTACACTAATATTGGAATAACAAGCTCCTCGTTGAACCCCATAATATATGGAGTCCTAAATCAAACATTTCGTCGAGAATACAAGAGAATTTTCTGCTTTAAGAAGTTATCAAACCAAGATGACAGTGGTTTGGTCGGAGTGAGGTCCCGGATCAAGGTCTCCACCTCGTAACTGAAATCAGTTGTTCTCTCTGCTGAGTGTCAGTTCAACTCCTCGGCCACACTTTGTAAATAGCCAGCCCAACACTACAGTCAGGGGCACCCAACGGATCGTTTCGTTGGAATATCTGTTCGGAAGGCCTATAATCGCCTAGGATATTCGGTTAGGGAAATGTCATCTCGGAGTTTCTTAATATGGGAAAATTAATGCCTTTTGTTTTCGGAGAGATAAAAATGTCGTTTTGGGTACAAAAATAGATCGGCTAGGATTATCGGAAAGGCAAATTCGGGTAATAAGAGTTCAATCCCTAAAATTTTCTGAAGTTTGAAAGTTCAGCTAACGTATCCGAACAGATCTACATTTTTCTTAGCGTTTAAAAATAAGCCATTGAACTGCACAAAAAGCATAGTTATAACGTAAAAACGACGTTCCGACACCAACAGGAAAATGTTGTCGTTGGGTGCCCCTGAACAGTTGGAATTCCTAACTTAACCTTATAGACCTTTCTCCAAAATGGCTGCCACAAATTCAAAATGATTAAAATTAAACTGCGCGGAAAACCAGTAGCAGCACCTGAAAAACCACCTCTTGTTTGGTAATCGTACAAAGTTTCGTTAGGTTAGGTTCTACCTGAGTCGAGAAAACTGGACAATTTAGAGAAGTTTTAGTATGACTTGGGGTATGGCGCCAGTCATACAAACGTCTCTAAATTTTCCAGTTTTCAACTTCCGTTTTCTCGACTCAGGTAGAACCTAACCTAACGAAACTTTGTACGATTATCAAACAAGAGGTGGTCTTTCAGGTGCTGGTATTGATTTTCCTTGCGGCGGCCATTTTGGAGAAAGGGCTATTATGTAATATATCGAACACGAGAGAGAGACTGTGTGTTTCATCCGATTTCCAAACATCGAGAATAGTTAAAAATACGACGCGTATGTTTGTAATATATTATGTAATATATCAAACACAAAAGAGAGTGTGTGTGTTTCATCCCAGAATAGTTGAAAATGCGTATTTTTGGTGTTTGGAAATCGGATGAAACACTGTCTCAATTCTTTGATATATCGTAATAACTATTTCCCATGTTTGAATGGCATGAAAACAATTTAAAATGCAAGGCTAGTACTACGGACATTTAAAAGGGCAGGTTTAATGGCCAATATTTCATTCTCGTCCCCAGAGGCCACCACGATCCTTTTGGTCAGCACCAAGAATCGAGACCTCTGGCCGGTTCCAAAACCGGAAGTCCGCGAATCTCGGACTTCCCGTCAAATCTGACAAATCTGATTGGCTGAGAATACAGAACGAGTACTCTGAGCATGCTCAACAAATTGGGACCGGCCAGAGGTCTCGATTCTTGGTGCTGACCAAAAGGATCGTGGCCTCTGGGGACGAGAATGCCAATATTTCGACTAGTAGAACTAGTCTTTTACAGAGCCAGAGCTGGAGTGATATAAGATATAATGGCTTGAGTGGCATACCTCCATTGTAATCGTACATTTTTACATTTTAGTATTTACCTATAACAATACAACACTATAAGTGTTAAAT
Source organism: Desmophyllum pertusum (assembly GCA_029204205.1). Classification (NCBI taxonomy): domain Eukaryota; kingdom Metazoa; phylum Cnidaria; class Anthozoa; order Scleractinia; family Caryophylliidae; genus Desmophyllum; species Desmophyllum pertusum. The sequence goes on along the minus strand of MU827785.1, from coordinate 1,932,626 downwards.
TTAACTATACCCGACTCCTTTCCATATATCGTGTATGTATACCATTGATCTTCAAATAAAGTTAAACAACAATATTATAGAGGTAAAGTGTGACGTCACAAATTTTCAAATTTGCGAAATTATGAAATTTGATCAGCTATTCAGAGGAAGCATGCCAAAAAACGTCCACTTGCCAAAAATTAGCTCTCCATTGCAATTTGCGGCCGAGATATAGAGGTTCCAAGTTTGGTACCGTCCTATACAAACCTCTCTAATTTAGCGCCTGTTCTAAACTGAAGGAACAGACACAAAATTAGAAGGGTTTGTATGGAGAAATTAAAACCTGAAGTGCCCACATCTCGGCAGCAAATTGCAATGGAGAGCTAATTTTGGCAAGTGGACGTTTTTTGGCATGTTTCCTCTGAATAGCTGATCAAATGTAATACTTTCCCAAATTTAATTTTTGTGACGTCATGACTTTAGTACTCTCATGATACACCATGGCGGGAAAGAAATCATATCTAGTTTCAAACACGAATAAGATCGACTTGTTCTATGTGAATAACTCTCTCCAGTTACATAGTCTATTTTTCGATTTTCTCCTTGACGGGTTACAAAGGGAATAAGGAAACGTGGGGGAGGGGAGGGGCTGGGGGGGGGGGGGCTTATATCCGGGGGAGCTTATAACCGGAATATGTTTTTATAGTTAGCGGGCAGATAGGCCAATAATCGGGGGAGCTCATAACTGGGATTTTACAATATATTTGGAAAATTAGTTGCACATTTTTGCCCCTCTGCATGGGATAAAAATTATCCCAAAAAATACCATCGACAAATACTCATTAAGGTAGCTCATATTAATTTTGCAATGCAAGGGAATACCTTCCTACCTCCGGTCCCAAGAACCAGAGACCCAGGCTTCCTGGGTCCCGACATGGAAGACTCAGAGACCAAGTGTCCCTGGGTCTGTTAATCCAGAGACCCAGAGACCCTGGGTCCCTGGGTCTCTGGATCCACAGACCCAGGGACACTGGGTCGCTGGGTCTCTTGATCCACAGACCCAGGAATCCTGGGTTTCAGATGTATACCAGCAGAATTGTTGTTCACGGTTGCTTGCTACAAGATATTTTAGCATCTTTATCACGACATCTTACCTGTACAAAGGGTCAAATGGCGACGTCGTTGTACAGGTAAGCCGTACTCTCTTTGGATTCCTTTAATTGTAATTCCGTTTAGTTCCCTGAAAGTTGCAAATGTTTTACTGTGCTTGGATTGTAGGCCTTTGTACTTTGTACATGGGTAATTCTAAATATCGTTTTTTAGGTCATTTTAGATCAGTTTAGATATCATGTTAGGTCATTTTATATCATTATAGATATCATATTAGGTCATTTTATATTAGATCATTTTAGATCATTTTAGATCGTTTTAGTTCATTTTAGGTCATTTTAGATCATTTTAGATCATTTTTGATCATTTTAGGTCATTTTAGGTCATTCCTTCTTTTAGTAACTAATCCATCTCTTCCGCCAATCACAAAGTAGTTTTTTTAATCACGAAGTAGTTTTTTTAATCACAAAGTAGTTGTAAAATGAGACGCCCTCACACGTGCACATCCTTTCTTTGTTGCATAATCACGTGACCAATCAATTTGCTGGTTTTATTCGATTTCGCAATTTCATCGCACGCAAGTGTGTGAAGTGTTTGCCAGAGCACGGTTATTTTAGCCAGTTAAAGTGATAAAAACGGTCTAATGCACAAACCCACGGTGACTCCGAAGTGAGATCTGAGCAGATATCTTCGCTGATTATTACAAACCGTAAGTTTAAAACAATCATAGCCTCTTTTCATAAGGAAGGATGGCAAGATATTGTACTTAATAATAATAATAATTGGATACAAAAATGAAAAAGGAAGGACATTCGTATAGTAGATTTTTATGAAGCTAAAAGTAAATTTGAGAACTAATTCCCAATAACTGAACTTTTCAAGTAAACTCTGTACAGTGGAATCCCGATTTCTCGAGCCTCCAAGGGAAACGAAAATTGCATGGTTCGAGAAATCGGGAGTTCGAAATATCGGGGGTAAAAATTACAGTGAAAAAATCCAAAGGAAACGACTTGTGTTTCGAGTTAGGGGTTTTTGAGAAATCGAGGGTTCGAGAAATCAAGATTCCACTGTATTGTATATTCAACTCTATATTTTGTTATTTATTATTTCTAATCAACTGCGTAACTTTAATGCAAATTAAAATTTATAGTTAGACTTCAATTACTGACTAACTTTTTTGACGGTACATGAGCGGAACAGAATCTTTTTTTTTTGGAAAACGTGATTAAAAGCCTAGGGCCTGCCTGATTTTATTACGCCTTTGCTCGGCTATTTTGAAACACTACTGTTTACAAAACTCGTTTACAACATACAGTAAAAGAGCGACTGATTAAATTAATTTTAGAAACTATACTACAATGCAGGCTTAATATAAAGGACAGATTACGCTGTTACCAGAAAGGACAGAACGTTTTCTTGCTAATTTTTCATATATGTAGCGTTTTTATACCGGTTTTCATACAATACCGTCGTGAAAAATAAACATTCAGGACACATTTAATATTTTCTTTCATTCGAAGCGTTTGCAGCAATAGCTGTGCAAATGATTTGGGCAATAACCTGCCACGAACTGAATTAACAATTTACATGTCACCGATAGAGCTGTAAACGATCACCAAGCTCTAATAAGTTTAGTGTGAGTCCTGTGAGGTGTGTCGCTTGGTTTAAGCGAAAATCGCATATCAATCTCACTGCTTATGTATAATTTAAAAAACGCCATTTCTTGCCTTGGGCAAACAGACATGACAGCTGAGGAATAATATTTATATGATAATCGAAAAACAGTAGAAATTGGGAATTCATTATTGACAGTAAAGACAATGTATACAATATTGTATCCTGGCCTTGTTATGCTTTCAACGAGGCAACAATGACAACGACTCATGAATGAATAAGCTCGCTCGGCAGTCTTGTAGTTTTAATTACACAGGTGCCTCATTAATGCCATAACTTTTTGTTTGTCACAACGTGTGCTAAAGGAAATGGCAAGAAAATACGAAACCTGATTAATCAATTATTCCCGGTCCGGGCTTGAATCTTATTGATAAAGTTGATACAAGTATAAACTGCGTAGCGCCTTGAAGTAAATGTTGAGTAAAATGATTTTTGGCACTATTTGAAGTCACAATTGACGACCGACGTTTCGGCATTACTGCCTTCTTCAGGGTAACAAAACTAAAACCAAACCAATTACAATGGCCAATCATAATAAACGTAAACAACAGAACGAAACAATGAGAACTCAAAGCAAATACACGTAACCGACGCCAAGCGCGGGAAAACGCGTGTGACCAAGTCGCGATTGTTTTGGTTTTGCATCTGATTGGTCGAGTAGGTGGCACGAGTTTTTTTAAACCAATCACAGAGCGTAGTACAGCAAAACCAAAGCAATTCTGCGATTACTTTCGACACTCAACTGAAAACTGCTCTATGAACCATCATAACCAATTGCGATCTCCACTCTCAAATAAACCTGATGAAGGCCGGTACTTGACTAGCCGAAATAACGATGCCTTTATTTTTGTCATTTTAGGAATCCAACATGAATGCCTCTGAGACTGAATCCCCTGCGGACAGACACGCCCTCCGTCTGGCGGAATCGTTACGTTCTAGAAGTACATTTCAAGTTGTTCTGGAATCTTTGATCTACGGTTCCCTTTCTGTTACTGCATTTATCGGAAATCTTCTTGTTCTTTACATTGTGTGTAAAACACCGAGACTTCGAAACGTCCCAGGTCTGTTTGTCGCTTCACTCGCCCTTTCAGATATTGCCATGGCAACGCTCGGGACTCCGCCATCTTTGGTCGTACTCATCACAGGGCGTTGGACTTTGGGCTTCGCTACATGTCAGTTACAAGGATTTGTTGTCATAGCAACGGTAGCCGCCTCTCTACAGACCATGGCCCTCATGTCTGTAGATCGATATTTCCGCGTTGTTCGTCCGACGAAACATCGAATCTTCTTCACCATGCCACGCGCACGGTTCATGACCGCGTCGGTCTGGATCGTAGCTATGATGTACCCAGTCCCTTATCTTGCCGGTGGGAGAAAATATATTTTCCAACCTGGAAAATTCTTTTGTTTTCACGAAGCAAATTCGTCTTTTGCAGCAGATGTAATTTATATCTGCATTTGCGTCTCCCTAGCTGTTCTTTCATTTTCTTATTTTAACGTTTTCAGACATCTGAGATTGAACGCTAAACGTGTTAAAAATATGCGCTCAGCATTTACCACTAAAGATGACAATACAAGTAAGATCTCAACAGAAGAGATAAGACTAACACGAACTTTATTTGTTACTGTGATTGCATATCTCATTTGCTGGACTCCAGTTCTTGTTGTTGATTTTGTGGAAAAGGGTGTCGGTGATTGGTCACTATCTCGCGGGGTGTATGTCATGTACACCGATTTTGGAATAACAAGCTCCTCTTTGAACCCTATTATATATGGAGTCCTCAATAGAACATTTCGTCGAGAATACAAGAAGATTTTCTGCTATAAGAAAATTTTAAACCGAGATGAAATTTCTCAGTTTGAAATAACAAATGCAAACACTTGGATGAGCAATAAATAAAGTCGAAAAAAAATAAATTTGAGCTTTGGAAAGGAATGTTATAATCAATTCAAGAAATGGTCTTTAGGAGGGATGGGAAAGTGCATATCTAAATAATCTTAATGATTGTAGTATTTTACCTAAGAATGTCTACAACACTTTATACGGGTTTGATTACAGTACAACTAAGTACTTATATATCATAGGACTCATAGATACGATACGTAAATAAAATATGAAAAAATGAAACATAGATGTTAATTTATTTAGGTGTTGGTCAAAGCATCATACACGAGGGCTGTAATTATAAAGAAGCTCTCGTCCCCAGTCGCCCGCGCGCACTCAGAAAAAAGTTAATTTTTCTCCTTCCCGTCATCTCCCGCCCGCGCTTCGCGCTCGTTCCCAGCTCCCTTGCGCTTCGCGCTCGTCCTGTGAAGGAGGCAGATAAAGAGAAGAAAATCGACCCCCTTCGACCCCACCCGTTCTAGGTGAGTCACACACATCCTTAACTTCTCCGCCATTATTTCAACATCACACCTAGCTTGCGATTAAATGATAAATAAATAATTGCGTTTTCGTTTGGCTCCGTTTTTGAAACGCTCCGTTTTTACCTAAAACGCATCCGTCCACACTATCGTTGTCGCAGCGTTTTCACCGTCCATACTACTGCGTTTTCGTTTGAAAACGCATCGCTCGAAAACGCTACAATAGTCATCTGCGCATGCGACAAATAGACGAATGACGTCAGCGTTTTCAAAAGCCTCCGTTTTCGCCGTCCACACTGATGCGTTTTCGTTTAGCTCCGTTTTCGAAACGCTCCATTTTCAAATGTTTCCACTCTGGACAGCGTTTTCAAATGTATGCGTTTTCGATGAAAGCGCTTAGCGTTGTCGTGTGAACGATAGGCCAAAACGCATCCGAAATTATGCCTTTTCAAACGAAAACGCATTAGTGTTGATGTGACCTCAGAGCGCTTAGACTGGGACAGTTTCCTTCCAATCTCCTTGAAATGATGGGGTCCTTCATGTGTCGTCATGCAATGTGACGACTCATACTGATTACGGCAGCGAAAACCTGGTCGAACTCATCGGGCTTTCAAATTTCACCGAGCCTGATAAACGATACCCTGCGAGACAGACTTCTCTTTCCGCGCGCGACGAGAAGGAACCTCTACACGCACCCGCTCGATTTCCTATCGTGCATGCGCGAATTACGTACCGAACATTTTGTACAACTCACAATAATACCTCAACTATGATCTGACGCATACAAGCGGCCCGTACGCGTGAAGCGTGCTCAAAAACCGGTTAAAAACAATATTTTTAATTTATTCGACCCTGGCTGTGGACGCGGCAAGATCAAAGAATCGAGCGGTTGCGTGCAGGTCGCGCGTGGAAAGAGGTAGATAAACAGTAGATAAACGAGGGGAAGAAAAGTGAAAATACTGGAATACCCTGGGCTACCAGAGGGCTTTTTCTCGTGCACGTCGAATTTTTCTCAATTTATTTTGGATTTATGAAGGAGTAATAAAAAGGTTTTTACTAAGTGAATCTCAATACCAGTCTGATTACCGTCGTCAAAGTACTAGCCGTTTAACAGTAGCTGTTTGCGACTGGCTGATGTCACAGTTTTGTGTTTTTATACGTCTATAGCAGGGCTCCTGTCTATAGTGTATACAGGATATATAAATATAAACAAAATGAAAAATTTAAGTATACAATATCAGACAGAAATGTTTTAAATTTTGACAGGAGCTGATTTTTTCCGCTTTGAAAGATTTCGTTACTATGGCAACGTCAGCCAAACGCCCACGCATGCGTACGCGCGGTCTGTAAGCAATTATTTATTTTGGGAATTTCGGCCGGCAGACGTTTGTTCAAATGATTTCTATTCCTGTTCCAATGGGATTATAGACAACTAAGACACCTGGACTAACATATCATAATAGATCAATTCAGCGCCATGCACTTGGTTCAAGCGCCTCCGTCCACGATCTCAACGCCTCGAGAAACGACGGTCATCGACTCCGCTCGACCCGTGATGGCTCCAACGGCAGAGGGGAACCTCAAGATTGTGAACATTTTGTGAGAAATCTTCGTGTTAATTCTTCGCTCGCATTTGTAAAGCTGTTGATAATAATCGAAGTACTTCAGTTTTTATTGCCGTATTGTTTTGTAGTCCAAAAACTATAATGATTCTATTTAAAACAGGGAGACAAATTCTGAAGTGATGTGTTGTCGATTCAACCCGAAGGCGGTTTGCTCGCAGTTGGTTTGGTGAATGGCGTTACTAAGGTGAAACAACTTGGGTTTTTTGGTATTACAGACTTCATTGTGTTAATTTTATGTGGTCGGCCGTTAAATTTTTTAACGATTTTCGCCCCTGTGAATATTATCTCTGCATGCAGATTTTATAGCCGTTTGTGTTTTGTTTTTTTGCGCGGGAAAAGTGAACCTAAAATTTTGTGATTTATAGCTGATATTTTTTTTGTTTTAGGTATATGCGCCGGATACTGGGCATTGTGTCTACAGCCTTTCCGACCAAGATACTTTTAATAGCAGTTTACCAGTAACTTGCCTTCGCTGGAAGCCAACATCAGAAGGGGATAGTTACGGAAATGTTTTACTTGCGACCTGTAAGTTGGTTTTGCGTGTGATGCAAGCTTACGTTTTTCCTCCTGGGAAATTCGGCGGTTATTTAATATTATCACCCGTTTTTAGATTCACTAGCGCGTATAAATGTGCAGTGTAAAATAGGTGCGAAATTTATCAATACAAAAATTAAAAAAATTTTGGTATTGAGCTTACGTTAATCCTTAAAATAATAATATTCCCAACTGGTACTTCATTATTAAAACAGGACTATAGTAAAATAATTAACACTTATTTGTTTAGTCTGTTGGTCATTAATAATAAATATTGCCAAATTTCTTATGCAAATGCATAAAGTTCATAGTGTAAACAATATAATGGGTTCATAACAGGGGCGCTTTGGGTAACAAATTGGTCTGAATAGAGTAAGGCCATCCCCATAAAATGTTTTGTTTCCCATCGCCCTCTCTCTCGTGAAAGTGGGTCAGTCGGTCGGTCGGTTAAAAAAAAATAAAAAAGCTGAGAAACGAAATATTGACAAATTATACATCAATAATTCCAAGCGAGCCTTGATTATATCTTCCCGTGACCACCATTTTGCAACAAGCCGATATCACTCTGAAAAGTGTTCGAAGACGTCATTACTGGGCTGATTTAGATGTCAGATAGCATATAAACTTGGAAACACCTGAGAAAAAAAGGCGCAGGAAATGAATCAGAAACTTTTTTTTTAACTTTTTGAAAAAATTGGGTCAGTCGGGCGATTTTAAAGCATTTTATGGGGATGGGTGTGACATCACAAATTTTCAAATTATTTTTATCAAGCCGCAAAATACCATCATTAGATAAAGATTGCTGCTGTATGTTCAGCCACAAAATTTTGACTTGTTAGCATGAATAGAACAGAAGATACATGTATAGAAGTTCAAAGTTTGGTACCGTCCCATACAAATTTCTCTAATTTTGCGCCTGTTCTAAACTGAAGGAGCAGACGCAAAGTTAGAAGGGATTGTATGGAGAAATTAAAACCTGAAGTGCCCATATCTTAGCCGGAAATTGCAAATTTGGCAAGTGGACGTTTTTTGGCATGCTTCCTCCAAATAGCTTCAGAATCAAATGTCGTAATTTCGCAAATTTAATTTTTGTGACGTTATAACTTTAGTAGTGTATTATCTTTCTTATTGTGTTTGTGCAGATGCTGACGGTAAAGTAAAGATCTGGCACACATCAACCAGTACATGTATAGGAACATTAAAAGAACCTTCCAAACAGATTTTAGCATGTGCATACAATTCTTCAGGAGATAAATTTGTCACTGCCGGATCAGACACAAAGCTGAATGTGTATGACGAGAGAACCAAACAACTTATCTGTACATTACAGCCAAGGTAAATTTAATATGAATGAAATTATTTGTAAAAAAATTACATTTTCTCAGAAGCAGTCATGTTCAGGTGTTTTCAGCTGTTTCGAGAAAGGTTGTCGGAAAAAAGCGCATGTGACAATCCCGAAAGGTAATCTGGGATATGATCAGCAAGGTACGTTCCTGACACTGTAGCTGTCGAACCTACTTTTGTTGCTTTCTTTTAGCACTCGCAAACATACATCGATGGCGTCTCGTGCCATTTTCTCAGATTTCCCTGAAATGCTGAAGTCAAGGAACTGTGAACTTAAAACTACCCACAATACCTTTCGGGATTGTCGCGTGCGCTTTTTAACGACAACCTTTCTCGAAACAGCTGTAACCTCGCAGTGTGTCACCGACCTCATCCCCAAGGCCTTCTTGTATTCAAAATGACAGTGCAAGAAGACCCTGGCAAACACTAGATCATGTGACCTAAAAAATCTCCAAAAATATGGGAGATTTTAATTAATTCCAAATGGCAGATCAGGCTTGCCATTGGTTGATTTTAAGGTCACATGATCTACTCTCTCGCTGCCATTTTGAATACCGATAAGGCCTTGGGACGAGGTTGGTGTGTGACTGCAGTGTATTGGCAATGTGAACCGCAAAGTGGCCTAATGATTAGCAGTACGTTGATCGTTGAGAATTATAACAATAATTCATTCATACAAACTTTAATTTGTTAATACTGCTGTTGGTCAACGATTTGACTTGTTCTATTGTTATAATTTGACAGCTCGTCACACCTAGTAATGGATGGTCACATGAGCCGTGTATTCAGTGTACAGTTCACTCCAGGCCTGGATAATGAATTCCTCTCTGGAGGCTGGGATGACACAGTACAGGTAATACAGGATGAGGACAAAACCTCTGGGTCCACAGAGCCCCCTTTTGTACCAGGTCCATGGACCACTATACACTGTATGGACCCAGTCCATGGACCCGCCAATACCGCTTCTGACATGACCATCTCTCAGTGACATGTTTTATCAAATTTGATGGATGCCTTATATAGTCTAGGGAGATGCGGTGGCCTAATGGTTAGCGTGTTGGACTCTGGGTTGAGCAGTCCGGGTTCATGCCCTGGCCTAGCAGTGGCGAATGGTAAATCCGAGACTTGCCGAGACGCCAAGACCCTGGTTTAAAATCCGAGCCCAAGACTTAGCGCTCCAAAAATCCGAGCCCGAGACCCAGTGATCCAAAACTCCGAGAAAATAGAGTATACAAGAAGCTGCATTTCTGAGATTCAAAATTTGAAACTCCGAGATCGTCCTATTTCTGGCGAGCCAGAGATTCCGAGACACATTTTTTAAGCACCAAGATTCCGAATCTCGTCTTAAATTTGCCGAGATTCGTTAGTTTTTATAGACCATTCGCCACCCCTTGGCCTGGGTCATTGTGTTGTGTTCTTGGGCAAGACATCCAACTCTCACGGCGCCTCTCTCCACCCAGGAGTACTGGTTATTTCAGTGAGTTTGATGTTAAATTCAATGCACTAAGTATTAATTTCATTTGCTGAAATGACAGATATATTAATGTGTAATTGCCTTGTTCCACAGTTTTGGGACACACGAGTTGACACCAAACACTCTGTGAGGTAAAATAATTATGAGGCTCAATCAAATCAAATCTTAACTGTCTTGTATGACTGTAGTGTCTAAATCAATGAGCACAACATATATGTCATGTTAACCTTTCACTCCCAAGAGTGCTGCATGTAAGTTCAAAATTGACGAAAAAATATTGAATTTCATTTTGCCAAATTGTCAAAAACAAACAGTACCATGTGAAAGTACTGCTCAATAGCTTTCATGTGAATGGTCACACACTAGGGTTTTATCCACAGATGCAACAGGTGCAACCACAGTTATTGAATCAAAGTTTAACTCTGGCAGTGAAAGAGTTAAACACCAACAGTGGATGACATGGCTTTGTCTAAATTTAATATTGTATAATATGCATCTTAAATTACCATTAGTGATAATTTATCATTATTATTTTATTTATTTATTAGAAAAATCTTTGGACCTCACATTTGTGGGGATGCACTGGACATCCAGTCACTGAGCATGTCAGGTTCCACTCGGCAAATCCTGACAGGATCGTGGAGGAAAGACAAAACTCTTCAGATCTGGGACTATGGCTCTGGTAAACTCTTGAAGGAAGTACCCTCGGATTACAATGGAAGTATGGTAAGTGAAGAGAGCTTCTTAGCCAAGTAAAGTATGGCCAGGTTATCTAGTTTTTTCTAAATTAGAGATCGTCAGGTCATTGGACAGGTCATCACAGTATTTCTGACACTACTTATTAGCAGGAATACCCCTTAAAAAGAAACCAAGTTTGTTGTCCCTGCAGTGATTTATCTCTAACATTTCTGGGACGTCCTGTAACTACATGTAGTATAAAGGTCTTAATCAAAATATTAATTTTTAAAATAGAACAATGTTAACATCTTGGAGGTGTCAAGCTCAGCCCCACCCTCTCAAAATGTGCCAGCAGCCATACCAGCGATTTTGCTGCATACAGTTGATTATTTGCGGCATACCTCACACTGTAGTCACCCCTAGCAGGCAAGATGGCTCAGCCCATGGCCATGCTGCCTACTACTTCTGTTATCATGTTGCCTATGTACTACAGTAACTGCAAAATATTTTGACTAATGAGAGGGCTAAACCCACATGACTCCCGGCCAGAATTGAACCCGGGTCACATTGGTGGGAGGCATTCGCTTACCCAACAGGCAACTGCACTAATATCCCTGGCTGTTAAAATTTTTATACATAGCACAAGTTACTGTAATGATCTTTATTATATAAGTGACGAGTGTCTGTTGTGTGCTTGTCTGTAGCTGTACTGTGTTCAGTGGCAAGGTCCTGACAGCATCATAGCAGGAGGGAGTGACAACAACATGATGAGATGTGTGGATCAACAAACTTATCATGTAAGAGCAGTATATTCTGTCCTGCATAGAAATGTAAATTCACTTTTCAATATATTAGGCTCAATTTCTGCCTCTCTCTTGAGTCCGGTCTTCGTTCCTCCCTGAGAAGTGCCTTCAGGGTCAGGAGGAAGCCAACGTGAGCTCGTTTTTTTGAACATGTGAACTCATGTTCTTGACACCTGCATATTTTTACCTCAATTTCCAATAATTGATTTAACACTATTTTGTAAACATGTACAGTTGAACCTCCCGTAAGCTGACACCCTCAGGACCAGAAAAAGTGTCCGCTTAAGAGAGGTGTCCACTTATGGGAGGTTAAAAATGTAGTGTTTGTATGTAGCTGGGAACATGACCAAGTGTCCGCTTACGAGAGGTGTCCACCTACGGGAGGTGTCTGTTAGCGGAGGTTCCACTGTATAGCTGTAGTGAAACTGGATAATGATACAGCTGAAACATTCAACAAGTTACATAAATATACAGCTACTGTGACAGTATTAAAATAAATTACTTATATCTATTTTTTTTTGTTCTGTCACAGACCACTGGACGGCTTGTAGATCTGCCGCGTGCTGTGTATACTATTGATTACGATAGACATTCCCATCATCCAGTCATTGCTGCAGGGACTTCTAACTTTGTATATCTTGTAAAGAGGACATGAATTACACACAGTCATGTTGACTCATTAGAGGTGTAAGGTCATGTTATTTTAGCCATTCTGTTCCAGAGTCATTATTTTAAACATTAGAAAAGCGTTAATTAAAATAATTAAATATATATAAGAAGCTGCAGAGGCCGTGCAGATGGTTAAAATGGACAGGATTGAATTAAACATTTTATAGTCCGACTACTCCACCCAAGCAAATTCTTTGCAAATTGATCAATAGCGTTCGAGTGTTAAAAAAATAAAAATGGTCACAAATGCATTGCTTCTGTAGTGTGCAGTTTGTTTAGATCCATAATTTGTGGGAAATCTATTTTTTAACATCCAAGGTCTTCATTTGCTAATATGCACACTGAGAATTTTTGTTGGGTGGCCTTGGTTGGAGTAGTTGCACTGTAAATTTAATTTCTGTTGGTCAAATTTTGAGCCTAGAATATGGAAGTCGATATCGTCATGTAGCTGACATGGCATCTTTGATTAAACACGTCAAGTTTGGAGCTTGTTAATTATTGCTAAATAGCATGACCAAAGATTGACATGTCACTTGATTGTGTAATCCTATTGACAGCCATAAAGTGTAAAAGAATGAGCCTCTTTCTGAGACAGTTAATCTGCCATTACTCAGTAAAGGAGTGTAAGACTAAGATTTACTATGAATAAAGTTAGATGTAAAATTGTCAGATTATTTCATGTTGATGAATCAGAGAAATTGATATTATTTATGACTGATTATCGTTTTAATTGACATAATTGTGTATCTGTATGTGTGTGATAAGTACAGTAGAACCCCACTAACTCGAACTCCCAAGGGAAACAAAAACTAGTTCGAGATAGCAGGGGTTCGAGTCAGCCGATAACTGAAAAACAAGGGGTTTGAGTTTGAGATAGAGGGGAGTTCGAGTTTGCAGGGTTCTACTGTACTTCTCTTGGCATTGAAGAGGGTCATCTTATTCAAAGAAACTCATTTCAACATATTTTAATACTTGTTATTAGACATTGTTGTACAAATAATACAGAACTTGTAAGTTAACTCAAAACAGATATCTTGCTTCTGTCAATAATTATTGAAGTATTGTGTTGATCATGTAATCACAAGTCCAAGGTTCTGTAACAAGTCCCATTGAAGAAAAGAAAACATGAAATTCAAACACAACTATTTACAAACACAATTCTCTACTTTTGGAGTAGATTTTGCACCGTACAGATAGCTGGCTGTCTAATGTACATGAAAATTAAAACAAAACTTAACATTGTCATATCCTGCATAGCAGGCACTAGAATAATATAAAGTGCAAGTTGGAAATGCGTACCAGGCCTCTCTCCTCCGCAGAGGTTCTATGGGGCATTTGTTATAAAATCCGCTGGGCAAGTTAAGTGCAGGCGCAAAAGACGAGAGATCCATCTCTCCATTTTCTTGCGTCTGCAATCATTTCGCTCAGCGGATTCTCCCCACACCGAAACCCCCTATGAGCCTCTGCGGAGGAGAGAGGTACAAGGCATCTCTTCCTCACCCGTGTCCCTAAAAACTTGTGAGGCATCTCTTCCCTCACACTCTTCCCCACTCCAGTACCTGCTACGGAGACTAAGATTGTCATATGATATCATACTATCATGTTATTAAAAAGTTTCACTTGTCAGTTAGCCTGATCAAACACACATTACTATGTCTGTTTACTCAATGTCTGTTTACTCAGACTGATTTTGAGTGTGACTACCATTATTGGCGGTGTTTGCAGGATTGATTTTCAAGACATTGTTTAAATCAATAGCTTTAAAATTGATTTAGGTATGCTATTGTTGTAATAAAAGAGTTCAATTAACTATGAGTGAGTGTGCATTTTCTGCTGCACCCTCAGCCTGTGCAGTGTGAATATAGCCACCAAGGATTTTTTGTCTCAATCGTGCACCGATCCATAGAATACACTTTACTCTTATTGAAACAGCCAATTAATTTTGCCCAGGGTGGCTGTTGTAGAGAGGTTCTACCCCTATTCTACTGTATTTATAACTGTTTGCAAGGCTCCAGATAAGTTTTAAAGAGAAATTGCAACGGTCAATAGATATGGCCTCTCCCAAAATCGTCTGAAGTTATTCATTAACAATTTTTCGGTCGGGTCAGGTAGCCAATGTCGGGTTTTTGACCTGAGACCCCTCGCCGCTCTTTGCACTTGCGCACTACTCTTCGCATCGTTCCCCAGCCACTCCCCGCTATCCGAATGCCTGGAACTGGCTATCTCTTATATAGAACACTAGTTTGACAAGCCAAAAGAAAGCCTGTGTACAAGGCTACACACCATAAAGCAATCCATCTTGCATTTCTTTTTTCCTCATTGATACGGATGATCAATGTAGACAGTCTGCACTAAATCGTGACTCCATTGTACACGTCTGGAGTCCAATGAGACAGATCTTTGTATCGTTCCTACTGTCTCTTGAGCTCTTTTTTGGTATCGCTCCTGTCGCGACCTTGATGCTTCGTACTTTTTCCATCTTTCCAACTGAAGATAACGCTTTGCTCTTCTTGCCCGCTTCTGTGCTGGAGTGGATGGGGGAGGCATGTCATACAGAGGGCTGTTGGGAGGGGAGGGTGAGCGCTGATCGTTGACTATAGCAATATTTGGATCTTCACTAACAGAACCACAAGTTTCTTCACCAGCACTAAGAGACAGCATTTGCCACTCAACTCTTGTTGCCTTGAAATTTTTGATTTAGTCTCTTGCAAGTTATTGTCACATTTTCGTTTAGGACTGTTGTTGTCTCCAATACATGCACTTACTGTTTCTGACACAGGAGTTTGGCATTCAGCATTCCAATCACTTTCCAGTTGCTCTGTTTCTTCAGTACTTTTCAGCAGGTATTTATCTTCCATCTCTAAACAGCAAATGGACATGCCTAGACGGCTTCCAGAGCTGTCACATTTGGATTTTTCAGATCGATTTTGGCCTGAACTCTCAGAATTCCCCGGAGATTTTTCTGCGTTCGGTTTTTGACAACTACGTCTCTTTATCGAACCTCCTAAAGTCCCTAAAGGGAATGTATTAGTCTGAACTGAGATTCCACTTCCTTGATCATGATCACTGATTCGAATGTCGTGCAACCAAACTCGCAGGCTTGGACCATCTTTAGACACCTTATTCCTCGTTGCCTCGATTTGTTTTTCTTCAAGTCTAAGATCAGTTAAAGACTCCCTTAGTTTTCTCCACTTTTGATCTGTTTCTTGTAGTAGATACTCGCCTGACTTTGTGCTTCGTGACTCCGCTGGAGCTCGCGGTTTTTAGCGATGCTGCACTCATTTTTCACCAGATTTCTGCCTCACCTAGACTCTTCAATATAGAAGTTAGGATCGTGCAATTTCTTAAAATTCCAACGCGTTTAGGCAGTGTAGTCCAGTGTATTCGAGACATTCGAAGTTGTCAGTCAACTGCCATTTTGTTTTTTCAAAACAAACTGTTTGCAAATGGACTGGAACGAGTTAGTTTATCCTCTGGCCCAGGCTCTATCGGGGGTACAAGTGACGGGAACCCGGGGAGCGCGCGAGAAATCTAGGGACGGGAGAAGAGAGGGCGGGAAGCGGGATTCTCAAGGTGGAAGGAACCGGGAGAAATAATAGGAAATTAAATTCGAAATATCGCGTAATATTTTGCAATGGGAAAAGTGCAAAGAAGCAGGAACACACATGTGTACATCCGCCTCCTCCCCTAAAAAAATCGGGAAGGGAGTCTAGAACAAACATGAAGCGGGAAGTTCCATCCCTTTACCCGATTCTCATATTAAAAAAAATAGTAATCAATTTTTGAGCCAGGGGTACTTTAATATGACAGATCTTTGGATGGGGAGGGTTGGAGGAATTTTTGTGTCTATGAGTTACGAGTTGTCTCATCCAGGCACTGCAGAAATCTTGCATGATTTACTAGACATTTTTTTGACATTTTTTCTCTCTTCGAACATTTGCGGAAATTCTTCCACCAACTATAGATATTTTATTCACATACTTTTCTATATTTACAGATACAATATTGTTGACATTTTTTCCGTTTTTAAATACTTTTCTTGATTTCCAGTCCCTTGACGTTCCAAACAGCCCGCCATTCATCTGGGCCGAGATGCGTGCGTGAGGTTACCCAGCCAGCTTCTTCAAGGCCCTTGAGGAATGCTGGGAAAGCCTGGAGAGTAAAATTATGGGCTAGCGCTACTAAATCCCACGAACAGTCCACAGGCTGCTGGTTCCTCTCTGCAATAAAGAAGTTACGAGTACTTTTAGTAGTTTATGATAGCAATTTCTAAAGAAATGCATTTATTATTCAACAAATTGTCGCAATGCCCATAAATGGTCCAGAAGCCCTTATTATCTGTCATCCGTACATATAATGATAAAAATACATGGCAGATATCCTGCGGTATACGTAGTTTGCCATATTTAGAAGTGCACTTTTTGAGAGGACCTTTAGGATTTTGTTTTTTGTAAAGCCGCACTTTGCATTATGGGGATCAGTGACAACTTCGTTCCCAGGGTCTCTCTTCTTCCCGGCAAAAGCATCAGAAAAGAGAGGGTCTCTTTTCTGATGCTTTTGGCGGGAAGAAGAGAGACCCTGGGAACGAGGTTGGATGAGTGAGTGAGGTGTTTTTGTAAACCTACCTTGCAACCAAAAATTTTGCAAAGCCTCCAATGCTCTTTGACTGCCATCTAAATCACTCAAGACCTAGAAATTGCACAGGAACATTGAATATTATTGTTACCAGACGCTACTCGCAGACCAATAAGGTGTCAAAGTCAAGCATTTACAAGGTAGCGATCACCTTATAAGACCTTGACAGTCTTGAATGTAACTAATATGTTACAGTAAAGCACGCATATTCTGTTGCAACATACTCAAGTGTTTCTTTTTCAATTCTGACATCTTTTTGACAAAACAAAGGGAGGCGGAGAAATCAAAGTCGCTAAATTGCACGTGTGATAGTTTGCTCGTTGTCGTTGATTATAGCTGAAAAGTTTGGAAACCCAACAGATGTAATTACCGCGCGCTTCACTACAAGTTTACAAGCTACTTCCCAGGAATTCAGTCGAGGATTTATTAGCCTTTTACGGTCGAGAATGAACTTAGATGCCGCTGACGTTCGGACTTTCTGACTACTTGGAAGTCTTCGTGCCATTTTTTTCTATGAGTTTTCAGGCATGCAATGCAGGTCTGGTGCATTTTGCAACAAGAGACATTGCTGGTCATTAAAAGATCGTAAAACGTCACCAAATTACGGGCTTATCAGTCAAGTTGGTAATTACCTTTGTTAAATTCGGTCTGGTGCGTATCACATAATCTAGACTACAGGCCTGGAAACAACTCTGTAGGTAGTCTAATGCAGTGGAATCTTCATGTAACACTACATGAATAGTACCTGTGTTGATAAGAGAAGAAATTAGCTTCAAACATCAAAATGTTTACGATTTCCTAGTAGCAGTGATAGAAATTTATGACAAAGAGAAAGCCGCAAAAATCAATATGTAAGTTTACATATTATGTTCACCTGAATTTCTTCTCAGAAGCAATGTTAGTTTCATAATATATCGGCTCTGCTTTGAGCTTGGCAATGCAGCATCTAAATCAGACACACTGAAATACAGAGAAGAGAGAAATTAACACAATTTAGGTTGTCTGCCAAGAGGATAGGTGGAAACTGATCATAATCGGCAATAATCAAAACTCCACATTTTGACAGATCATACAAAATTATGTTCTTTACCTTTTTACTACTGAAGTAAACTCTGTTCCTAAATGAATTCTAAGACATTCCCCTGTCGTATGCCCTGAAAATACATGAAAATACAAATCACTTGAGAAAGATGTTATTCAGTCAAAAAAAATTATCCCAACAGGAGTCAAACCTATGACCTTCCGCACACCGGTCGGACCTCTACAGGCTCTACCACTAAGCTACAGGAGCATGAGGAGCGGTTCAGTCATATGTGATAAACTTCCCGCATACAAATCACCTTATCTCGCACAAATACTAACAGCTATGGACTTAAAATCAGCCCCATGTCATATGCTGTACACTACCCGCCTTGCTTATTTTGTATAATAAAATGTATTATTAAATATTAATATGAATGAAATCATATATGAACTGCAGATAGAGTGTAACAAAGTGATCCTCACAGTTGTGTTCGCAATTTAAAGCAATATTACAAAGAAGCCTGAAAAAAAATTCAGGGCTTCAACATGATTTGAACACATGACCTCCGCCTTGCTGATGCTATGCTCTACCAGCTATGTATAGTTTTACTTTACACTTGAAGAGCCATCAATAAAGCTTTAAAGGATGTTGTGTGGTTTATGCAGTTTATTACCAAATACAACAGGTTCTCTACTGCCAACTTCCTCTGGAGTCATGATGCGACCTGCAGACAGAAACTCAGTGACGAGTAGGTGAAGGCGATTTAGACTGACAGTTTCCATGACAACAGATGACACAGCTCGGAAATTTGCATAAATATGGAGGAATGTGAAGACAAAAAACAAACTCCATGTGAGGCTGAAAAGAAAACGAAAACGCAACATGAATCATCAACAAAGAGGACTAACAATGGACAAATATTTTATTGCCTAATAATTAGGGAAATCAAATGCTCCTGTGTACATGTACATCCAATAATTATTGGATGAATTATTGGATGTTTTCCCAACGGGAACAAATTAGTTTTCCTAAATTTTAGGAAAACAACCCCTTCTGTCCCAAGACAAAACCTAAGTAAAGTTCCAGTACAGATAGCTTAGTACAAAGATTGTTGAATATAGTCAGTCATTGGACACATTCCTACCAGTCTTAGTATAAAAAGAATGTAATGATCTTTAATACTTACAGCAGATTTCCTGAGACCATCGGTGTAATGATCAGCCCGGCAATAAGCGCCATCAAGTTTACTAAAGTTTCCTAAGTAAGCAATAAAATGATTACACTTACACTTACATTTTATTACACTCACTGGAAACCATTGTTGGTTATCAAAATGATCTCACAAGAGAGTTTGGAAATAACTGATAAATTTTCAAGATATAAAAACTAAAACCACAGTCATATAATTGCACTACTACGATTTACGATTACATATTATAAAGCTCTTTAATTTCAAGACAATTTATTAAGCCATAAAAATACAGTCAAAGCGCTCTGAGCGGAGACTCTCGTAAGCGGACAGCTTTACTTATGGCCACCTTGACAAAACCCTTTGAACTCTAGCTCACAAACTAGATGTATTTACACATTCCTGTAAGTAGCTAGCTCCAGTTGCAGACACTTTTTCTGCTTCCCGAGGGTGTCCACTTATGGGAACTTTGACTGTAATAACTGATGTGAAAGCAACAAGAACTGACGATCAACTCTAAATGGTGATAATGCTTGTATGGGTTATTAGATAGGATATAATAAAGCCCATAAACAAATTGAAGGGTCAAGTTGAAAACTATGCTAAGTGGGCATAACGCGCTTTGCTCACTTAGCATAGTTTTCTACTTGACCCTTCAATTATACACCTCACCTGGCTTCCATCTTTAGCAGCCACATCAGCCATATTGTCCCTCCTAGCCTGGTGCTGAGTCATGGCTGCTCTAGTGGCCCCTCCCGCCACACCCACTACAGACTAGATTTCCCCCCCCACCAAGAAAAGGACAATACATCAGAATTAGTAACAGGACTGTACGGACCATACCACTATCAACACCTATTACGGTATATTGTGTGGTCAGAGCCCATCACTAGGAGCGAGCAACTGGACTGGATTCGTGTCACAGCGTTTTACAGACCAGGTTATTTTTAGATTCCGCTTTTCCCGCGAATTCGTACCCGCCAGACAATCAAACGTTTTTCCTTTGTAATCATTAATTGGCGTTACCGCGTAACAAAGGCCGCAATTAGGTCGCCATCTTTTTAATTGTCTTTTATTTCATATTACACATGGGACCAGAAACACATTTTCCCGGGAAAAAGGAATCTAAAAATAAACCGGTCTGTAAAAACGCTGTGACATAGGCGTAGAGTCGGAGTTGCTCGCTCCTAGTGATGGGCTCCTGGTGTGGTTCAAGAAAATATCCACCCCCTTTTTCTGGTTTAAAAAATTTGGATTTTGAAACCCCCCTCCCCCTCAGAATTTCCAATGACCTTCCTTGGGGTGGGTATGGATATTTTCTGGAACCGCACATTGACAGAAATCGGCGGTTTCATTGGCAAAGTTTTATACCTTTGATATACTGGACAAACATGCCAGAATAGTAAAGTAAGTTTTGAACAGCGGAGCCAACATCTCAATCAGTATTGACGCATCATTCAGAATATCAGCAACAACCTGTGAAAAAAATTGCTGGAAATTTTAAATTAAAAAAAAATACTATAATAACTGTAAGTTTTAAAGCCAATCATGCCACAACCTCATTCCCAGGGTCTCTCTTCTTCCCACCAAAAGTACCAGAAAAGTTGGCAGGAAGAAGAGAGACCCTGGGAACAAGGTTGCCATGCCTACTCAATAAATATCAAACCTAAAGATCTTTTTTGCATGTACTTGCATCAAAATCAAACTTATATTTTAACACTTTGCCATAGAAGCAAAATCAAATCTACGGCAAAGTGCTAAAATTGATTGCATAAAATTTAATATTCAATATTAAATTTTATACAAGAAATTTTACATTTCATGTTGGATTGAAACCAGGATTCCTTACACATATCTGCTTTCCGGAATTCTGTTCTCCAAATATGTTCTCCAAGTAATTAATGAAGTTAACTTACCTCCATTTCTTTGCATTACAATCCAAGTTACTCCTGAGAAGACAAAAGACGAATATGTCCTAACACAAAGCTTAATAAATCCAAATGAACAGTAAAATGAAACAGTGAACCTGCAGTCATCATTTCAATGATGACTGCAGGATCACTGTTTATTAAAATAATCTCTTTGGTGTAAGTGAAAGATTTGCATACCCTTGCATCCATGCAAAAAGAATGCTTCCTACCATGCCAGTACCACCTAAAAAAAGAAAACCACTTTAGTAAGAGCAAAGAAATGTAAAAGGTTAAATCTCTGCAATCAGGACAAAGCGTTCCACACCACTGGAGCTTTTAACAGTTTCTGTAGCATGAAGTGACTTGGAGTCTTGCTACTCCCCTGTCAAAATGGGATGCTTGGCCATCACAGAATTTTGTCAGGTTGCCCACCGGTAACCATTTTGCACTCTTGGGTGGAGTGAGGCACTGTGAGAGCATAGTGCATATGCATAGAACATAACCTGCGATCAGGCCCTCCCCTAACCTTGGGGAGTCTACGCTTCTGCCAACTTTCACTCGGAAAAAAAGAACGCCTGATCGCAGGTTACCAAGAACACAACACAGTGACCCCAGCCAGAGCTTGAACCTGGCCGCTCAATTCCAGAGTCCAACACACTAACCATTAGGCCACCGTGTGCCCCACAAATCATGGAATTATTCATTGTCTCACTTCTTAAAATCCATGTCATAGTGGCTGCAAGAGCTGTAGCCTTTTCATCTCCAACACCGTAACCCTTTAACATGGCTTGGGTTGCAAGGGTACCAGTTATAGAAGAACAGAATGCCTGAAAACAAGCCCAACAGCAGTGTTGATGATAATGATGACGATGACGAACGATGATGATGATGATGAAGGCTAAAGACCACTCTTATTGGCATTTAATAACAATCCAAAGAAGAATGAGAGAGAGAGGTGGCTATAATTATCATTACCTGCATGGTATCCCATATTTGGTATTCTAAGTAGTCTTTGCTGACACTTTCTGGGTAGCCTTGTGGAAGGAAGGCAGACTGCAAAATATGTTACAAAGATTTAGTCATTATTGGATGTGATTGAAATCATGGATAACACCCAGGACGGGGGCGGGGGGGGCTTCCATATAAAAGTGACGGGGTAAACTTCAGAAATTTTGAAAGGAGCCCCTAAAAGGTAACAGAATCTTGTTTTGTGGGTGTGGCTCGAATTCATTTTCACCCCTAAGTGGTACCGGTACCAATTTTAGTTCTGTGTCATATTTTTTTCAGCTTCTTTTTTTCTGGCTTTTTTCCAGCATAACTCTCACGGTAATCATTTTTAGATTTAAACACCCTAAGTGGTGTGAAATCCCCTCTAAAAGGTACGACGATCACCCCAGTCACTTTTATATAGGAGCCCCCATCCCCCCCCCCCCCCCCCTCCCCCTCCCCCTACTCCCCTCCCCGGGGGAATAACAGTTCGGAAATCGGAAATTAATCTAAGATAACAAGTCATTTTCCTTATGGATATTTTTATTTTATTCACGGGTGACCATGGGGGTTTCTCAAACTAACTCTCGAGTTTGCAACACGCTACGTATAAAGTCTCAGGAAATTGGGAAAGGCTTGCAACTTAGCGCAACTCTTGAACTGCGTGTTTTGCAAGAACCCCACGTCATTGAATGATGTAATTACCTTGAAAAATTGCTTGATGTTAGTAGTGACAGTTTCTCTTTTCCTTCCTATTCTTTCCACATTTCCATTTTCTGCAGAGAACCTATATTTCCTCTCTAAACTCCCCGATCCGTATTTTTCTGTAGCAACTACAAACTCGTCCGCCATCTTGCCACGGTGCAATGGTATCTACCGCTGACAATAAGTTAGCTCGACCCAGTTCTCCTCATTATTCAACATGGCGGATTTCACTCGTGTTTTGGTTCTTTGATCAAACACATGTATTTTTACGTCTATCGTTCATCTGCTGTCGTTCAAAGATTGTTTAAAAGTTTCTGTTTGTCAAGAGCTGGTCATCATAGTGCGATGGATCTTAAACAGGTTGTCACGAAGCTGAACGGGTTTGCGTCTTTGGAGCTGGCTGAGAAGTGGGATAACGTGGGATTACTCGTGGAGCCTTCGCCACCTCATTCTGTTAAATCAATTCTTCTCACGAACGATTTAACCGAGAGAGTGGTACAAGAAGCAATAGACAAAGAAGTAAACATGGTAATCTCTTATCACCCACCCATCTTTGTGCCGTTAAAACGCCTCACTTCTGGCAAGTTCAAGGAGAGAATCATAGTGAAAATGATCGAGAACAGAATTGCTGTGTACTCCCCACATACAGCTTTTGATGCTGTGAAAAATGGCGTCAACGACTGGCTTGCTTCGGGTTTAGGAAGTGCACAAGTCGAACCTCTTGAATATTCAAAAGGACCAAGTTCTGGTTCTAGCCAGTATAAATTATTGACAAGCGTGTTGACCAATCAGGAGGCAGATAGAGCAGCAAAGCTTCAAGACAGTCTCAAAGGACTTGATGGAGTGGAAAGGATTCAGGTTGAAACCACGACAAGGTTAGTCAAAGACGGTAATAGAAATAATAATATATTACAGTGGAATCCCGATTTCTCGAACCCTCGATTTCTCATAAACCCAGATAACTCGAACGAAAAGTCCTTTCCCTTGGATTTGTTTCACTGTAATTTTACCCCAATATTTTGAACTCCCAATTTTTCAAACCCATTTTCGGTTCCCTTGGAGGTTCAAGAGATCGGGATTCCACTGTATTTTCCTCTGTGGCAGATAGGGGTTAGCCTGCGAACGCAGACGTATATTCCGGCTCGAGTTGAAAACCGGCTGCTCTTGCAGGCTAGGTAGGGGTGGGTATTAGATTCAAAGCAAGGAAGGCCAAAGGGTTGGAATATATGTAGCGCATTGGACTGTAGATTGAGCGGTCCAGGTTCGAGCCATGGCCGGGGTCATTGTGTTGTGTTCTTGAGCAAGACACTCAACTCCCACAGTGCCTCTCTCCACCCAGGAGTATAATTGGGTACCAGTGACCAAATGCTGGAGAGAGTAGCAATACTCCCAGTCGGCTTCATGATATGGAAACTGGGATAAGCTCCTGCAGTGTGGGTCAGTTTGGTCCCGAACGGCCATACCCCTTGCCCCCACCCCCCCCCCCCCCCCCCCGATGAGATCAGTTAACATCTTTTTGGACCTCCCAACAGCCAACACCCTAATTATGTAGAGCCAAGCATGGTCGTCCATCATTCAACAAGTATTTGATGCATTTTGAAAGTTAGATATTTCTCAATGTTCAATCAAGACGTTAGTTATCCTTCACATCACTTAAGGTTCTGATTATGATTTTTTTTTAGACCACATGACTCAGCTGAGCAGCAGATCTCAATCCACTGCTCTGAGAGTGGGCTTGTTAACACGCTGCAGATGTTCGCATCTCTCTTTCCTGAAGCTGTTAGCAAAACAGAAGTTCTTCCTCTGGTGCAGGTAAGATCTATCATGGCAACATTTTATTTTGTCAACAAGCGTTATAATGAGCTGATTAAAAATAGTTATAAAAAAATGTTTAAAATACATGTACAAGCATTAGTAGGCTACTGTCAAACAAGTCAGTAGACTCCCGCTATCTCGAACTCTCAAGGGGAACGAAAAACAGTTTGAGTTAGCCAATAGTAAATGACTGAAAAACAAGGGCAAAGGGAATTGGTTTGAGTTCGAGATAGCGGGGTTTTCGAGATAACCGAGTTCAAGATAGCGGGAGTCTACTGTAAAATGTTTTGGTAGGCTCGGTTTCTGCCACTCTCTTGAGTCGGGTCTTCATCCCTCAGAAGCGACGTTTTGGGGGAGGAGCACTCGCAGGCTTATTTTCCTGAATAGCACCTGATAATCGAGCCTAATTTTTGGGCTGTTGTGTTTCTAAATAGTAAGCAAAAACAACAGAAGTTGTTGACAATTTAGTTATGATTTTCATTTCAAAATTCCTTGTTTTCAGATTCCACTTTTGGGAACTGGTCAAGGACGGCTTTGCACCCTAAATTCGTCAGTTACTCTGTCAGAGTTGATAAACCGCGTCAAAAGCCACCTTAACCTCAAGCATGTCCGTCTTGCTGTGGCACATAACGATCTCCGTCAACAAGGAGACCCGCTTCAAAGTCAGGTTCAAACTATTGCATTGTGTGCTGGGTCTGGAGCAAGTGTGCTGTGCGGGGAAAAAGCTGATGTGTATTTGACAGGTGAAATGTCGCATCATGAAGTACTTGACGCAGTGTCACATGGTGTACATGTGATCTTATGTGAACATAGCAACACAGAACGTGGATTCCTGACAGAGTTTAAGAGCAAGTTGAATGTCTTGTTAGAAGAAAAGGTCGATGTCTTAGTTTCTTCATGTGATGCGGACCCTCTTCAAGTGTTATAGTAAACTGTTTGCACATATCAAGCTAAATAAGTCTTGGAGGAAGCAATAATTTATTTTTCTTCCTCAAACTACTACATCAGATGTAAGGCGCAATGGAAGTTTGGTGACAAGGTTCACAGGTTAAAACTACGTTGTTACCATGAGCAACTGACTTAGTTTCCAATGGTAACTGTGTGTCGCTGACGTTTTGTTACCATTGACATCAGTAACAGCAGAAAGTCTGGGTTACCATTAGAAACCTAGCCAGTTGCTCATCTTCCCGCGCGCCTTACTCAACTGATAACCGTAGTAAACCAAAATGGCGGCTTATGTCCCCCCCAGAAAATGTAAAATCTAGGTTCTCTGAGATTCTATTTCCCGCATAATATTCTGGGAGCCTTTGTGACCAAAAATGTAAGGCTTGGAATGACATTTAACCATTTGAACAAACTTAGTCCTAACCGACTATTAAAATATATTCCAAATGAAAGAGGGTGCCACAACTCCGTTGGCCCCACCCCTAAGTCAGCCTATGATATTCAATTGTAGCATTTTTTAGTAAACGTGCAAACAAATAAACAGAATGAAGTTTCAATGAGTGGTATTGTACGATCTTTTTCAAGATGGAATTGCTGTCTCCATTAATTTTAATATTTCACAACCATTGCGTAATTTTTATCATTATGGGCCGGTTTACACGCTACGATTTGTCGGCCCGATCTGTCGGCACACTCGTAAGGCTTATTTACATGCTACGATTTATCGGGCCGATTTTTCTTTTATCGATATAGCACGAGGATGAAAATCGGCCCGATTTGTAAAATCTGTTGCAGTGCAACAGATTTTTATAAATCGGGCCGATTTTCGTCCGCTCGGTTGTTTTCCTATTAAATCGGGCCGACAAATCGTAGCGTGCAAACCGGCCTTAAAACAAAAACAACAAAAAGGTTAGACAAGAAGGTGCAATTTGACATGACTTTATTGAATTATCAAATTTGTTACAAACACTGTTTCTTGTACCTAACATTAATTTGAAATTGAATGACAAAAAGTACATAGCTTCAAATGATTCCAAGATGAATTAACAACGATCTAACTATAGCTTAAAATATGTGCGGTCTGCAAACCAGGCAAACGGCAGACTGTACCCAGTCATTATAAATTTGATTGACAGTTAAGGAAAGATTGGAAATGAGTCGCAAGGTGTGAACTAGAAGTCATCACACTCAAACATCTCAAATCCAATCTATCCTCAACCGAAAATCAAATTATTCCAAGAAAAACTAATTAATGCATTTATATAAATTTGCAGGCATTCAAACAAGGCAAAACAACACACTGGTACCTAGTCTATTTCGTTGATGATTGGCCGAGGAGAGATTTGGATACGAGTAGTGCAAGGCTCACAAGGTACCATGGGAAGCCATTATACCTGCACAGCATTACTAGTACCCAATTTCCCCTCAACTGAAAATCAAGGAATAACAGCTAGGTACCTGTTTGGGCCAAACAGAATGTTTGTTAATAGTAACACATCAGCGACATCCACAGGAAGATGCTGTTAAGTGTTGAATAAGCTGTTTTACCAAGTTTCCACTTGGTTCCTTTTTCCAGACGTTTAGTCCATTGTATGCAGTTGGCACACAGCATGATTTTAAGAGATTCTTTTGAACTGGTGGGTTGGAAAGCACAAGTCTCGCGAGTTCCAGCATCCACGCGTGGATTGTCATATAATTCGCGCGCGTATCCACGCTTCGGTTTGCGTTACACTGACCGTGACATACAGAGAAATCAATGGGTCCTGTTGGTTTTACATACTGATCGGACAATCCTAACTCAGCAAAGCTTGCTCGGAAGCTGTGATGTTTACAGTGTGATACGGGGGAACCACTTCGGAGCTTGTGATAGCGAGTGATATTAGCACCAGGAAGCAGGCTGGGCAACTTGTTGGTTTTACCGGAAACGTCCTTGAAATAAGCCAGGAGGAAAACCGGTCCATTTTGCTGCCGCGAGCTATCGCTGACAAGTTTGTTCCACGTTTTAAGAACCAGTTTCCTAGATTGTTTCCGCGCAGATTTTGTGATGTTGAATTCAACTTTCAACTGTCCAGGATTTCCTTGTTCTTTCCACTGATTCAAGATCCACGAGACGTCATACAGGTCTGTTGTTTGTGTGGTGTTTACAGGCAAACCCTGTGTGTTCCACGCTACGCTAGCCGCACCTTCCTCGTCCATGCTAAGTTCGTAAATGACTTTCTTATTTTTGTGGAATTTGACGAACGCCATGTTGACTTTGTAAGTATTTCCGATGTCGATCGCGGAGGTGTCAAAATACGCTGTGAGCCTTGTCTTGTCTTTTGCAATGGTGTTTCGACGAAGAAACCCTGAAATATAAAGTATTCAATGTAAGCTTATTGGTTAAAGATAAAAACACAACGAAGAAACTACGTGTTGACAGTTGATAATATAAGCTTAACAAAATATATTTTAGACCTATTAAATTGTGACTGAAATTTGCACTGAAAAGTTGCATGCAGACTTGACAGAAATTATAGATCCGAAATCAACTATGAAATTGACATCCTAGGATTTACTGAAAACGTAAGCGGAGAATCAGATTGCGTTTTATATACAGTACATAAATGTGTGTAATTTGATCTCACCTTGGTCAAAAACAAAGCGAACATTTTGATCTTGTAAAATTCCAGGTCTTGAATGAGTTCTTCGACGTAGTTTAGAAGCATCGTGTCGCTGCTAGCAATTCCGGACGGCATATTTGCCAAGGTTATAACAGCCCATGATACGAGTACGGCGAAGAACGCGGATCCCACTGCAAAATTCTTCATAGTTGAAAGTTGAACAGTCGATCGATGTCATGAGAAGAATGCCATGAGGGCAATAGAACTTCTCTTTTTAAACATTTTAGAATGTTACAGGACGTCAGAAAAATGTCTTCGGCGCGACGTTAAGTCGTCAAGTGCACTGAACTTTAATAACGAAGGCGCATTAAAATTTAAACGAGACGCTAAACTTCGACGAACTTTTTAGGCCTTTCTGCATGTTTTAACGTGATTTATCACTTAGTATATTTCTTGCGTTTTTGCTCAGAGTCAACTCCAGTGTAGCTCCATCTAATTCTTTTTTTCTTCCAAGATGCGAAAGAAACTTTAATAACAAACTGCAGCATAGGCCCGACGCTCCACCGGTTTCTTTTTCTTTTCTTTTTCAAGTTTTTATTCGGAGGCAAATGGCGCAATCGAAGCAACTCCAAACTTTATGTCGCCTGCGAACGGCTGCGAACCGCCTGCGAACGCAGACTTGTTTCCGGCTCGATTTGCCGGAAATACGTCTGTGTACGTTCGCAGTCCGTTTAATATGTCCGTCGCACTTTAATTAACAGTCAGTGAGTCAGACGTTTAGTGTGTCTGCTAGTGGCCAGTGTCTAGTGTAAAAGTGATAAAAAATACGGTGAATCATTTCAATTCGACGTCGTGCAAAGATATGCGAGCTACTGCAAACACTGGAACAAGGTGACAAGAGAATAACTTAAAATGGTAAAGTGTGACTAAATATTGAGATTTCAAGAGATTTTGTAAAAAAAAACATAGAAAAACACTGGCAGACAGATGTAAGGGAAATCATGTTAAAAACTCTTTGAAAAAGCTAAGACGTCTAGTCCAACAAGATGAATTTGAATATTCTGGCTAATGGAGGGCTACATTCTGTCTACCCTGAAAGGAATTGAAGACCACATTCACGGACCAAAAAGGGGTTAGTGCAAAATACGACGAAACCTGCAGTATATATGTATATTAAAAGCGATACTTTAAAAGCTTACTGTGCGTGGGAAATCACGCATTATTCACATGTTCCACCAGCTTTCAGGTACACAGAATAAAGCTATCAATTTATTTTCTTCGTTTCAGTCTGTAAAAATTATGTATCCTCTTTCCTTTTGGAAAACCAATGAAGTTTCAAAAATTCAATTTTTCATTGTTTTTATATCTGTTTTATATATTCGTTTTCAAGTTTCAAGTTCAACATTTGTTTGAAACCTAAATGTGTAAGCACATTTTCACCTAGCGGAAGAAAAAAGCTTTGCGTTTGCAACGATTTTATATCGAAGTTTAATCTTCTTCGACGAGAAAAGGAACGCTGTTGCCACTGAACGGAACTGTGTGTGTTCTATTCTGCGCGCGCAGACGTTTCATTGAAACTGCGGGCAATAAACGGTTAATGACGTCATACAATGTTCACGAAAGGCGGGGTTATCAAAAAAAGAGAGCGGCAGTACAGTCGAACTCACTCATTGTCATTGTGTCAAGCTAAGAGAGAGGTTTTTCTTGATTAATGCGCCTTTTAATAACATGCCGGAACTCTGCTCGATCAACGGTTGCGTTTTTCGCTGCCGACAGCTTCTTAGCGGACATCTCGGTCGAAATAAAAGTTCACTTCAACGGGTTCAAAAGGTCACGTCCGTGGATTGTGATTGGTAGATTTCAATCCATTCGATTCTATTCGCGGCAAACCGACGTTCGTAAAACCCGTTGTGACGGCCTATGTCACGCGTGACTTGATTTCGACCAGGATTCGACATCGTTAGTAGTCTAGCCCGACCTCCCCGACCCAGACTCCGCTCGTTTTCGCCGCTAAAAATTTACTTCGCGCGCTTAAAAAATTTACTTCGTGCGGCGCGCGCGCCAAGACCGCCAGCTACGCAGGCTAGGTAGTCTCTTTCGCAGCCGTCATTTGAGTCGTCGCGTAAGGAGACTACCTTACTGGTCCAAGATGTCAATCACTTCTGTGATGGCTTACTTCGTTCGGAGCCAGACTGTTCGTCAGTTATTTTTGATTGTAATCTGGTTACAAGAAAAAGAGAGGACGTGCATAAAAAATTGCTTCGTAGGGGGGAGGAGGGGGAGTGTCTCCTTAGCCTCCGTCTGTAAGCAATTTTGGAGAAGACCTAGAGAAGACTAAGAAAAATTTAAGCGGTTAGGGCCTGTGTGTATAAGCAAAATGAAACGACCCATTTTCACCTCCATCCCTTTAGTTGTCCTTATTCCTCCTCTTCTTTTCATATTAGCCCAAAATAGTTGCCTGCAGGTGGCTGTAGCTTCGCTTTTTCCCGCTCGCACCTCAGTTTTTTTCGCGCCGCCTGAAGTCCCACGATCCTAACATTCCGATTTCCGATAGCATTTATTAGATTCGGCCTTGTAAGTCCCCTTGTTTATATCACGTGCACCGTCTTCTTGTTGCTTTTATTGATTATAGGAAGAGTATTTTGCTATCTGAACAAACAACATCATTAAGTTGACCAGGTACCGGACTCAGCTTTCCTTTTTCAGTAACGCCGAAAATAAAAGATTCTCCTCCACCCCGGGATGAATAGAGAAGGGGATTATTAGAGGGAGCCGAGGCTTATTTCAAATCTTAAATTAGATAGTAAAAATAAATGTGGCGAATGAATAACTCTAGACTGCAAAACAGTCTCTCTTTTTCTCGAGATATTGTGCGCGGCCGCGCGAATTGAACGTCTCTCCCCAATCCCACTCGTAATTTCATGCTCGTTCCAGATCCTTCGGCCGCGTTCAGCCCGACACACTCTCGCGCGAAAATACGGACTGTTTTGCAGTCTAATTGTTGTCCTGTTCAGTATTGTCCTGGCTCGCCATCTTGGAAATGCGGCCTAGCTAATAGAGGAAGGTTAATAGAGAGGAAAGCTTATAAAAACTTGAAATTGAAGTTCTAGAGTTGGGGCTTTATTAATAGAGCATTTACGGTAACCCAACCGGCCGAAAGGACGTTACTAAGTTCTCTTAGACTCGGTTTCCATGTGTTTTGATCACGCTTTCCTTTCTTTTTTTCTTGAAAGAAACTGAGAACTGAATTAATTAAGATTTTCGAGAACACTCAGTTAACCACCAGTCGATTGGACTAATAGAAAGGAAAACAATTAATGGCAGAAAACAATGCTACCAACGGTCCAACGCCTGTCTATTTTCTAGAGATTGCCTGACTGACTTATTTGCAGGTTGGCGCGCCATGTTGCTGAACACGAGGCAACTAATGAGTGTAATACAGGTTGTTTTCGCAAACTGTCTTGTAAACAACTCTTTATTTCAGTATAGCAGATTGTAAACAGCGTTGTAAAGTTAAGTTTGCCCTAGCCTCACATCTTTGGCCTGATTTTAATTCGCCGGGTTCATGCTCAGTCCTGTTTTCATGGTTCTTCAGTGCTATTTCCTCATGCCTCGGGCGCATTTGTTTTTTAGCTTGCAAGTACAGTTGCTCAGTGTGTTCTCTGCCAGATGAAAAGAACGCATAACGCGCTGACCGCGGTGATTCACAGTTTTATGGAGACTTCCCTAAAAAATTATTTTCCTTTAGGTGAGATATAAAATGTACCAGGAAAATTGGCCGAAATACATTGAATTGTTCTGACACCATATTTGCTGTAAGCCTTCCTTTATGTGTACGGCATGCATTACATTCACGTGGCAACAGGTGAATCGAACGTGATGGACCTGTTACATGTAAAAGAGCGCGTGCAGTTTGTCACCAGCTCGGCACGATTCTTAGACAACAAATAAACGAAGATTTAGCGGACACTGAGGTAAAAATATATACGGCTATTTCTTCAAAGTTCCCTGCATGAACAAATGAGGCATTGGCCATAGCTATACTCTCGCACTCGGTGAACATTTTCTTGAATTCGTGAGATCAGGATACGCTGAGGCCCCACACTGATGCGTTTTCGTTTGAAAACGCATACTTTTCGATACGTTTTCGCTATCGTCCACACTACAACGCTGATCGTTTTCATCAAAAACGCATACATTTGGAAACGCTGTCCAGTGTGGAGACATTTTGAAAACGGAGCGTTTCGAAAACGGAGGTAGTAAGGGTAGTAAGCTAAAAAAAGCCAAGAGACTTTTCCACAAATGCGATCTAACATGATCTAATTTGCTGCAAGCCTTTCCCGGCAATGTTCACAAAGTTTTCAATGAGTTATTCATTGTGACATGTTACAAAACTAAACTTCAGCAGCTCCAGTTATGCTAATATAGCACGTTGTTGTCCCAGAGTCCTAAATAACAAGTTGTTTTGACTAGAGAGCAATTAAACTGATTAAAGTTTGCTCAGATAATTTTGGGATATATTTTTTTGTCTCAAAAGCAATTCAGTTAACGGTTGTAATGGTTTATTCATCTGATTTTCAGAGGCCGATAGGATGGCTTAGGATAGGATTAGTTTAATATAAATATTTATAATAAATGGATTCATGCATGTGAACTGAACACTGTCACAGACTATATCTAAGATCACTACTGTAACCAGGGCAACTTAGGGACCTCATGCAGGCAATGAAAACTAATCACATATTGTAGAGCAGAATAGAGAATTTCTACTTAATTCCATGCACGTTGAAACGTTGTATTGAACTGAAAACTTATTGGCTCAAACAACTGAAGTTGAAATGGCTTCGTTTCCATTCTGTAAGACTGATGGTTTGGTTTTCTTTGTCTAAGTGGCCCCGGTTACAGTAGTCACACTGTAAGTCATTAAAAGAAAACAACGCAATTTATGGATTAAAGGAATTTAACTGACAAAAAGGAGGGTTTTCAATCCGGAGAAATATTTTAGTAGTGTTACTCAGTAACATCTTGCCACGTGGCGCCGTAATTGGATAAATAAGTGTGTGTTAGTTCTCTTGAAAGGAGAATAAAGCGCGAGATAAATGGTTGCTGGGCACGTGATCAAATTCGGCTGAAAATGCCACACTTGTACCTGCGAAAAACACACACAGTCTATTGTGTTTCTTTTGTTTTGTTCCGTTCTCGAGTGTTTGCCGTCAGTTGAGTAATTACAGTGAAGGAATTTAAACCCCTCTGGCCCTGTCAAACAGCTTCATTTCGCTTGGAGCACGAGTGAGCTTGAGGCAATACTGAGACGTTTACGGAAAGTTTACTTGCTAAAATGGTTTATCCTGAAGTAGAATTTCAGACCGGGGGAAGGTATCTTGCAAGGTATGTTTTGGATTCTTGGCTGTTTTTATGTGATTAATTTGTCATTTGTAAACTTTCCGCTTGTAAGGTAAACTATATAAATTCTGTGTGGGACGCACTAGATATAGATACGGCAAAAATTGACGTGATTTGGCCGGCAATTGGGATCCGGCAATTGTAGCAAAAAGAAACAAGATCTTCATAAATAAGATTCCATTTTTTGTTTTTTACAGTAAGATCTAGAGAGTTATTGATTATCAAGTGGTTATGTTTTGGGTTTAGTGAAAGCGCGTGGAAATTTAAAATTTTAATTTTTTTAATAATTTGCATTTTAATGATAGTCACGTGCTCGACAACAAAATGTTTGTCCTGACAACAAAATGGCGACGAGGATCACAAAGGCTTTCGTCACACGCGAATTATATTACCAGATGATGATGCTTCAACGTAAAGTAAACTGCATGTAAACGCGATGTTGTGAAGAGCTTCAATTTAATCTTAGCATCAGCGTTCCAAATATGACGCTATTACAATCAATTTAATGTTTTAAAAATTGAATTACCCAGGAACGAAGAATTCGTGATGTCGAGAAACGGGAAAATTCATCCCGCGATCGCGGTGGACGGTAGTGATTACGAGCATCGCCGTGATTTGGTCGAGTTGAACAGAATGAATCACGTAAAAAAGTCGTCGAGAAACAGATCAGCATCGGTGGAAAACTGGCAGAAAGTCTCCAAAGAAGTCAGGGCGGTTTCAAGGTGGACAGATTACACGCGTTCCATGAGGACATCACAGAAGGAAAGCAGCTCTTCCGGGCTGAAAAATAACCGAGCGGGACTGTACTCAAGATCAAACTCGCACATGGAAAGAGAAATGACTTGTGTACTGGACAGCGATGTGGAAGATTTAGGAAATGAACGGCTGGCATTGTACGATACGAACGCGTATATGAAACCCTTGCCTGCTGTCAAACAAGGCGGACAGATTCATCCAGTGGTCGCAGCGAGTAGAGCTTTGATTATCTACTTTGCCAAACTGGCACGAGCAAGTCTGGAACACGAACAGGAACTAGATTTCGAGTTTATACAAGGTCTTCTAGGAGAAGGCGCAGATTTGAACTTTAGTGATCGTCATGGCCAGACAGTGTTGCACGAAGTCGCTCGTATCTGGCACGTGGATGTTGCCAGGTTTGTTTTGGAGAATGGCGGGGACGTAAACAGGGCTGATGAATACGGACGAACACCACTGCACGTTGCCGCAGCAGTTGATTATCCTGAAATGGTGGAGTTTCTTATCAGCAACAAAGGTACGTTCAAATGGCGTGACCCTTTTGTGAGTTCATCAGCTACATGTAATCATTGTTTATACAGCCAAGAGAGGATGATCTAAGAGAAGGATTTCCCGTGCCCCATGGTAATTTTTTGAAATCTATTAATAGTTTCGCACCATGCTGTGAAAGTTATTTTCATTTTACTCGAACTGACCAATCACGTAGTGCTCTTAAAATAGCTCAGCTATGGACTGAAAGTTAAAAATAGGTTTCAAAAAATTATCATTTGAAGAGACCCATGTATGGAGTAATGCTTCTCTTAGATCATCCTCCCCCCCCAGAGAGGTTTATGCACTAACCATTACATGTCGGTCACTGTGCCTCCCACTAAAACATAAGGGGACACTGAGTCATGGTCCTGGTTTGGCCTCACCCAGAAAACTACGTTATTTTGTAACCTCTAGTAAGGGGACACCAGTTGTCATAATGGAACACAAGGTCGAATATGATCCTGAACGCACATAAACACTACATTGGTAACCTCCAGTAATGGGACACTTGCCAAAAAGAGATACTAAGTGTAAGAGGTGTCCCCTTATGAGTGTTTTGACATCTGTAGCCTGATATTTGTAGCAGTTCCTGAAAGTTTCCCAGCTCTCTTGACTCCCGACACTGTCATTTACAAGCCAGGGGAATCACAGGCAGCCCAGGCTCTGTATGCGAATATTAAATATTCAATGTTGATGTTCATGGCGGCGATTTGAATATTTATAGCAAATGTATGAGAAACTCACGAAATACATTCTAAATGCTTCTTTTCGAAGGAAACTAACTAAAACTGACTTACATTGTGCAAGTGTTTTGTTATTTTGATGTTTGGGTGTTCCTGGTGCCAGTTTAAAGCCATTTAGACGAGTTTTGCTTTTTCAGTTGACCGTCCATTATGAATAATTTAAAGGCCGGCGACAATTATGTGAGAACGGATCCAATGGTCCACACTCGAAGCTCAATAAATTCCACAAAAATGCTCCAGTCTCCTCAAAATTACCTTCATTGCAGACGTCCATGCTCTTAGCTTCTGTTCGCTACCCCCAGGGTTCCAAGGTTGACTTTAATTGCTCGAGAAACGCTCGTGTTCGAGCTGTTGTCTTTAATATTTTCTTTCGCGTTGTGCGTGTCCCCGACGTCTGAGACACCTCAATTAAAATTCAGCGTCATCGTGACCAAATTTACCTCGACCGTGGAGAGGCATGGTGCAATTGTTTACTTGCCAAAAAGACACCATGGGATGGTCCCTTCGGTCGATTTGACCGGAAACGGAACGAAAACAATCGGATACAACGTCGATTAAAAATTCTTTTTTTTTACTTTAGAATCTCGCGCTGACTCTCTAGTTTCATTCAGGGTTTTTTTCGGTGTCAGAACTATCCTCAGTCAGGAGCTCCTGCCTCAGTTGAACAATTTAAAGGCAGCGTTTAAATACAAAGTGAAACTTCAAAAATTCCTCGTTGCGGTTAGATTGTGCCCACTTTTAGCAAAACTCAAGACTGATTTCAGCTTGTTTTGGAGTAAGCGGGTTTATGCTCGTGATTATAAACCCTACATAAAATCTCTTTCAACACGTTTTTACAACGTAAGTTGTAAATTAATAACCGCTATAAACATAGACGACGCTTTCAGTCGGTCGATTTCAAATGGCATAAAAAAAAGCACGCCGTTTAATAGCTCCGCACGTGCAGTTTTATGCAAAACAACTGACGTGAAACATCCAGACCAAACTCTGGGTTTTTCGGAGAATGTGAACCGCAACGAGGAATTTTTGAAGTTTCACTGTGTATTTGAAGGCTGCCTTTAAATTGTTCAACTGAGGATAGTTCTGACACCGAAAAAAAAAAAAATGAAACTAGAGAGTCGCGAGATTCTAAAGTAAAAAAAACGACCGAAGGGACCATCCCATGGTGTCTTTTTTGGCAAGTAAACAATTGCACCATGCCTCTCCACGGTCGAGGTAAATTTGGTCACGATGACGCTGAATTTTAATTGAGGTGTCTCAGACGTCGGGGACACGCACAACGCGAAAGAAAATATTAAAGACAACAGCTCGAACACGAGCGTTTCTCGAGCAATTAAAGTCAACCTTGGAACCCTGGGGGTAGCGAACATGGACGTCTGCAATGAAGGTAATTTTGAGGAGACTGGAGCATTTTTGTGGAATTTATTGAGCTTCGAGTGCGGACCATTGGATCCGTTCTCACATAATTGTCGCCGGCCTTTAAATTATTCATAATGGACGGTCAACTGAAAAAGCAAAACTCGTCTAAATGGCTTTAAACTGGCACCAGGAACACCCAAACATCAAAATAACAAAACACTTGCACAATGTAAGTCAGTTTTAGTTAGTTTCCTTCGAAAAGATAGCATTTAGAATGTATTTCGTGAGTTTCTCATACATTTGCTATAAATATTCAAATCGCCGCCATGAACATCAACATTGAATATTTAATATTCGCATACAGAGCCTGGGCTGCCTGTGGGGGAATACAGCCAGGCTAAATGTTGACCTCTGGGTCTCAACTTGCTGTTTCTGTAACAAATGATTTTTATGGGATGAGGTTGTTAGCCTCAAGCCCAACCCCAAAAAAGGAATAATAAATTAAAATGCTTTCACCACTATCCATAACAAAACCATCTCCAGGATCCACCAAAATGCACTTTTCAGAGCCTGGAATCTCAATTTTTTTTCTGGGGAGCCCCAATGGCAGGGGGCGAGCACCTTTCTATGCCTTCCCCTGAACACTACTGCCGTCTACTTCCAAAAATTCTTCCTCTAGATCAAATTTTGGGGAAAACCCTGATCGCCCCCCCCCCCCCCCCCCCCCTATCAAAAATTCCTGGATCCGCCCCTGCAGCCATACCAAGGCACCAGTCTCACTGAGTGGGGGGGGGGGGGGGTCTCAACTTGACCTTCATTTATCCCCCATCAGTCAGCTATTCAGTTATTGTGGTGTTTATAGAGATCCCTGACCTGTTTATTTTCCAACAGCTGACCTTCATGCATGCACCGTTGGAGAGATGCAAACACCGACGCACTATGCTGCTAAGAATGATGCATCTAAAGCTCTCAAGGTTCTCCTGAAGCTGGGTGGCAGGACGGAGGATAGGGATTACAAACAGCGTACTCCTCTGCAAGTTGCAGCTGAGCTAGGTACTGGGTTAGTTGTTGGATTGTGACTGGAAAATTACCAGATTACTGTGTGTTTAATATTATATGAATTATTTAACGGGTTATTTAAATAGCATGTCAAAATTGGTTATTGTTCTTTCATTAGTTCATAACCATTAACTCTGTTAACTAGGACCAAACCAAGAGAGGGGAGAAAAATGATTTAAGTAGGAGTGAGAAATGGCTGAAAACATTAGAGAGGAGGGAGAAACGGCCCAAAAAAGTAAGGAGGAGGGAGAAAATGAGTTTAACTGAAAATATATAGGGAGATGGAATATTTTTACACTGTCTCTTCCTGTCTGTCCCCTTCTAAGTATTGATATGTGCTACTCAAAGGGAAACATGAAAAAGTACTCCACCTGATTTGGGTAGCTTTTCTTGTCAGTGGCGGATCCAGGGGGACGGTCGAGGGGGTCCATACCCCCCTATCAGACCTGACGAGTTTTTTGCTTTCTCTATTATCCATAGCAAATACATCTCCAGGTTCCAACAAAATGCACTTTTCAGAGCCTGAAATCTCAAACATTTTCTGGGGGAGGCCTCCAAACACCCCCTCCACGCCTTTTAGTAATAACTCAGTACTGCCGTCTAATTCCAAAAATTATCCCTCTACCTCACATTTTCGGGAAAAATCCTGGGACCCCCCTATCAAAAATTCCTGGATTCGCCCCTGCTTGTGAATTCATTAACTCCTTCCCCAAGGGCCTTTTCGATTATTTTCCTCGCCTATGTGTGGCTCCTGCATGTATCTATGCATTTATAAAGTAAGATCTTTTACAGATCCTACGTATACCAGCAGCATTTTCGTTCACGGTCCTTTGCTACTTATTCACTATAAAGTAAGGTTTGAAATACATGGTCGCCACATTCCTCATGATTTGATTGTTTGTATTTTCAGATCGCTCCGAGACGGCCAAATATTTAATAGACCAAGGCGCTCCAGCTGGCGTACAGGACAATGCGGGCAGTTCAGTGATGTCTTTCATGATATCCAAAATGCCTCCCGTAGCTAAAGAAGCCTTAGACCAGTTCCACTCCACAGACAGAGGAAACCGCCGACAGTATTTCTACCTTCACCACTTAGAACCTTTCTTGCCTAATGACAAAGGCGATTATGAGTCCTGCGTGAGATCCCCTTTACACTGCGTCGTCCATTATAAACAAATGGATCTTATAATGCATCCAGTCTTTAAACGACTGCTTGAAGTTAAGTGGGATCAATTTGGTTGGCGAGGTACAGTTAAGATGATATTCGTACATGCGTTTTTTGTGTTACTGTGGACAGCACTGGGTGTTACGCTGCATCTAGGAGAAGAGACTGACTATTACAACCCACCCAATGTCTACTGGTGGCGCATTGTTCTAGAAACTTTGGCGTGCACGATGACTATATACTTTATTTGCTTGGAATTTCTGGAGATCGGTGCATCGAAAACGGCGCATCAGAGATGGAAAAAGTGGCGAATCAGCGAGATTGATAGAGATCTTAAATTCTGTCACCCACGCTGGCCAGAGGAGAGAAAATACCTTGAAATGGAACGGAATGAGATATCTGATTCAGGCATCTCTTACTTCAATGACGCATGGAATTACTTTGACTGGGTCACGTACGGCTGGATTCTAGGCATAATAGTAACTCGGATTTTTGCGGTTGTGCTTAACAATAACTCGGCGCGTTCCCTACATCCCAGAGTGTTCGCTATCTCGTTGATTTTTATCTGGCTTCGACTTATGAAAGTTTTTCGTGGTTTTGAAACACTGGGACCTTTCATTGTCATGATCGGACACATCATAGATGATACCCTCAAGTTTGCGTTTCTTTATTTTGAAATCTACGTGCCGTATGTGTGCGCCTTCTGGATCATATTTGGGGGTAAAAAGAACGCTCAGATTATGCAAGCCCACCAACAAGACAGTAGTGGGTGGGAGAAGTTTGGAGATCTCATGTACTCTGTGTGGCAGTTGACAGTCGTAGGGAACTACCCCTGGGATTCCCTGCTCGTGGTCGACCGACTCATGGCGCAAATTCTCTGCGGAAGCTACCTAGCCGTGTCGGCGATTGTGATGTTGAATCTGTTCATTGCTCTTATGTCTGACACGTTTCAGCGTGTTTATGATAACGCCAAAGCGAACGCGGCCATGCAACGTGCGAGCACGATTCTGAACATGGAAGAAAACATGGGAGATAAGAGTCGTGAGCGACACAGAAGACACATTCATGAGAGATTGGCTCCTGAGGTAACGTATCATGAAAAGCCTCTCACTTCTCAATTGGGCGGTTTTCATTTGAGTGACATAAAACCAAAACTAAAGCAATTTACAATGGCCAATCACACGAAACATAGAAAACACAATGAACCAATGAGAACTCGAAGTCGAAGCAAATACACGTAACCGACGCCAAGCGCGGGAAAACGCGGGTGACCAAGTCTGATGGTTTTGGTTTTGTATCTGATTGGTTGAGTAGATGGCGCAAGATTTTTAAACCAATCACAGAGCTTAGTAAAGCAAATCCAAAGCAATCCCAGGTTACTTTCATCACTCAATTGAAAACTGCTGTAATGAAATCATTCATGCAATCAGTAAACTTTATTTTGCCAGCGTAGCAAGCGAGGTAGTAGATAAAGGGGGTGCGTGTAACCACACCCCACACGGAAAAGATCGTTTTCAAAGTAATCATTTGGCGTTTTGTTGATGACCCTCTAGTCTCGTGCAATCTCCTCTAAATTTGAGGCAGACCTTATCTGTTTTGGGACTCCTATATTACGCATCATGTTTCCGATCGTTGGGTTCGAGCAGAGGTGACAAGCTTCTGGTTCGAGCGATAGAAATACAAGGTTAAACAGGTCTTTTTGGCTTTTTGAGCTCTTAATTTGAATAGAGACAACAGCTGTTACTTCCTTCTACTTTATCGTAATTTCCTTTTCAGCCTATTCCTTTGGAATTGTGAGAAGCTACTATTGTCGAAGCTATCTGAGCGGACACTCTCGTAAGCGGACAGCTCTACTTACGGCCGCCTTGACAAAATCCCTGGCTCAAACAAACTCGGTATTTACAAATTCCCGTAAGCGGCCAGCTCAAGTTGCGGACACTTTTTCTGCTTCCCGAGGGTGTCCGCTTACGGGAGCTTCGACTGTAGTCAGATAACACCTAACAACACCTTTCTCTTTATTTTTTGATTTAACAGGAGATGTACTATGATGACGACTCCACTCAGCCGGGCGATGGGACTCTAGAGCGCATGACTCATCAGATTAAGGAAGTGGTTGATGAAGTGTACGAAATGCTACAGGGAAAGAGCAATGGAACGGTGAAGACCGACAAGAACCTGGGGCGGGAAATTGAACGGTAAATAATTAAAGGATCAGATAATGCAGTTTTCAATTGAGTGTCGTAAAACCAAAGCAGTTACAATGGCCAATCAGAGCAAACGAAAATAACTCGATGAACCAATGAGAGCTCGGAGCAAATACACGTAACCGACGCCAAGCGCGGGAAAACGCGTGTGACCAAGTCGCGATTGTTTTTAGTTTTGCATGTGATTGGTTGAGTAGGTGGCGCGAGTTTTTTAAACCAATCACAGAGCGTAGTAAAGCAAAACCAAAGCAATTCCAGATTTACTTTCGACACTCAACTGAAAACCGTAAGCTATATTTCCTAGTACTTCTTTGGTAGCTAACAACTTACGTCTTCTTTTTATACCTCCTTCTCTCAGATTACGATTTGACCTCGCAGAAGTGTCCGACCGGCATGAACAGACTGTAAAGGAAATGAGGAATGAAGTAGCGGAAATGAAAGCTCTGTTGATTCGTGTCTTGCAGCACGGATCTGTTCCATCACTACCTTCTGTAAAATCTCTTCATGATCAATCCCAGTCGCCGGAACGGTTGACCACGAACGAGGCACGAACTCCTTCGTCAAAACGATCGGGGAGCAGTCGGACACGCCGAAAGAAACATCGGCGGCAACTCAGCTTTCCGAGTGACGACGACGAAGTTGATCACGTGAATTACCAGGATTACCACTGGCCGATGATACTGAAGGCGAGTCAAATGAGTTGCCAAGTGTTCGAGTGCTGGCCTCGCGGGCTTCGTCGACTCGTAAACAACATCGAGACGATCAGGAACACACTTGATACAGATTAACATAGGGAAAGACACACGCACATGTAGCGAGCAATCGAGATGTGACTTTATACATCTCATCAACTTACAGTAATCAAAGTGCGACTACCGTCCAACCAAGAGAGAACACACCACTTCAACACTGCAGTAAACTAAAAACATACAGATTTTTAAATTCTAATAGTATACTTATTCCGCAAAGATGGCGTGAGGAGAGAAATTGTGATTATGTTGTTTGATTTTGTTATTCCGCTTTCGCTAAGAGCGATATGTATACACTAGGTAATATATGTAAATATATATATTTTTCAAAACTAAGATACACACAACAGAGTAAAAGCTATCATATAGTTTTATAACCAAGACACATCAAGTTTTTAATTAACGTATGTGTATTTTTTAACAAAAACAACACGATCATTAAATTATTTTTTCTTTTACCTTTTCAGTGTGTAAGAGATAGCGTGTATGAATTTTATTAATGTAGATGTTTTCTGGTAAGACACTTTCGTGTGAAAAAATTAAAACTG
This sequence comes from Desmophyllum pertusum, assembly GCA_029204205.1. Classification (NCBI taxonomy): domain Eukaryota; kingdom Metazoa; phylum Cnidaria; class Anthozoa; order Scleractinia; family Caryophylliidae; genus Desmophyllum; species Desmophyllum pertusum. The sequence goes on along the minus strand of MU827785.1, from coordinate 1,890,048 downwards.
TGATTGCTGACTAAAAAGAAAATAAAGGATTTTCTTCGTTTTAAAAAGAAAATACTTTAATTTTATTTTTCTCTCCCGCCTATAGTTTTTCCGCCATAGCGCGCTCTTCCCTTCTATAGGACGAAAATGGGAAAGGCTCGTGATCTAATTGTCAGTACACAATATGGCACATGTTAGTTACATATTCCTTGGGCGCAAAATGTCGTTTAGGGCGTGATAGTCGTAGCCTGACCTGTTGTTCTGGGAAAACCAATGTGCACCAGTTATTTTACGTTCAGGCGAAGAATGAACCCCAACACAAACCATCAAAACGTTCGAAGAATTTCCACACGTTTCTCAGGTTGCTATGCGAATGACCCTTTTAAACCCCGGCCCTGAAGAAATGACTCAGTATGTAGGCTAATAAACCCGCCCTTTTGTTGTAGTGTCAAGCCTTGCAATCAGCTTGGTTTAGACCTTTCCCGGAGACCAGTTTGGGCGGGGTTCGCCTCAAGTGAACGTACGTCTCTGATCTCTTCGCGCGCTCGATTCTTCAGTCCCCGCTAAAGACAAGTCTGAGATATTCGACCCAAATAATTCCACACGGATGATGTAGCTCTTGACACAGTCCTTGTCGACGTGTGTCCAACGCTTCTCCCCACTAACTAACTATAGTGCCGGTGATATAGTGGAGAGAAGCGTTGCGTGGCGACACAAATAACGGCTGCGAAGGAGGCTATTCACTCCTGGGCTATTTCTGGGTATGAAATTGATCATCTTCCCGCCCCCAGATGGCGGAAAGATGAGAGACCCTGGGAACGAGGTTGCATTCAACAGAGGATAATAGATTATCCTCTCTTGATCACTCACTCACTCACTCATCCTCTTCATGCCGAGTGGCACATTTGTCATATAAGGCTTCAATAAGATCACGCCAAGCTTCTCTGTCCTGGGCAACTCTCTTGGTCGTACCCCAAGTATACCCAGCATTCTCCAGCTCCTTCTCTATTGTCCGACGCCATATTGACTTGGGTCTCCCTCTCTTTCGCTTTCCCTCTGGAGCCCAGGTTAGGGCTGTTCTTGCGGGTTGATGTATCTAATCGCATGGCGTGCCTCAACCATCTCCACATCCTCCTTTTGAGAACTTTTGAGAATCACGATACATTACATCTGATACATTATGATATATATCTCTTTGAGTTACATATAAAATTAAGTTATTCCGGTATTGAGGGGGGGGGGGGGGGGGGGGGGGTAATGAAGTTGAGGATGAGGGCCCGGGAATCCTATGTAGTCTAAAAAGAATAGCCGGGGCCTCTTTACACGACCCCCGGGTTGGTTTCTAGCCCGCGTTGAATCATTGCCAAGGGTAACCCTTCTTCCGTTCAATCCCTCTTGCCTGTCGTAGGGTTGTCAACTTCCATGTAAAAAGTCAGTGATAAGCCGAGTTGGCATTTTCACACGTCATCACCGTTGTTATATCATGAGACAAGAGTTTGTCGAAAACTGTTTTTCTGTCTCTTTAGCAGTCCATTTTCAGTTTTTAACGAGTAAACAGGGTGCCCACAAGTTATTTCGCTGTAAAACAATAGTGTGATAAAGAGAAATTGATTTACCTGTGTTTGGGTGACATTTTGAGACGTTGTGGAAGCGGTTTTACCAGCGCGAAGCCGTTTCTTCAGACATACCTATTTCACTGAGACAGAAACGGCTTCGCGCTGGTGCAAATCGCTTCCACAACGCCTCAAAATGTCATCAAAAGTAAGCACAGGTCCCGGGCACAGGTAAATCAATTTATCTTTATTACACTATTGTTAATTTAACAGCTAAAGAACTTGTGGGTGCCCTGTGGTGGGTACAAAGGTCAACCAAGTACACACCTTTCGCGATGTAGAAAACAAAAACGCGAAGTTGAAGGCGATATTTTCGCAAGACTTAAATCTTTGAGTCCTTATTTTCTCTAAAACTCGCGAAAGCGAAAATAAAGCCTTGCGAACTACGTGCCTGTCGAAATTCGCGTGAAAATTTGCGAGATCAGTGAAAAAATTCAATTTTCCCACCCTTTAGCCGCGCCAAAAAAGAAGGTTGGGTCGGAGTATTTCCATATTTGGTAGTGGAGACCACAATGGTGGATCGTACGGTCGAGATTTGATTATTTTCAAGTTTTCTTGTTACCAAGATTTAGCGACGAAAATCTCCGAAATGCGACGAAATATAACTGCTGCATGAACATGGATCGTAGATTTGCCTCTGCTAGTCAGCTTGGACCAAACAATCACCCTGATGCAGCTGGAAATCGTGACACAAGTCACGAAGACGAAGCTCACAGACAAGCTACTTCTATCACTCTAGACGAAAACTTGTCCAGGTTGTTCGAGTGTATGCGACTGGAATATGGCACGTAAGTTAACACTGAAATAATCCCGAGTTCTTCTTAAACTTAACGATGCTTCTTATGGCACGAATCGCACTGAACGAGTACATTTTAGCCGTGTCCTAAATATCTTTTTGGTCTTCGATTCAGATCAGACTGCATGTAGCTAATAAGTTTTTAAATGGTGATTTCATGGTAAGCTTAAATCCTTTCAATGAAACGATTATAAGATGATTGGATTGTGATAGAAATCTAGGTCTTCTTAGTCTGTGTTCTTCGCATTAAATAAATTATATCATTGGTCTGTGATCTCAAGATCTGTATTCTGGTTTTATACCAGTACAGTTGTAAATAGAAGGTATACATTGCAGTACTTGATCAGATAATGATCCTGTTCTAACATAAGCTTATTTTATTACAATGAATCGTTTGATTTTATCAGCTTATTGTGAAGAGTATTAAGAAACACTACCATAATTTTTAGAGTATTAAAAGCCGGGGATTAAAAGGTTTCGGAGTGTAACAATTCACATCAAGGTCTTCTTTCTTGTTTTAATCTCTGAAAAAGTTTTTAACTTGGCCGTATGGGTTTTCCATTTCAACTACTACCGACGTAGAAGAATTTGAACAAGCAGAAGTCAACAACAAAATCTCAAGAGAAACCGTTGGGTTATTTTGATCTTGAGGGGGAGGGGGTGGGGAAACGGGTACTTCCTTGTTATGCACTTTAGGTATGTGCGGTGACAAAGGATTTGGTTTTGAGCTGTTTCGATCTGAAGTAGGGTATGTTTTGTACACAAAACTACAGTGGAATCCCGATTTCTCTAGCCTCCAAGGGAAACAAAAAATTGGTTCGAAATGGGAGTTAGAAATATCAGAGGTTTAATTACAGTGAAACAAATCCAAGGGAAACGACATTTGGTTCATGTTGGTTCGAGTTATCGGGAGGTTTGAGAAGTCAAGGGCTCGAGAAATCGAGATTCCACTACAAGAGGAAACTGTGTTGTGATTAACATTAGGGATTAGTCCTCAAATGATTACACAAAGGGAAGCCATTCATGGGTTGCTGAGATCATGTATCAGATAAGTATCATGTCTGAAATAGGGTATCAGGTCTGAAAATATGATATGGAAAATCACGTACTGATTTTAGTCTGAAATAGTGTAAGGGTTGTAAGAAGTGGACCGCCCAGGGAGGGGAGTACTCCTGAAAATTTATGGTGGAGGTGTGCCATCCGCTCCTTTAAACCCTTATTCATTTTCAGACCAAAATATGCGATTTTCCCAACCCAATTTAAGATCAGACCCTTAACATTTACCCCCCCCCCCCCCCCCTTTCAAGTCAAAATGGCAAAAATCTATACCCTATTTCAGAGAAGCAGGCAAAAACATACTCAATTTGAGACCAAAACAGGTAAAAAACCATACCCTTTTGGGGTGGCACATACCTGTAGAGTACCCCCCTCCCCCCAGGTGGGATGCACACACATCACCAAAAATGTCATGATTGATGAAGTACTGCTTCCATGAGTATTTGTTGGTGAAAATCAGTGTGGAGTGATTTATATTGCTTAGAACAGTGATGAATAAGCGCTATATAAGGTAGTATTATTATATGCAACAGAAACCACTTGTTGCTTCAAGAAAGCAGTTCAGACCACTAACAGTCGTGGTTTTTTTTTCATATAGTGGAGGCTTTCTAATTTCGCCAAAGTGGAAGAATTTCAGAAGTCAGAAGTTACAGTTTGCCGAAAAAACACGGCTGAACAATGCAATTTGGCGCTGCTGGCATATCCAATGTGAGTTGTACGCGACATTTTGTTACGTGTTTTGTCTCCCTGGACCCCTGTGTTAAATGTTGTTGTTCAAATGTGTTTTTGGTTTAAAAATTTTCAAATCAGCATGATTTAATCAGCTTTACATGCAATAATTTATTGTCAGAATTTTGAAAACTACGTTGACTGTGTAACATCAAAATTTATCTGTGAGTCAAGGAGTTTTAGAAAAAGTATCGTAATTTTCATTAACCCTTTCACTCCCAAGAGTGCTAAGTTCAAAACTGAGGAAAAAATCTGGAATTTCATTTTGCATAATAGTCAAAAAGGAACAGCAGCACATGAAAGTACTGCTCAATAGCTTTCATTTGAATGGTCGCACACTAAGGTTTCATCCACTGACTCTAAAAGTACAATCACATTTATTGAATCAAGGTTTGACTCTGGGAGTGAAAAGGTTAAGGTAGTGAAATTGCTGTACAACTCTGATTGGTCTGACATGAGCATCCGACCAGTGTGCAGAAGGTCATGGGTTCGATTCCCATCGAGGACTCAGATTTTTTCTTTGTCCTACGCTCATGACCAACTGAATTAACATCTTTCTTGTGTTTTCTTCTTGCACACAGATTCCAAAGGGAAGCGTCCATTGTTCTGTCAGTTCGCTCCTCCCCTCTCTGAAGAAAAGACACCTTTGAACAATCCATTTGTAAGTTTTGCCACCTAATTATAATTTATAATAAGTTTTTATTTTTATTACAGGGGTGAAAAAAAATTGGTTATGAGAACAGTTGAATTACAATGTACAATACTCCAGTCCTAGTTCTTATGTAGAAGCACCACTACACATTCAGTTTTTACTGGATGGTTTATATAATTAGCACAATGACTATGTTGACTGTTCGACAAACTCAGTACAGGCAAATATAAACATGAGATATAGTCGCTATTTTTTTTGCTGTGTTCCGAAGGCTGATCATGACTTACTGTATCAGTAACTACAGGCATACACAATAAACAGTTGCTTGTGTGTTCCGAAGTGTGTTCGATTGATGATCCATGCATTTAGGATATGATCGATCTACTTCGGATCAGTTTCTCAAAGCATTAACTACTAATACGTGACTCGCTGTCTCCCCCACCCCACCCCCCCCCCCCCCCCCCCCTGGGCTGGGATTGATTATTTTTGGTATGTGAGGGTGATAACCAGCGAGATCTGTAAGAATGTTGTGCTATATGTTGTACCGCAATGAAGAAAGAGGAGGAAAGAAAAAAATATAAGAACAGTCTACCTTAAGACGTGGTTGGGGTGGTTGGTGGAACGGAGCTGGAACTGGACGCACGAAACTGGACGCATGAAACTGGACACTTTGAAATATTTACTAAGCTCCCTTCCTCTATTAAATATATCCCCTTCTAATAAGTCCCCCCCCCCCCTTCCCATTTTTGAGTCCTAAAATTGATAAGCCAGAGGAAATTTCAAATGAATTCTGATGAATACAATGTATGTTTCTTACTTTCTTCTTTGCTTGATACTTGTACATGCAATAAAGCAAATATTGTTGTTTACATGTATTTGTTTTGCCTTTCATCAAATTGTCTGAACTAAAGGCCGGTTTACACGCTACGATTTGTCAGCCGATCTGTCGGCACACCCGTAAGGCTAATTTACATGCTATGATTTGTTGGGCCGATTTATCTTTTATCGATATAGCGCTAGGACGAAAATCGGCCCGATTTATCAAATCTGTTGCGCTGCAACAGATTTTTATAAATCGGCCGATTTTCGTCCGCTCAGTCGTTTTCTTAATCCAATCGGGCCGACAAATCGTAGCGTGTAAACCGGCCTTAAATCAAATAGCCAGTCTTCTATTATCTGGTATTAAATTGTTTTTGCATACTAGTAACGCAGGTTTGTTATATTTGTTATGAAGGCTGTTATTCTTGAAGGCCGCTATTGGCGCAGAAAATTTGATGCTGTATCTCGGGAATACAAGAAGTTAAGAATATACTACAAAAAGGTTTGTGTATTTCAAATACTGTACATACATGTACTGCAGGGCTACAAATAACAGTCGGTCAGCGGACAATGACCGACTAAAATTTGCTTATGTCCGATGAAATCCAAACTGTGGTCGGACATAATGTCCGGACAATTTTTTTTGCCTTCCAACGTAAACGCCAACAAGTTTTATTCTAAATGCAAACTACATGTAGTTTACTCTGTGATGACAACGCGTTAAATTAGCAGGTTCTCTTATCAAGCAATACTGTAATATGATGTCCGACCTCATTTTTGTTTTGTCCGACCAAAATTTTTCTTAGTCAGACACATGTCCTTTCAAGGAAAAAAAATATTTGCAGCCCTGTACTGTTGTTCATAGTGGAAAGAAATGATGGTGAATTTTAAGCTTGGTAGAAATATGAGAAAGATGTTATTCAGTCAGTGACACAAGCAACCTCGTTCCCAGGGTCTCTCATCTTCCCGCCCCCTGGAGCGAGAGAAGAGAGACCCTGGTCTGGTCTGGTCACGTGTCTAATTGACATTTTCAAACCCCAGGGAGGGCTCCTATAATTACAAATCTTTGTCGCGCTTTCTTTGTCGACAACAAAGCGAGGCCAGAAGCTAACGGCCACTGTTCACAGGCAAGCAATGTTTTTATACAGCAGTCTTCAGTTCGCTGTTTGCAGCAGTTACTCCAATGTTTAGAGGCAATTTACTGTGGCCGAGATGTCTACGGAAATCGATGAATTTCCAGTGCGCTAGTGCTGCTCCACGGCAGGCAAGGTCTCGAAAGGTCAATGTCGTATCGGAGTCAATTGTCAAAGCGTCATCATTATATAAAATTACACTGACGTCTGAACATTTCCACAAAGAGGAAAGAAAATATTAAGACACCATGGGCTTAATTCAAGTTTAATAAACCAAGCTTATATTTTGCGAGTCGATGACTCTTAGTCTAAGCGCTGTAAAATCTAATACATCACGTACACATCTCATAAATGTAAAACAAAGTGAATGCACGTTGCATATCGAGTTTTCCTGTTTTTAAAAGATGTATCCTAAAAGGGTAAAGGTAAGGCGAGTGCAATAAAAACAAACAGAAACAAGCAATAGTACGTAATTTACCTGGAGTTGGGTTGAATTTTCTTGACGATTGCGGAGACTTGCTCTGGTCGGTGATCATTTTGTCACCTTTTATCATTTTCGCAATGCCGCCGGTAGCGACGAAATACACGATACCGAATACAGAATAAAGAATCAAGTAAAACATCGCCGCCGAATAAATAAAAGCTATAAAGATTTTCTTTATCCCTTTCCTGTCCTGGATTCGAAACATTAACCCGCTTTCGACTCCTTCGTCTTCGCAGATCTTGATCAAATGTGCATTGTACAGCAGTGTACAGATGGCGATCTTTCGATACATCTAAGACCATCTAAGAACCATAGCTTTCCTTGATCGCGGTCTTGAAGGCTACAAAATTCTTTAATCGTCCGTTAATCGTCTTTTTGGCGTCTCGGAACGGCCAAAATGTTTGCCACGAAAGCACGTCCACATGCGGTTATTTTGATTTACAACACTTTCCGCTCACCCCTAGGCAAAGTGGAGACAAATTTCACACTCATCTGCCCCTCCCACTAATCTTTTATTTGCTACATCCCAGATTCTGGGACACACGTGACCAGACCAGACCAGGGTCTCTCTTCTCTCGCTCCAGGGGGCGGGAAGATGAGAGACCCTGGGAACGAGGTTGTGACACAAGCTACTCAGAAAAAAACAATTCCAAGTTCTCCCAACAGAAGTGGAACCTATGACCTTCCGCACATCGGTAGCTTGGGTCACTGACTGAATAATATCTTTCTCATACTGTACATACTAGTTACTGTTGCTTTTACATTTATTTAGTAAAAGAATCAGTTACACTGTAATTAACATAGCCTTTTCAATTACAAAATTAACACTTAAAAAATAAAAGCTAAGCCCTCTCCTAGTCTCCTAGACTACCCATCCTCCTTACTGCCCCCCCCCCCCCCCCCCCCCCCGCCTCACATTTTCTATTCAGTTGAAGTACCGTAAAAGCTCCATTTAGCCCCCCCTCTCTATTAAGCCCCCCCCCCCCTTCTTTAGGCCTAAAATTAAATAAGCCCCCCAGGGGCTTAATAGAGCTTTTACGGTATTAGAATCCCTTCATAGTTGGAGTTTGTAGATGGATTGTCTTATTGACTGTGTAGCCTAGAGGTCTTATGGTTTAATCTTATTTTTGGTTTGAAAATTTTAAAACTCTAGGTTTTTTCCAACAATGAAATTATACAAGACAGTGAAAAATAAAAATCTAACTGGTAACTTGAAACATTTAAACTAATAATAAATTTCAACCACAACATAAGCACATGTAAAATACATTATATAAATAGAAAGTGGTGTAAAGTTCTAGTGCAGTAATGTGACAGTTGACAAATAAAGAATTAAAAAAATAATAATAATAAATAAATAAATAAATACACACATGTGGCTGAGAAAAACTATAAAATGAGAATATGTTTTTTATAAGATAAATTGAATGTATGATATACTTTTCTTCCATTTTGTCAGTGGTCAAAAACTCCCAATGCCAGTCCACTTCAGCATTTGAGCCTTCAGGTATGTTATCCTCGTCTTAGCCTTTTTCCGCTTTTTATTTAATGACTTCTAACCTAAGATAGATGTCACTTTTGAACACCCAAGAGAGAGGTCTGAGTTCATGTGCACTACAGAGACCTGTGCAGTGTCTCTGATTGGTTTAATTCTCATTTTAATATCAACCAATGAGAGACACTATGTGGATCTCTGAAGAGCATGCTTGAATCTGAATCTAATGAGTCTCTCATTAGAAAGAAAGATGGTTGTTTACTCAACCTCCACTGTAAATTAATCCAAAATAAAGTACTAAAGTCATGACGTCACAAATATTAAATTTGGCGAAATTATGAAATTTGATCAGCTATTTGGAGGAAGCATGCAAAAAATGTCCACTTGCCAAAAATTAGCTCTCCATAAGCATTGCAATTTGCGGCCAAGATATGGGCACTTCAGGTTTTAATTCCTCCATACAAACCCTTCTAATTTTGCGTCTATTCCTTCAGTTTAGAACAGGCGCAAAATTAGAGAGGTTTGTATGGGACGGTACCAAACTTTGAACCTCTATATCTTCTGTTCTATTCGTGCTAACAAGTTGAAATTTTGTGGCTGATCATTTTGAGGCTTGATAAAAATAATTTGAAAATTTGTGACGTCACACTTTACCACTCTATTAGTGTGGGAACAAGTGCCAGATGAGAGCAAAATCCCGTCTCTGAGACCGGACTGAGCCTTGGCACGATTTTCATCCCATGTTGCTAAGCAACATGACATGTCCTCATTGTACTATGCTGCAGGACAATTTTAAGAGTACTTGTGAGTGCTTGCGCTGTTTCTTGATTGGATAATAAGAATCAGAGTCTCCTATAGCTCAGTGATAGAGCATCTGACCGGTTGGCAGGAGGTCATAGGTTTGACTCCTGTTGGAAGAACTCAGAATTTTTTTTCCAAGAAAACTTGTGTCACTGAGTAATGTTAAGCAATGAAAGTACTGTATTTCTTGTTTTGGTATTTATTACAGGCACAGCAAATTGATCAAGAGATTGCTTATCAGCTGGCAGAAAAAGAAAGAAGAAGGAAAAGGTTTGTGTGCCATAGTATTTTTTTGTGGATACCAGGGCTGCAAATAATTGATTTTTCTTGAAAGGACATGTGTCCGACTAAGTCACCATTTTGGTTGGACAAAACAAAATGAGGTCGGGCCATCATACAGTACTGCTTGATAAGTGAACCTGCTAATCAAACATGTTGTCAATGCAGAGTAAACTATAGTTTGCGTTTAGAACAAAATGCTTTATACCGCGTTAGCATTTGCATTGAAAGGCAAAAAAAAAATTGTCCGGACATCATGTCCGACCACAGTTGAGATTTCATCAGAAATTGGCAAATTTTGGTCGGCTATTGTCCCGATGACCGACTGTTATTTGCAGCCCTGGGATACCATAAAAAAAGTGACGGGGTGATTGTAGAAAATTTTGAAAATCTCAACCTCTGATTAATATTGTAAATTTCTTCACCTATTTATTTTACCAGGACTTTAAGTTCAGACAGTGGTGATGATGTTATACCTATTAGCCCTCCTGTTCCTGATAGTGGTACACCAGTTAACTTTGACCAGATGCTTAATATCATGGATACAGCATTCAATCATGGTAATATATACAGTCCTGCAAATAGTTTTTACAGTCAAAGCTCCCGTAAGTGGACACCCTCAGGAAGCAGAAAAAGTGTCCGCAACTGGAGCTGGTCACTTACGGGAATGTGTAAATACAGAGTTTGTATGAGCTAGAGTTCAAACAGGGTTTTGTCAAGGTAGCTGTAAGTAGAGCTGTCCGCTTACGAGAGTGTCCGCTCAGAGAGCTTCGACTGTAATTTGTATTTCATGAAAAGACATATGTCCGACCAAGTTACCATTTTGGTCGGACATTGCAAAAATGTGGTCGGACAAGAAACTCTTAGTGTGTCATCCAAGAAACACTACCGCAGATAGTTTGTCTAGTTTTATAACCCGTCTTGAGTTTTCAGAATGGTTGTGACTTGAAAATGTTCAAATGGACCATCAATGGAACAATATGGCCACACAGCTTATATGTAGCTTAATGTAAAGGCACTCAGGCCAACAACCAGCCCACACTGCGGGAGCTTATCCCAGTTTCCATAGCATGAAGCCGACTAGGAGTATTGCTGCTCCCCCTGGATAGGATGCTAGTTCATTGCAGGTTCTCCCCCCAGCATTTTGTCACCAGCACCCATTTATACTCCTGGGTGGAGAGACACTGAGATTTAAGTGTCTTGCCAAGAACACAGCACAATGACCCAAGCCAGCACTCGAACCTGGACCGCTCGATCCGGAGTCCAATCGCGCTAAGTTGGGGATCAATGGAGAAGTCTTCTTAGCAGCAGAGTGGTAGTTACGGTGGTTGCCCGTAATGTTTTAGCAAAACAGAACAACAGAGAATACATTGCAGAAAATTTCATTAGTTTGATGAAGTCTGTATTTTTGTTTTCTTTAGACATAGCCTTGTCTTCTCTGCCTGACACATTGTTTACGTCTCGTTCAACTAACTTTGGTGGTGTTGTTATGCAACAAGAGCTCCTTCAACAACAAGCTTTATCTAAACGATCCACAGGTAAATAGGAACAGATAATTTATTTATTTCTTAAGAATTAGGTGTGAGTTACAACAAGATGAAACAGCTTATAACTCACTTAATAACATAGAGGGCAAAATTACTGAATTCTGATTGGTTAAGACAGAGGGCATTTTTCGTTAATTTTGATTTGCCGAAGATCGCCTGAGGACTTCTGAAGAGTGCAAAGTTCACCCGAAGACTTCCGACGATTCCAAGATGACCCGAACCCTTCCGAAGATTTCCGAAGAGGACCCAAATATTTCCGAACGTGATCGGAAGGTCAGCAAATATTTCCGATATTTTACCAAAGATTGCCGATGTCTCAATTTCTATGATGTGATAGTTGATGAGGCCATAGTGCGTATACGGCTTACATTAACACATCTAACACCAATCGTTCCTAGAGCCTCCTTCTCTACTACTCAGCAACAGGGTGGAGCGAGGGTTCTGGGAACATGACTGTTTTGAAATTCAAAAATCATACTCCATATCATACGCCATTATGTAGGGAAATGCAAACATAAGTGCAAAAGTAATGTTTATGAATTACACGGTTGCCGCATTGGTTTATACTAACAGTACTGCTGTCTCACTCCTATTGAATATATTTCTGGCGTGCATGTTGTTCGTGCATGTTGTTCTTATATAGAGTTTAAATTAACTGAATTTTAATTACTTAGATGCACCAGATGTATTCCAAGTGCCCACTCTGGATAGTTTACAGCCCAATTTAGATGAATTTATGGAGCATTTTGAATCATTTACTGGTAAGATCTTATATGTAGCTGTTTCCTGTTTTCATGAGCCTGGGACTACAAAGAAAGGTTCATGTGTGACATATGCTCGGGGGAGGGGGAGGGGAGGGGTACTCAGGTATATCAGTGACAAGGAAGTGCAAAATTAGCAATTTGAGGACTTTTTGGAAGATTTTTTTTAGATTTTGGCAGGGACTTTTTTTTATCAGCCTCAAGTTCGTGACAGATGCATGATGAATGAATAAAGGTGGATGCATGAACTATCTCCCATTCTCTTGGTTTTTTGCTTTTTACTTTATTTTTTATGCAGGCCATTGGACTTTTTGGAGGGTCTAGTTTTGGCCTAATGGGACTTTTGGGGGTAGAAACATTTTGCCTTATTCACACCTCTCCATCACTAAAATGCCTGAGTACCTCCCCTGGGGATATCTGTCCTTGCATGATCTTCAAGTCTTCCTACAGTTTCCATGAAACATGGTGTTGATGTCATTTAATTTACCATCCTCTTTCCTTGTAGGTATGCTTGCAAAACAAGCAGCAAATGCTGCAGAGAATCAGCAAACGTTTTGTTCAACAAGGTGATTACCAATGCCAAGTTGTCGCTGCAACACCAAACAATTCCACATTGTTTGTTAACCAGGGGGTCCCATTTCAGCCAACTGTTTCAGGACACGATGAAGTCATGGACCATTCAGGAGCGTACGACGCTGTGGCACAGCAAATGTTCTCGACTACCACTGTGGAGAATGCTCAGATTTCCCAGCAGGGTACATGTATGCCGCCTGATGGACAAGTTCTCATGGAAATTTCTACTGTGAACCCAGCTGTTGAGTATTCATTTGATTACGGCAACGTCTTGCCGGGAGAAAGCTTCGCTGCACAACTAAACCAACCTATGCCTGCACAATCATCAGGCTTACATTCAGCAAATAAGCAGCAGCATGCACCGTCACCAGGGCACAGCACTGTCTTAACATCTCCCGTCGAGCAGCGTCAATTGCCATCATATTCAACACCACAACAACACATACAGAGTCCTCTTGAAGAAATTCAAGCCCAGCAGCTTCAATCTCGTGGAAATAATGTTCTTCCCACCAACCAGTTTGTGGGTAACGTTGATCCTTTTAATACATCAAGGCAGATTGACACATCAAGTCAGCTAAGGAAGGGACGACTGCCGAGAAATGTGTCAGATTCACAGTTGTACACAATGGACTTGTCACAACTTGGAACATCTTTTCAGACAAATCTCTTTCCTTCCATGGAAAGTAACCTGCCTCCTCAACTGGAAGCGCCTAACCTTGTGGCACATTTGCAGTCCATACAGCCGCGCACCACAAGGTTAGCAACCACACCATCGGCAGCTAGCCAAGCCAAACGGGCCAGACTGCCCAGAAACATGTCCGACTCCAGACTAAGCAGTTTAGCTAGCTTGTCTAGAAGTCCAACATCACCTCCTTCCTTGCCAACATTGCAGTCATCCGATGCAAGCAGCCAACATTCTCAGGGTTTAACACAGCAGCCTGGAAGACGAAAAACCAGGGAGATTTCCACGGATCATGTCAGATTCATCTCTATTGAGTTTAGGACAACAGCCACAACAGATGCCCCCAATGCCGGCAGTGACGAGTACGCTACCATCGCAGCGTAGACGGAAGATGTCTGATCCCCAAAATCTTAGAAGTGCCGCAGTAGCAGCCATGCCATCTCACTCTGCTACATTCACCATTGGTGCAGAACAGTACAGCACCAGTAGCAGTTTGTCAAATACACAGCTCTTGGAGCAGTTGCTGTCAACACCTACAGTGAGTAGTGCCACTTCAGCTGCCACGCCCCAAGCTGCCGAGTCCTTCCAGTCATCAAGCAGCTCAGTTCTCAGTCAGCTTCTCACTCAGCACTCCTCACCATCTGCTGCTGCGGTACAAATGCCAGCAAGAGATTCAAGCGCGTTAGGTGGCACACAAGACCCTTCTTTGCTCAATCAACTGTACCACTTGAAGCAAGTGTTACAAAAACAGACTGTACCAACAGAGCTTGTCAATGCACTGAATTCCTTAAGTAACACTGGAGCAGTACAAGGGACACAACAACAAAAACAAGACCAAGCGCAGGCTGTGCAACCCATGCAACTTGTGCAACAGCAAACTGCACCTCCCCGACCATCGCTTCAAATGAAGCCCCAAAATCAAAACGCCATCACCCAGGCTCTTCAGTCTTTGTTACGTGCACCCCCTAATGTCACTATTCAGCCATCAACATCAAATAAGCAAATGACACAAGTGAACAGTTTCACGTCGCAATCACCGCTTCAAGCACCAATCGTCGCATCTCACACCACGCAAGTTCCTACCGTCACTATTAGGCACCAACCACAAAGCAAGCTGCCCGTTACAACTGTCAATCAAAATATCTTGCCATCAACAGCTGTAATTGTTACACCCCAGGGTGGCCTCCAGGCTGCAGGACTGTCTGTCCAGGATGCACGCACAGAGCAAATGAATAATGTACCCGAGGTGGTGACCACGTCCATGCAACAAGTGGTGAATATTGGACATCCAGCGGTTCAGGGTCAACGTATTCTTTTGCCTGCGAATGTGAACCTCAGCACATTGTCTCTGGCTCAACTTGGCCTAACACCAGCAGCTCTTCAGTCGGTGAGTAATCAGTTCTTGGTCATATAAAGCATGCTCTGATTGGTCAATTCGAGTTCATGTAAGAAACCCATGTATAAAAGTTTTGAAGTCACTTGTCATGATTAGATTGAAAAATAAATAAATAAATAAAATAAATAAAAAATAAAATAAAAAAAAAAAAATGATTAGATTGCCAGGAAAAATTGGTGCATTATCAATAAAATGTTTTACTGTTCATTTCTTTCTTGTCAGGTGACTGTGCCGTCAAGTGTAGCAAACTGCTCCTCGTCTTTTTCAACAGTGGCTACCATGAGTTCAGGAGCCACAAGTCCACTGGGTGAGTGCAGAATTTTTTTTCATCTCCTCCATCTCTCAATAACTTAACTGAGTCACATGTATTGATGGTGATATGCATCAAATCCTTGTAAAATTACATGGGAGCATTGTGTTAGAACACAGTTAACCCTTTCACTCCTTAAGCCTGGTTTTCACTAGCGACGCAAGCACAACCGCAAGCAACATACGCAGACGCAGTAACGTGTTGATTTGTCGTAAACAAAAGGCACTGATGACCAACGCGTTACTGCGTCTGCTTATGTTGCTTGTGCGCTTGCGTCGCTAGTGAAAACCAGGCTTAAGAGTACTCCCACTCTTACGTCGAAAAGAAAATTCCAATTTTCATTTTACTAAATAGTGAATAACAAACAGTTACCACATGAAAGTACTGCTCAAACAGCTTTCATTTGAATGGTCACACACTAGGGTTTCATCCACAGACTTAAAAGTTAAAACGTTACGATAACCACACTAATTTACTCTCATTGGGAGTGATAGCATTAATAAGTTTGTATTGTTTTGCATTCAGCTGTCACAGTCTCATCCACTGGATTAGTTACTGAATCTCAGGACACAGGAGAAATGCGACCAGGACAAACACTAGCTGTAAGTATGAAGATTCACCGAAAGAAAAAATAATATTATTGCCCTAATATTGAGCCTGAGAAACATGTGTCTCTCTTTGGACTCCTTATTTGATAATATCTTATCATTGTATAACTTGTATTTTGTAGACCGCTGCTAAACAAACAAGACCAGTCACTGCCGAGCAGCGGGAGCAGTACAAGGTTTGTTATGGATTTAACTTGTAACTGTTAGTTCGAAGTGCTACACTATATACTAGTTGAGCAAATTGTTTTCATAATGTGCCCCCCCCCCCCCCCCCCAAAAAAAAAAAAAAAAAATGTGTTTCCCAATTGAGATTATTGAGAACTGCTTCAGCTTTACATGCACAAATGAAAGAATGGTTTCTTCGTCAAACAAATCCTCTACACTTTCTCTAATTTCGCTGCTTCTTTAGGAAACACAGGAGAATCTCGCACATCACAGCGGAACAAAAGAGACGTGGTAACATCAAAGTAAGTGTGCGTACCATAGGTAACTGTTTTAGCTTAGTCCATGCATCCCAGATTCTTTTGTAGTTTTGTAGGTGTTACTAGTCCCTTCACTTCGCTAAAATTAAGCATTGCATGGGAAAAAAACTTTAAGGTAATTCCTTCGAAATAAAAGTTACACTGAAAAGTTTCTGAAACTTTCCCCAGTTGAACAATGCGATGTAATATTTCAAAATATTGAATAAAAAGAATAGGTCACCAGCCTCGCAAAAGAGATATAATCGACTAAAAATACCTCCTAATTCATTACAAAATCAACCAAAAACACGTATTTTTCACGTTTCCAGTGATTATTAATTTTTCTGCACTGAGAATTGGTCTATACTCCTTGTATAGAAAGAAGATGATTACTAGACTTAAATTTGCGAAAAAAAATGATAGGTCCCCACGCTCGTTTACGAGAAAACCATCATTTACCTCTCTGGCGAGCATAGCCATAATGAAAAAGCCGCCATGTTTTTAATGTCCGCGCTATTTACGCGCAAAATTATGCGCAGAAAGGATGCGCAGTGCAATACTAAGGAATGACCTTAAAGAACTATAGGGGGAACAAGGGGCAGGAACCTGGGAGTAAAGGGGGTGGGAAGTCTACGGGAGATGAGAGGGCGGGATTCCCAAGGTGGTAGAAAGCAGGAGAAATAGTAAAAAAATTCTCAACATTGCGTGATATTTTGCAACGGAAAGGGAGGGAACCAGGAGTACAAGGTAAGAGAAGTGAGAAGTTCGGACCCCCCCACCACTCCCCCACTATAGCTACATGTATTTTTATTTTTTCATTTTTTTTTATTATTTATTTTTATTTATTTTTTTATTTTTTATTTATTATTATTATTATTTATTTTTTTATTTTTTTTAATATGCTATTGTGAGTTCTCATGTCATTTGCGTGCTTTGGTCCTTGTTAGATGGGTTTTGATCAGTTGATGTCGCTTGTCCCGGCACTTGCTAATCAAAGGAATTCCAAAGTCAGCAAAGCCACAGTTCTACAGAAAAAGTAAGTTGAACCTGGATCACATTGTCAAGAAAATCATGAAAATCATAACTTGGGTTGTGTGTGTGCATAGCCCACAAGCTACTTACTAAGTGTGTATTTTGTTTGTTTCAGCTGTTGAATATACGACCAAGCTACAGCGAGAGAGACACACCATGCAGGAAGAAGCTGAGATGCTTAGAAAACAGATCTTAGAGCTTAATTCATCAATCAGGTGTGTGACAATATCATTGGACAGAAATCTGATATAATAACGAACGAATCGTGTTAGCCTGCGTGCAGACATCTCCTATTTCCTTTGCTTCAGGAGTAAATGGCGATCAATTACTGACAGCAAACCTGTTTGTTATATCAGAGCTGCACTGTGTCTTGTAACTCTCTATATTTCATTGTGAAACCTATCTTACAGTGATTTATGTCATTCTGATGCTACTTAGTCTCCTTCGCAGCCGTTATTAGTGGGGGAGGGAAGCGTTGCGTGACGAAGTCAAATAACGGCTGCGAACGAGACTAGATGCTACTCGACAAAGTTTTTTTAAAATTAATTTTTACCATCTTTTGCACGACATTCTTGTGGGTTCTGTTTGATTTGACTAGTGTACAGGACTGGTGTTTTAAACGTATGCATACTGCTCCAAAGGGACTTACGGCTTTTCAAGGCCTTTTCAAGGCCTTTTCAAGGAAGGCTTGACTGATGAGGGGAGGGTAATATAGCTTTTACAGTGAGTGAAGCCTTCTTGACTTTGCAGCCGCTATTTGGGGCGTCACACAACGCTTCTCCCCACTAATGGCTGCTTAAGGTAGTACAACTGGCTAAAATGCTCCGAAAAAGGACCCTTTTTGAGAACTGTTTCAAATCCATTTCAAATTCCATAGAAGAAGTTGTTAAGTAATTTTTATCAGAGAAACAGATTCTGAATCGACATTTTCATTTTCGTAACGGGAATGTGTGAAATTGATTACCTCGCAAGCGGTGTAAAAATCAGTTTTTTCTAATTTTTAGCGTTATGTTTTAATTAGTAGTCATAATTTTTGTTTTTAAACAGTTATGAAGAAAATACATGAAATTTGAGTTAGCCGCAGTGAAACAGCAAATTCTGTGTTAATTATTAACAGGCATTAAAATCAAGGACATGACTCCCTTAATTTTATTCAAATTGAATGTTTTTTTGCGGCTAAATGCAGGAAGATTACTTAACATGTGGACAAAAGCTGTGCCAAATTTCGTCAGCATTGAGGTTTTCCTCGTGGCAATTTGTTAAATTTTATCACATGTAAGTCAAAAAGACGCCGAATTCGACGAATTCAGCCAGTTTTTCATCGCGATTTCTCTGCAAATTGATCCGCCATCTTGAGCCTTGTACTTACCAGTCTGATCAACATGAGCACACACGAAAATAATCTGGAATGTTGTGCGAGACTCCCGTGAATAAAATACCAGAGCGCATGTCCTTAGCTTCCACCGTTCGATACTTACGTCTGCAAATCCAAGATGGCGTCTTAAAATGGCGCCCCAGACAACGAAATTCAATCTCCGCTTTCTCCAAAACCCGCAAACGGTGGACTCTTATCTTTTGGAATTGATCATAATAATGTTTTATCTACCAGCTGGCTGTAAACGAAGGCAACTTTATATTTTACGACTCACCCAATTGTACTACCTTAAAGGAGAATCGTTGTATGACGACCCAAATAAAGGCAGCGAATGAGACCTCAGTAAGCAAGGTTGTCTTGACTGGTGTGTTTTTCATTCCAGTATGTGTCAACAGCAGCTCCCAGCCACAGGCGTACCAGTTGCTAGACAGGTATTTGCGTGGAAGATTGGGTTAATTTAATCCAATCTTTTCGTGCACTTGAACGTTTTTCCAATTTATTTCAAGAAAGTTTCAGTTAGACAATATTTCCAACAAAAGCGTAGCATCAGTAACTTGTTAACATGAAGTTGTTATTTTGTTGTGTGGCAGCGTGTTGACCAGATGTGGTCCATGTTTAATCAGTATGTCAAGACTCGGACGCAGGACAACTTCAAGTTCTGGATCGTATCCTTTAGTAGCGACTCAATCCTCTGCACGCATTGCATGCCTATATTTTGCAGGCTTGAATGTAGCCTTATATATGATCAGTGTGTTGGACTCTGGATCTAGTGGTCTGGGTTCGAGCGCTGGCCGGGGTGATTGTGTTGACACTGAACTCTCATAGTGCCTCTCTCCACCCAAGAGTATAAATGGGTACCGGCGACAAAATGCTGGGGGGTAACCTGTGATGGACTAGCATTCCATCCAGGGGAGTAGCAATACTCCTAGTTGGCTTCATGTTACGGAAAACGAGATAAGCTCTAGCAGTGTAGGCCAATTTGGCTGGAGTGCGTTTTAACTTGCCTATTGTACAACTGAGTAATTTATAAGTTTATTGAGAAGCCTCAATCATTATATATTTGTTTGATTTATTGCGGTCGTCCTTGACTCGTCGTTCAGTTCAGCGTGTTGATGCGTCAGTTGTTTGAAGAGTACAATAACATGGTGTCCACATCCAGTGTAGAGGAATTCTGTAGAACAGTACTGGCTTGGCTTGAACAACATTGTTCTCTGCCTGCACTTAGACCTGGTTAGTAGAAACTCGCTTTTTTGTAGAATTCAAAAGCTAAAGTTATAGTAAAAGCACACGGCTCACTTCTTAACCCCAGAAAGAGACCGTTATGCAAGCAAGACAGGCCCCACCTTCACCCCCTCCTCCCTCCTTTTTTTCGAGCAGGAAAAGACCCATCTTCACTTCGGGTACACAACCCCCACACCCTCTTTTTAACACCTCTGGTTCCACTGTGGGGCGTGTTGGGAGTGAGAGAGAGACGTCTGTTTTTATCGAGCTAAAACATTCCGTCATCAAAGATACCAGTGCGTCATGTAGTTGGACAAGTAAGTCGCCTAATTATCTCCTTCCTGGAGTTCTTCACTTGGAATTTGTTTTAAAATTTAGATCAACTTTTTATTTCAAAGTGGGACACGTGGTGACTTAATGTTTAGCGCGTTGCGCTCCGTATCGAGTGATCCAAGCTTGAGCCTTGGCCGGGGTCACCGTATTGTGTTCTTGGGCAAGACACTTTACTCTCACAGTGCCTCTCTCCAGATAGGTACCAGCGAACTGTTAGAGAAACTTGACAAAATGCTGGGGTGTAACCTGCGATGGACTAGCATCCCATCCAGCTCCTAGTCGCTTCATGCTATGGAAATCTGGAGTTAAGCGCCGGCCTGATAAGCCACTAGGCTTGTAGAGAGACTTTAACCTTGGGGGTGGGGGTGGGGGGAGTAGCAATACTCCTAGTCGCTTCATGCTATGGAAATCTGGAGTTAAGCGCCGGCCTGGTAAGCCACTAGGCTTGTGGAGAGACTTTAACCTTGGGGGTGGGGGTGGGGGAAGTAGCAATACTCCTAAGCGCCGCCTGGTAAGCCACTAGGCTTGTAGACAGACTTTAACCTTGGGGGTGGGGGTGGGGGGAGTAGCAATACTCCTAGTCGCTTCATGCTATGGAAATCTGGAGTTAAGCGCCGGCCTGGTAAGCCACTAGGCTTGTAGACAGACTTTAACCTTGGGGGTGGGGGTGGGGGGAGTAGCAATACTCCTAGTCGCTTCATGCTATGGAAATCTGGAGTTAAGCGCCGGCCTGGTAAGCCACTAGGCTTGTAGACAGACTTTAACCTTGGGGGTGGGGTGGGGGGAGTAGCAATACTCCTAGTCACTTCATGCTATGGAAACCGGAGTTAAGCGCCGGCCTGATAAGCCACTAGGCTTGTAGACAGACTTTAACCTTGGGGGTGAGGGTGGGGGGAGTAGCAATACTCCTAGTCACTTCATGCTATGGAAACCGGAGTTAAGCGCCGGCCTGGTAAGCCACTAGGCTTGTAGACAGACTTTAACCTTGGGGGTGGGGTGGGGGGAGTAGCAATACTCCTAGTCACTTCATGCTATGGAAACCGGAGTTAAGCGCCGGCCTGATAAGCCACAAGGCTTGTAGACAGACTTTAACCTTGGGGGTGAGGGTGGGGGAGTAGCGATACTCCTAGTCACTTCATGCTATGGAAACCGGAGTTAAGCGCCGGCCTGATAAGCCACTAGGCTTGTAGACAGACTTTAACCTTGGGGGTGGGGGTGGGGGGGAGTAGCGATACTCCTAAGCGCCGGCCTGATAAGCCACTAGGCTTGTAGACAGACTTTAACCTTGGGGGTGAGGGTGGGGGAGTAGCGATACTCCTAGTCACTTCATGCTATGGAAACCGGAGTTAAGCGCCGGCCTGATAAGCCACTAGGCTTGTAGAGAGACTTTAACCTTGGGGTGGGATGGGGGGGAGTAGCGATACTCCTAGTCGCTTCATGCTATGGAAATCTGGAGTTAAGCGCCGGCCTGATAAGCCACTTAGTCTTGTAGATAAAGTTGACCTTTTGAAGAAGTTTGTCATAAACTAATAATAAGGGACTGTGGCAATAATTACCAGGAGGGGGGGTTGGAAAACCAGAGGGGAGGGGGGGGGGGGGCATAAAGTAAAATCAAAGCAAGGATAGGGGGGGCTCAAGGTAAAATAAGTCACTCAAGAGAGGGGGGGCTTAACATTTTATTTCAAGTACATATTACATTGGCGAATCCATACCTATTTATAAGGTGGGGACCGAAAAATCCACAGGTGCGTGTAGAGAAAATGCAGGGTACTTGTAAAAAGGTGTGTGTATACTGTGAGGGGGGGGGGGTCGTACATAATTTCTGACTGATTAGAGGGGGGGCAATAACTAAATTTCACTCCTTTAGGAGGGGGGTATTACCTAATATTGTCCTACATGAGGCCCATTTTCCAACCCCCCCCCCCCCCCCCCCCCCTCCTGATAATTATTGCACAGTCCCTAAGAAGGCCAAAATAGTATTGAGTCATGATATATTTGTTCATTTCTTTAGCGGCGTTGTCATCGTTACGTGATCTGAGTAAAGCCACGTCAATCTTGTCGGACCCATCCAAAGTTCCTGAGCAAGCGCTGAGAGCTACTGCCTCGAGAGACCCAACAGACCTAGCCGCCATGATGGGTCCTTCAGGTGCCAGTGGTGGGGCCCGAAATACAGGGGCCTCGGGTGGATTCAGTTGAGGAAAACGCGTGTAGAGTTCACTTGGCAAGTGGTGTTCCCATGGGAACGGAAGGCGCTTTCACGTGATGTTCTTCAGCAACTTATTGGCGCGGGAACATTTTGAGTGTTGCTTCTGCGATTCAAGAGGAAAACGTGGCATTGTGAAAACTGACCAGTGTGGCGTGCACAGCATCGTTGAGGATTGATTGTTACTCTTACGTCACATCGGCCACGTGACCTGAAAAATTGGTGATAGTTTACATGAAGCTGGTAGGCCGCCGTGGTGTTTACTATACGTGTGTGTTAAGGAACTATTTCCTCTTCAATCTACAAACAAACAAACAAATGAACAAAAACCAAAAATAAATAAATAAACAAAGATATAAGCGATATGAACATGGTACAAAATGAGCACTGTATGTGTTGATAATTACGTAAGAAAAGAAAAGAAAGAAAATCAATGCTCGCTTTAGGCGTAGTATTTGAATTTATAAACGTTGGAGTCGGGGACTGTTGACGAGAAATCGCCACAGTCGGTAAACACGACTGTTTCCACGTTGGACTTGATTTTTAATCCAAAACGAAATATATATGTGTAAAAAAAGAGATAAATTTCTTGATTTAAGAAGGGTTATCACCCTTTCACTAGTTAGTTAGGGGGAATATCGAGAGGAGAAGCAGATGTCGTAATAGATCGGCTGCCCGTCGGGCGCCAATCGGTTGCCGCTCGGGTGCCGATCTGTTTCTGTTTCAACCTCGTCTCCGCTTTCAAGATGGCGGGTGGGCGCGAAGAAGACCCTGGCGAACAGCAGGTCACGTGTCTCCAAAAATATTGGAGATTTTGATTGTTTCAAAATGGCGGCGGGCTCGCGATTGGCTAATTTTGTGGTCACGTGACCTGCTGTTCGCCAGGGTCTTCTTCGCGCCCACCCGCCATCTTGAAAGCGGAGGTAGCCCTGGGGACGAGGTTGGATCTGTTTCGCTGGGAACAGCTCTCTCTTCTTGGTAATTCAGATTAGTTACTGTTGACAGTATTCGCATATAATATTAAAAAAAAACAGATTACGTTGTATGATATTGATGTATTTTTGCAGTTGGCGTCTAAGGACGACTTATTTCTGTTCGTAAAAAGACAATATGCATGTTTTCCTATCCAACGCATCGTGTGTGTGTGAGCTGTTGACAAATCTCGTATCCAGGTCTTTCTCGGTGTGAAACCAAGGAGAAGTCCTGGAGTCGAGTCTGGGCTGTTTTCGTTTTCCTGTTTTTACACTTTTCAACGTGTCACGTGGTGCCATTGTAAGGGGGGCGTTTAAATAGTTTATTTAGAAGGGACTGGACTTGTACATTGTATTTTCCAGTCTATTTATGCTTTGCGAGGGTGTAGTTTTGTTGCTTTGCTTTTTCAGAACTGTCCATGTTTTTACACAATGTCACCGGCCATTAACCCTTTCACTCCCAGAGTGAGTCAATAAATGTGGTTCTAACTTTTAATAAAAGTCTGTGGATGAAACTCTAGTGTGTGAGCATTCAAATGAAACCTATTGAGCAGTACTTCCATGTGGTACTGTTGATTATGCTGTACAAGGTGGTGCTAACTTGAGTCTGTGGATTAAACCCTAGTGTGTGACCATTCAAATGAAAGCTATTGAGCAGTACTTCCATGTGGTACTGTGGGTTTTTGACAATTTTGCAAAATGAAATTCAAGATTTTTTACCTCAGTTTTGACCGTAGCACTCTTGGGTGAAAGGGTTAAAGCCTGCAACACACGCTTTGACTGTACAAGTTTATGATTTGATATAGAGAAGTAATTTGTCGCGCAGATGCAAGGGATAAAGGCACACGGCTTTTTCACTAGAATCGTAGTTTAGTACTTAAGTTAAAGTGCAAATTTAATTTGCAGTGCGCTTAAAGGTGGGAAAAGGACGTTTTTTACAAAAATAAAACCGCTTTTGTACAACATCCAGTCTATGTATTTTTGTTGTCATTGTTTGGTGAGGCTAGTGCAATAAACCAATCAGAACTCGAAAGACGTAAGCGATGGAAAGGGCGGGAAAAGCCACCGGAAACGTCGTCCACTGCAAGCGCGGGAAAAGTCGCGTGCGCCAAATGACGATCGTGTTTAGTTTGCACCTGATTGGTCGAGCAGACAGCATCTCCGTTCTGATTGGACAAAACACGTTTCATAAGCTTCTTTTTCCCAATTACATAGCTCAGGAAGCGCAGAACCAAAACAAACACAATTATTTTGTACAGTCAATAGAAAACCGATCTATGTCACTGCTATGTCATCGGAAAATCAGAAAGGTTTTCTATTCGCCATTTTCGAGGTGCTTAATCCGGCTTCGTAATAAAATACAGCTGCAGATGTTTTTTCTCCCACAATATTTAATTTTAGCTGTTCCCACTGCCTCATACCACCTGATAAATCACTTTATGCTAAATTATACTTAATTATTTGATGTAAATACTGATGAAAATAAAATGAAGGTAGCACAGGTCAACGAGACCGTTTTAGTTTTTCGGCGCTGTCTCGGAAACGTTCGCTTTCTGTTTTCTGATATTCACACACATACGTTACTTTTCTTGGTCAAATTATAAGGCGGACCAAAGCAAGCATTTTGCGATTGCATGTTCCTCGCTTTTGGGAGCAAAAAAAGTGTTTTAAATTCAGTGTTAATTATTCCCTATATCTTTGACACAACACGCAATAAACACTTTACGTGGTCTGATAATATCAGGCGCTGACTGAGCCGTCGATTTTCAAACGCACCGATTCTAAGTACATCTATAATAGAGCAATTAGAAAATTGTCTCGAGCTGTAATCTGCGTTCGATCGTCTAGCTCCTCGCTGATTAAGGAAAGCGTTTTAAAGGATAACAATTCGTTCAACTAACATTTATTCCATCAGCCATCTGTTATTTTGATCAAGATTGATGAGCGGAACTATTTACTTGACACAGGCGGTTTCGGCATAAAATTGTTTCGGCCTATATTAGACCGAACCTAGCCTTCGAGAGCAGCCGTTTTTTTTTCGGCTCTTGTTTATGCTTTGTATGGAGTTTTATTTTTAACTACATTTCTTAGCAATATCGAGCAAAAAATTATGGAGATGTCACTCAGTTACAACTCCATAAAACAACATCAGGTGTTTTCGTTCTTCCCGTTACGTTAGGGGGGCTTTACCTTTGAGAAAAGGCCATCGTGCGGGCGGCTTTCATCAACCTTGCGGTGATATAAAAGAGTCATAAAAGTGATGTGATACATTGACTATAAATTCCCTCGACCTTTGAAGGTTCATTTTTATATATTTTATTTTCATCGTGAAAAATGTTAAAATATTGTGAAGTTCGGTGTAAATTGGCACAGAAAACAAACAAAACTTGCGTTCAAACCTGTCGTTGCTATTAATCCCATCAACCAAACCGCTATTTAACTTCTGTAGTTTCTCCTGGGAAATGATATTAACCTCGACAATAATAATGCCTTTATCAAAAACATTTTAAAAATGTAACGCCTCTTTGTTAAAAGAAAGAGAAATGATATGAAAGGTTCATGGAAAGCGGTACCTTTATATGTTGTAATTACCGAGCGCAGCCCGACTATTAGTTTCGGCGAAATCGTTTGTATATCGATAATTTTTATCAAATACTTAGTACAAATCGTAAATTTTTCAATGTACAATGTACATCTCCTTGGAAAAAAAATTTAAATAAACTTTGGTACAATTTTGAGAGTTTTAAAGCCCCAGGAAACTAAAATTAGACATCAACATTACTTGTATTTGAACGAAAGGCATTGTTTGAGACCAATTCAAATGCTGAAAGAAAAAAACCTGTTTTATCATTTTTTAAATGAATTTACTTTGTTGCAGTATTCTGTCACTACAGTGACAGGACAATAAAGTCAACAAAATTGCAGCCACTAAATTCAAATACTCCAGCGAAAGGTAGACAGCTGCGAGCGGGTAATGTCAACTTACGGCGTTTGGCCAGTGTCAGATCAGTTTATACTGATTTCGTTTTTGAATTGCCTTTGGTTTTATTTTACGTTACAAAGTAATGCGCGGAGAATGACAAAAAGTACGAAACCTCGACAGCATTGAAAGGAAACATAAAAGAAACTCGAGGGAAGCCCGGCGAGCTTTGTTCTGAATATCAACGACAAAGAAAGATTGTTTTCTCCTCTGTTGTTATCACCTGTCGCGATGAAAGGTTGGAAAGTATAATTGCGCTTAGGTTTACCTCAATTCACTGATGAGATCATTTCCGTACAGACTCGACTCAAGAAAACAGTGCAGGCGTTTAATTAAGTTAAATCGAGTGCCGTTTTTGTCAAACGGATCACTTCTGGTGCCAAATTGACGGCGTTGTAAGAAAAAATCTCAATATTCCGGTCTCCACCAGCCACTGTAAATAAATCAGCGAAAACTTGAGTTGGACTCGAGCGAAGAGAGGAAAAAACTGTCCTTGAAGATGTCTGGAGAGGTGATTCATCTCGCAAGTGCAGTGTGCCTGTCCATTTTATCTGTTACCACAGTTACAAGCAATGTCCTTCTTCTTATCGCTATATGGAAAGACCCACTGAATTGTTTTAGTGCCCCGACGACAAGTTTTATCGTGGGAATAAGCCTGGCAGATCTTATAACCGCGCTCACAACGGAGCCATTTTTCGCGGCGTATTACTACGTCGTGTACTCCGAAGGAATTGAAGCAGTTAGCAGCGTTTTAAAACTGCTTTTTACAGTAGGAAGCAACATATCCACTGTTGCTATCTGCTATTCGTTCCTTATCGTCTTAGCACTATCGTGGTCACAGTACATCGCAATAAAATGCCCGCACAGTTTCAAAAGGATCGTCACAAAAAGAAACGCCATTATTTTCAGTTCACTTAGCCTGCTGTACTTATTACTGTTCACGTCGTTGCAGTTTACAGGACTGGTGGAACAATTCACTTTTTTAAAGGTTAGCCTGGCGGTAAATTCTTCATTCCTTTCAGTGAATTTGATGGTGATTTTATTTTATTGAATGCAGCTTTCCGACGCCATGTTAATCGAGGGCGCGAGTTTCAAGTACCGGACTCTTCACCAAGGCGGAATCGAAAAACTCGCCGTGAAAACCTACAACAGCAGTTTGCAGCGGTAGCGATGTATCTGGCAGCTATCCTACTCCTGTCCGCTTTACCGCACGTCATAACTGCGCAAATATTTCTTTATTCCTCGCACCAGCTATCTCCACAAGCCATCACAAATTTTCAGATCGCCCTTGAAATCTCCGATCTGCTGTTATTTCTCAAAGTTTGCCTGGACTGCTTTGTCTATGCGTGGCGCCTACCAACGTACCGTCGAACCATTAAGATGCTGTTTTTTCGTCGAGAAACGAACAGAAATGGATACGTTAATGACCGAAATGCTAATAATCGTTCAACAGAGATTTCGCTCTCTCCTCAAGAAAGGTCTTAAATGTGGTACGTTTATTGTGAAAAGATAACTAGATGAAACTTATCCTATTTAGAAACAATTCAAAAATCCCGACGGAGAGTGAATGAAGAAAATCCTGTGGTTAGGCATGTTTTTATCAACATTGAGCTCATGTGTTTCTGTTGAAATTCACTTTTTTTAATTTCAAAAGAGGCCATTAGGCGTAATTATTGCTTGTCCTTTGTTGTTTAGACAGTTTGACACGTACACATCAAATAGTTATTCTGCAGGAGTGTAGCGCCGTGCAAGTGAAAATTAAAAATCGCGGCGAAAGTTCGATGAAAAAATATATTCTCTATATAAAGACCTATAAAGAGCATTTGTTTGAAAAGAAAGGCGTATTCTGGTCTTGTAAGTCTAGTCACACCGATCAAAAGATCATTGGTTCCAATAATTTGATGGAGAAAGCCGGAAACGTGAGAAAAAACGATCGCAGACGTCTTTTCTGTCGCTCCACCCATCCCCACCCCACCCACATTTCCCGGAAATGTCGATCAGTTTTGTTACACAATCAGCTAGTGGAAAAATCGAGCATTTTAATTTAACAATTTGCTAGCTTTACAGTGTGAAAACTGCACACGGTATTTCAAATATTTATTCCCACTTAATTGCTTCATTGGCACATTTGAGTTTGAACAAACAAATTAGTTCTGTATTTACAGTACTTTGAACTAAGCGACTGATGTACATCATTTTTGGGCTTTTCAGATTTTACAGTCGTTCATTTAAGAACAGTGCTCTGTTCAATACGGAACCCGAAACATGAAACTGAATTGTTCAATCGATTGTGGATTGAAAGTTGATAACGATATCAGAATTGATTATTTGGTTGATATCTTGTTTGATTGGTTGATTGGTTGATGCTTTGCTCTTGCTTGCTTGCTTGCTTGCTTGCTTGCTTGCTTGCTTGCTTGCTTGCTTGCTTGCTTGCTTGCTTGCTTGCTGCTTGCTTGCTTGCTTGCTTGCTTGCTTGCTGCTTGCTTGCTGCTTGCTTGCTTGCTTGCTTGCTTGCTTGCTTGCTTGCTTGCTTGCTTGCTTGCTTGCTTGCTTGCTTGCTTGCTTGCTTGCTTGCTTGCTTGAGTGAGTGAGTGAGTGAGTGAAAGAGTGATTGATTGATTGATTGATTGATTGATTGATTGATTGATTGATTGATTGATTGATTGATTGATTGATTGATTGATCGATTGATCAAAACTCCGTCTGCGTACGAAGGCTCGATAATTTGTTCTTGCCCATCGGCGAAGATGAAGGCCAAGCTTTTGTTTTGTTTCTCATACGAGGAGAAAACAACCCCAAGAGGCTCCGCGCGACCTGAGCGGCGAGGAGGTTCTCGTTCTTCTTGTGGCTCGGGTATGCTCGGATAATGAAGCTGACCACGTAGGCTTAGGCGCAGGCTGCAGCTAGCACATATTTCATTCTATGGCCGATTTCATGTGAATGCGCACTGATGGCTGATGCACGTATACGCTAACAGCTTCCGCCTTTCGGAGTGTCTGCTTTTCTTTAGAAGGTGAGGTGGCACCTCTGTATGTTGACCGGTCACGTGCTAGAATTTCCCTGGTGACTGAGATGTTGTAAAACCTCCTCAAAGATCATAGAAAACGCTATCTCGTAATACGACTCAGACATCTTTGTTTACATTTCTATGTACCACTAGCCATAGGCGACTAGGCCTGTCCCGATTGTGCTCGTAGAATGCTGAAAAGTTGCTCGCTGGAATGCCAAAAAGTTGCTAAAAAATTGCCAAAATCCAAAAAGTTGCTACCTAAATTTCAAAAAATGCTAAATTTACTTAAATTACCTACCTAAATATTTTTATACAAACGTTAATTAAAAGCTTTATTTTTCGATTTAAAAAATTTTTAATTTTTTTTTTTTAATTGTACGTTGTTAAACATTCAATAAATCCGCATCAATTGAAGCTTTCTATCAAATTGTTCACTTTTTCGTGCTTGATATGTGCTGTAAATCTATATTTTGCTCAAAAGTTGCTCAGAAAGGCAAAACTTGCTCGAGGTTGCTAGAACTGCAAAAAGTTGCTCCAAACGCCAGAAGTTGCTCAAAAGTTGCCGAGCACAAGACGGCGTCGCACGGCAATGAAATTTTAATTGAAATGAAATATTTTGTTGAACTCAGTTACACCAGGAGCCCATTGTACATGGTTACACGAGATATCCCAACGAGACTTTGCTTACGGAATGTTGTAAATGTCTCCCCCTCCCAAATAATAATAATAATAATAATAATAATCTTTATTGAGGATGCCAACTTCACTGGGGGGTGATTTACAGAGGGGTCCCATAGATCGACTGTTCACCGCGCGAAAAAGTACCCCCACCCTTCCCCCCTACACTAATAGTAATAATAGTTACACGACTCGCGCTCGTTTCGTTCCTCTCCTTGATTTAAAATTGTTTGTTTACTACGTAGCGTTATGAATTGTATCCATATGGAAGGTTTAAAATAACGCTAAAAAATATGGTGAAATCTGACGATTCGGATGCAAAACTATCCCGTACCTCTCCTCCCTACTGCTATTACTGCTATGTGAGTGACTGTCTGGCACCAGGTCTCCGCGGGTTGAATTTCATGTTTGCGTGGGCGGAAGGGAAAGGAAGTTGAAGACCCTGCAAGCATCTTTCTCCTCGCGAGCTGCGTAATTTTATTTTGTTCTCTTCTCTGAGTAGACTTCCTAACAAGAGGTTAAGGGCGTTCACTGAAATTTTGAACAAAATTGGATGGTAATGCTGGGTAGCTAAGATTTGGAATTCTTCAAGGATCTGGAGCAATCGTTTTAATAGAATCAGCGTTCGATTCAGCTGTCGTTTTCAGAACCTGCAAGAAACTACGGGATCAAAAAGGCTCTGCCCAGTTTGCTCGAACAACAAGCCATGAATTCTTCAACTTTGAATGCGACAAACACTACTCGTGGAGACTTCAACTACCATCTGTACTACACAGTAGGGATCGTTGTCATATTGGTGCTTTCTGTACTAGCCGTGGCAACAGTTGTCAGCAATGGCGTGTTTTTGTGGACATTCTACAAAGACCCCCTGAAGTGCCTTCGAACGCCCTCTGCAATTTTCATCGCTGGTTTGACAAGCGCTAATTTTCTCACGGGACTGATCGTGGAGCCAGCGCTTGTGGTGTTTTATATAATATGGCTGCATGTCTCAAACTCCAAGGATGTGATTAAATTTTTCGCTTCATAGAAGCATTTTCTTTCGTGACAATGAACACGTCATTCCTGATCATGTTAGCCCTGGGGATAATTCAGTATTTACTGGTTAAGTGCCCCAGGATTTACCAGAAATTTGTCAGCCCGAAGTCTGCGCTTGTTGGAGTGATTGCAATCTGGATTTATGCAATCTTCTTTGCTCTGTTGCCTGAAATGTTTGATGTGAACATTGGTGCATACTACTTGGCCGACCTGGTACTTCATGTAACAATACTGACTGTTGTACTTATGGTTCTCTACATAGCCATATACTACGAGTTTCGTAAGCTAGCTCAACGGCATCGAAATGCAGATTTGGGGGAGAATACAGAAGGAGAACGGTCATCAGTTGAGCCGACAGAATCTGAGCAGCAGCGTCATCGGGCTGAAAAGGATTTTGTGTACGGAACATTTATTTTAACACTTATTCTAATAATAACTGTGTGGCCATACTGTATAACACTGTACATCATAAGTTCTGGCTTCACTTGGAAAGTGTATTTTGCATTGGTGTTCACAAATCTGTTCTTACTGTGGAAATTTGCACTGGATCCATTCGTATTTGCCTGGCGTTTACGAAAGTTCAGAAAGTCGTTGGTGATGACTATGCAGACAAGCTGCTTGTGTCCCAAGCCGTCATTACTGGGAGCTACATACGTCAGGGAAGGTGCAGCAACCAGTCCTAGATCAGAGGTTGATGACGAGGATGTGGAGGTGACTGTT
Source organism: Desmophyllum pertusum (assembly GCA_029204205.1). Classification (NCBI taxonomy): domain Eukaryota; kingdom Metazoa; phylum Cnidaria; class Anthozoa; order Scleractinia; family Caryophylliidae; genus Desmophyllum; species Desmophyllum pertusum. Next base: position 1,858,316 of record MU827785.1, on the reverse strand, counting down.
GTGGACAACAGAGATGAAGTACAGCAGCAGGCAGCTGCTGTGTGATGCTACGTAAACTGTAGCGCACGTAGCAGGCGCTGGAGTGCAGAAGAGCGCACGTTTTTAGGGGTGCACACAAGATAAGAGACATGCATTTTCTCCCTCTTGCACGTGCCCTTCCTACTCACCCACTACAGTGGAACCCCGATTTAACGAAGTGCCAGGGACTGGGAAAATTGGTTCATTAAATTGGGGTTTCGTTAAATCGGGGTTTCGTTAAATCGGGAACCCCGATATAACGAATTTGTTGAAATCTGACCAAAAACTTCGTTAAATTGGGGTATATATTATAGTTAATAATTAATAGAAAAAGAAGATAAAGCCAATTAGATGGCCACGACAGTACTATTTTTAGTAACATGTATGACTGTAATGGACTGCTGACAACTTTCTTAGAGAATTAAAATATTTTACAGCAGTCGATTATTCATCTTCTGTGGCATGATGGCATTTATTCGTTATATCAGGGTAAATTTTACATTCCGGCTTTGCTCTAGGTTGTGTTCGTTATATCGGGTGTTTCGTTAAATCGGAGTTCGTTAAATCGGGGTTCTTTTCCATACATTTTATTGTAATTATGGCCGGGCTGAATAAATTTGAACGTTAAATCGGCGACTTCGTTAAACCGGGGTTCGTTAAATTGGGGTTTCACTGTATTACTCTAGTGCCTGCTATGCAGGCTACATAAATTGTAGGTCTTGAGGGTAGACATAGTCCAGGGAGGGGGGTACTCCCTATAATGGACTATACGGGTGGAGGCTCCGCCCAAAGGGGGTAGCTTTTTCAGGCTGGAGGTATATAAAAGGGTAGGGATTTCACAAGTTGAAGTAATGAATAGGGTAGGGAAAACTGTCATTTAGGTGTTTACGTAAAAGGGCCTTTCAAAATATCTTGAACAGTTGCACCTAACGGCTGATCATTTAATATTTCAAGGGGCTACTCAAGTGTTGCTTCAACGTGTTGAATCCCTGGTCACTGTTGTCTGGGCGTTTCATTCAGAAGCAACCACATTCCAAGATGACTGACTGCAAGTACCTACCTTGTAAATATTTGCCTGGGTTTTCATCAAGGTTTAGAATAGGTCCAGCAGAAATTGTGGAAGTATAGGCTTGCTGTAGTGTCAATGATATAAACTGCCCTTATTACTTGAATTGGTTCTTAAAGATTTCCCACTCCATATCGAGCAGTGTGGGTTCGAGTGCTGGCCACTTAACTCTCACCATGCCTCTCTCTACCGGTGAATTGTCAGGGCAACCTGACAAAATGCTTGAGGGTTACCTGCAATGGACTAGCATCCTATCCAGGGCCCGGGGGGGGTACTTGACCCATGTTTGGGTATAGGGTGCCGCTGAGGGTTTGAAACCCTGACCCTGTTTAGGGCAAAAAAAAAACCTAAAATACCTACCCTGTGTAGGGCAACACCCTCTATTTTATGACCTTATGACCCTGTTTAGGGCAAACGACAAAATACACACTCTGTTTAGGACAGGTTTATTTTAGACACCCTCACCCTGTTTAGGGCAGACTCGCATGAAATTATATACCCTGTTCAGGGCAGAGAGGCCAAAAACCATACCCTGTCCAGCGGCACGTCCCCGTATAGGCCATATAAGGGAGTACCCCCCCCCTCCCCCCCGGGATCCAGGGAGAGTACTTAGCAATACTCCTAGTCCCGTCATACTATGGAAACTGGTCAGGAGTTAAGTGCCAGCCTGATAAGCCACTAGGCTTGTAAAAAGACTTTAACCTTTTTTTAATATTTTTAAGTTTTTACAACTTTCCTAAGTTGAACTGAAGTAGACAGGGAATGCTCAATGAAGTAGCCTTGCATGATAATTTAAAGAGAAATCATAACTTCCATAGCTTGTAAATTGCATCGGTCAGCATCCCTCTACACTGTTAGGTGTAGATATACCTGTGGTATATTGTAAAGAACATATTTCAGAATGCTGCCTTGTAAATAATATTAACCAATAGGATAGTTATACAAATTATGTATATTATGAGTCAAATGATGTATCTCTTCAGTCATCTCACTTGTAATTAAAAATACTAAAGTATGTTTGACTGAGTCTTGAAGTACGTAACAAAATAAAATACCAGTTACAGTAGTTCAATAAGTTGGACTCGGGGATCGAGTGGTCTGAGTTCATTTCCTGGCCAGGTTCATTGTGTTGTGTACTTGGGCAAGATTCTTACCTCTTACAGTGCCTGGGTAACCTTAGACTTGCCACAAGTCGTCTTCTTTGAGCGAAACCGGGCGATGCGCGACAACGATCGAGAAAACCAAAACCAACGAAAGGGAAAAATAATATTGGAAAGGGCTTTTAGAAAGTCTAGGGTAACCTGTCAAAATGTTGGGGATCAGAAGTAGCACTGCTATGGAAACCGGAGTTGAGCACTGGCTGATAAGCAATTGAAATATTTTGTTGAACTCTGTTACACGAGATTGTCCAACGAGGCTTTGTTTTGGAATGTTGCAAAATTAATGTCTCCCCCACTGTTCCTCTCCTAATCAGTGAAGCTGAAAAGTACCCCCACCCCCTGCACCACTCTTGCTCGTTTCGTTCCTTGCCTTGATTTAAAATTGTGTGGTTACTGCATAGAATTGTAATCATATGGAAGGTTTAAAAATAACGTTAAAAAATACCGTGAAATCCAACGACTCGGCAATCTTCAGGTATGCAAAACTTTTTCGCTCCCTCTCCTCCCTACTGCTATGCTAATGACTGTCTGGTACCAGGTCTCCGCGGATTGAATTCATCGTTGCGTGGGCGGAAGCGTTCAATTCTGCACTCGGCTGCGTACAAGTTTTGTTCTCTTCTCTGAACAGACTTCCTTACAAGAAGAGTGTTCACTGGGATTTTGAGCAAAATAGGATTCTAATGCTGGGAAGTTAAGAAATAGTTTGGAATTCTTCAAGGATCTGCAGCGATCGCGTTAATCTACGTTCAGCTCCCAGGTTCAGCTGTCGTTTTAAACCTGCAAGGTGCTGCCCAGTTTGCTCGAACAACAAACCATGAATTCCACTCAGAATGCGACAAACACTACTCGTGATTATGGAGACGAGATGTATATCGATTTGGAAGCGTTTACTATTTTAATCCTGTCTTTACTAGCCGTGGCAACAGTTGTCAGCAATGGCGTGTTTTTGTGGACATTCTACAAAGACCCCCTGAAGTGCCTTCGAACACCCTCTGCGATTTTCATCGCTGGTTTGACAAGCGCTAATTTTCTCACGGGACTGATCGTGGAGCCAGCATTTGTGGTGTTCTATTTGTGGCAGTATATCTCAGATTCCGAGGATGTAGTCGACTTTCTTCACTTCGCATCAGTATTCTTTTTCATCACAATGAACACCTCATACCTTATCATGTTAGCCCTGGCGATAATTCAGTATTTACTGGTTAAGTGCCCCAGGATTTACCAGAAATTTGTCAGCCCGAAGTCTGCGCTTGTTGGAGTGATTGCGATCTGGATTTATGCAATCTTCTTTGCCGTGTTACCCGAAATGTTTGCTTTGGACATTCGTGCATTCTTCTTGGCCGACCTGGTACTTCATATAACACTACTGACTGTGGTTCTTGTGGTTCTCTACATAGCCATATACTACGAGTTTCGTAAGCTAGCTCAACGGCATCGAAATGCAGATTTGGGGGAGAATACAGAAGGAGAACGGTCATCAGCTGAGCCGACAGAATCTGAGCAGCAGCGTCGTCGGGCTGAAAAGGATTTTGTATACGGAACATTTATTTTGACACTTATTCTCATAATAACTGTGTGGCCATTCTGTATAACACTGTATCTCACAATGTGTTGCTTCTCATGGAAAGTGTATATTTCATTGATGATCTCCCAGCTGTTCTTACTGTGGAAATTTGCACTGGATCCGTTCGTATTTGCCTGGCGTTTACGAAAGTTCAGAAAGTCGTTGGTGGTGGCTATGCAGACGACCTGCTTGTGTCCGAAGCCGTCATTACTGGTGCTACATACGTCAGGGAAGATGAAGCAACCAGTCGTAGATCAGAGGTTGATGATGACGAGGAAGTAGAGGTGACTGTCGTGGACAACAGAGATGAAGTACAGCAGCAGGCAGCTGCTGTGTGATGCTACATATTGTAGCTGGAGTGTAGAAGAGCGCACGTTTTTAGGGGCACACATGAGTGAGAGAAAAGACTATGTTTTTTCCCCTCTTGCACGTGCCCATCTAACTCGCGCTCTATTCGCTACTTTAGAAACGAGTCGCATCTCGGAGTCGCTTGTGGGACCGTTACTGGGGACAAAATGGCGGCCAGCTTGACGATGCGTCCCCAGTAACAGTCCCACAAGCGACTACGAGATACGACTCGCCCCAGATTGTTTCTCATTTTGAAAGTGGCGAATTACTCTAATGCCTGCTATACAGGTTATGTAATTCTAGGTCTTGAAGGTAGACATAGTAGCACATTTCTGTAGGAATTTTATAGTGTTGCTTCAACATGTTGAATCCCTGGTGGGTCACTGTTGTCGTAATGGTGAAAAGTTGGGCATTTCATTCAGAAGCAACTTAGTATATGATTTTATAGTATTGTAACCATATACCAGGTAGACCTTGTCCCAACACGACTGACTGCAAGTACCCTGTAAATATTTCTGTGGGTTTTCATCAAGGTTTATAGTAGGTAAAGCAGAAATTGTGAAGTAGAAAGGTGGCATACCGTCAAGCTTGCTTGATATAACTTTAAAATGTTGCCCTTTAATTACTTGGCCCTTAAAGATTTTCCACTCCATATCGTGTGGGTTCTAGCATCCTATCCAGGGTGAGTACTAAGCGATACACCTAGTCACGTCATACTATAGAAACCGGAGTTAACTAGTGCCAGCATGATAAGCCGCTAGGCTTGTAAAAAGACTTGAACCTTTTTTAACATATTAATAACAAGTTTTCAAAACTTTAATAAGTTGAATTGAAGTAGAAGGGAAATGCTCAATGAAGTAGGCCTTGGAGAAATCATTAACTTCCATAGCTTGTAAATTGCATCGCTCAGCATCCCTCTACATCGTTAGATGTAGATATAGTATATTGTAAAGAACGCATTTCAGAATGCTGACTTGTAAATAATATTAACCAATACGATAGTTATACATATTAAGTACATTGTAACATGAGTCAATTATGTATCCCTTCTGTCATCTCACCAGTGAACAAAAGTCGGGATGGTGACCTTTTATAGTAACAGACCAATACATGTAGGAAAGATTGAAACTTAAACCAATCAAAAAATGACACAGTTTCCTGAGGGGTCAGCCCCTCTTTCTTTCCGACAGCTAGCGCGAAGCGCGAGAGAGCGGAAATTGAGCGCAAACGAGTGGAAGTGAGGCTTGGTGGGCGGGGTTATCTAGCATGCGTTGGAAAGAGGAAAGCCGGCAGTCCCTCTTCTTTCGCTTGCTCGCTCTCGATTTCTGCTCTCTCGCGCTTTGTGTTCGCTATCGGAAAGAAAGAGGGGTCCACAAATTTGTTTGAAAGTATGTTTGACTGAGTTGAAATAACAAAAAAAATATTAATACAGTATATATTAGTTGTGTTATCTGTGACATATTTGAGCTGTCTTAGCTTTGTTGACACATTTTGTAGCTTAGATTAATGAAAGTTATTGAATTTAATGGTTGATAACAGTTTAATAGCATTCTGAAGGTTATCTTATCAGAGTAAGTTAGAATATCTAGTGTCTTTGCACGCATTGCGGACTTATTGACACTAGAACATTATTATAACAGTAGGGTGATTTCACAAAACTTTTGAAACATAACATAATATTCAGCATCTGAAGTAATAACACTATGGAATAGAGTACAGTGGTATTATATAATTTTATTATATGGCAAACTGGTCCACGATGAAAAGGACCATTCTGATTGGTTCCCTGAGTGGTGCGAATTTTGCAATACGGACCGCAAAGATGGACCGCTCACAAACTAATTTCGCCAAATTCCTTTTATGAAACACTGAACAAAAGAAAACTGTTTTCTATTAAGTAGGAACATTCTCCTCATGTCTGGCGGACAATTTTGGTTCAACTTTTCGCAACGTGGTCTGAAAAATGAAGGAATATGCTTAACTTTGGCGCGCGCGCGTTAGCCGAGAATGGTTGCATCAATTTCTCAGCAAATTTTTTAAAAAGCCATTATAATAAAAACTTTATTGAACTAGCTTGTTCGGTCCGTATTGGGAAATATTGGTCTCGTTCTTTTTTTGCAAGTTTATGGACCGAGCCGAAGGCGAGGTCCATAAACTTGCAACAAAAGAACGAGACCAATATTTTCCCAATACGGACCTCACCTCACGCTAGTTCAATAACATCTATATATTTCATTTTCTGGTCCTTCATAACATCAGTTTGATAAATTTTACGTAATTTTTATTAGTTTCAATAAACCAGTGTGTTAGATTTTGTAGTGCTTATAGTCAACAATAAAAATTTACTTTACTTTTATTCTTTTGGTCCATTCCCATGACCAAAGTACTCGGCCGCTACTGCTGCTTTCACAATGACAAAATCAATTTCTAAGATTCCCTGCCATTTACTATTATGTTACTTATAGTACACTCAACAAAATTACTCTTTTCTGATTGGACGAGAGCAGTACAATTAACCCCAATTAGATTTCTATGGTAACGATGAGTGCAAAATTCACCCAAAGGCATCCGACGATTTCTGAAGATGACCTGAACCCTTCCGAAGATTTCCGAAGATGACCCGAAGATTTCCGAAGATTTCCGAAAGTCACCCGAAGTCCTCCGAAGATTTTCGAACGTGATCGGAAGGTCAGCAAGCGGCTCGTTCAATTTGAGAACTTTCAAAACATCACTCATACCCATTAATCACTAATTGTACTCGAAGTCGTGTGATTTCCTATACTAATTAAATCGTATCCAAAATAATCACGTATCCCCGTGACCCGTGACTCCCTCTCCCTCAAATGCAATGTTGAACCCTTTGTAGGCATCCATCCAACCTATCCGAGCATTGGTGTGTGCGACATCAATTGACTATGAATGTTGCCAATACACAGGATTCAACATTGATGATGGGGTGGGTAGGGAGGAGGGTAGTTGAAAGTGACTAGATACCAATGTCTTCGAAGCACTCTGCAGAGACATCGGAACTCCTCAAGGAATTGCTTGATCAGCTCACTTCTAAGTAGGGCGTGGTTGATGTATCTTATGAGAGAATCATGGGGCCGAGTTAACGAAAATACACTAAAAGGTGAATTTCTGGTTTGCATGGAGGGGGGAGGGGGGAGGGGGGGGGGGGGGGGGGGGTCAGAAGGAAGTTACTTGTTCATCAACAAGATCATTTCAAGCTCCAGCAAGCTCAAATTGGCCACTTACAAACACGACTAAAACGAATTTAAGGGAATAAACGACCGATAAACTAGTCAGGTGTGGTTAAAAATGGTCAATTTCTTTTATAGGTACGTTTTGTCAAATCAAGACAGACATACATTTTGTTGCCTAGTAACGGCCACATGCCATCGTCAGAAATAGATATGACCAAACTGTATGAGATTTCATTCCGCCTGATTTCTTTGACGAACAAAATTATAAATCTCGCACGCTCGGCCTACGGCCTCCTTTCGCGAACACCGCTTTCATAAATGGCCGCCTAGCAATTTTTTGAAAATTGAAATGCCTATAACTGAAGAAATAATTCAATAACAAGAAAGATCATGTCAAAATGAGTCAATATGTGTATGTTTAAGGCCACATTCCTATTTTGGGGAGAAGTTGTAGGCATTTCAATTTTTGCACAAACATGAAAACGAGGCTTGTGTGGCCAGGTTTTGATTTCCCATGCAAATGTCTTAAATTTGAAACAACCATAACTTTCAGGCCATTAAGCCAAAAACTCTCAAACTTCCCAGGATAATACATGTTGCAGTGCTTGGTAATGTAATAGCATCAATATCCTTGAAAACCTTGCCAGACAAAAAAATGCTGGGTGGCCATTTTAGAGTACTACGAACTTACTGAACTTTCCATAGATTGAAAAACCTATTGATTCAGGAGAGTAAAATGACCCTGCATTTGTATAACGGTGATATACGCTGCACTTTAATGAGTTATAATTTGGAATAAGCCCCACCTCTCTATTACTGTGCGAATCAGAAAAGCGTCAACACTTTGATTTAACGCTTGGATTTTCCTTTGCCAAAAATTGCTCTATTTTTTTCTTGTAGTATTTATTGTAATACTATTTTCGCAAAGTTTTTCTGCAAAAAACAAAGTGTAAATTTGAGTTGCCTGACTATTCTTCTTGCGTTTTGATCATGTCAAAGTTAAACCAAAGTATTCACGCTTTTTTGATTCGCACAGTAAGCCCCTTTCTCTAATAAGGCCCCCTTTTTTGAAACCTGAAATTAAATAAGCCCCTTTTACAGTTTCTGTAATTCTAATGAAATCATAATTTGATGGCAGCGTGAATTAGCTGTATTCTCACAACCAATGAATAATAAGTGTTATTTCGAACAAAAAGACTTAATATAAATCAATTCACAGACAGTTGTTCAGCAACCTATTAAAAATTTATCGGTTAGGGTGTTGGTAATATACCTGTGAAGTTAGGGCAAAGTCAGCGGCGTTGAATCCACCTGGTTAACCATGAAGGGATTCGTGCTTTTATCAGCGAGTACTTTTATCTACTTTACTTATCATATTTTCGATCAAGGCTTCTGTGAGGCAGCTCAGGCTGGTCTTCAACGCGACCCAAACAAAAATTTAAGATTGCGCAATTCAACGAGCATCTTTATAATGTTCTTGACGTTCCAGAAATCGAAACAGTCATTGTTCAAACTGGAAGACATTGTCTGCTGCGATGCGTGAAGAACGATCAGTGTTTTTTCCACAAACATTGCTGCGTTTCATCATCCAGACGGGAATATATCGTGTGAGATACTTCCCACAGACAAGTACAATCAATCCGAAAAGTTCAAAGCGAATCGCACCTACCATCACTACAGCATTATGGTGAGTAGTGCTTACATCTTATAGTCTATACATGTATATTGCTTCCTATCTCAGTGCATGCTTCGCGCTAGCTGCAATTGGCCTGCAATTTCTGTGTTACTGGCAACTATGGTAAAGCTTTACTGATAGCAACCCCCCCAATAACCTGACGAATACTGCACTATAGTTAGAGCTCAAAACATCAAGCGCTTTTAAAACCTGAATTATGTCCCAGTAGGCCAGTATATTAACATAATACAATACCGCGAGGACAGCTTGCATTTAGCGTTACTTTATATCTCATGGAAGGTCCTGTGAATTTTCCGAGGCTTCTGTTTAAGAGCGTTTCTTCAGTAATAAGTGGATCCCGTACCTGAATTCCTGACGAGTTAATTTCATCTGCCCCAAGCCGAAGCCAAGTGAGCGCCCCCTCCCGCAAAGCGAAAAACTTATCGTCATATTTTTAGTTATTAAAAAATGTGTACTCTAAAAAGTCAATTATTTATTTTGGTATACAGTCAACTCTCTCTTAACGTACACCTACGACGGACACCTCTGTAAGACGGACACCTGGTGTTAGTCTCTGCGTACCGTTTTTCAGTCATCTCTGGACACCTCTCTAAGACGGACAGTTGGTGCCGGTCACGATGGTATCCGTCTTAGAGAGAGTTGACTGTAGTTGATTTTCAAACTGATTCGGGCCTATTTTCAAAATTGTATCGTGTAAATCGGTTTCTATCGTCAGTTTATGTACAAACAGGACACAATAGCGCAAGCCTTTCAGTAGATCGAATACGTTATTATAGGAAATTAACCGCTCCATGAAATTAACGCGAATTTTAAAAATTCGCGTTAATTTTATAAGTCGCGTTAATTTTTGTGAGCGTTAATTTTAAAGAGCGCCGCGACCTTAATTTCCATTATTATAACCCCAAATTCTGGACCCTGTACAGAGACTGATTTGACACCGTACCTAGGATACAATAGCTTTCTCTTTTCTGCACACTGTATTTCAATATTTCCAGTTCACCCTCGCTTTCAGAAGAGCTGTTCTCGACATCTGAGTGCTTGTATTTCGGCCAAAATATCTGTCATATTCCCGAAATTAAGTACGCGCGAAAATTAGTGAGAACAATGATAGTCAGCCGGTATTATTTCAGATGTTGTACAATGTATAGCTAAAATCAGTACTGACTGACGGGTGAATTATACCAGCAACTCGGTCTTTTCTCTCAATTAGAAGGAACACGTTTTAGTTTATAACAAACGGTTAGGTCATCCCCATAAAATGTTTTGTTTCCCATCGCCCTCTCTCTCGTGAAAGTTGGTCGGTCGGTCGGCGGTAAAAAAAAAAAAGAAGAAGAAAAAGCCGAGAAACGAAATATTGACAAATTATACATAAATAATTCCAAGCGAGCCTTGATTATATCTTCCCCGTGACCACCATTTTGCAACGAGCCGATATCACTCTGAAAAGTGTTCGAAGACGTCATTGCTGGGCTGATTTAGATGTCAGAGTGACTTTAAGATGTAAACAATGCATATTAAACTTGGAAACACCCGAGAAAAGGGCGCAGGCAATGAATCAGAAACTTTTTTGTTTGTTTACTTTTTGAAAAAATTGGGTCGGTCGGGCGATGGGAAACAAAGCATTTTATGGGGATGGCCTTATCCAAATTTGAAATGGTGTAAATTGATCAGAGGTTATTTCTAATTTCCAGAGTCCTTGTGAAAGATTTCCTTGCCAGCACGGTGGAAGCTGCAAAGCACTTTACGAGACAGACGACTACAGCTGTACTTGCACACAAAACTACACAGGAAGAAACTGCGGTGAGAAACGCAGTGAGCAACTTCAGTCTTTCGAGAATGTTTTCCGTGATTCGTCGACATTTAATTTTTTATCGACTTTATCAGACTAAAAAAAACCAATTCATTTTATGTGACTTTGATATTTGGATAAAATTGATTGGAGTGACACGATAAAAAGCATTTACAATCAATCAGCTGAATCAATCCATTAGATTTTTTCGCAGTGTCATTAAACATGAAAATTTCGCGGGAGTTTAAGTCTGTGGATGAAACCCTAGTGTGTGACCATTCAAATGAAAGCTATTGAGCAGTACTTTCACGTGGTACTGTTTATTATGCTGTACAAGGTGGTTCTAACTTTTAAGTCTGTGGATGAAACCCTAGTGTGTGACCATTCAAATGAAAGCTATTGAGCAGTACTTTCACGTGGTACTGTTTATTATGCTGTACAAGGTGGTTCTAACTTTTAAGTCTGTGGATGAAACCCTAGTGTGCGACCATTCAAATGAAAGCTATTGCGCAGTACTTTCACGTGGTACTGTTTATTATGCTGTACAAGGTGGCTCTAACTTTTAAGTCTGTGGACGAAACCCTAGTGTGCGACCATTCAAATGAAAGCTATTGAGCAATACTTTCATGTGGTACTGTTTGTTTTTCCATATCTTGCAAAATGAAATTTGAGATTTTTTTCAATTTTGAGCTTTGGCACTCTTGGGAGTGAAAGGGTTAAACAAGCCTTTCAATAACTATGTATATTCATTACAGAGCCGGTTCGTTTAGCAAATGGCGGAGCATCCTATGGTCGTGTCGAGGTTTACTACAATGGACAATGGGGCACGGTGTGCGATGATCACTGGGATATCAACGATGCCAATGTGGTATGTCGCCAGCTCGGCTTCTCTCGCGCATCCTCCTTTCCTCATAGTGCAAGATACGGTCAGGGGTCTGGTCGTATCTGGATGGATGATGTCGACTGTCGCGGAGACGAGGTATCGTTACTTCACTGTACAGCGCAGTGGGAAGATGATAACTGTCATCACAGCGAAGATGCAAGTGTGATTTGTGTCTAAAATCATAACACAACACGTTGAGTGTTTGTATACTGTTGCTTTGAAGTGTAATAACGAGCGAAACTGACCCTGTGCATCAAAATTGTTGACATAATAATAGTAGAATCGAATGAAATTTTTCTGTCTGTGCCATGGGCTCCTGTCTGTGCCCAGCTACTGATAATGATCCAACATTTGCAATAAGGACTGCACGAGCCTAGTACCCAGGCGTTCCCTTCCCGCTTACTCGATCTGGGATTTGGCGCGAAATTTCATGACGTCACCGAATGACACTGATCCTTACGTGTACTTCGCGCTCGCTCGAGAGAGAAAGAGAACGACTAGGGCTAGGCTGGGATTGTACTTTTTTCTCCATTAGACAATATTCGTATTCTCACGGTTGGACTGGAACTAGCTTGCAATCGAGGCTCATGCGGGGAAATATCATTAAAAATATTTGCATTTGAAAATATTTCCCCGCATGAGCCTCGATTGCAAGCTAGTTCCAGTCCAACCGTGAGAATACGAAGAGTCAGGCCAAAAGTGTCCTATTCATGCGTTTCTATGAGTTAAACACTAGTCAAACACCTTCCCATCATAAATTCTGTCACATACTTCATGACAAAAATGAAAGATTCTTATTCCAAGCCGTTTGTGTTATTTGTTTTTTTTTTATCCAATTTATTCGTCTCTCCGTTCATACGGCCACCAGATCCGCTTGGCGCTTTTTTTCAAGTCATCGCTGCGCCTCGTCGTTCTTCTTATTCCTTTATGGTGGACGAGCTCTACACGGGGTTCTACAGAATTGAAGCCTGCACAAGTTTCTGTCATTGCGCCATTTACATAATTTATGTTCAAATTAGGACTGCTCCCGCGGCGTTCGCGAGCTTCAGGCTCGCTCACTTGCGGCAGCAAATAGATATTGTCACGCGACAAGCAAAAAGGCCCATTCGAAAAGTGGAATTTTTCGATTTGCCTTTTCATACAGAAGTATTTAAAATATTTCCTCTTGCTTTCAACATAATACTTTACAAGCTGTGGACTGCAAAACACTGTCCGTATTTTTTTAGCGCGTGAGTCGCGAGCGAAGCTCGCGCGTGGATTGTCTCTTTCTCCCCCACCCCCAAGAGAGCTTGCTCGACTCGCGTGACTGCGCGCTCAGTCAGTGCACGTGCATGCAAAGTTGAGGCTGAGGTGCAGGATTGCGGAAGATTAATTCAGTTTCTTATAGAACGAGACATAATACAAAAGACGTCGGTGAATTAATTTTCTGCAATGGTCTCCTTCGCAGCCGTTATTTGGGTCGTCACGCACTCCTCCACACTAACGTGACGACCCAACAACGGCGACGGAGAGCTGAGTGCTTTGGTCGGAAAATTATCTTTTCCCCGTCAGCAAAGCCCAAGGGCAGGAGCATCTGCCAAGCGTCAAACGAACAGAAGTTCTGGTGCAGTTACGTACATAATCAGACAGTTGTTGACCATGTCTGTTGATCTTGTAAAACACACTGGAGGATGTCATTGCGGTAAAGTTCGGTTCGAGGTGTTAGCTAAGCCCGTGCTCACGGCTTACGACTGCAAGTAAGTGCGTTCTTTATAGGATTCCTTTCTTACCTGAGCTTATTTGCAATCGTTCCAAATCAATAATACTTTTAAAAAAGTATGATTGACATGGAACGATTGCAGAATACCCCGCAACTTTGATCCACCTGGATCTATAACGGGGTGTGAAACAATAGACCTTTCTCCAAAATGGCCGCCACAAATCCAAAATTATTAAAATTAAACTGAGTGGAAAATCAATACCAGCACCTGAAAGACCACCTCTTGTTTGGTAATCGTACGAAGTTTCATTAGGTTAGGTTCTACCTGAGTCGAGAAAACGGAAGTTGATAACTGGAAAAAGTACTGTTAGCCTGTATGACTGGGGGTATAAACGTCTCTAAATTTTCCAGTTTTCAACTTCCGTTTTCTCGACTCAGGTAGAACCTAACCTAACGAAACTTCGTACGATTACCAAACAAGAGGTGGGCTTTCAGGTGCTGGAATTGATTTTCCGCTTTTCGGGGCCATTCTCTTTTGGGATTTGCGCGATGAGCGATCGTGATGTTCGACGACGCGCGCGGAGTGCGAGTTCTCGCCCCACTCCCTCGCGTTCCGCGCTCGAACACGCGCTCATCGCGCGAATCCCAATTATTCAATGAGATGCACATAATATAAGTTGCGGGTATTCTGATGGATTTTTTTTTACTAATTTATACTGAAACTATCAACAGCTGCAGCATTTGTGTAAAGAAAGGAATGGTACCTGCTCTTGTTCCAAAGGAATATTTCAAACTATTGCAGGTACATTATTTTATCTAGACGAATTTTATGACACAAACTGGGAATGGAACCCAGTCTTAATAATGGTTATCATGGTTGCCTGGGGGGGGCTGTAGGGTGCCACAGCTAAGCACAATCCTTTGTGTGTGTGTGTGTGGGGGGGGGGGGGGGGGGCTCCCATATGAAAGGGGTGAGGGTACCCATCATCTCTTTTAGGCATGTACATGTGATCAGCAGTTATATCAGTGGTGGATGTTGTAGACTGCGAGCAGTCGGTCTTTTCTCCTCAGATCTTTGGCGCGAGCGGAAATGTATAATTATGCAAATCAAATAGGTGTCAAAGGCGGCAACTTGAAAGATCAAAGATTCCACCGCAGTCTCTTTCTTTTTCCTTCTCACCGCGCCCGCGATTCTCGCGCCTTAAAACATTAGGAAAAGAAAGAGACTGCTTGCAGTCTATGGATGTTGTGGAGGGCCGGGGACCGCAAGAAAAGGCCCACCTTCCCCAGTTGGGTTCCCCTTTCTCCCCTCCCCCTTATTCAAGCCTACATCATACATGTGCTTTATGGAGTGATTATGCATGCGGCCGACAACAAGCACAATTCCTTGAAAATTTTATAAGGGAATAACAAAGTTGCACCTTGTTCCTTGTCGAGAAATTGATTGTGTTTATTACAATGTTTGCCTGCATAGCTAATTTGCATTACAATGTGAAAACCATCATTGCAGCTAAACATAGTCTCCTTCGCAGCCATTATTTGGCTCATCACGCAATGCTTTCCTCCCCGTTACGTGATGAGCCAAATAACGGCTGCGAAGGAGACTAAGCCAAACATGGCCTATTGAAATTTATATAGCATCTTTGCACGTATTGCAGGCCTATTGCTAATGTCTTTGCACGCATTGCGGACCTCCATTGATGTTAGTTTTTTTTCATTTGTTTATCAGGGAGAGGAGCATATTTCCTGTTACACTTACAACACCCACCAAGCAAAGCACTACTTCTGTCAAACATGTGGAGTCCACCCATTCTACCAACCTCGTACCAATCCTAATTGTCCGTGGCATTTCACTGCGTTGTTTGGATGAAGAAGGCACAGTAAAGAAAGCAAATATTGTCTCTGTTGATTGCATAAACTGGAAAAACTGGGAGAAATACCTGGATGAACATCCCAAGGCAAGAGATGGTACTGAGAATGTGGAGTAGTACTTCATCTTGGTGCATGTTTGAGGGTGTGCTGATTGTGCATGTGTGTGGTTCTATACATTGCTGAGCTTTGTGATTTAGTGTTTGTAAACAAATTTGAAATAAAAAAAACTTTTGGTATTACGAGTCAAGTCACTTTGTTCACGTTATTCACAAGCCAAAACTGAGATAAACATTACATGGGGGGGGGGGGGAACCTGGGAGTAAGGGGGCAGAAGTCTACAGCGAGAGAACCCTGAACCCGCGAAATTCTAGTTTTAGTTCGAGAGGGAAAAGGTGAAACTAAAACTCACTGAAATTGCTCTAAAACAGCCTAAAATACCACGCAAACACAAGAAATACACAATGGATGTAAGGTAAGTTGTTTTTATTGTTTTTTCAACTTTGTATTTCTAGCTCCTAAATACATTCGTAATATTCCTGATACAAACTCTTTAATGCTATTTTGCAATATGATGCAAAAAAAGCATTCTAGAGCTGATGTTATCCTCATCTAGAGCTTCAAGATCCTCAAGATCCTTCAACTGTTAATGATGATGATTGTTATTACACTACTCTCACTATCTAGTAACTTTATTATTAAACTTGGCAACCTGTAAACCAGAGATCATCTCCAAAAACCATACAGCTTTGGCTGCTTTCAGACATGTACAGAAGCCAGGGTCTGTCTCATTCATGCAGAGGACTTGTGTGGAGTTTAACTCTCGGGGGGGGGGGGGGGGGGGGGTACTCGCTATAATGGACTATACGGGGAGGCTCCGCCCAAAAGGGGTCCTTTTTTAGGCTCGAGGTATATGAAAGGGTAGGGATTTCACAAGTTGAAGTATAGAAAAGGGTAGGGAAAACTGTCATTTAGGTGTTTTAAAGGGCCTTTCAAATATCTCGAACAGACGCATCTAACAGCTGATTCATCCAATTTTTAAGGGACTAGTTTAGGAAAAGTTGCAAAAGGGATGCAGTGTTTTCAACTGTAGGTATGTGAAAGGGGTACCATTTTCTATGGAAGGTATATGAAAGGGTTATCTTTTCAGTCAAAAATGGTATATAAAAGGGTAAGGGTCTGGACCTCGGGGCAGAGTCTCCCCTTATAAAACTTTGTTCAGTATCCCCCCCCCCCCCCCCCCCCCGGGTTTAACTCCCTTTTAATCCTTTTTCTGAGACCATTGTTTGATTTCAGGATTTTCTGCGATGAACTTCTCCCAGTTCTGTCCATCACAAGCTTCAAGTTCTATGTTCTCTACCGTACCCTCATCCAAACAATGCGGCATGATTCCATAACCATCTGGATTAGAACGAGGGATGTAAAAGCTCTGCACACCACATGTCTTGCAGAAAAGGTGCTGGGCAGCATGAGTATTGAATGTATAGCAAGTTAAATTTTCTTTACCCTAAAGGAAGAAACAACAATAACGTCTCACAAAATGTGTCGTAAACTAGAAAACAGGCTATATAAATTTTTTAATATTTATTAAAATATTATACAATAACTGAAGATGATTAGTGTGCTCTGATTGGTCAATAGCTGAAATTCATTAAATATTTATTTAGGCTGCATGCATTATAACCTGATAATGCACGTGCCTGACCTTAAAGCATGTGCTTTATCAACCAATCAGAGCATGCATTATATGAACAAAACTTTATAAATATTCCTTTGGAATAACTTAATTACAGCTATTGCTAAATGAGTGACATGTGGGTACTTTCAGAGGCCTTTAATCAGTACATCACATAATGTTCACATGTACATTTATGGCTTATGCTAGCTGTTATATTCTGCCATATGTGACAAATATGCATAGTATATATGACAAGCTTGACCTTGTAGTTACCTCTAACAAAGTAAACTGATCTTGTGGAACAATAAAATGTTTGTTTTGCTTCTTATGGCAAATGCTGCAGCTGTTGAGGAGAAAAAAATCAAGCTGTTAGAAAGATCAGTGGAATGCTGTAGCCGTGCAAAAAGATTAATGAACAGACCCAGAGCCGGGGGGGGGGGGGTACCCCCCTATATAAGCTATATAGGTATATGCTGCCACAGAGGGTATGATTTTGAGCCGTTTTGGTCTGAAAACGAGTATGGATTTGAACACTTTGTTCTCAACTGGGAACCGGGGGGTGGGGGGGGGGGGGGCATGTCTCACAACGTATGGAAGGATGGTCTGTCTATGAAATACCGTAGACTCAGGCGTACTATAAAGTTCACAACTTACTTGCAGTCGTAAACATGAATTACAGCTGGAGCCATTACTTCAAATCGAACCTTTCTACAATGACAACCGCCTCTGTGTTTCACTAGTTCGACAGCCGCCATGTTTTCACAATAAACTTCCAGGCGTATCCATCAGCCGAGTGGAGAACGAGTACAAGCGTGGGCGCGCGGGAGTGAGTGGGAAATTTCACGCAACACAAGGCGCGGTTACTAAGGTTATTTACAAGAAAATCAGGTCAGCATTGGTAAACATTGTACACGTTGGCCGAACAGTTGGGAGAGAAAAGACAAGTACTTTTAATTCATGAAGATCTTGCTCATTGCCCCACTGACGTCGGAAACAGGGAATTTCTCCACTGCCGACAGAATATTGTAAGTCGCGCGTAAGTGAGCTTACGTAATCTCTAATAAGCTTTTTGGATTCATTGAAGCATTCGCTAATTATGTCACATCTTTCCTCTTCTTTTCAACTTAAATTAATCCTTCGTCCATAAAAGGATTTATACGTTCTGCACATCGGGTCCTGTGGGACATTCCGGTATTATTCCGGTTTTTACCCCCCCCCCCCCCCCCCACCCCTATAAAGGATGGCGGGGGTTCGAATTTTTTCGCCAAAGGAGCAGCCAACAAATCAAGCCCCCTGGGGTTTTTTTCCAAGCTGCTGCCAAAACAAATCAACCCTTGGGATTTTTTCTTCAAAGGGTGTCGATAAAAATTTCTGCCATCTTTAGGGGGGGTGGGGGAGGTGGTCGTTTTACATCGTTTTAAACACGTTTGTGAGGTATCATTGCATAATTTGTGTTGGCTTTATGTTATAAAATAAAAGCGACCGCTTCTTGTTTCCATAGGTTGATGCAGACACTCAACAAAGTTTGGGAGAATTCACAAGTACTTTATATAAACTTTTGAATTCTCCCAAACTCTCTCATGAAATGTATCCAGCTATGTAAACACTAGCCTGATTCTCAGACGGTCCAAGAGAGGGAGTGGGGGACCAAGTCGGACCGTCTGAGAATCAGGCTATGTAAACACGTGCGCCATTTTCTATTAATTTTCTTAAATCTAGTGTGAGCTGATACTATATTTTGCGTTCTTGGCAACTTTCAGGAGATGTTTGAGTGATAGTAACAATGACTGCTGGCTGCGCTGTATCACCAGTTTTAAGGATGATTCATCGCTGAAAGAGTTTGTTTATACTCACGACCTTGAATGTGCCATTGGCATTCATGCCTGGAGAGCTGGAAGGCTTTTATTAGGTACCATAGAATGTTCACTATTTTGTTCAAAATCATGAAATTGCATGAAATTAAAAAAGCTGTAAATTATCGATAAAGTAAATAAAAAGCTAACTATGGTTTTGGGAAGAAAGGGTATTTCCTCATAATTTATCACCTTAATAGTGGGGGAAGGGGAGTGGGGGGGAAGGGGAGTGGGAAACCAGGATTAAAGGGGGGGGGGAAGTCTGTGGGAGGCGGGAAAAGAGAAGGCAGGAAGCAGGATTCCCAAGGTGCCGGGAACCGGGAGAAATAAGAAAAAATTATACAGCATTGCACAATATTTTGCAATTAAAAAAAGCACAAGGAGGCGAGAGCCACAAAGGAAGGGGCAGGAATTCCAGGGATTAAAGTCTACAGGAAGTGGGAAGTTCAGACCCCCCTGCACCCCTGCTCTGCCCCCTGCCCTGCCCTGCCCCCTTAATAGTAGTTATTAGGGTGTGGTTTTAAGCATTTTAATCTCAAGCAGGGAATGAAAATTTTTGGTTTGGTCAGGAACAAAATATAATTAAAAGTAGTATCAATACATTGTTGTCAAGCAGACAAATGAAGACACAGGATAAGATGACGATGATGATGTTAAGGAATTGTATTTTCAAATACTTTCAATTTTGATCTACACCAGATTGCCCTGTCCCTTTTGCCATCATATTTGGAGGAACAGATCTTAATGAGAATCACAGGGACAAGGAAAAGTTAGAAACTATGAACAAAGTCACAGAAAAGGCAAGGTAAGTATAGTTCTCTAAGTCTGTTGTTTTCTTTTCTGCTAGAAATTAGTACACTACATTATTGTCACTAAACTATATCACACTTTATAAGCCGCCGGGTTGGAGAAACAGTGATCTAATGGCTAGCTCGTTGGCCTCCATTCTCGTCCCCAGAGGCCACGATCCTTTTGGTCAGCACCAAGAATCGAGACCTCTGCGGAACCAATTTGTTGAACATGCGCAGAGTACTCGTTCTATATTCTCAGCCAATCAGATTTGTCAGATTTGACGGTAGTCCGCGATTCGCGGACTTCCGGTTACTCTGCGCATGCTCAACAAATTGGTTCCGGCCAGAGGTCTCGATTCTTGGTGCTGACCAAAAGGATCGTGGCCTCTGGGGACGAGAATGGTTGGCCTCCAGATCGAGCCGTCTGGGTTCATTGTGTTGTATTCTTGGGAAGACACCTTTAATCCTCACAGTGCCTCTCTTCTCTCCACCCGGGGGGAGGGGGGGAGAGACTCCCATATAAAAGTGACAGGGGTGATCGTCGGAATTTTAGAAAATAATCCCTAAAAGGTACTAGAATCTCGTTTTGTGGGCGTGGCTCAAATTAATTTACCAATTCTCAGACAAAACTAGTTCTTGTCATATTTTTTTCCGGCTTAACCCTAGAAGGTACCGGAATAACTCTAACGGTTGTCATTTTAGATTTTAACACCCCTAAGCGGTACCAAACCACACATTTTAACCCCTCAAAGGTACGACGATCACCCCATCACTTTTATATCAAAGTTCCCCCCACCTCCGGGCTCTCCACCCAGGAGTATATTTATTATTGTAAAGTCATGTTGATGGTTATATGTCGCTTGTAATGAGATCAGTTTCTTGTAGGTACCTTGTGGCCTTCAGCGATGCAATGAAGAAGCAAGCACTGGTTCTGTGGGTGAGTTCTAATTATGAGAGAATGACTGTCACAGTAGTTTCAGATTAGTTTTTCTACATTTAGCTAGAAAAGAAACCTGATGTAGTTTGTTTAATTTGTAACCCGTTGTACAAATAAGAACCTTTCCGCAACCAAATCTGTCTGTGTACAGTATGTTTTGCAGATATATGAAAAATGGATTTGACTAGAATCATTATTATTAGATATGTGCGAAACACATGATAATCATTGATAGTTTCTTGAGTGTAATTTGATTTGCTCTTTCTCAAACAAATGAACAGATGTCAGTAGTTTTTTTTCTGTATCTAAAGATAAAGTAACATCAAATGCATTTCAGATACATTTCAAGCTAAACTGCCCGAATAACTTTTGTGATATTAAGCCCCCTTGTCATATGGAGGGTCACATATTGTTTTTTCATTTTGTTTTTCAGCCAAAGTGTGAAGAGAAGATAATTTTACAGCCACAAGGTAATCAGTTTCTTTCAACTAATCACTGGTTTAATATTAGAATGTTCATGGGACGGAAGCTTGACTGATCTTGATCAGACTGGTATGCCAGTGTGTGTGGGGGGGGGGGGGGGGGGGGGGGGTACTCTGGTATCATAGTGATGGGAAGGCTCGAATGAGGCCAAATTGTTAGACCCCCAAAAAGTCCTATTAGGCTAAAACCAGACCCAAAAAAAGTCCAGCGGCCCAGAACGTAACCCCCAAAAAGTCCTCTTTTTATCTGCATTAAAATGATAACCCTGGGTTACGCTTTTTTCAACCCCCCAAAAAGTCCTTACCAAAATCTTCCACCCCAAAAAAATCACCACAAAATTTCTAACCCCCAAAAAGTCCTCAGATCGCAAATTTCAAACCCCAAAAAGGTCTTCGAGCCTCCCCGTCACTATTATACCTGAGTACCCCCCCCTGGGTTAGTTCAAGGTTTGGAATGAGCTATCATTACAAACAACCAGTCCAGCTCCTATATAGACTTTCTCAAAGTTGTTCGCTTCTCGTTTTTCTTGCTCGCTCGAGCTCTCGATTGCGCTCACTTGCACTCCGCCCTCGATCTCTCTACTAGACTTGTAGGCAAGTCTAGCTCCTATACATCTAACATTTTAAAATTAATTCATGTTCTTATGTATCATTATTGCAGCAGTTTGTGTTGGGCCTTCAGGATTCAAGTTCCACGACTATTTGAAACAAATCACCGGTAAGCAAATAATAAACTAATATAATATGATCTGTATGATCCCTCTTGTTCATTGGTGATAGTCAAAGATTTTATTACATATTGTACTTATGTTTTATTTGTCTTGTTTTCATAGATCCACAAACACTGTGTCATATAGCATCAAAAGATACCCATGGTCCTGAAAGTTTTGGCTTGGTAAGTTGATTCCAAATTTTAAGCGGTAAAGCCTATCACATTTAATGTAGTTCTAGATCTAATTGGGTCAAATCTAAGTTTATTCTCTCTACATGTATGATTGAGTATTACCAAATGTCACCACATGTATATTTTTTATGTAATCCTGTAAATAATTGAAAAGGGTAATAAAGAGGATGTTGTTGTTGTTGTCATGTACACAATAAAACCTGGAGTGAGTGAAGCTATAGCATGTGACCATTCAAATGAAATCTATTGTGCAGTACTTTCAAGTGGTTCAATCTGTTTATTAAATTATAAATAATTTAAAGTACAGTAAGCCTTTTAACTTAAACAGACCTAAAGTCAACCTCCTTGACATACATATATGTGCTGTTTATCATGATATTCAAATAATAAATATAAAATTATTTTCTATTCATATACAGATAGTGTTTCTGTTGGTTGCTGGTTTAAGACCAGTTAAAGATCCACTCTACCTGGCAGCATCAATAACAGGTGTGTTATTATTATTAGAGAGCTTACAATTTTGAGCCATGGACTACAACCAGAAGACAAATGTGACTGTTGTTGGGGCGCTTTCACCCCCATGGCCACCAATAAAAAGTTGGAAAGCCCTAGTTTTTGCATTTACATATTGGCGTTGATAACATACGCAAAAGAAGAGAACATTTGATTTCCGGTTACCATTATAAGGACTTATTAATATATATAAGCTCCCTATTATGAGCAGAAATAAAAAAAATCCTCAGGTATTGTTTATTTTTTTATATTTTTTTATTTTAGAATGGCATAAAAAGGACCGTTGTATCCACTTGATAATTGTGGGACCAGAGGTGAGAATTAGAATGATCATCATCTCATTTCTCCTTATAATATCAACACATTATCAAGCAGACAGGTAAGGAGAATATAGAAATTCATCAACAACGGCATGAAGCCTTGAAGTGCCCACCAACTTCTCAGATTGAAAGGTTCAATTATTAGTTCTTTTACATCGTTAGAAAGGGAACAATCTTTTTTTTGTTTTCTTTCTTTTCAAAGCTTGACACTGAATTTGCAAGAGAAGTCAAATCTGAAGTGGAAAGGTACAAAATATTGTAGCCTGCATAAATTTCAGCCATGTCCTCTGTTGCTTTCTGTCGGGAGTAAGCAGCGACAGAGGAGATGGCTGATACCAAGATACATTGTTACAATAAGAATCAGACACTACTCGGGTAGTTCAACAGGAATTTGTCACCAAAAAAAGCAGTGCTTTTTATACTTTACAGAGGAGGTTGATAAAATGCCAGACACAATTCCCATATTTTGCTAAACATTCACTGCTTAGCTATAGTCATGTTAATTAATTAATATGTTGTATTTGAATGATGCCAAAAAACTAAGTCCTTTTGACCATTCATCTTTCAGACTTCCTGGAGTTGTTGTATTGCCTCCATTACCAGCGTGTGACCTTCATGCAGCAATTCAAAATTGCTTTGCTGTTGTGAACAGTTCAACCAGTGAAGGAATGGCATCTGCTGTTCTAGAGGTCAGTGACCAATAATTTATTGATACCATCCTAAAATGACTAACTGCTCTCTGTGGGGTGAGGGGTGGGGAGTAAATGGGGACAGTAAGTCTACAGGAGGTGGGAAAAGAGAGGGTGAGAAGCCCGATTCCCAAGGTGGTGAGAACTGGGAGAAATTTTTTTGCAACATAATAATATTTTTCAATAGAAAAAGCTCAAAGATGCAGGAACCACAACAGAACTGGGAGTACAAGGTACAGGATGTTCAGACCTCCCTGCCTCCCCCCCCCCCCCCCCCCCCCCCTACAAACACAGTCTGATTGATCAATGACCTCACCATAATTCAACATAAGAATGGTTTTGCAAACACTCACAATAATAATTATTATTATTCTGTTTTTAACAGTCAATGGTATTGGGTGTCCCTGTGCTGGCACGGAACATTCCTGGAAATTCTTTTGTGAAACATCGAGAATCAGGACTTCTCTTCAATACACCAGAGGTAGGTCAGTTAGAACAATGCTTGATTCTTATCTTATACTGATAGATAGAGAAGTGGACAGGTGTTATTTCTCACTCATCGACTGTGCTTTTCTTCAATGGTGGTCTTATCTCAAGACATTTTTCATTTCAAAAATGGTTGAGCTTCCTAAAATCAAAATAAGTTCAATAGAACTTTGTGAAATGAATGCCAAAAGATTCTAATGATGATATGTAAGGTCAACTTCAGAAAACGTTGTTGTGATTAAGTACTCACTCATTCTTATTTGCTCTGAAGGAATTTGTTACACTTGCCAAAGAGTTGAAGGAATCTCCCTCACTTCACAATCACATTACAACAAATGCAACAAAGTATGTTAGTGAACATCACTCTGTGGAGGCTGAAAGGAAAACATACAAGTGGCTTGTGAAGAAACTTGTTTCACTTTGGTAAAAACACACTGGGCTTGGGTCTGAGGATGCAAACGAAAACACAAAGAACAGGTATTGTAAATAATCATGTACAACTTCTAGTGTAAACTGATGCCGTAAAGTTCCGAAAGTAATGACCCCTCGAAAGTAGCGACCCCCTGAAAGTAACGTCAAAACTTTGTGACTTCTAATAAATCCCAATAGTAACGACCCACCGAAAGTAGCGACCCCCTGAAAGTAGCGAGCCCCAAAGGCTGCTATAATTCCGAAAGTAACAAGGGTCATTACTTTCGTTGCAGGGAGGGTCCAATAATCGGCACATGGTTGATTTGAAAAATCCTGGCCATTGTAGACAGGTGTAGTATAACATTTACATTGCAAAAGGCAGCACAAAATGAAAACCAAGGACTTTTTAGGGCTTCCAGTTAACTTAAGATATCATCTAGCATCTCTGCATGCATTGCGGGCCTATTGATGCTAGATAATAGCACTAGCTGATGAGAGGATTTCGCCTGTGAACAGGCTCTCTAGCGGGTAGAAAGAGAAAGGAGCATAGGCTAGAGAGGATTATGGGGTTGTTCCCAAGGTAATACTTCAGCCCCCTCCTCATCTTTTTACAGAGTCACCTGGCTGAGTGTGGGTTTGGTAGCCAAGTCTGCCCATGTTATGTCACTGAAAATCCCAGGTGCTGCACAAAACCCTCTCCCACAGTGCCAAACTGCTTGTGGTGGTCCCCGCAGCACTGCTGGTCACATACTACAGAAACTTATTTGCGGACCACATTGAGGCTAACATGCTGCATAGCATCTTTTGAATACCAGTCTCGGCCGAGCAGCACCACAACACCAAATTTGGTCTAGGGAGCTACAACATCATCATCATCATCATCGTAAACAAAGCCTCCATGATCGGCCGTACTACTTTCGAATTCATTACCCGGTTCAACTGCCTGCCTTTGCAACCCATTGTCATCGTCACAGGAGATAAAGTCCAGCAACAACCCATCTCTATGCAACAAGGGTGCATATTCAGCTGGCAGGCACCCTCCAAGAAATCAGTGTTGTCTACATGCTCTACAAACAGTTTCGCTGCATGTTTTAGACCATCTCAGATACTGAACTCTAACTAAGGACTTCCTTTTTTTGTTCCAGTACGGCCGAGTGCGCACCACTGAAGACCAGGTTAATGACTATGAAATTATTGTGGAATGCTAATTGTTGCTGGATACTAGTGCCACTCTACTAACTGAAATATTTTACCTTCCACCCCGAGATACCCAGGCATTGGATGGCTCTCTTTGATTTGCCTTTGTTCTGAGAGATTTATTGATGTTTTCACAAAAAATATGGTGGCTAATACTTTTATTTCTGACATGGTAAAACACAATTTTTGAAGTACTGACTTTAATAAGGAGTACACTATGCAGTACCACTAGACGGAAACTAAGTCAGAGAGGCAGACTGAGAGGGGGTTAGTAGTTGTGTGACTGGGGTTCAGGAAGGTGGAGGTGTAGGGTACAGCACATGGAATTCTCAGTCAGTAACACTTAACAGCCAGCATCCATTCCCAGTACATTATATTTTTTTCTGTGCCATTCAGAACAGATACATTTTTAACTGATAAATATATTTTATTTCACCTGTCAATTATTTTAATGAGCGTCATTAATTTTAATAAATTATATTCTCAAACCTATTGATATTTCATAATAATATTAATGAGTTTGAAAAGATGTGTGTTTGATACATTACTTCATACATATACTTACTTGATACATTGTAATACATATAATATTATCGTGACTTTGCTCACTTTAAAACCCGGGCCAAACGAGGATGAGAGTTGAAACTCTCGCTCGTTTGGCCTGAACTCTCATGTGCTCTCATCGAATTTGAACCTTCTCAAATTTTTAATGAGAGCCATCAACGGTTTTCTCTCCTTTGGCCCACGCTTCATGAGAGTCAATGAGAGCTGAAGAAAACTATCATGAGACCCAACTGGAGCCAACTCTCGTCAATTCTCATCCTTGTTTGGCCCGGGCTTAATTAATATTTAAAGTTTAGGAGAATAAAACCACAACTGCGAAACATGAATCTGAAAGTGCTAAAGCTTGATTAAAATAAACTGATGACTACTAATATAAGTAAAATCCATTGGTCTATGCAGCTATTTGAATAACAACATTTTCATTTTCTATAGAGAGGTAGATTATTTATCCCTCTATCTGTATATTAATCAACATATGTACAATGCTCATCTGCCGGATTATTTTTGTATGTTATTATAATTTTGTGTTATTGGTTATTGGACGTGTCCTCAAAACTCAACAGAGAATATCAACAGATCTCTTATCGACTGCCAGTTTACGCAACAAAAACGTTACCTGCATAATTTACATACCCACAATAAACTCGCCAATCTACTTCCTCAACATCAAAGCGATAAAAGGAATAGTTAATTATCCTTTGTTAGCCAAGTATACTTAAAATACATTTATAGAAACATGCATAGAACATTGAGTGCCTCTTCATACAACTGTTTAGGTTGTCCTACAGAAGCGTAAAAGCATATGACATGACAATGTCGAAATGTAGTGGCAGTTCACCCTTACGTGATCAAAGTTCATGGTGTTTCAGCATGGTGGCATGAGATTTTACACCATGAATATATGTCTGCACGCACTATAAAGGTTCGACACGTATTCTATAAAAGTTATTTATTAAATTTATTGATAATATCCCAGACTATCTTTCGGCATTGTCACGTACGCTTTTACTCTTCTTTTGGACAACCTTTCATGAACACCTGTAACAGCATTTGTTTGATTTCGTCAAAACACAAAACCTATTTTTTGTCATTAATTTTACGAAAGAAAGTTAAGCTGTTTCAATCGTCAAGTGCTGTAAATTCATCTGTTCCGCTAGCTCCAGCACCTTCTTGTGCACCTCAAGATCGCTATCTATTAATTCCAAGGCGTCCATGTATCCCATACAAGCATCTTTTACATTATCATCCAGTTCAAGTCGTCTGCAATTTAAAAAAAGAGCAAATATATTATGAGCACTCCCTACTTACTCTTTCCCTCATGCCTCGTCCTCAAATTCAATCCAATGAAAGTGACGCTGAAAATTAGCGATGTTTGTACTAAAACAGTTCTATGTTTTGAAACGGCCAGACAACCTTGGATATGTTAGTGGTTTTATTTTATTTTCCCTTATCATAAATTTCCATAATGTGGAAAGGGAAAGACAAGTGAACAAATTAAACCAAAACAAAATTAATCTATGATGAAAACCAGATGTTTGTTTGTTATTAACTCCACAAACCTTGCACTTGTCAGACACATTTCGTACTTTTCCTGTTCATCTTTGCTGATTAGGCATGCACACTTGTGTATCTGGATGGCAGTAGAGACATGTGTTCCAGAGGGGCACTGATGTGTCCCTGAGGGGTTCTGATGTGTCCCTGAGGGGTTCTGATGTGTTCCCGAGGGGTTCTGATGTGTCTCCCAGGGGCACTGATCCAATGAGAAGCTTTCAACTTCAACCTCGTTTTCCAGAGAATCATTCTGCGCAGCAACTGAACTGTCTCTGCTGTCAGGAATAACTACATGTTGCTCCTCTTCGTTATCCTCTTTTGCACTGTCTTCGTCATCTGACTCTTCTATAACGATATGTTCGATCCGTTGACTAATGCTTTTTCGTCTTTTTGTCTTTGAGAGAACAGGGCTGTCACTAGGTAAAATCAAACAGAGTAAACCATGTTATTATTAGTGACCTGCACAAAAGGATATGCATGCCTCCTAAGCGGCAGAAAACTGTGTCATTTTGTAAAGAAGAATGTCACCCTTTTCTCCACATTTTTAGAGAGTAACAGACGCTCTTACAGTCAACCCCAAGACGCAAGAATGAAGTACATGAATGGAAATTTGATTTCAATCTTCGTTTCAAGCTTACACTGTCTTGTCCAGTTAACAGCCCCACCCATCCCCCAAGGATTGTCCAGCAAACAGCTCCACCCATTCCTCAAGGATTATCCAGTAAAACCCCACCCCCACCCCCACCCAAGTATTGTTCAGCAAACAGCCCCACCCATCCCTCAAGGATTATCCAGCAAATGGATCCCACCCATCCCCAAGCATTGTCCAGCAGACAGCCCCACCCATCCCCCAAGCATTGTCCAGCAAACAGCCCCACCCATCCCTCAAGGATTGTCCAGCACAGCCCCACCTATCCCTCAAGGATTGTCTAGCAAATGGCCTCACCCATCCCTCAAAGATTGTCCCGTTAACAGCCCCACCCATCCCTCCACGATTATACAGTAAACAGCCCCACCCATCCCTCCAAGATTATCCAGTAAACAGCCCCACCCATCCCTCAAGGATTGCCCAGCAAATGGCCCCACCCTCCAGAAAACTGGAGGTGATGCTTCTTTTTCCACCTCACTTCCAGTCTTCTAACTGGTTTCACGCACTTTAAAGCCTGCTTCTCATATGCCTCCGGGATCAGGGATTACCCATTCCTTGAGGTCTTTATGGCATACTGGTGATAAAAATCTTTCAACAAGAACACCATCTGCAATTTAATTAGCGCAAATTGCCAGCAACAATGACGCAGGTATACATTCAGGGGTGGACCATTTTATTTCTGTGGGTGGGGGGTTGGGTGATTTTGAAAAAAATATATTGTACAAGCATATGTGTACAAGAAAAAAAATTGTGCACACAACTACTGCCGAAAAAAAAATTCACACATTCAGTGAGCAAAAAAAATTCTTACAAGTAAACGGAGAAAGAATATCATGCACACACATGCCCTGGAAAAAATTCCTTGTGCATGAAAGGGTTTGAAAAAAAATTCACGCCTATATCCTCCTCAAAAGTAAAATGGTCAACCCCTTAGTTTCAGTGCACTGTTTATGATCAAGTGATCACCATATTTTTTGGGCAAAAGGGCAACCAGTGATGTCACAAGGCTGCTTTGGCCACACCAAGATGGCCGCCAATTTTTGGCTCAACCAACCAACTGCGAATGGCTAAAAAGCAGTTTTTGCAACCGCTCGCAAAAAAAGTTGACAGTGTTTGTAAGTAAATTTATTATTATGCCAAAGCTCAGTTTCAGTAGCATTTTAACAAACAGAAGGATAAAAATCTGCAAAATGCCTCAAGCTTACATTTCACGCAGAGGTTCTATTTGGCTACTTGACACCGGACTACTGGACACTTGTATTGGCGATAGATTCTTGGGAAGAGAAAGAAATATAATTATTATCAATATGGAAATGTACAGGAAAATGTTGGTTATCAAACAAGAGTTGTAAATGGATTGATATATGTATATGTTCAGTATTAAAGAAAAATGCATAAGATTATAAAAAAAACTAATGTCCTTGTCATTTTATCCATTTTTGACAATCTGTGCATTACAACCAAATTTCGTGGAGTAGCTCCTTACATAGTCTCCTTCGCAGCCATCATTTGGGTCGTCACGCAACACTTAGTGGAGAAGTGTTGCATGATGACCCAAATACATGTAACAGCTGCGAAGGAGACTTAACGCGGCACACAAGACATGTGTGGGAGGTGCAGTGGTCTGAACTCCTGATCGAGCGGTCAGGGTTCAAACGCCGACTAGCAACCAGGAGTATAAAGGATACCAGCTAGTGTAACCTGACAAAATGTTGGGGAGAACCTGTGATGGACGGGCAATACTCCGGCAGTTGTGGGCCACTAGGCTTGTGAACACTTCATAAAGCACAAAAATCAAAGCACACCTTGACAAACTGTCTGGGCTGAAATCTCTTGGTATCTTGTTGTTTGGGTACAAAGAACCCTTCACTGTCGATTTTTGCTTGAATTTTCTGCCGGGCATTCATGGTGTTGTCTTTTATAGGCAGCGACTGACGTAATCCCTGGGGTAAAGCCATTCCTGCTGGAGTCGGTCTGGGCAAGTAGAGGGTATACCTGCTGGTCCCGTCACTGCTGCTTCAGCTGCCATTAAATTCTGGGCTCGAAGAACCTGAAAAAAAATATACCAAAGGTTTTGAATTTGTCTAGCAATCCAGAAAAAAATAATCCACAAACAGATGAGCAACTTGTCAAGGAAAACTTGCTCATGTGTAACAAGGCTTAGCAAGAGAGGATGATCTAAGAGAAGGATTCCCAGTGCTCCATGATATTTTTTTGAAATCCTATTAATACATGTAGTTTCACACCATGCTGTGAAAGTTATTTTTATTTCCTTCTGATCGAGGCTTCGACATCACATTACTCGAACTGACTAATCAGGTAGCGCTCTTAAAATAGCTCAGCTATGGAGTGAAAATTAAAATAGATATAAAAAAATTATCATTGGAACTAGACCCATGTATGGGGAATGCTTCTCTTAGATCATTCTCTCCTGGCTTTAAACATGCACAAACTCTTACTCTAGCTTCAATAGCTTGCTTATCAGGGACAGCTTCTGCGAGTTCATCAGGAGTCTCCACAGCTTCTTGAGAATACATCAAGTCATGGTCACTAATGCCAAATATATCTGCAATTAAAACAAAACGTTGCCTTTTATGGTTTGACAAATATCCAAGCACGAGGAATTTCGCACAACAAACGTTTTGACACCGTTACGGGGGAAAACCTTTCTTCATATCCAATGTTCCCTTTGGGTTTGACAACGACGTTGGGGACATGGAGAAATATATATTATAAATCAATGATGGTTATTTACAGGTCGGAACAATATCTGACATTTTGCGTCATCATTTGCTGAAAACAAACTTTTGGAGGCCGGCAGAGGCCTAACTGTTAGTGCGTTGGACTCAGGATCGGGTTCGAGCACTGATTGGGGTCACTGTGTTGTGTTCTTGGGCATGACAGTGATGACACACTCTCCACCCAGGAGTATACTATAAAATTAATGGGTACCGACAAATGTTGGGAAACCAAATGCTGAGGGTTGATCTGCGATGGACTAGCATCCTATACTCCTAGTCACTTTATGCTACAGAAACCGGGATGGCTCATCTCGTCTGTATCTACAACGCTCGTCTTGAAGCGAGCCACGCCAAGGGTTGCTGTGTGTCTATCCATGAGTAGAAATACTCCTAGTCACTTTATGCTACAGAAACCGGGATGGCTCATCTTGTCTGTATCTACAACGCTCGTCTTGAAGCGAGCAACGCCCAAGGGTTGCTGTGTGTTTTTTCTGGAGGTGTCAAACTGTGATTTATTTATTTATTTACTTAATTTGCAATGGCGGGTAAACAGACAATAAGACATTGCGTCCCTTGCTAGGCCTATCTACCCAGCCCAGCCCCATTTAGAGGAGAGCCGGGATGGCTCTTCTAATCCCATCTATTAGCCATAACCTTGAATCTCTTTTATACATGTCTCCTTTTGTAAAATTGCAGCAAACTTTGTCAACTTGGCAACTTACTCAGTGTATTCATGAATTGGATGTGCTTTTCAAGCTCATCATCGGTCTTCCTATGATGCGAGTGCATCTGTGCAAGCTGCTGTTGAGTGCGCGAAATGTAAGGATCATCTAACGTGAACAGATCACGCAGCTCCTGGTGACTGAAATATCTGCAAACAAGAGAGGATGATCTAAGAGAAGGATTCCCTGTGCCCCATTAATAGTTTCATGCCATGCTGTGAAAGTTATTTTAATTTCCTTCTGATCGAGGCTCCAACATCACGTTACTTGAACTGACCAGTGGTAGCACTCATAAAATAGCTCAGCTATGAACTGAAACGAGACCCATGTATCATCCACTCTTGCTGCAACGTAATCTTGACCTTTTACTACTTTGTAAAGGATGTATAAACATGGTGCAAAATATAGTGTTCGTATATCAAACAACTTCCTCAAATTTGATTACAGAAATCATAAGTCACAGTCAGTAAACGTTTACCTTAGTTTGGAAAAATATTTTACTGATCAAATTTTTAAGGGATGTAGATGAGGTCTCCATAGTTTGAGGCACATTAAAGGCAAGGGTATTGAAGATAAAATATTGGACAGGTACATTTTGTAGTTTCCACTGAGTATTAGCAAGTCCTCCCTGTACCCCGCTTAACCTGGGATCTAAAGGATACTAAATATGTGGCGGGCGTAACGGTCTGGCAAACCCAGGCACAAATAACTCGCTTGTGACTAAATGTGGGATTAGACGATACTTTGTGTAAGCCCACACAAAATCCATTACACTCCACTGAGCAATGAACCGAATTCCCATAAAATATCACATTTATTTACCTAAAAGGATTCTTGGACAAGCCAGTGGTTTGCTTCATAAGTGCATCCTTGAAGATCTGCTTGCGGTAGATCTTTTCTTCAAGCGTTCCACAGGTGATGAGGCGGTAAACGACAACAGACTTCTTCTGTCCAATACGATACACTCTGTTTACAAAAAACACATGACTGTTCACATCTTCTTTTTGGGAAAGTTTGAGCCCTGGTCAAAGTCCTTTATTCTCACAATACCTTCCTCAGTGGAGTTGTATCGTTACGTTCGCACGCCCCCGTGTCATTGCTCTCGCTTCTAGAAAGCGCAGAGAAAATAAAGAGGCTGTGAACAGTCTACCTAACAAAATGCTGGAGGTAACCTGTGATGGATTAGCATATCATCCAGGTTGGGGGGGGGAGCAGAAGCTCCTAATCTCTTCATGCTATGGAAATGGTAGTTACACTTGTTTTCAAGAGAATTCCCACAAAATCTGATAGTACCCGGTAGTTTCTTGGTTTTTTTTTACCAACGTAAGAGTAAGTATTTCACCTGTCTACAGCCTGTGCATCAGAGGCTGGATTCCAGCTTGGATCAACTGTGGAGATCAAGAGTACACTCTCTGTTAGCACACATGAAGTAGTTTTCCTTTCTACATGGGATGCACTGCTTCAATCAATCAATCAATCAATCAATCAATCAATCAATCAATCAATAAATCGCATGCATAATATGCAACAAACACTTCTTCTTCTATCAATAAACATTGTGAAAACATGTGAGCTCTCGGAACATTTTTCGTCTGTTTGTAACCGAGTAGTCTGGCCCGTTTGGTTGCAAGTGAAGAAAATTATTATTAACGGATAGATCATCCAGTGGCCTTTGAAAACCTGCAGTGTAAAACCAAAGATAATTGATTTTTCTGTTGAGGATTTAGATCAATTATTTTAAATATTTCCACCTCATGTGTATCAGTCTGTCTACTTACAGATTACCACCCGATCAGCAGCAGTCAGTGTTATTCCAACACCCCCCACCTACGTAGAAAAATAAATAAACAATAATGTTCAAGCTTCAAATTCAGTTTTATTAGATAGTAACTGATGATTTCTTTCATTTGTTTTTTCTCCATCGTGCTACATTTTGACCAATCTTGAGCTTTTTTCTGAACTTTAAAGGGATACTGTCCTGATTTTAGCATGATTTTGGGAAGCTCAGAAACATATCTAGATCATAGGAAGTTGATCAATAATGGTTTGATTCTGTAGAATAACACTCGACAAATGAGAGGAACCCATTAGGAAGTGAGGATGACGAACGACAGCGAGGATGGAAATAGATTGCAATATGGATTTTTGAAAAAACGTCAGGATGTCAGTTTTTCAAAGTTTCAAATTTGGCTCGGAAATCTTTGAAATTTTGCAAAATTTTTGTTGCAGTATGGAATTTCTTGAAGAAATTGCTTTTTATCATTTAGTTAGAGTTTATTAAGTTATTATTTCATAGATTTAGGGACCATTTCATGCATTTATAACAGTTTTGAGCAAATACGCCGGGACAGTGTCTCTTTAAACTCATAGGAAATCACTTTTCAAAAGGAGAAATAAAACCTTGGTTTACTCTTAATCCTGGATTAGCATTAATCGGCTGTCAAACAACTGGGCCCTTGTTATTGGAAACGCAATAGCTAATGCCGATATGGTGACGTAAAAGCTAAGGCTGCTTTAGGAGTTAGATGATAATGGATTTTAAGCGAGTTCTTGGAAGAATTTTGTAAACAGACCTGTGTGGTTAGAAGGAAACATGTGTAAGATGAATCAGTCTGGAATGTGTTGATAAGATGCTGTCGCTCGGCTGTGCTTGTTATCGTCCCATCAATACGAAGAATTTTGTGACCCTGATGAGAAAAGACTTCATTAATTTAAGGATAGTTATGTATTTGACTGTGATCTGCTATCTGTGACCAGTCACCCACTACCTGTGACCTGTGTTTTTCCCCCGCCATTAATATAAATGTCTTAAAATCAGTCTTTTAAATTCACCCTTAGGGAAAATAATGTATTTTTAACAAGTTTGAAAAACGTGACCAAGAGACTTTTATACAAGTTTGTGGCTTCCATGCCGACTTCAAAATCTCCGTTTTTACCCCAAAAGTTGCTCTTCAAAACCTTGATTTCAGGCTCAAATTTTAACATATCTGCGAGTGTACAAATAGAAATAAACATATTAAACAATTATTGTCTTACCACATGAGTGACGACCCGCTGAACGATGTCCAGCATCTTTCGGGACTGACTAAACACGAGGCACCTGTGGCCCTCGGACTTGAGGTTCTCTAACAGTGACAATAAAAAGACCATTTTTCCTGACTCCTGAGTGAGCACTTTGTCTGAAGGACCGTTGCCCTTGGGCTGTGTGGCGAATGATCTCGCACCATCATCTTCTATGTCCTTCTCGACGAGCCTGAAAAACGACAAAACCTGAACTGTACAGTTATGAAGAAAATACTGCGCACCTACATGGATCCATACATGTAGGTTTGAACCCTGTTCGTTGTCTTGGTGTTGCGACAGGCCGGGGTATTTTGCCAAACGCCAAATGTAGTCCCTCACAGGAAGGGAATAAGAGGACAAGCTATGGGTCCCTATGTGGGGCAGTTGTTTTGACCTCATTCCTAATACTCCTGATGAGCCCGAATGCATTCGGGAACAGAGCTTACAGCCAGTATAACCGTACCACACTGATACACTCACACTACTCAAAATAGTCCTACACTATTTTACAGTGAAGATGACGCTACCGTTGCCACTTGACAAAGTTTTTGATTAATTTTTGACATCTTTTTGACAACTTTCGGATGGCTTCCGTTTGACTTGACCAATCAAAATCCAAGGAGGTGTTGGAGACGGAGTCGTGAAATTTGAATGGTTTTAGTTTCTAGTCTAGTTCAAATGTGGCGCCACAAAACGGAACCCATCAAAGTTGTCAAAAAGATGTCAAAAATTAATCAAAAACTTTGTCAAGTGGCAACGGTAGCGTCATCTTCACTGTAATTGAATGAACAACAAACCTGACTTCTTCGTCCAGACCAAGCTGCTCACAGGCAAGAGTAGACAAGAGGCGAGGGTGATCACAGATCTTCTTCAACACATTCAACTCGGCCAATGGCGATCGAGTGCTCATTAGCATCTACAAAATATACAAAGTCATGTAGTGATAACAAACAAATTATCCTTCAAAGAAACCTCCACTGTTGGAACAAATTGCTGTTAAATTGTTGGAAACATTGGCCATTTTCACACTAGAGACGGGAAACTCGTCTTGACGGAAAACTCATCTGACGGGTTTCTTGTCCTAGTGTGAATTCGAGACGAGTCTAACTACTTGTCAATTTCACTTTGAAGCTGAGGCGCGGTTACCTTTCCTTATTTCTAAGACGAGTTATCCATCTAAAGCGACGGAAAAGTAGCTGGGTAAAATCAGACGAGTTACCCGTCTAAAATTATAACCGTCCCATTTTCATGCTAGGACGGGAAACTCGTCTGAGATGGATAACCCGTCTCAGATGAGTTTCCCGTCTCTAGTGTGAAAACGGCCATTGTCTAAACCAAAAATTTGTTGAAATAAATATTGGAAAACATACAACATTCAATGCCTGTGACCTACAATATGGAGACCTCTCTAATACAAAAACTTTGGTCTATCCCTTCGGTGTCTGTATTTGAGATCCCTTATCCCCGACATTACTAACAAACCAAGTCGAACATTCAATTAATCAAATTCAATCAAACCCCATTGCGTGACTGGGTTCGGTAATCGAACAGAATCAAACTCTCACAAAAAATTTGGAGCAATCGAACATTTGATTATAAGGTTCGACTGAGTTCAATTAGATACAATGGCACGGTTGTTGTCATATGCTGAGACAGACTGTTCAAATACCTGGACGGTATATTTTGATGATTTTAGATTGTTCGATTGGGTTCGATTAAGTTTGATTACCGAACGGTTCGATTAGTAACGTTGGGCCTTTAACCTGACAAAACTAAAAAGCGCAAGATACATGTATATACCTCTTTCACTCGTTCGAGACCCAAAAAGTCACTGTAGATTTTTATTTGGCTGTTGGACATATACAACCACACAACAAAGTCGTTCTTTCTTGTTAACTTCTCAGGCATTCTAAAAGATAATTAAAAGAGAATGGATATGGATACCTGGTGACACTTCTTATTAAGTATTAAACAGAAAAGACTGGAGATACAGCTTATTATTATATAATAATTAAACACCTTGTTATAGGAAATTTAAAATGTTTGTGTTTATTAATGTATTTTAAATTAACGCAAATGGAAAGGCAAAAATAGTTGAAAATAAAGAAATATAACGGGAATGAGAAGGGAAATTAATGGAAAGAAAGCACTTGTTGAACTGACAACAGGAACAAAATAATTAATAAAATTGAAGAGCATATCAACTCCCCAATAATCAGAGTTTGAAGAATTGGTGCAATGTACATGTGTTTTTACCCCAAATTTATTCTCGTCTTTTGTTATGTAAATAAGTTGAATATTTTTACATTTGAATTCTATTGTATTTTTTTTGACTAATGCTTGTTTTTATTCCGATGCGCACACATGCTTTCTAGAACTCCGATTTGGCTTTTATCAGTGGAATCAATTGTGCAGGGCGAATCTCGCAGCTGAGTTCATACCGGACTGAATTTTCTTGAATATTTTCTTTGTCCGACTCTTCTGATCCATCAACTCCATCAGTTGTTGTTTTGTTGTTCTCTAAAACCATTGCTTTAGTTCGTCGAAGAAAGTGTGGCTCAATTAGCTTACGCAGACTTTCGGACATCTCCATTCCCATACGTTTTTCGTATGCACTGGCATCTCTTTCTCTCGCCTGAAAACAAATCAAAGAGATAAAATGTTACTTGCCATACATACATCTGGTCAGGACAAGATTTTCTTTATACAGTCAAAGCTCTCCTTGCGACCGCTCTCGTAAGTGACCAAGCTCTAGTTACGACCACCATTGTAAAACCCCGTTTAAATTGTCACTCAAACTCTGTAATAATTTAAAAGCTCTTGTAAGCGACCGCGACCACTTTTGGGAATTACCAACTGGTCATTTCCATTGTTTTTAAGCACTCGTAAGCAACCGTTTGTTGTGCTACACATTTATGAGACATTGCATTATTCGTAATCATCTGAATAAGAGACGTTTTCAATCTCTGTGGATGTGTGACCTGTACATTCGCTTTCGTACATTTCGTAAGTGGCCAGCCTCTATTGTTTCAGCGTGTGGTCACTTAGGACAGCCCATTCTCGTAAGCGACCAGCTGTATTACTCTCCGATCTTGATCTGCTTGACAATGTTCAGCCCCATTTCCCAGCCTGTGAGGGGAGAGGAACGTTCCAGATCACTCAAGACTATGAGACACCATGTGTGTGTGATATTAGTACCATTATTCATTCTTCAGAACAAGATAACAAAACAGTAACAAAAGCTTAATTTATATACTAACCCGCACAATTGGATTTTCATATTCAGCCTTAAATGTTCGCGAGGTCCCCAGGAGCTTGCCTTCACAGGCAAAGTCAAACAACGCCCACATTTCCTGCCAAAAATTTAGAGTGCATGGATTATTACAGATGCAACAAATTATTATAAATAATATCTCGTGGTTTAATATGTAATACTGTGGCGAATCCTTTTGCAAAGTTTCCAAAAATTCTATATTGTAGGTTCAGAGCTACCTTAAATTTGTGAAAATTTAAGGTAGCTCTGAATCTACAATATTATTTTAATAATTTTTTAAAAAAACTTTGCAAAAAGTTGTATTGTACTGTATGTTATAAGCACTTAAAACTAAAATTACCAGGATAAATAGGAGTGGGAACAAATTTGCGACATTGCATAATATTTTGCCGATAGAAAAAGCACAAAGAGGTGGAACCGTGCACAAGGGAAGGGGCGGGAACATCAAGATATGGGAAGTGGAAAGTTTATGTCCCCCTGCCCCCTCCCCCACCTACACACACTATTACCACATTTCTATTGAATTCTGATGCAATAAGACTTACCCTCAGGTTATTTTGAACAGGTGTGCCAGTTAAAATAAAATGGTATTTTGCAGGAATTTCTCTCAAGTTCTTGCTGGTCTTTGTGCTCGAGTTTTTAATCTTATGTCCCTCATCCAATAAGATGTAGTCCTTCAAACAACAAAACCAATCCAGGAAGGAAAATTAGTTTGCGTAGAAATTGTGAAGACAATGATCAGTCAGAGAAACAAGCACATTAACTACATACCCATGTTGCTTCCCCAAGCTGTTCATGGCTCGATACAATCAAACCTATATGAGATACGACAAAGAAATACCCCATATTACATCACGCAATTGGCTGCAACCTTTCTAAATGTTATCAAATTTATGAAAGACTGCAGCATATTAAAGAAAAGATGAAAAACAGTTAGCCTACCATAGGTAGTCAAGCACACCCCATTCCTTCGTTGTATTTTTTCAAGATTTCGCGTACGTTCCTTTTTGTTTGTCCCGTGGAAAGCCTTTACACGAATACCAGGGGCCCTGAAAATATCACAATACAATGAAATTATTTTTAATTTATTGAAGAGGTTGGGTCACAAACGTTATTTTGGGGCGATTCTTGCCCATGTTTATGAGGATCTTACAAAGATCTTAGTGATTATAGCGAAAATCCTTGAAAAAATATTTGCAAGGATCCTTCAAGATTCTCAAGGACTAGTTAATGTGTTCCTGAATTTTGACCAGTGCAGTGCAGTACTATTCCTCAAAATCAAACCATCGTTGGATTTCCTGTGATCTAAGTATGTTTTCAATAAAGGTATCTAGTATCTACTTATGAGTAAACACTACCTCTCATGTAAAGACACCCCTAACTAAGTAACACCCCCATGGACATCCTCCAAAAGAAATAACCCCCTCCCCCCCCGGGCCTTTAATACTCATACCTGGGGGGACTCCCATATAAAAGTAACAGGGTGATCGTCGGAAATTTTGAAAGGAGACCCTAAAATGTGGGCATGGCTCCAATAAATTATTCATATTCACCCCTAACAGGTACATTTGCACCAATTTATTTTCTGACAAGTTAACACTTTGACTACTAAACCGGCCATAACCGGCCAAGAGGAGACCACAGACTTGTACCACTTGTGACGTCATCACTTTTCACGCCAGAGGATGTCTTTGATAATCAGCGGATAGAGTTGGAAAATGTCTAACAAAGCATGCCTAAACGAGCACAAAACGTTAAATTGGACCAGAGATACACACAAAACAACTTGGATTTTTTCCTGCCAAATCACCAAAAAACACGACCTTCACTACCATTGACACTCTTTGTCAAAAAAATTCCCTTTTCCCAACGTTTAGGTTAAAACTTTTTCAACGTGAACAAAGGCGACTGAAAGGCCAACAAAACCACAAAATAAAATAAGAGAAAAAGGAGAGCAAGAACGGCAAAAAAAATATCAGGAAGAGAAAAGCCTAAAGTCAGGTGTGTTTTTCAAACCCCAAAAACTATGTCGAAATTTTGATTTCTACGCATGCCCAAGGAAAATATTGAATTTGTTGCTTCTACGTAGAAGGGGGTGTTAGTTGCCGTGTTTTAAACTAAGTTTTAAACAGTTTGACATTAAACTGTTGAGATAATGGCCAGAAATAGGCATCTGGGATGTTAGATTGCTGTTTTTTGGAAAAAGCCCGGGTGTCAATGGGTTAAGTTCCTGTCATATTTTCCCCGGCTAATACCCAAAAAGGTACCAGGATAAAACTCTAACGGTCGTCATTTTAGATTTTAACACCCCTAAGCGGTACCAAGCCATGGATTGTAACCCCTAAAAGGTACGACGATCACCCCGTCACTTTTATATGGGAGTCCCCCCCCCCTGGGAGCTCATACCATTTGCTGAACTCCTTTTCCCAGTTTGTAATCAGAGATACGGGCATCACAATCAACACTCTCTTGATTAATTCAGCGTCAAACATGCCAGCAAGGAATGCGATCACTTGAATTGTCTTCCCTAATCTACAAAAACATAAAATATCAAAATAACTTTCATCATTATCATCATTTTGGCAACATGACATTAACTCATCTTCACTGTCGTAGAAAAATGTGGCCAAATAAAATATAATGGTAATTGATTTACTATCATAATGATATATTAACTTACCCCATATCATCACCAAGAATACCTCCAGTGCCTTTCTTGTAAAGTTTCCAGAACCATAAGATACCCTTCAACTGGTATGGATATAACGACTGGTAAATCTCAGCTGGCAGAGAAAAGCCCTCGCCAACTTCACGCATTCCATCATCTTCTTCTTCCTCTACTTCTTCTTCCTCCTCCTCTTTATACTGTTGTATAGCTTCCTGAAATCCACAAATATTTACATTGCGGGACTTGGAATTTTACCTTACAATGACAGCACGATCAATAGCGATCTTTAGATCAGAGTACGAGATTGACTATGAGTACGACTTTTGAATTTCAAATCAGTATGTCATGTTCCCAGAGCTCGCAACTCCCTGTTGCTGACCAGAAAAGAAATGGGGAACGAGATTGGTGTTAGACGTGTTAATGTAAACCCTGTGCACTACATGTAGGTTTGAAAAGTCCTACTCAATCTTGTACTCTGATCTAATTATTTGCACATTTGTGGTATTTTTGTTAACTTTACCTCTATTTTTTCTATTCTTCTCAAAAGCTTCTCAGATTGGAATATATCATATGCTTTGCCAAATAAGTCAAGGGCTCTTTCAAGGTGTCCCTGTCTACCTAATTCTTTGCCTTTTTTGATTAGATGGTTAAATCTGGCTTTGTCTTCATCAGAGTCATCAGATTGTGA
This sequence comes from Desmophyllum pertusum, assembly GCA_029204205.1. NCBI lineage: Eukaryota > Metazoa > Cnidaria > Anthozoa > Scleractinia > Caryophylliidae > Desmophyllum > Desmophyllum pertusum. The sequence continues at coordinate 1,816,840 of MU827785.1, read as the reverse complement.
ATCAGCTGCAAATAGAAGAATGCATTATATTGAGGATTACAAACATTGTGCTAGGCTCAATTTCTGCAGCTCTCTTGAGTCCGGTTCCCGAACACTGGCTGGTAATCAAGCTAACAAATGTCCCTACCACAGCGTAACTTAGGAAATACAGTCTAACCTCTGCTAACAGACACCTCCAATAGGCAGACTCATGGCCCCAGTCATGACTCCAGCCACATACCAACACTACATTTTTAACCTCCCACAAGCGGACACCTCTCCTATTAAAATTGACTTTTCTGGTCCTAAGGGTGTCCGCTTACAGGAGATTTGACTGTGCTTACATTAATTATATAGAGGAACAAAAAAATAAAATTAAAATATTATTATGGGCATCATATTAATCATATTTGCCATGCACGGAGTTCTTCAGTTCCCTGGAGTAATACAATTTTCAAATGACAAGGAGACTTCCTGGTGTAGCGGTTTCAAGATGATGCTGATGGATGATGGATGCATGAACTCTCTCGCACTCTCTTTATGTTTGTTTTATTTTTATGCATAGAGAAAAACGTGACTTTTGGGGTTATGTTCTGGGCTGGTAGACTTTTTTGGGGTCTAGTTTTAGCCTAATTAGACTTTTTGGGGGGTCTAAAAATGTGGCCTCCCCCCCTAAAAACATGGCCTCGTCCGCACCGCACCCCCCTCCCCTCCCCACCGGGTATTCGGTAGATTGGAAGCGTGGGCAACCGTTTTTTTTTTTTATAAATGATCAATTTAAATTCTTCTCTAGCTAATAAATCTGATCGATAAATCCAGTTTGAGCGATGATCACTTATCATTGACTGTGTTCGTTTCGATCGGACGCCATTTTGTTTCTCAGCGTTGAATAAACTTATTTCCATTTATATGTTCTATAAAACTGTAACAAACTTCAACTGGCACGAAAGGGGTTGAAATCGGAATAATTTAACAAGTACAAGACCAATCAGGAACTTATTTGTTTATGAAATGTACAGTTCGCGAAACGAAGCAACAAATGAAGCGCGCGAAATGATATCGTCCGATCGATGATAATTTTGTAAGAATTGACTGACCTCGAGGAAGTGATGGCTTGATACTTAGCTCTGTCAACAGTTCTGTCGTAACATCAAGCTGATCGTTGTAGGATTCCATCGTGAAATCTGACAAGAGACCCAGAGAAGAAGCTTGAAGAAAGGAACCGAAGTAGACTGGAAGGAACTTTTTTGAAAGGTGCCGCCAAAGGTACCATGTGACTATCACGTGACTTCATCCTGACCGGGAGGGATCTGGGGATTTTAAAATTGTATAAACAAAACCAGATGGCTGTTTTTGTTTCCTCTTTCAAAATTTATATTTTGTTTTTTTGTTTTACGAAGTCGCTAGGGAATTTTGCCTTTAATTATCGTTGCTTCTGGAAAAGATGGTGCGTTTTCATCTTTTTGACGGCCGCACATAAACCTCATCGTCAGAAGATTATTGATCAACCATACACAACGTGATTAATATTTGATCATTTTGAGTCGATAAGGAAAACAAGTTCCCTTGTCGATTTGAATTGCGTGTGTGTTTCTTGCTAAAGATTCCGGCCGCATTATTTTGGCCCATGTTGAGTTCAGACGTTACATAAGCGAACTGGAAGAACTTGATCAAATGAGGAAGACCTTGGACTAGATTCTGCTGGAACAGGTGAGGCGAAACCGTAAGCTTATAATTCGCGCTTTCATGCATGGCTTTTCCGAAAGTCAATTGTATAAGCTTAAGCTTATAGCGAAATGGCGAAGTTTAGCCAATTAGTTTAACCTGTGATTTTGTACATACTCGTATTTTAAAAAGATACCACCTTATTCGTGTTAAATACGATAGCTTTTTTTTTAAACTACAGTGTATGCGTTTCCCCACTTCAGTGCAATCGATCGAATTTCAACTTGAACTGGTCAAATTTCAACAGGAAATTGCAAATTAGTCGTCAATGTTTAATTTTAATTTAGGTAATTATGGTTTTCTGCTAATGATTCCTTGGTCATAGAATTAAAGAACGACTAAGAAGTCTGAACAAGGAATACTGTGAACTTCCTTTTCAGGATAGCTGTTTATATAACAAGCTACGTACGTACGTACAAGGCTGAAGCTAATGATTTCTTTACACATGGATGATCTGGGCCTCACTACAGAACAACAACAGATTTTAGACAAGGTTGGACATAGTTTATACATTTGTATTTAATAACAAGCCATAACAGGTAACCAATAATTATACAGTACAAATATTGAGGTCAGAAACTACTACAAATCGTTTTTCCAGCTTCATGCTGTTGATATGAGAGGTATTGGCTGCATCACAGTATCTGCTCTGTGGGCCGAATTTTCTGTAGTCAAATTGCAGGATGGCAGCCAAGAGGGTGGGAGATGGGAGGTCTGACCTCAAACCACATATCCAATGAACTGTTGGATGTGTTGTAAGGATGGGATTCAGTGGCAGATCCAGAGCTGCTCAAAAGGGGAGGGTCAGGGGCAGGGTGGAGGTTGGTCTTTTCTTACATGAATAAGGGGAACAGGGTAGAGTTGGGTCTTTTCTTGCTCAAATAAACCCTTGATCAACCACCTGGATGTCTAGTAAATATATTGCAGTGAAGACATTGATAAACTAATGACAGAGTTTATTATAAATTACCTCTATCGCCAGTTCCGTGCTTGTGTCAGTGATATTCTTCAGCCCAGTCATGATGATCACTTCCTATTAAGATGGCTTCGAGGTAAGAAAGAATTATCTATCACAATATAGCATAGCATATCAATCAGGGTCTGGTGGGACTAAATTTTCCACCAGAAGTCTCCCCCTTATTTCGACGACAAACATCCAGATTGCCTAACTCCCATCCCTTTAATCACATCCAGACTAACACCAATACATATAAGTTCTCATTCTACCCAAGAACTATAGTTACTTGGAACTATGTCCCCTTTACTAACTACACTACTACTAGTGTTAGTGCCTTTAAGGAAGCAGCTATGTCCTCTGTCAGGTCCCACTGACTTTTTAACAAGGACATCGTATATATGTATTATACATGTACGAATACTCTAAACCGACTAACTATTTATTACTATTACTTTTGATCGATCACTTATTTCCAATGACTCAGTATATCACTTACCGAATTGTGTATTGATTAATCGAGTTATTTATTTACTTTTATTTATTACTTGCTGTTAACATTTTAAGTAAATATTTTAAATATTTTAAGTAAATTGTACATAGAGTTTAGCTAGAGTTTATAGTTAACTACACCTCCTAGTATAGCGTAAGCTGTTTTTTTTAGGAGTACTTCATTAAAGCATTAAAGCATAGCCAGGATGGAACAAAATGATTAAAAATGTAGAAACATTCTCTCTCTGCTCAATTTTTCCAACACTTTGCTTTTTTCTTGTGCTAATAGATACATACCGTAAAAGCCCCCGAGGGGCTTATTTAATTTTAGGCCTCAAGAAGGGGGGCTTATTTCAAATCATAAATTTTCGAGAAAATTCACATTCATTTTTCAAACTTTACTATTACACCACAAACTAAACAGAACAAGAAATGGGTTATGTATCACCGTCTTACAAATACAATGTCATTTATACCCTGACTCAACGATAGTTTTGGAAATTAAAGACCATGTTTCCATACAAAGTGACTGAAACAACATAAAATATTTCTTTAAAGACATTACATCAGTCTGACGAAAGGGAGGGGGGTGGGGGGTGGGGGGCTTATTACAAAATCTGACTTCCAAAGGGGGGCTGGCGCTATATCGGTAGGGTAATCAAATGGCTTATTAGATAGGGGGGGCTTAATAGATCGAGAGGGAGGCTAAATAGAGCTTTTGCGGTAGCTATCTTCAATGACATCACTTTTGCTGTTTCAAACGTTTGCCCTGTTTAAATGCTGAATGAGCCAAAAATGTTTTGTTATTTTACATGTAATTTAGTCAAAACATTTTCTGATATTCCTCTCAAGACAATTTTTCAAACAACATTGCAACTCCAACAAAGTGTTTTTAGAGTACATTGTTAGTTGAAAAACTTAATACTTTTGGTTGCTGTACAAATTAAAGTACAATGGATTATGCATAAAAAAATTAAAATTTATTAATAAAATTTATTTTTTGCTTGCTAATAATGTTCCCTATATTTTTTCTTCAAAATAGCAAGGGATTTCAGCATAGAAAAAGCAGAGTTCATGCTCAGAGAGGTATTTATTTACAGGTTTATCAAAATAAAGTTAACAATAATCTCATTACTCTTTACTACCGATTTTTAACAGTGATTTTTAATAAATATTTATCCATGCCACAAGAGAAAAATAATAATAAATTATAATTGTAGTTTTCCAATAATTTGTGTTCTCTTTGTTAATAATATTGTTGTCCCATCTTACACCAGTCAGAGTCCTCATCACAATAAAATTGTGTGGCTCCAGAATACATCCATACCTCCCCCACGGAAGGTTTTTTGGTTTGAACCCCCCTCCCTCCAGGAATTTCCAGTTTAGCTTCATACTTTCCTTTAAAAAGTTTGGCTTTTGAGACCCCTTCCCTCTCGGAATTTCCAATGACTTTCCTTGGGGTGAATTTGGACATTTTCTGAAACCATACAATAGCTTATGAAATGTATAGCATTCCCACTTCCCATCATGGTTATTTAATCCTGTTCGCATGTAACATCACCTTGAGATAATGGAACCATCTTTTATTAGAGCATGAATGTGCGCAGACGCCTGGGACTTGACACTTTGGTGGAAACGTACAAAGTTCCTGAGGTGAGAATATTTTAATTTGCATCCTTTGATCATTCAACAATATTTTATACAATATACTAACAATAATATCTAGCATAATAGATAGGCCAGCAATGCACGCAAGGACACTAGATAATTATCAATAGGCCCACAATGTGTGCTAAGACGCTATTATCTAGCATCATAGGTCTGCAATGCATGCAGACACTACATAATAAACTAACATCAAAGGTCCACAATGCATGCAAAGGCACCAGATAATTATCTAGTGTCAAGGTCTGCAATGCGTGCAAAGACACTTGTTAATAACTTGATTATTGTTGGCAGGTGTTGTCGAAATATTATCCTGGAGGTTACTTTGGTTATGACAGAGATGGCTCACCAGTCTTTATTGATCCAATTGGACAAATTGACTTTAAAGGTATGATATTGGGATACAGGGCACAAATTAGGGGGGACATGGGGGTTGGAAGTCTACGGGAAGCAAAGAACAGGAAGGAAGGAAGGAAGGAAGATTACCAAGGTGACGGGAGCCGGGAGAAATTGGAATTTTTTGCAACATTTGCATAATAATTTGCAATAGAAAAGCACAAAGAGACAGGAACCACAGAAGGGGCAGGAACTGGTAGAACAAAGTATAGGAATTGGGAAGTTCAGACCCCTGTTTCTCATGGGTGTACCAGATTGTCTATTTTAATTTTATATTACATGTAAAATATTATTTTATTTTTTTACTTTAATTAATTAATTATTTATTTGTTTATTTATTTAAGGGCTGCTGTCATCTGTAAAGAAGGAAGAAATTGTCAGATTCAAGGCTTACTTGGGTGAATACGGAATGTCCTTGGCAAGACAACAATCAGCAAAGGTAACATTAAATTGTTGCCATCTGCAACATATTTTTTCTTTGTCTTTGTATCACAGCTAACCTGATGATGCTGACAAAGAATGTTTAGTAAAACCCTGTGAGAACAGTGAGAACAGAATGAGATACATATGAGATATGAGATACATATGACGTCAACAGTGGTTGCCTTGACAATGCCAAAAGCAGTCATTTTGACGTTTTGAGGTAGCTGTGATAGAATACCAAATACAGGAAGCCCTATGATATTGGTAGCCACCTTAAATGATATTTTGAGCTTGTAAGTAATTTTCATAGGGCTGACGTTATATTTTATTAAACCCTCTTCCCAGCTTGGTAACCGCATCGACCAGGTTGTGATGGTGATGGACGTGGAGGGCCTCGGACTGAAGCATCTTTGGAGACCAGGTTTGTCAACTGAACAAGACAGCCAGGCTCAAATAATGCTGTAAAAACTGTCTAGAAATAAATCAACCTTTGTCCAAGGGGTCAGCAGGGGGGGAACCCAGGAGTAAATGTTCACTTTACTTGTAAAGTATAGTTAACTACAAGAGCTTAGCTTTATTGCCTATCATATATCTTGGCCTCAGAGACGCTGTTTAATCGACATAATGTGTTACAAACATTCCAATGAACTTGATATCCAAACAATGGATGCTATTAGCTCCATTAACTTGGTATCGCTATCAGCACTTAGTGCCCATGTCAATCGTTTACAATTGCGTGCCCGTGCTTTAATCCAAATGTTATCAGTGTAGCCATCTGTGGCATATCAGGTCTCAAATGAACATTACTTACGTGCATGTGTTTTGTTACACCAGTCTTTGTACTAGTAGCACGCTAGACACGCTATCTATTTTTCCCTTGTAAGTTTGTTTGTTTGTTTGTTTGTTTGTTTTTTGGGGAGTAAATGGGGCGGGAAGTCTACACCCAAGTGGCAGAAACTGGGAGAAATAGGAAATTTGTTTGCAATATTTCATAATATTTTGCAATAGGAAAAACACAAAGAGACAGAAACCACTAAGGAAGGGGCAGGAACCAGGAGTAAAATATATGGGAAGCAGGAAACTCAAATCCCCCTGTCCCCCCCCCCCCTATCCCCCTGGGGGACAGCCCCCCCCCCAAAAAAAAATATCCAAATAACTGGACTATGTTTAGTTTGGTATGTTAAAATCTAACAGTAAGTTCTGAGGACTAATAACATCTGCCCTAAATTCATAATATTATGTCTTCTTATGTTGTTTATAATCTTCTTTCATTACAGGTGTCATGCTTTTTAACACTGTAAGTAAAACATTTCATATCAATAATATTTATTATAAATATTTGAAAGGTCATTTACTTAATGTGCAAAGTTTTACTCAGACCTTTTATAACAGTTTTTTCATCTCAAGAAAGGGAAATAGACAAAGAATTGAAAATTGTAACAAAATAATGTTATTACAAAACGTTATTCAGAGGTATAACTTTCATTCAACAGGTGACGGCATTTTATGAAGATAACTTTCCTGAAGTGATGAAGAATATTTTAGTAATTAAAGGTGTGTTTCCCTCTTTCTTTCTTCCCCGGTAGGAAGGGGGGGACAGGGGAGAGGATTCTCAAGGTGACAGAAACCAGGGGAAGTTCAGAACCCCTGTCCCCCCCCCCCCCCCCCCCCCCCCCCCCTTCTACGCAGTAGGGTGTTATTGATGAATATTTGAAATCCTTTTGTTGGTTTTCCTATTCCTCTTCAGCCAATTAACAACCAAGTTAGTCTGGGTGGCAGATAAGTCAAAAAAGCCACGTGCCGATAAATTGCACGTGCGATCATTTGTTCTTTTGATTGGCTTAGAAGTGTGGAGTGGCAAAAAATAAATCAGTGGAAACGGTACATACGATCTCAAAAAGTTTATTTTTACAGAAAATGAAGTATTTCTTATTTTATTACCTTGCAGCTCCCAAGATATTCCCTATAGCATATGCTTTAGTGAAACCATTTCTAAGCGAAGTTACAAGAAATAAAGTGAAAATACTGGGAGGTATGGAATTTGGAATTTTATATCTGTCTGCATGTCCGTCGGTCAGTCGGTCTGTCGGCTGTCTGTCTGTCTGTTGATCTGTCTGTATGTCTACCTGCCTGTCTGTTGGTCTGTCTGTCTGTTAGTCCGACGGTCTGTATGTCTGCCTGTCTGTCCATCCGTCCGTCTGTCCGTCTGTGAATGTGTGATGCCCGTCTAAAAAGAAACGAAAAGTTATATCAAAAACACATTATATCGTAAACCCTTGTCCAACACGATTCATATTATACCTTCGATATTTTTTTATTCTCTGTAGGAGATTGGAAAACAGAGCTACTGGAATATATTGATGAAGACAACTTGCCGGAGCACTACGGAGGTAACTGCCGAGATCCTGATGGCGATCCACTGTGCAGATCCAAGGTATAACACTGCGAGTTTTTACTGCGACTTAACTGCGACTTTCACGGCGAGTTATACTGCGACTTTCACTGTAAGTTTCATTGCGAGTTTCACGGCGAGTTTTACTGCGACTTTCACTGCAAGTTTTGCTGCGACTTTCACTGAGAGTTGCTGAGATAGAGTTCAAATTCTCGCTCTCGTTTGGCCTGAAACTCGCATGCGTTGTCGTCGAATTTAAACCTGCCCGAGGTGATGAGAGTTAAAGAAAGTTGAAGAAAACTCTCATGAGAGCCAACTCTCATCCTCGTTTGGCCCGGGCTAACACTGATGCAGTTAATATCCTTGTCTTGTTTTAAAACTGCGTTAAAAATCGTTAAAACTGATTGTCCCAGTTTATAACATTTTCATGCATTTCATCTCATTTCTAGATATGTTATGCCGGTGATGTACCAGCGTCATATTACTGTAAAGAAAATGGAAAAGCGGACAGCTTGACAGAAGAATGTTACCAAGTAGGATGCGTCAAGCGAGGAACTGCTCTTAAACTCAAGTTTGAAGTTGAAGCGCCTGGTAGTGTGCTCAGGTACGCTTTTTGCAACTGCCACCATATTGTAATCCATTTCCATCCTCGTCATCGTTAGCCGTCCTCACTTCCTAATGGGTTCGTGTCGTTTGTTGAGCACTGTTCTACAAAATCAAACCATTATTGAGTGGAGTTTCCCTTGATTTTGGTAGTTTTCTATCTCCTCAAAATCTTGCTAAAAAGTTCAGTGTTTTTTGTTCTCTTGTAGTTGGCAGTACAGGTCTCTGGACCATGACATTGGATTTGGTGTTTTCTTCACTGATAAAAGCAAGAAAAATTCCAAAGATGTGGAAGAAATGGTGTGAATTATTGTAATTTCTGTTTTGAGCGTAAACTAAATCCATCATAATTTTTGTTTTTTTCTTGCTACGGCGCTCAATTGCAAGTTATCGCAATTGTGCTTAGTAAAGTTAAACACTGTCTGTTTAGTCATGTAAATAAAATTGACATTCAGACGAAAGTTCAATGAAAAGTTGCTGGATAGTTTTTGCTCTTCTAACATCGAAGACATCCTCGGGAATTAAGCAGAAAAAGTGTTCGCTGGAGCTGGCCGCTTACGGGAATGTGTAAATACAGAGTTTGTATGAGCTAGAGTACAAACGGGGTTTTGTCAAGGCGGCCGTTTTAAAGTAGAGCTGTCCACTTATGAGAGCGTCCGCTCAGAGAACTTCGACTGCCTTATATGTACAGGTTTGTGTTGGTTGATGAATTAAAATCGGTATACTTCATCTACAGATTCCAACAGAAAGACGGAACTGCCACATGATTCCAGAAGAAGGATCTATTCTCTGCGAGAAACCAGGCATCTGTAAGTACAACGAATTACATGTCCATCAAGTCCTACCAGAGGTCTATAACTAGAGGTTTCCATCTCTGGTATTGGGTCTTGTTCCACCAGATTCGCCTCTAGGCTATTTTTAGACCATTTTCCCGCGAACCACAGTGACCAATCAAACCCTGAACGAGATTTTCATTTGAACCTTAAATATTGTTTTCATTTGTCTCTCCAGATATTCTTCGTTTTGATAATTCATACAGTTGGACAAGAAACAAAAAAATTCTCTACAATGTGGAAATTTCGACCTCTACTGCAGATAACTCGTTTAAGAGGTGATTCAACATGGAGCGTTGTCGCTTTTGAAAACTGTTAACTTGTTTTAGACTCTCGGATTGCGAAGCAGACGTTCAGGGGAACAAGTGCCGTTTTTGGCAAATCTTCGTTGAAGCACTCGAAGAGTTTCCGATTCTTATTATCCAATCAAAAACTAGCGCGAGCATTCACGACTACTCCGAAAGCAATCGCGACAGCATACGTCATGTTGCTTAGCAACTTTGAGGACGAAAACCGCGGTCTCAGTCCCGCCTCGGCGACGAGATTTCGTCATCAACTGGTACTTGTTCTCCCGACTGACTCAGGCTAAGCAAAGGTGAATAGACCTTTCTCCAAAATGGCCGTCATACCCCCCCCCCCCCCCCAGTCATACAAACGTCTCTAAATTGTCCAGTTTTCAACTTCCGTTTTCTCGACTCAGGTAGAACCTAACCTAACGAAACTCCGTACGATTACCAAACAAGAGGTGGTCTTTCAGGTGCTGGTATTGATTTTCCGCTCGGTTTAATATGAATTTTTTTGAAGAAAGTCTATTACGGCAGGCAAAACTGAGGGAAATGAGGGAGGGGGTGACTTTCACTTGTTTTCTTCACAATCTGAGAGCTCTATATCTAACTATTAAATCCTTAACTGAGGAATTTAACAGGTGCTTTATAAATCCCTGTTGTTGTTTTTCCTTCTTTTTTAGACTGAGTAAACTACCCTGTGAGACAGAGATTCTCGTCCTCTCGTCGCGCGCGGAAAGAGAAAGGAATCGCCTCTGTCTCGCAGGGTAGAGTCAACAGACGCGCTAGAGATATCCGTACAGTATCTCTGATTGGTTATTTTTCGCGCGCAAGTAAGAACCAATTAGAGAAATTACACGTATCTCTGCGCACGAAGAGTCAGACGGCTGTTTCAGGCTGTTCTTTATTGCTTCGTCGTCACGCACTATAGTGTGGTTACAGAAGACTAAACTGCCATTTTTTTTAAGTTCGCCGATCGCAATCTGTCTTAATCTTCTCCATCCTCAACCATCCTTGTTCCTGTTTGGTTTATTATCACTTCTTTGGTGTTTTTCTACCGTAGTAAACTATTATTTTGAGGCTTTCTTCAATTTGAAGGTGATTTTGCACTTTCGCAAAAATGACTTAAAATATCGTGACATAGCTCCTTAACAAAGTTGAATTTTTGAATTGAAACAATTTGTGGAAAAGTTCTTAAACAAAACCGTTTTTTACGGGCTTACGAAAGGTCACTAAATACAAACAGCAATGACTATGACAGGAGCATTATGCTCCTGCTATGAATACTCTGATGTAAGGGAGTAGTAAATATTATTCATCCATTTATTTATTTGAAAGTCAAGTCAGTCAAGGATAGTTATCATAAGTCGACGATAAATCGATTGAAAATTCAGTTAAACTAGTGTCATTTAATTTAATGTACAGTATGTAATTACTTATTTATTGATGTAAGTGTAGTATTGAGTAATATCAGAAACCCATATGGGTTTCTGGTAATATTGATGTAGAACTTTCCACGGAGAAAAGCAATAAAGTTAATAAAACGAGACAGTGTTCGAATGATTTGTTTTACCTTTTTACCCCGCCCAACCGATTCTTTCTGAATTAATTTGGCTTGTTTGGAATAAGAACCACTTTTTAAGAAAATATCTGGTAAATTCCAAGATTTAATAGAGTCTTTTGGGCAGATGCGCCACTCGTGGGTTGACATTTGCTGGCAAATATCCCACCTTTGGACCCGGTATATGGGAAAATTCTCGGCAAATTTCCGGGGATGGGCTACCAGAGGTTTTTTTCGATCTTTATAGTTTCCTTATAAACGCTTTTCTTCTGGATCCGAAAGCTCAACCTCCGGCTCAACCCCCCGGCACATAAGTCTTAATAATACAGTGAAATCCCGATTTCTCGAATCTCCAAGGGAAACGAAAATTGGTTCGAGAAATTGGAAGTTCGAAATGTATGGTTCGAGTTTAAATATCGGGAATGGGGGGGGGGGGCATGTTTGATAAATTGACGGTTCGAGAAATCGGGATTACACTGTAGCATAAATAGGGCAAGTTGTAGACCTCTGCTTGTTTATAGTCGTCATTCATGTTGTAGAGTTGTGCCGTGTAATTTCAAAGTGAATGAATGACTGTCGCCCGTTCTTGAAAATTTTCTCTGAAAAACGCGGGAACGAGGCAATGCACAGATACGATAGAGACTGGGACAGAACGCGCCTTGAGAATATTTTAGCAGTTTCGGAGCTGTGATCGTGATCGTTGCGGAAATAATAGTTTTGTTTCAAGCTTAGTGCACCTAAAAAACTCTTTACCGTGGACTGTTGTCATATGTATAGCGGAATTTGATGAACAGTGATCTATCTTGACTAAAGAAAATCAGGTATTTCGCTTGCAAGATGCGGTTGTGAGACTGTTTTGGACAGTTGGTGGTTTGTTTTCAAAACAGTTTGTGGAATCGCGATCAACCAAAGTTTACGATGAGAAGCTGATGGTACATTATGTTGCTGCGCTTGTTCGTTAATTAATTAAACCCTGAAAGCAACGACAAAAGCACAGAAGAGGCAATCATGGTTCCAACAACTCGTGTAAGTACCAACTTACGATAACATTGTTTACAAGCTAAGTTCTATAGTTCGATAGATTTGCATAACGCGATTACCTTGCACTGTTGCACAGTGTGATCCGCGTGAAGCAAATGATATCAAACGCAATTTATTGTCATCCTAAGGAGAGAGAATTAGGGTTTAGGTAAAGTGTTAGGATTTTTCTTAGCTTATGGCCCGGGTTTATGGTTAATTTCAGGTTTAGACAAGACAATAATACAGAGATTATATTGAGCATCACGTTAATAGCTGTTATTACAGTTGAGCCTGCGGTCAAATATTCTTTTGTTTTTAAAAAGTATGCAAACGAGTTAGGCTAGATTTCCGCCGCTCTCTCGAGTCCGGTCTTCATTCTGGCTCATTTTCCCGAACAGCGGCTGGTAATCGAGCCTACAAATGAGGCTAATGGGCCAAAACAATGCCAGATTGACCCTTTCGCCTCGTTTGCATGTCAAACCGCTGACATCTGTAATAACTGCTATTTGTTTTTCCGCGAACAGCCCCCCCCCCCAAAAAAAAATTGCCGTTTCTACGTGAAAGCATGCATCGTATTAAAAAAGACTTTTTACGATCCATTGTGAAAGTGAGTAGTGAACGTGTGCATTATTTTCGATTTTTCTGATGGATTTATTTAACGATTCAAGGAAAAGTAAAGAAAATAAACTATAAAATGTGTCAAAACTACTTTCTACTAATTAAAAGGAGGTGTGATTTTTAGACAATTAGGGGACATGCAGCTGCTACATGTATTTTCTAATTTCATAAATAAAATTCAGAAACTGTTGGAGTGTGCAACGTTAATTTGATATGGGAGTCCTTCCCAGGAGTTATTACTGGTATTTACTGTACTTGTGATGTTCAACAGCCTACTCCAGATGCCAGTGGTAACAGTGAGCAGGCTTTGTCCACAGCTGCTATTGTTATGATAGTTGTTGGAGCGTACCTTGCACTTGTAACCATTGCTCTCATAATCAGGCAATGTTTGAAGGTAAGTTCTATAACAGAATGGTTTGTTGTAGTAATCACTGCAAGGGAATCATTAAAACAAAAATATGTGACCAAGTTCACAGTATGGGCCTTTTTCACAGCCCGCCGTGTTGGTAAAAACAATAGCTTTTTATTCCCAAGGTCCCCCAAGCCTCGCATTCAGACGTTTCAAAACGAGTTTACGCGTGGTTTCAGATGCGGAAACAAAGGTTTTAAATCCTCTGGGATTTAAGATGGCCGCCGTTTGATTAAGGCCCATTGGCTGATTGGCTATACGCCACCACCTAATGATCAATAGAAGGCCCTCGGAGCGTGGTTTTTTTGCAATGTAGAAAAAATGTGAAAATAAAGACAACATTTTCACACAATTTTAAGTCTTAAGGCCGGTTTACATGCTACGATTTGTCGGCCCGATTTTATAAGAAAACGACCGAGTGGACGGAAATCGGGCCGATTTTCATCCTCGCGCTATATCGATAAAAGAAAAATCGGCTCGATAGATCGTAGCGTGTAAATGAGCCTTACGAGTGTGCCGACAGATCGGGCCGACAAATCATAGCGTGTAAACCGGCCTTTAGAGCCCTTATTTTCTCTGAAATCACAAAAATAAAGCCTCACGAAATATGGGTCTGTCAATTTCGTGAAAATTAGTGAGAATAAGGTAATTATAATTTTATGTTTTTATTAAATCAACAGTCCCAAGGAATAAACATATGCCCAGCATGGGTGTCAGAGTTCTGTTGTGGATGTTGTGCAAATGATAATGATGCAGAGAGGTGCTGTCTTTGTGCATGCTTTGTGGCAATGGCTGAAATGTGCGACTGTTCTACACCAAGTAAAAAGTCTTGTTTAGACTCTGTGTGTCCCTCAAAACAGGTAATAAAACAGCTTGGCATTACAAATCATGTTTCATTATAAAATATGTTTTCCACTTGTGTTTTTTGTAGGTCCGGTGTAATTCCAGTGGATATTGAATATAATAATTATTATATGCACAAGGGGCTGTTTGAGCAGTACCATGTACTGTAGTGACGAAGGTTATGCCAAAAATTCTGAGCATAATTATCCTGTTTTCTTCAAAAATTTGTGTGATGTTTGCAATAATTTTAGTTTCTTGGTAATTTTTGGAGTTTTGCGATTCCTGGCAGTTAAATCTTTTGATTCCCGGCAAAAACCCTGTTCTCATAAAACGGTGTTAATTAGATTTGTCACCCCCATGCCATTAGATATAACAAACTAACAATTAAGTGACAAACTAACCAAATCTTGTTAAATTAGCCATTTCTCTAGTAAAGACTAAGCTTTGCTACAAATATAACGAACATTGGATGTACCTAAAGAATTGAACATTGTTATTGTTCCTTCAGTGGTGTGATGAGACATTTTGTTGTTGTATGAATGCCGAGCCAGGTGGAGCCTTGTGTAAAGACTGCCAGGGACCTGAATGTGCGGTATGTCATTCACTTTTTAAAATAATCAGGGTTTTTTAGTGAAATCCTTACAAGTCCACTTTTGAGCTATTTGTTAACAAGTTCATTTTTCTTTTCTTTTTTCAGCTTGGCGATTGCAACTGTGCTTGTAACTGTGCCTTGCCAGAATGCGAATCTATCAACTGCATTTGCTTTACAATAGACCTAGGAGGTGGAGGTCAACAACAACAACAGCTTCAACAACAAATACAACAACTGCAACAGCTGCAGCGGCAACAACAACAATTTCAACAACCTGCATATCCAACATAACAGAAATGAGGAACATCTTTTACACTTCATACCATTCCTGTCATATATGGATATTGCCTTCCAGTAGGCCTCCAAATGGTCTGTCAAAGTTGAAAATGACCAAAAGACAACACAAAGGGGAGGCCATCGTGATGTTATAACCACCTACTTTCATTGTACAGCCAGCTTTGAAAACACTAGTTGTCTTCAGGGTTCTCCTTTTCAAATAGAGTTGGTGTAGAAAAAATTGAAATAGGCGGAGAAATCAACAAAAAATTCTTGAGAAACGTAAGGATTGTTTTGCAGTAGAAACTAAAGTTGCAGGCGAAGGACATGTTTATAGTGGCGAAAATCGCCTGTCGCCTGCAGAAAAGGAAAACCCTGTGTCTTATATTGCAATCAAATGTACTTTAATAAGTGAGTCATACTTTTTCACAAATAATTTGTTATAGCACCACCTCATTAAGGCATTCTCCAGGCTTTATTCTATTTAAGAAACATGCAGAAAATGGTGCACGTTTACGTACCCATATGCAAACACAAGAGAAAGTTGGGGAGAATTCAAGTACTTTTGAATTCTCCCAAACTGTATCAGACCATGTAAACAAGAAGCGGCCATATTCTATTTCTTGATTTTCTGCTATAAAATAAACACAGCAAAATGCAATTATTTATAATTATTTTTATAAAATTTTGCTCATATAACGCATGCTCTGATTGGTCAATTCGAGTTCATTATAACTCGATAAAGCACTCGCCCTACATCACACGCGTGCTTTATCAAGTTATAATGCACTCTGCCTACGTCACAAGTTTGTGTGTGTGCAATTCCATGAACATTTTATAAAGGAAATAGTAAACTTGCCCCTTGTGCATTGTTGAGTTATATAAGCACTTGGGAATTTTTAAGAACACTTGAGAAGTGCGAGAAGCACTCGGGTATAATTAAAATTTTCCGCATGCTTATATAACTCAACAATGCACCCGGGCACATTGAAGATGTGTGTTGTTTGCCTAACGCTTGATCTCTACCAAACTGTGTGAATGTGTTTTGTATTTTTTAAATGATACATAATGTAAAATATGTAAATAAACTGCATGTAATATAATATTTTAAAAAAATAAGTTAAGTATTTAATAATTTATTATATTTGCCTAGCAACTTTCAGTTTGCGTGTTATAAGCAATAGCACTTTTGATGTTTTCCAGTTAATAAATCCATTAACCCAATAAGTATTAAACAACAATAGAACAGAAAACTATATTCTGTGGTGAATCATCCTGGAAATCTCTGTGCTGATTTTGCATTCGTCTGTTGTACTTCCTTGATTCCCTGCTTTTAAGTGTATGTATTCAATCTTGAATATCATGTCAGCCATTCATTTAGCATGCCCAATTCACATCATTCACCAGGGCATTTCACAATTTTCCAAGAAAAGGTTGTATGATGCTTATCGACTGAGTTACAATGTAGGTTGGGAATGGACAGGAGCATATTTGCAGGGGTTTCATTAATTTTTGAAGTAAGCGGCTTACCATGGTGGAATAGGCGGTTGTGACCATTAAAGGGGCTGTAAGACCCCTTTATACTAGGGGGTATGGGGCATTCCCCCCCCCCCCCCCCCCACCCCAGAAAATTTTGTTAATGTAGAAGCTCGGAAATGCAATTTCCAGCATTCTGGGAGTCAAATCTAGTGCTATATATGAGATCACAGTAGATCTCAGGTATTTTAAACGATCTTGCGATTATGCTATATGAAGTTTGGAGTTTAAAGACTTACACTGTTACAGTCGTTTTTTTCTTTCATAAATCTTATAAAAAAACTCTTAGAAGGCCAGAAGGCTTGATTAGTAAGCGGCGGCAAGAGGCAATGTAGGCGGCGGTAGACCACCGGTAGCCGGCTTCTAATGAAACCCCTGATATTTGGCCAGGTCATGGTGTACGGACCAAGTGCTGAGAGGTCTGTGCAAAATGACCATGAGCCAAATATTTTCTGGCCTTAGAAGTATGTTCCCTCTCAGTGGGGGGGGGGGGGCAGGGGGTCTCAACATCCTGGTTTCCCCCTTACATTGTGGTTCCACACTTCCCGCCTCTTTGTGCTTTTTCTATTGAAAAATATTATGCAATGACTACTGGTTTCCGCCACCTTGAGAATCCCGCTTTCTCTTCTCTCACCTCCCGCAGACTTCCTTGCCCCTTTACTCCCGGGTACTCAAGGGAAAAAGAGATCAGGAGGTACAAATAAAGCTGAGTGTGAAGTGCGAGCAGGGGTTGATGGGAAGCATTATTTTCAAGCAAGCAAAAGGCCAGTTTCAATAAATAATAAAAAAATTTAACTTGGTCCCAAGGTTCAGGGGAATAAAACCAAACGTCTCCTTGCGATTTCTTGTTTTATTCCCTGTGCCTCGCAGCCAAGTTAGGATTTGACTAATTTGAAACTGGCCCCTTGGAGAAGAGAAGATCCTTAAGTATGGAGTCCCACATTTCTCTTGCAATCTGGAACCCCTCTCTGTTGTGCGAAAGAGAAGGTGGACATGGCTGGGACATGTCTTACCCTACGGATGGAAGCAGATTCACTGCCAAGAGTCGCATTAAGATGGACACCCCAAAGAGGAACAATGGAGAGAACTGAAGGAGCGTGGCCTCACCCTTGAAACAGCTAGGCAACAGGCAGAGGACCGGCAGCAGTGGAGGAACCTTGCCCCATGTGCCACTTTGGGTCCTGAGTGAGTCAGTTCATAACCTTGGGCGCGAAATCACACACAAAAAAGGCAAAACAATATTTTGTGAATATATTTGACTTGACCAAAATACTTGGTTACAACAGCATCAGTCATTAAGCTGACCAGTTAAGTTAAATAGTTAAGCAAATTATTTATCATTTCATAAATGTTTTGAACTGGGACCCTGGCTAAAGAGGTTTCTTTATCTTCAAAATTCAGGGGTGCTTTAATAATATTGCCTCCTGCCAGGGTCACCCTGCCTGCATTGAATATGTATAACATTCCGCTATGTGTCATGTAGAAGGGTAATGGTAAACACTGACAAAACTCCACCCACATTAGCCAGCAAACACAGATGTTTCTAGCCACAGAAAACAACAGTCCGAAATCTGTCTGCGTTCGCAAGCTACTCACATTAGCGACCTTTAGATCGGAGTACGAGTACGAGATTGACCACGAGAACGACTTTCGAATTTCCAATCAATCACGTTCCCAGAGCCCTCGCTCCTCCCTGTTGCTGACCAGTAGAGAAGGCGGCTCTTGGAATAAGATTGGTGATGGACATGTTGATGTAAACCCTATGTACTAGGTTTGAAAAATTGTACTGACCCTTATTCAATCTCGTACTCATACTCCGATCTAAAAGTCCCTATTGGAAGGCTGAAAAAGCGATAAAACATCACTGTATAGCCTGCGTGCCTCAGAACAGGAAAGGAGCCCACGGACTTCCATTTCAAGTTTCATGTCACGACCAGAATATGACGGTGTCCTAGACCCTGTGTGCATGCATGCCATTGTCAGGTTATCATTGTGTTCTCAACCCTTTCTTTAAAATTGAGGCATAATATTGTTTGAACTTTTGACCATGCGTATGAAATTCTACAGTGTTACCATTTGAATAAAAGCATTTGAGCAGAACTCTCCTGTGGTGCTGTTCATTTTTCCAAAATGGGAATTTTAGAAAAAACTGTCCAATTTTACTTTCACACCTTTTGGAGGTATCTAGGGATTAAATATTTCTCAAAAATTAGTGAACAAGAATGTTGGATAACTACTATTCACTGCTACGTCTATGATAATAGCGAGCTCAGCTCAGAATTCTAATACAGTCGAACCTCCTGTAAGTGGACACCATTGGGACCAGAAAAAGTGTCCGCTTCGGAGAGGTGTCCGGTCACAAATGCAGTGTTTGTATGTGGCTCGGATCATGACTTAACTCTTAAGTGTCCACCTACAGAAGGTGTCTGCCTATGGGAGGTGTCCGCCTACGGGAGGAGTCCGTTAGCGGAGGTTCGACTGTAATACATTTCTGGAACATACTAGTCCTGTTGACGTTAAAATAAGAACATCCTATCACTGACGAAAATGAAAATTGCAAATGTGTCTAGATCGAGGGCTTCACAAAACTACATGTACTTTGCTCAGATGAATGCTTGCATTGTGCTACTTTTCTTCTCTGTTATCTGCTTATAGCAAATACACAATAACAGACATTTAGAATATACACAAAGAAAACAGACTAAAACTTTGCCTTTTTAAACCCTACTTACATGAAAAGACTACAGTAGGGCCATTTTTATGGTGAAAGACATTATAAAACACACCAACTGCAGTCAACTCTCGCCTTGCGGACACCCTGTTATTACGGACAAAATCCAGCCCTTCCCCCAGCAAAAGCCATAGAGGTTTGACTCCCGCTATTGTGGACTCTTTCTAGTACGGACTCCAAACTACGTCCCGATGTTGTCTGCTGTAACAAGAGTTGACTGTAGCCTGCGGGCAAGCTCTCTAGGGGGTGGGGGGTGGGGGGTAGCTAGCTCGCAGGCTACACACCAATGAATATTTCAACTTTCCACTTCCTCTCACCATCCTAATACACTATTTCAGCATCCTAATACACTATTTTAAAATTTGCAATGGAATGCAATTACAGGAATGTACTAAGCTATAGCTACACAAAACAGTTACAAATGTATACAAAATTGAATACTGATTAACTAGTCCTGGATACGCAATGTTCTAATAGATATGAACTTAGCGGCAAAAAAATTATACTGAAACTCTCTACCTAAGACCAAAATGGGAATTTTTACTATCTGAGAAGAATCACTCTGGATTCAAAGCCGGCACTATTCAATCAATCAATAATGATTTATTGATCAGATTGTGAGGCATACTTGTTCCCAGTCCCTGGGGCTACTTGATGAAAGAAGGAAAGAAAGACTGGGAGCAAGTCTTAAAATTTTTTCTTTCCGCAAGGAAAGATTGCCAAAAAAAGTAAAAACAAAAAATTAATGATACCCAGGGTACTATTTAATTTACATGAACTGTAGACAGCTTTCTCATTTTGCACCAGGAATTTTGCTCAAAACCTGCAAACAAACAAGAACAGTTATTAAATTAATGTAAAATATATTTCATACAAAATGGAAATTTTTTAATATTGGGTGAAGAACTAATCAGATTTGCAAGAATCACAGCAATTTTAGTAGATCCCTACATATCATTGGTCAATAATCTGTATAAAAATGACTTTAATTCTATTGTTTTGACAACCAAAATTTCATGTCACAGCTTGGGGTCCTGTATATGGATGTCCCCATCACGGCACAACCCAGTGGAACCCTGGATTATGGCCAACTTATTAATAAGGCCACCTCGTTAATACGGCTACCTCATTAATACGACCACCTCATTTACGTCCACCTCGTTAATATTAATACAGCCACCTTGACCTAGTGAATACAGCCACCTCGTGAATACGTCCACCACATGAATATGTGCACCTCATGAATACAGCCACCTCATTAATACGATTACCTCGTTAATATGGCCACCTCATTATCACAACCATCTTTTATACCTGCCAACTTTTCCTGAGTCAAATGTGTGAGATTTTTGTCTTTTATTTCCGAAGATGATCCGACGATTTCCGACCGTTGCCAAAGACATCCGGAGATTTCCGAAGTTGATTCGAAGATTTCCAAACATTAACAAAGAGTTTGTATCCAGTTCTACAATGTGTTCAGACACAGTTTGGAGGATTCAAACACGACATATAGCGTTATTTATAGGACTATGTTTCCTCGTATTGATTCAAGTTTACTAATTTTTGAAAGTGTGTCAGTTAATGCTGTAATAGCTCCAATTTTTCGGCCAGGCGTGAGAAAATGGTCCGTAGGCGTGAGCGGGTGTGAGTTCGAAGTTTTCAACCGGCAGGCGTGAGAATCACGCTGGCAAGTACATGTATAACCTTTTACAGGCCCCAACGAAAAAGCTGAGTAAGTAATTTTCTTATTCCTTGTTAATATGGCTAGATTTTTGTTGTGGTTGGTAAATACAGTCATGTAGATTAATGAAGTTTCACTGTAGTTGTATCAGATACTTACTGCACTCAAGTCAACTCCTGTGAGAGCTTGAACAGCTGGGGGTAGTTGACTCACAAGTTTGGACACTTCATTAGTGACGCCAGACCCACCATCACCAACAATTACGATTTGATCTGTCTTGGCAAGAGGAGCGGCGACTTCTGCTGCAACCTACAACACAATAAACAGTCACTTTGTTAAGTGTCCAGGGCTGCAAGTTATTTTGTTTTCTTGAAAGGACATGTGTCCGACTAAGTCACCGTTTTGGTCGGACAAAACAAAAATGAGGTCGGCCATCATACAGTACTGCTTGATAAGTGAACCTGCTAATCTAACACATTGTCAATGAAGAGTAAACTATAGTTTGCGTTTAGAACAAAATGCATTATAACGCGTTAGCATTTGCATTGGAAGGCAAAAAAAAAATATCCAGATATTATGTCCGACCACAGTTGGAATTTCATCGGACATTGGCAGATTTTGGTCGGCCATTGTCTGATGACCAACTGTTATTTGCAGCCCTGAGTGTCTGTTCTGGATTGGTTAATTTTAATTTTTGTCAAAACAGTGATCTGTAGTGTAGTGTAAGTTCACCAAAAAAATGAGCCTGCCATGCAGTTTCCAGAATAAAAACATCAATAGTTTACTCTGATGTAAACTCATCTTTCCTGGTATTCACTAATTCAATAAATAATTTTGAGCTTTGTATCTCAGAAAAATTAGAAATTGAAAGCTTTCGTCCACGTCTGTGGACTTGTTCACTTAGCCGTTGACTGTACATACAGAACTTAATGAAACTAGGGCCAAGTTCTCTGCCGAATTCAGCTCTTCCGCAGATTGTTCCATAGTTTATTATGAGTCTAATGGTTCAGTTAAACTTCTTCGTGGACTATTAAGCAGGCAAGATGTTAGGTGAACAGAAATGTCAGCAATAAAAAAAATGTCAGCAATCATTCATGTTTGATACAAAAGAAAATTATCTGACCTTTGGCAATGCCTCCAGCACCAGGGAAGTCAAGGCAGCATCACCATACATCTTGTAAGCTGCAGCTTTTTGCCTCATGCCCTCAGCCTCAGCTTTGCCAACAGCTTCAATGGCAGAAGCCTCTGACGCACCTGTCATCTGTAGAATGAAATTATTCATTGGTCAATAAGCTAAGGGAATGTACTGTATTGCCACAAAGCATTATACTCCTCCAGGATGCCGATGGCATACTAGTTCATCACAGGTTAACCCCAGCACTTTTGTCAGGTTTCCCTAACAATTCACCGGTACCCATTTACAATCCTGGGTGGAGAGAGACACTGCCCAAGAACACAACACATGTATTACAACAAGTTTAATTTAACTACAACTTGTTTCAAGATATCCAAAAACACAAACATGTTCCCACCTTAATCCTCTCTGCATCTGCCTGAGCTGCAAGCACAGTCTGCGTCCTAAATACAAAAGTGATTGAAGGGCACCATCAGTAAGATCTCATTTCTGATTATTTTTATTTGATCATGGTTAAGACATTTTTGTCATCATGATGTTAATCATAAACATTATGCTAGTAGCTTTGTCAATCTACTACCCACATTTACCACACTGGCGTACGTTAAGACCAGACTAATAGGCCAAACATTGAAAAGTTGGCATACTGGAGAGGTATTCTCCCATAAATTGTGCATTTTTGCTAATTTCTTCTACCAGACACCCTTCTGGGTAAAAGCTTGGTTAAGTCCAAGGCATGAAATTTGCACATAATGTTCAAAAATTGTCAGGAACAGTTGTATAATTTGACTATTTACACATACCTTTTGCCCTGTGCTATTGTTTCCACCCGGTAGCTCTCAGCCTCAGCTGGTCGCTTGACAGTTGCAACAAGCTCCTTGTCTTTCCTGGACACTTCCTTCTCTTCCACTTCAATCTGCTTCTTTCTCTCCACAATAACAATCTGGATTTCTTCTGATCGGATCTTTTGCTTCTCCTTCGCAGCCTGAAAACAAATGATACAATGTACCTCATACTGTATATTTTGAGATTCTCTATCCATTGGGTATTTCTGATGAAATCGAAGTTGCGACGATTGCTATTACAGTGAAACAAACCCTACCATTGCCACTGGAGAAAGTTTTTGATTAAAGTGCCCATAACCTTTTTTATTTTATTTTCTCATCTGAATCTAAACATCACCCAAGGAATTTCTGCGAAAAAAATTTGCGATTTGCATAAAACGCGAATTTGTTATGAATGTTTCAAATCTTCAAAATCCTATTTTTGTTTGGTATACCCGTCCCGCTGTAAGAAGGCCGATGGGCTCACATTTTCCTGAATCTACGTCACAATTCCTTTGTTTTGAAGCCACGTGTTCCTTAATCTACGTCACAGTTCCTTTGTCTGATGTCACGTGTTCCTTAATCTACGTCACAGATCCTTTGTGAATCGAGAAGGACCCAGGGGACACTAAAGCAAATGGTGATCCAAAATGGCGACAAATTTGAAAGTTTTATAAAATTCATAAACAATTCGCGTTTTCTGCAAATCGCAAATTTTTTTCACAGAATTTCCTTGGGTGATGTTTAGATTCAGATGAGAAAATAAAATAAAAAAGGTTATGGGCACTTTAAATTTTGACAACTTTCTGATGGCTTTCATTTCAACTGGCCAATCAAAATACAGAACTATGAGAGGCGGAGTTGTCAAGCTCCACGTTCGCGTTCTGATAATTGACATCTCCGCCTCCCACAATTCTTGCAATTTGATTTGCTAGTTTAAATGGAACCCATCAGAAAGTTGTCAAAAATATGTCAAAAATTAATCAAAAACTTTGTCGAGTGGCAAGGGTGCATTTCACTGTAAAGAAATGACGTTCTAAGAAATTGAAGCAACGATTTAAAAATTATCATGGTCAGAAAGAAAATATTAAATGTGTCACGCAGAAGATTTAATAGAAATTAACAGTCATTGTAAATCAATTTGGACATGGACACAGCAACATGAATGTGCATCACATGGGATGATTGTCTGTACAAACATACTGCATGAAGGAAAAAAATATTGGGTGTTGTGGGAAGATAAAAGAAGTACTGGTACAGTTAGGCTGTCCTTGTCACTTGAACCTATGCTATTATAATAAATTCACAAGGAACACAAGGGGTTTTGATGACTGTCGAGCAGTGATGCTAAAATAATATTTTTTACCTGAAGTTTGCTTCATTTCAAAATTTCCTATAAATCTCACTCATCATGGGTTGAATATTTGATTTTCTGCTTGACCAAGGTGTCAATGAGGAATTGCAACAGGTCAATAGATATGGGCCTTGTCAAAATCATCTGAAATTTTCCCTTAATTTGCTGCGCTTGTCAGGTTTTTGACCTGAGACCTCTCTCTCATCTGGAAAACTGCTTGACAAATAACAAAAAGAAATTTCACCTGTAATTCGTAAGAGAGTTCAGCTTCAGCTTTCCTGGCATTGACTTCCTGATCAAAAGAAGCCTTCTGCATCTGAAACTCTCTTGACGAGTCAGCAATATTAGTCTGGGCTTGATAAGCGACATCCATCTTCTCTTTCTCGCATTCTGCTTCCTGATTAATGAACAAAGTAAGCCATTAAGGCTAGCAAGCTTTTAGCCAGAAGGGTGTCCTGTGGACACCCAATTCTGGGAGAAAATGATGCCAAATGCACCAAAGTTTTACCAAATTTATGGGGAGATATGCCTCCAGGACGCCCACTTTTAAAATTCTGGCTAATAGCCTGAAGGCTAGTTTTCACCAGCAACATAAGCATAAACACAAGCAACATACACAGATGCAGTAATGTGTTGATCATTAGTGCCTTTTGTTAGAACAAATACTGCTAATGATCAACACGTTATTGCGTATGTTACTTGTGTTTATGCTTAATGTGATAACATTTAACAGTAAGGTTGTTAGTCAATTCTGAAAGTAGTGACTTGATATGATTTAGGGCTGCAACAATTCACCTACCCTTCGATTCAATTTCGATTTCGATTATTGCCTTTCGATTTCGACTATTTCGATTCGATTATGAAAATTTTTCATTATTTCTGCAGTGTCTTAGGATTATCTGTTATGCCGTCTTAACTCATTGTCGTCAGCGTACCAGGATTTCGTAACTCCAGTTACGATAACGAAAAAAATTGCTAAAAATTTATCCCTTTACCGCTTGCGTGATTTTTTGAGACTGGCGTGACTAGGGTCTAGCCCAGTCCCCTAGCAAGTTTGAACGGGTACATTCTATTGTAAGTTACACAACGTATTTTCCAAAAAGTGATTCAATTTTACAATGGCGCGGCCGGGCCACAAACCTCGTGCAAACGGAACTGGCGATCTTTAGGAAGTTTTAGCAAGAGTTTTGGACGAGGAAAGTGATCCAGAAGGGATGCCAAGCAGTGAGGAAATCGAATTGCATCTGGAGCTCGAAAATCGAACGACGAACCAAGATAAGTGTTACGAAATATTGCATCGATCGATCGAATGAACAGAAATGCAACTGAAATGATATTTTGATTCGCTTTTTACATTTGAAAACCTTGTTTGATGCTTTGAATACATGTTAGGATTCATATTTCAGTATAGGGAGAGGAGAAAACGTTCTTATGGAACGACAGAGATAAATTTCGAGTGGAGTGTTGACACAATGTTTGGGGTCAAATTCCTGCATAAATTAAAATTTGACACCAAACTAAAAAATACTAATTTATTCTATACTTACCATTTTCAGCCAAATTTGCAGGATATGTTGCCAATATAACAAGGAACATTTTTGCTCTTAACTTTTCCTTATAACAAGTCATCATTTTGAAATGAGTTGCTTTTTTGTCCAAATTTTGCGGCTATTAATATTAATTTATGCTAGTTAATAATTAACTAATTGACATATTATGGGTTTCTTTGGAAAATAATTTTTTTTTCCTGAAAGTTTATTTACTACCCTTTCAAAAGAGATATAGCTTTCCACACAATTGTAAATGACTGTTGAGAAAATAAATAAACAAACAATAGTATCAAATTTCACATTTTTGAGGCAGACGGCAACGAGTTAAACAGGGAAAACGTAATGCTTCCACACCAAAGACCTGAATGAGGCAGTGGATTTGCTAGTTTTGGTGCTGTAATATCGATACCTTTGCACGCATTACGGACCTACCAAGTATTATATCGCGTGACCTGCTTGCAGTAAAACAACATGGCGTCTTATGAAAACAAATTTGTAAGCAGAGAAACCAAGCAAGAGATGGCAAAATCAATAGATAATCCATTATAGAACACTCGACGATCGCAGATTGGCAGATTCAAAGCAGAAAACACTGAGGAAAATGCCAAGATAAATCCGTAAAGGGAGCACGTGCTCGATATATACATGTCAAAAAACGGCGCTTTCAAAACATCTTTCGAGTGCTGAATCTTTCATTTTCAAGACAGAACTCACTGAAGGTAAAGACGGCTCTGAAGTTACCACATTTAATTAAAATATTGACAAATCTCACGGGCTGGAATCGAAAGTGAATCGAAATACGGCATCATGGAATCGTGAATCGAACCGAAGGGTCATAATCGCGATTTCGATTCATCGTTGCAGTACTAATATGATTATAGTAACATGGATTGGCCCATATATGGTACATGTTTTAGCTGCCCAAAAGTAACAACCTACAAATTAAAGTAGTGATAGGAAATCGGTGATCAATCTGAAAGTAACAAAGATCGTTACTTTTGGAACTTTACGGTATTGTGTTAGCCTGTGTGTAATACACACCCTAATTCCAGCATCTCGGTTAGACTCAGCCACTCCAATGTCTGCATCCCTCTTCACTTTGGCTGTCTGTGTTTTACCAAGAGAGTCCAGATAATCCACATGGTCTTCAATGTCCTTTATTGTGAAGCTTAGGACTTCAATACCCATTCGTCCCACATCAGGGGAAGCTACTTCACGAACCAAAGCAGCAAATGCCTCACGATCTTTGAAAAGTAATAACAAGCCATAAGACACGGGTATTTAATATTATAAAGAACAACTATATAAAGTGACCACACCATAAGCCAACTCAGAGTATTGCTACTCCCCCTGGATGGGATGCTAGTCCATCGCAAATCAATCACAAGCATTTAATTTGTCACCGGTACCCATCCTGGGCGGAGAGAGGCACTGTTGCCCCAACAGTTTGACAGTACCCATTCAATACCTGACTGGAGAGAGGCACTGTTGCCCCAACAGTTTGACAGAACCCATTTCAATACCTGACTGGAGAGAGGCACTGTGAGAGTAAAGTATCTTGCCCAAGAACACAATACAGTGATCCCGGCCAGCGCTTGAACCTGGACCGCTCCATCTGGAGTCTTGTATACAACCAATGGGTTATTGCATCTTCTACAGGTTCTTAATCCATACTAGACTCAAGCTCCCGGGGGGGGGGGGGGACTCCCTTATGAAAGTGACGGGGATGCTCGTCGGAAATTTTGAATTAAACCCCTAAAGGAGACCAATCTGGGCATGGCTCAAGCTTTATTTGACCCCTAAAAGATATCATTCTAAAAAAGACATACAAACAAGAGTTATAGTGACTTTAATTAAGTTGCAATCATCTCCAGTAATGAGGCCACTAACACAGTATGACGGAGTTTTTTTTATTATTTATTTGCGTGCAACCCTAAATGATACCTCCATGGCTAAAAATATTGGCGTTTCATCCTGAACACCCAAAGTGAGACAAAAAACAGTAATTTAGACCCCTAAACGAGACAACGAGCATCCCCGTCACTTTTATATGGGAGTCCCCCCCCCCCCCCAGGCTCAAGCTGCAGCATTGTTTCATTACATACCTTTATAAATCTCCTCCACAGACAGGGTACCAAGGATCGCTCGGAGATGTCCTTCAAGAGTCTGAAGGATAATGTTCTCAATTTGTCTGGTGCTTCTTCCAAGAAAACTGTTCGCAAGCAGTCTTGAGAAGTTCAGGTTCTGTCATGATTTTCACTTGACAAACACCGGTTACCGTCACGGCCACACCTTGAGCTGTCTCAACCATGTCACATTTTGGATTTAATGTCATTACCTCCAATGTTAGCCTGTTATAATAGAATTAATCATAATTATAACAAAATTATTGAATCTGATTGGTTATCAGCAGGCCTGATTTGAGCACTAATAGGACAGTTTACACGTCTGCCTTGTACGTAATTGGACAGTGTAATAGGACAGTTGCACTTGAATGGGTTCCTTTGCTCGTGTATCTTGGTCAATGTTGTTTTTTATTCACCAAAATGTTTACAGTTTAACATTTTTCCCTCAAATTTTGTTATAGTTATGATTAATGGTAACAGAACTTTGTGTCATCCAATTCTGTCAGTAATCATACTTGTGATTAACAAATCGGACTCCTGCTACGTGGTCGTCCGATTTTGTTAATCACTCGTATGATTACAGACTGAATTGGACTCCACTCAGTCCTATTACCATTACTAATCAAATTAAAAGACAAATAAATGAATAATTATTATGATATAATTATAACACGAAAATTACATGTAGTAACAGGAATTCTTAACTTTTGGACCAATTATTTTAGATCAATCTATATAATTTCGCACATCCTCTTAACTATGTTAATAGAAAAAAGAAAAAAAACTATGTTCATAGAGCTCTTCCATACCAAAACCTTACAAAAAGACTTACAATTTAATACAAAATAATATGAACAATATTGGTACCTGATGCAAGTGTTTTGCAGCTGAAATTCAAATTTGTACAACCTTTTCCACAGGGAACAAAATTCTTCTTATCTTGATATAAGCTTATTATTTATTTACACTAACTTGTAATGTTCATCAAAGCGAACACGGAACAACAATAACGAAATATATGAAAAGTCAGCAAAACATGCAACAAGGACAAAGAATCGATGACGTTTTGTACACAAACACACGAGCTAGAAGTTCGGAATATTTTTTTAAAAAGCATAGTGAAGTTTGGATCTTCTTGATATTTTCTACAATTGCTTTCCTAGGGTCATGTATCGGATGATCAGATTTAAAACCAGAAACTACAAATAAGCACAGAGTGAGTCATATAAGCTTACCACCTGTTTTGAAACGGAATGACAACCATGAAAAAACGAAAAGCGTTTTGTCATGAAAGTTATAACCTGTATCATATAAACTACTCACGCTTGAACGTCTGTAACGAATGCCCAGGCCCAAACCCATCCTCCTATAACGGTTTTTTTTTAGCATCACTGCCGCAGCAGCCACCTATAAAAGTCAAGAATTGTATGCAAAAGATTTGAATGCGGAAAATCCTGAGTATGAGAAGTGTTTATGTAATTCTGTACGAGCGGATTTCGAGCTCTCTACTGCAGAGGGAAGATGAATTACATGCAATCTCGTACAAGGACTCGATACTGAAACTCTAATCTAAGAAGTATATTGAACAATCACTGAATTTAGCTCTGGAAGTGATGAAAAGTTGTGTAAAATGAAATCGACAAAGCATGGTGATCAATTGATTTCGATTACAACTCGAAGTCACGCATTGTTCAAGATGACGCAGAAAGAAATCATACAAAGGTAGGTTTACCTGAGCGAACTAAGGCTTCATTCGGTCCAACCGTGTAGCAGTTTCCCATGACTGAGCTCACCTTTGCCGAGTATTTGTTGACTACTGTTTTACAACTGCTACAAAATATATGGCGAACGCCCCTTGTTCAGAAGTCGGCCCAGACTCCAAATCAACACGGAACAGATGGCTCCATGATCACGTGACTAGAGATCCTGCTGACTACAACTGACTGAAATATTTCGGCTTTTTTTGCCAAACCCAAAGATAATCGGTAACTGTGACAAAAAGAGCCGTTTCAGTTTTTTCTTTACATAGAAAGGCATTTTATATTACTAGAACAGTCACCGGTGGTGGGAGGTGGGGTGGGGATGGTGGTGAAGTCGAGCAGGGTAGAGCCCCTGGGGTAGAGCAAAATGTTGGGCGGTGTCCGAGCGAAAAGGTGTGATCCAGTGGACTGGGTTCGAATTGAAATTTGATTCAAAATTGCAAAATGGCGGAGTCGACAGAGTGAAGTGAAGGAATTATTCCGGTGAATTCCTTATTACCTATACAACAGAAAGACGTTTTAAATTACTTAAAGTTTGCTTTATAAAACAAATCATTCACTTATGTTGAAAAATAGTTGTGAACAAAACCTCGAACTCTGCGGGGAAAATAATCAGTGATCGCTTCCGGCAATTCCATTTTTCAGAATTCAGAAAATACCAAAGACCATAAACTGCATAAAGACCTTCTTGAATGGTTTCCTACACACGAACGGAAAAAAGTGACCTTTTTGTTGGGTTTTACTCGCTTTTATTTAAAACCCGAAATATTAGTGATTCAGGGGCACCCAACGGATCGTTTCGGTGGAATATCTGTTCGGAATAATAATAATGCCTTTATTTAAGTGTCTGGGTTATTTAGCTTTTACAGCTAATTGTGGACACTATACTAAAATTAGGCCTATAATCACCTCAGATATTCGCGGAATGGTTTCGGGGGGGGAGGGGGGGTATTTTCGGAGCTTATTATCGGAGTTTTACGGTATCTGAATACAGTTGGGTTTGCACATCAAATCGGATATTAAAGTGTAGATGTCGTGACAGCACAGGCGCTGGAGTAAAATGAAGCGCGCGAGTTGGAGGAGCGCGCGAGAGAGGAAGAACACGCGAGAGGCGAGAGCGACCTCCACGCCCCAAACCTCGTACCCAGGGCTTTTCCCTTCTAGAAGGGAAAAGCCTTGGGAGCGAGGTTGGAGCGATTCAAAAAACAGCCTGTAGTTTTTTTCTCATCAACTCTCTTTAATTTAGTGCATGGTCCCGTTCTGTCCATATTCGTGGGGGTCGCCTCTCAGATACTCTATTGGGAGGGGGTGGGAGTGGGAGAGGAGAGAGAGCCACAAGAGAGAGCTTGCTTGCAGGATACTGATCTGCTGATCTATCATAGACCATCATATAAATGCCCGCGTTCTTATAAATGACCCCTATCTATTTTTGTGATAAACGCCCCAATATCTTATAAGCGTCCCGTCCCGTCTAAATATTTAGATTCAGATTTACAAATTTATCATTTTCATAATCATATTTATTTATTTAATATTTCTTTTTCTTTCTTTTTATACACGACCCCACAAGCGGCACCGCTTTAAATGTCATCGTGTTTAAATAAAGATTATTACTTATTACTATTACTATTACAACACTGTTCACTAATTTAAAAAAAAAGCCGCGCAACTTACGAAGCAAGGTCAGAACAATCATAAAAAAATCACAGCTTTTATGTTATCACTGATTCTGTAAATGAAATTAAAAGTACGGGGTGTTGTAGAGAGAAACGTTTATCCAGTTTACTCAAACAAAACTGTCCGAAAGTAAACGGTCCGAAAATTAACGAAATTGAAAAATATCAGGAGCCCATTAGCCGGAGCGAGCAACCCCGACACTACGCCTATGTTTCACAGCGTTTTTACAGACCGGTTTATTTTTAGATTCCTTTTTCCCGGGAAAATGTGTTTCTGGTCCCATGTACGTGTAATATGAAATGAAATAAAATAAAATAAAAAGATGGCGACCTAATTGCGGCCTTTGTTACGCGGTAACGCCAATTAATGATTACAAAAGAAAAACGTTTGAATGTCTGGCGGGAATACGAATTCACGGGAAAAGCGAATCTAAAAATAACCTGGTCTGTAAAAACGCTGTGACACGAATCCAGTCCAGTTGCGCTCCAAGTGATGGGTTCCTGGAAATATCTAATTAGCGCCCCTTCCAAACATCTTCGTCTACAAAGTTGACTTGTAGCTACTTGTCGGTAGAATTCGAAACTTTAAACCCCAGCCTGGCTAAAAATTATTTTTACCCTTGAACACGAATTTGTTGGGAGTCCCCCTGGGGTCGGGTCCGATCCCGTACTCCCCGGAGTCCCCGCTATATCTATCGTTTTCCCGCCAAACAAAGCGTCATCCAGATGGCGCCTTTCGTAATACCCACGTGACTTTCATATTGCGCGACAGTGTATGACATGGCGGCCATGATGGTTAACCATGATGAGAGTTGAAATACACGTAATCTGACAGCGTTTCGCGTTCCTGATAACTGAACTCATTTTATGTCAGAAGTAGAAACCTAAACCAGGTTTTATACTGTAGCAGATATCTTCTTTCTGTTGAGGAAACAGTCAACACATTTCCTGATTGCTTGTTGATCGATCGAGTCGCCGGTTCTTTCCGAATCACACTTTGCTTGAATGAACACAGAAGATAGCACATAAGCTTACCGTAATTCTTGATAAAAATAAAGAGAAATAAATTAAGACACAGTCAAGTTGGTGAATCGATCTTAATCTGCAGTGGCAAGGGAACACAGATATGGCAGACTGTAGCGATTTAGACAGGTAAGCTTGCTTTTTATCGACGACATATTGTTTACACCATATCATCATAGATTTCCTTGTCGAGCTATGGAACAACCGTCTGATGATTTTACTACTTGAAACGTTCAAGTTATCTCGAGAGCTGTTTAATTATATTCTTGATTAACGTTTCTTTTCAGACAAATTGACAAGCTAAGACGCTGTGAGCTTATAACAGAAAAAGAAGTTAAACAATTATGTGCTAAAGCAAGGTTTGTACATATTTTCATTTTCTCTCAGATACGGTATCTAAGCTTGGGATTGTCCTAAATAGGGTAAAAATACGACTATTATCTTAATTATGGAATGAACTGTTTATTCCAATAATGTCCCCTTCAGAATTTAACCCTTGTTTGTTAGAGAATGGATGTTGAGGAATTAGTCTTCTCATTGGACACACACTTGTAGCTGTTGTTAGGGATGGGGGGGGGGGGGGGGGGGGGGGGGCTGTAATCATTCAGAGGAACAAGTGCCTATTTCGGTCAGAATTCCATGTCCAAGAATTAACGAAACCCACAAAATATGACAGGAGATTGCTAAGTAGCTGTAAAGTCCTGGCCAAATGGAGAGACACAAGTACATGTAGACACAAGTTTTGAAATATGAACTTGTGTACAGACTTGAGTTGGCTGGCCAAACAGCATCGCAAGTTAACTCGTAAGTGCATGCAAGCATGATGCAAGTTGCGAAAAAGCCATTTAAATGCTCCTTCGCACGCTACAATTCAGTACTAGAAGTAAACATAAAAACTTGCATTGACTTGCATTGGGTGGTCAAGAAAAACTTGCATCTTTAATCTCACTCAAAGTGACGCAAGTCTTTGCAAGTGCACGCAAGTCCTGGCCAATTGAAGTCGCAAGTAGACACAAGTTTCCGTTTGGCCAGGGTTAGACACAGCAAGCGATTAGCATAAAAAAATATGTGAAACGTCTGCACTGATTTTGCTAATTCTGAGTGGGATACTTCAATGAAGAATCAAAAGCTACTATCAGTGTCACAAGTCAATCGAACATCTGATCTCAGTGTTTACTTGTGCCATTGCATGACTGACACTAATATGATTATTGTTAATTGATATTTTAGCATAAAATTAAGGTTAATGTTGGCAAACAACAATTTTACTAGCCCGCGTTCACATCCTGCGGTCTCTTCCCAATGCGTGACTTCCATATTTGGCATAGTGTCGATCAAGCATGCCATATCGAGTGATCATTCGTCCCCATCTCAGAATGCTACAAGTTTATTCGCAGCAAGGCACCCCCTCGGCATGGCGCCATGTACCGAGGCCCCTCATCCAGCCTTGCCAGTACATTCCCTGCCCAATATTGCCCATCAACGTTGCCTGACATTGTCTTTTATTGTGCGCCTTAACATTTATGTGCTCTAACCACAGGGAAATCCTTGTAGAAGAATCCAATGTCCAAAGAGTAGACTCACCAGTTACTGTAAGTGTTTCCTTGTTGCTGGTTATTTTGTTGATGTGTTAACATCTGGTCCCAGTTGTTCAAAGGATGCATAGATAATGCTATCCTCTGGATAAGTGTCTATCCAGTGGATAGCATAGTTTGTTTTTTTAACATCGAGACACAGCGATTCATCTGGTGGATAGCTTATAACCCTTTGAACAACTGAGTCCTGACATGTATTACAGTAGTGGATCCAGACCTGTTTAGAAGTTGGGGGCCCAAAAAAAATATTCAGGCCCTTCCGGCCTTAACTATTTTCACCCACATAAGGGTCTCTGGCCCCTTCTCCTAGACCCGCCACTGTATTAGCAGTATTCTCATCGCTTTTACGTCTTGCTGTCCATACCTCAAGCTTAATACACTTTATTTCCATTTTTTCACTGGTTTGGTTTATATTGAAACAGCTTTTCACTTCTGAGACAGTTTCTTTAACCCTTTCGTTCGCAAATTCCTGAGGCAAATTTAAATTATAGAACCACACGCATACTCACAGTCTTAGCAGCTCAAGGTTTAATCTGACCCCCTACAAACTATATATCAAAATGCTCATGACAAAATATTCTCTCAAATAAAACACTTTAATTTAACATATCGCTCTGCACAACAAAGGAGTGAAAATGTACCCACAAGATTCTTCAGAATCGCTAGAAGAGCTTAGATTCCGTGTTTTCTTCTTCATAGTTACTACCATGTCAAGATAATTCTTCTTCGCTTTCATCGGAACTTTCGTCTCCGATTCGCTTGCAGTAACTCTTCTTACTTACAACTTCATTGAGTAGAATAAATCCTGCCGCCATTTTTAAATCTCCAAGGAAAGAAATATTTGACAAGAAACAGCAAAAAAAACAAACAATTTGGATGAAAACAGTAGAAGAAAGGCTTTCAGAAAGCAAAATAGGGATTTTAAGTAGCCCATAATAATAGTAAGGACCATATTTGGCATTCCGAGAGAGCTGTTTTGGTCCCAGGTCTCAAGCGTACAAATTTGTACGATTGCGAACGAAAGGGTTAAAGAGTAGAGGATATACCTTGTCTCTTGGTGGGTTGGTAAATATCCTTACCAGTCCCCTCTAAGTATTATAGTTTCCTAGTGTGTTGCTAGCTAGCTGACTTATAAGTGCATGCTCTCATTTCGACAGGTTTGTGGCGATATCCATGGACAGTTTTATGACTTAAAAGAACTTTTTAAGGTATAGCAAAATTATCATGGATAAAGAATATATAGATGTTATTGAACTAGCACAAGGTTCATATTGGGGAATTATTGGTCAAGTTCTTTTTTTGCATGTTTATATACCAAGCCGAAGGAGAAAACATGTAAAAAAAGAACTCAACCAATATTTCCCAATACGGACCAAACAAGCTAGTTCAATAAAGTTTTTATTATAATGGCATTTTTCAGGTCACTATCCGAAAAGCTTAACCAAAATTGTGTACTGGACATGAAGAAAAAATGTTTTTGTTCAATGTTTCGTAAAAGAAATTTGGCTATTATTAGTTTGTGATGGTCCATCTTAGCAGTCCGTATTCGGACCGCTCAGGGAACCAATCAGAATGCTCCTTTTCTTCATGGACTACTTTATCATATAATAAAGAGAGTAATATTCCTCATAAAATTTTTTAATGTAACAGTACAGAGTCATTGCAAGATCTTGTTTTTAAAATTTGAGCTTTCAAATTACAACAACAACAAAATGTTTTAATCATCAATGACACAAAATATACGGTGCATGATTATGTTACGCTATGAAGAATGGACAAAACTGCACCCACTTGTCAACAGGATATGCAGCATGTTGCTTTTTCTTTGATATCGTACTATTTGAGATTAGAACCTAAAGGCCATTCAAAATAAACAATGAAACATCAATGATAGGAAAACAATAAGCTAACTCATGCATACTAATGAGCTTTCCTGTATGCGTGTTTTCGATGTGCATTTTGAAAACACCAACGTTAACGCGTTTCTTGCTATCGCGTTTTTCGCGTTGATTTTTGGTCGCTTATCTCTGGCCTGTACTGTACATGTACAAGCATTTACAGGAACTCTTCTCTGTACAGTGTTGTTTGACTGTTTCTGTGTACTTCAGTCACACTCATTGGTACTAGGAGTCTAAACCAAAACAAGAAGAAGTGCCAGTAATTGAATGATGCTGGTTTTGTTATTTTTTGTTTGATTATACATGTAACTTGAGTTTGGTATGTATCTCTGTTCATAGGTTGGAGGTGATGTGCCGGACACAAATTACCTTTTTATGGGAGACTTTGTGGACAGAGGATTTTACAGTGTAGAAACATTTCTTTTACTTTTAGCTTTAAAGGTTAGTTGATATTATCTGAGTGATCACTAATAATTACCTACAATTGTTTGCATAAAGAGTTGAGACACTCTTCGTTAAGAGGACAGCTTCAGACATTTTAAAAATTATACCTTGTACACCCCCTCCCCCCCTTATCAATGTTGTCAAAATGTCGGGAATACATTCAAACCATATAGAAACAACACTGAAAGGGGGAGGGGGGTTAGAAATGAAATTATTTGTTTATTTTTCAAACGAAGACATGCTTTTGAAATGAAATCCTGTTTTTGAAGAGAGTGTCTCAACCATTTTGCAACTCATTGTCTGAGTACTGTAACCCTCAAGTACTGTTGTTTTGATTTTTCAGTAGAGATGAAATTTGGTGTACTTTGTCTTTTCAATGTATCGGTTTTAAAAAACAGTATTTCATTTATATACTTTTGCGCGTTTCAAAATGGCACAATAGAAAAGCGCATTTTTGGCATTTTTGGTTTTGACGTAATTGCCTCCAATTCTCTTTGGCAAGGGGTGCGCGTTGAACAATATGCGCTAGTTGATCAGTAGTGCAATTGCCGGGCCATATTACGCTTTGATTTATTTGTAATGACGAAATTAGTAAATCTATAATCTAAATTGGTGATAAAAAGGTATATTTACGTACCCGTTGACTCAAGAGGCGCAACTAGATTGAAGAGATAAGCGTTTATTGCGCAGTTGTAGACACGTAGAGCACAGCATGCGAAATAAGAAACGCGAAGGGAAAACTATAAAGCATATTTCTGATAGTCCAATTCATTAAATCAAATGCACATGGTACCCAATTGTTGAAATATTTCAAATTTGTTATTTTTTCGACATCTAGCTGAAATCTCACAGGTCATTTTTGTTGTACTCGTAGCGATAAGTACAATTACGCTGAGTTATTATATTCCACGCGCACAGCTGTTATGTGTAGTTTGATTAAAACTATTACTACCGTCCTCGTATGGACTTCCTTAAGGGATATGCAACTTACTCCGAGTATAGCGAAGGTGTACGAGATGGAAACTAAATGCGAACGCATGGCGGGACCAAACCAGAAGGCACTTCTGTTAGGGATTTACCCGAGGAGGCAGAAATGCCTAACTAATTCGGATTTTTTTTCAACCCGAAGCCGTTTGCTGAAGCTGAAATGTCTTGCTTTCTTTGTTTTAAACTGCAATAACTCAAAATTGGCAACCTTTACTAATTTCATCACGCTTTTTCATCCATATTTCCCCCATTATTATTTTGTCTTTTTCGACAACCACCTTTTTATATATGTTGTGGTTCAGTTTTTTGGTTTAAAATTTTTCAAACCAGTTTGATTTTTATTTTCCTTTGTTTCAGATTATGGTAATGAATATTAGACAAAGGAAAATAAAAATCAAACTGGTTTGAAAAATTTTAAACCCAAA
This sequence comes from Desmophyllum pertusum, assembly GCA_029204205.1. NCBI lineage: Eukaryota > Metazoa > Cnidaria > Anthozoa > Scleractinia > Caryophylliidae > Desmophyllum > Desmophyllum pertusum. The sequence continues at coordinate 1,779,029 of MU827785.1, read as the reverse complement.
AAATATTGAACCACAACATATACATGTATGTTCGACAAGGTCACATCATGGGGTCTGTAAAGAACTGGCTATCTTTCTCACATGCAACCTTAGTGGTTGTTATTAATTGTGTTTCTCTTATTTGAAGGTGCGATATCCTGACAGAATAACATTAATTAGAGGAAATCACGAGAGTAGACAGATTACACAGGTTTGTTATATGACATTGAAAATATTAAATGATAATTCACATATGAAATGGATCACACTTTCAGATTTTCTTTGAATATATTTTTCTCCTTTATTGATCTCTTACAGCAAGGAGCCCAAAAGTGTGACCGCTTTTAATTAATTCACATTCTTTCATGCTCGCATTCTATCAGTCGGAAGTTTCTGATTGGGTAGTCAGACTGCACTCACAAAAGATTATGAATTAATATTAAAAGTGGTCATACTTTTGGGCTCCTTGCTGTAATATTATTATTAAATTTGTTATTTTAACTGTTCGCATTCTATTTTAATTGAAATAAATTTTCCCCCAAGATCCATGTATTTGTGGAGGATTAAATATTGAGAGAGATATTATTCTGTCAGTGACACAAGCTACTCGGAAAAAAATTCTGAGTTCCCCCAACAGGAGTCAGACCTATGACCTTTCGCACATCGGTTGGATGCTCTACCACTGAGCTACAGGAGACTTGTGGGAGCTAAGGCCATATAACTAGGTTCAAGTGTGACAAACATCCCACATACTGCTACATGTAGGGCTAGATTTGTCGATGAATGAGAATTTGAGATTAAAATATTGCTTTTCAACTTCAGGTTTATGGGTTCTATGACGAATGTTTAAAGAAATACGGTTCCATAACAGTGTGGAGATACTGCACAGAGATATTTGACTATCTTAGTTTGTCAGCTATTATTGATGATAGGGTAAGTTAACTGAAGGACCTGAATTTGAAATTTTCCCAGGAAGTATGTGCCCTATCTTTCAGTCATCCCTGTAAACCCCCCTTGTTCAATTCCTAGATCCACGGATGTGATGAAAACTCAGACCTCAGACCCAGAAAACTCAGACCCGAAAACCTCAGACCCGAGAACCTCAGACCCTCTGAGTGTCTCGAAAACTCAGACATAATAAAAATAATAAAAATAAACTCAGTGTAATCAAGTTGTTCACACTAGGTTTGTTTTTTTCCTGCAGATCTTTTGTGTTCACGGCGGTCTTTCTCCATCAATAAGTACATTAGATCAGGTAAGGGTGAAAGCCTGTGTAAATAAAAATTTTAGCGTTTCCGCAGGTTTATCTGCCCGTAGGAAGAATTTCCCCTTTTTGGCTGTGTGAACGTTCGGGCAAGAGCAAAAATGGGAGAAGGGGGATAGGAGAGAGGTCTAATGCACGCTGTCTGTTTGTAGAAATTTTACTGTAAGCCTCAGACTCATGTGCGATTGTGTTTTTCCAGATTCGGGCAATTGACCGAAAACAAGAAGTTCCTCATGATGGGCCCATGTGCGACTTGCTTTGGTCAGATCCAGAAGGTACATGGTATAAATTTAACTCAAAGAGTAACACAAGTATTCTTGTCAAAACCCGACCACATAGTCATGCACATTGTACATATATTTTGTTATTAATTTCTTGACGGCTTTTAACCCTGGGCCAAACAAGACTGAGAGTTGACAAGATCGAGTTCAAACTTCATGCTCTCTAAACAAATTGTTCTTGCGAGTTATCAGAATGTTCTCTCATTTTTCCCGGGCTGATGATTTTTTACTGAGAGTTATGAAACTCTTGTGCAACTCTAGACTGCAAAACAGTCTCTCTTTTTCTCGAGATATTGTGCGCGACGCGCGAATTGAGAGGCGCGAAGCGCCGATAATCCACGCGCGAGCCTCGTAAGAGGCGAGAAAAGAGAGACTGTCCCTTTTCATACAACAAATTCGTTCCGACCAGGGGGTCTGATGCTTCCGCTAAAGTGTCAAAAATTCCAGTGAATTCGATACCATAATCGTGACCTGAACGTGACACTTCACTTCACTTTTGTCTGCGTGTATTCGTTTATAGAGTCATTGGCAATGTGGCGAAAAATTCGTTGTTGAAGCCTCCTACGCCTAATAACTGAGCTCTATTCGAGAAATCCTAAATGACCTTCTTCCTCAGATAATTGCCGATTATGTGACTGGTATTTTAAGATGCAATTTGGTAACGCATTTCATCCGAAAATATATTTGTTAATCCGCATGACAAAACGGTATCCGCTTGCCGTGGACAGAGGAACTCGTTTGTCCTCAAAATGTTGCTCTTCGTGTCCGTTGAAGGTGGGGAACTTTGCTATTATTCAAGCAAAATTTGGCGAGTCGAGAATCCCGGTGGAGCAAAACAACACGCTTTCCAGCTGTTCGAGTTAATCAGCTCATCGCTTTCGAAAAGGAATAATAACAATGATCGTTGCCTTTCCTAAATCTGTTGATTTTGTAATCTTGGTCGACATCGTGTCGCTTGACTGGACTAACGCCTTTTCCAAAATCCGAAGTACAGCGCATCTACCAAAGTCCGGACTGTCTTTATACCGCCCGCGAACTGATCGATGTTCGACGCTGTTTGTGGTTAGGCCTCCGGGGACGAGAATGATGTCCGATGACAGATTACGTCGAAAACGGACCAATCGGAATTTTGCGTTTCTCCAGCAACGCAGAATTCGGAACGGATTTCATGTATGGAAAGGCGACAGTCCGTATTTATAGCGTCTCTCCCCAATCCCACTCGTAATTTCACGCTGAGTGCCTCGTTCCAGATCCTTCGGCCGCGTTCAGCCCGACACTCTCGCGCGAAAATACGGACTGTTTTGCAGTCTAGTGCAACTCTAATCCCTCAACCCTTGGCGACTCTCGTTCTCGGTTAGCTTGGGGCTTAGACTCAAATCTAACAAGTGTGGAGGGTATAGTTGACACAAAAACATACAATGTACAGTGGTTAATTCAGGAAACTCCACCCAATATTTCTTGCTGGGAAAGTCAAACAGCATTAGAAAGTTGTCAGAAAGAAGTCAAAAGTTAAACAAACACATTCATCACAGTGACTGTAAACTACTTATTTGTAGTTCATGGAGGGAAAAGGGTTAACTATTAATTTATAACAAGAAAGTGTGTTAGATGGATTTAGGAATGTTAAATGCATGTGGCATGTTTCTTTTTTTTTAGACACACAAGGTTGGGGAGTAAGTCCTAGGGGTGCAGGATATCTGTTTGGCAGTGATGTCGTAACTCAGGTACAATACATTAACTACTGTTGTCTGTATCATCGTGTTAGTAAGTTGTTGTTGTAATGATAATAGGGACTTTTAGATCGGAGTACGAGTACAAGATTGACTACGAGTACGACTTATGAATTTCACATCAGTCGCGTTCCCAGAGTCCTCGCTCTTTACTGTTGCAGACCAGTAGAGAATGAGGCTCTAGGAACAAGATTGGTGTTAGACGTGTTGATGTAAACCCTGCACCCTAGATTTGAAAAGTCGTACTCAATCTCGTACTCGTCCTCCGATCTAAAGGTTGCTAATATAATACAGAATCAGACTCAATCCATGCGATAGACCAGGGGTTTCATTAGAAGCTGGCTACCGGCGGTCTACCGCCGCCTACGTTGCCTCTTGCCGCCGCTTACCAAACAAGCCTTCTGGCCTTCTGAGAGTTTACTTATAAGATTTATGAAAGAAAAAAAACAATGGCTGTAACGGTGTAACTCTTTAAACTCCAAACTTCATATTGAATAATCACAAGATCATTTAAAATACCTGAGATCTACTGTGATTGATAAAAATAGTCATATATAGCACTAGATTTGACTCCCAGAATGCTGGAAATTGCATTTCCGAGCTTCTGCATTTACAAAATGTTCTGGGGGGCATGCCCCCATACCCCCTAGTATAAAGGGACCTTATGGCCCCTTTAATGGTCACAGCCGCCTATTCCACCATGGTAAGCCGCTTACTTCAAAAATTAATGAAACCCCTGCGATAGACTACCAAGACAGTTGTGTATATCTATCCAGTAGGCCTCTGCTAACCATTGGGCCACAGATATTTCAAGTTCTTGCTACATGTATATTTCCTAATCCTTAAGGTTGCCTTTTACCGTAGTAAATACCTGAAGGATAATAAATATTTGACTGTCCTTTGTTTAGTTTAATGCAGCAAATGATATTGACCTGATCTGCCGAGCTCATCAGTTGGTTATGGAAGGATACAAATGGCATTTTAATGAGACAGTCCTCACTGTTTGGTCAGCACCAAACTACTGCTACAGGTACAAGCCATTAGCCAATTGAAGTAAATAAGTGAGCATGGATTGAACAAGTTATGTTTGGCGTAGCTCCTTGAGAAAAATTTTTATTTACGGAAACGAAAGAGGAATATGAATGATGAAAACTGAGCCAGGTGGTGTCCGGTGGATTCCATTCACATAAGACATGACGTTCCTCAGCTCATGATGTCTTCACAGGTTCCAGTTTCTCTTCTCTCCTGAGCAACAGTCAAGCAATGGGACTGTGTGTATTGAAAAGGGGGGGGGGGGGTGATGGTGGTGGGGGAATCCATAGGTTGCTTAGGGGGTACTCGGGTATATTAATGACGGGGAGGTGCAGATGAGGCCAAATTTTTAGACCCCTAAAAAGTCCCATTAGACTAAAACTACATTGTAGGCCCCAAAAAGGTTCAATAGCCCAGAACGTAACCCCAAAAAGTCCCATTTTCTCTGCATAACAAAATAAAGTAAAAAAATATATCAAGAGAGTGCAAGATAGTTCATGCATCCACCTTTTATCGACCCTAAAAAGTCCCTGCCAAAATCTTTCTACACCAAAAAATTCACCAAAAAATTTCTAACCCCAAATAGCCTTCACACACCCCGCCACACTAATATAGCTGAGTACCCCCCCCCCCCCCCCAGGTATTATTTTCACTGGTGATTCAAGCATATATGCCTGTCTAATTTGTCTAATTAACCTGTCTAATGTATTGCTCACATTTCTCAAAGTTATATTTGTTGAGTAAAACTGCAATGTTCTTGGTAAGTAAACTGTTTTTGATGTTATTTTCTTGAAGATGTGGGAATGTCGCAGCCATATTAGAGTTGGACGAGCATTTAAAAAGAGAATTCACAATATTTGAAGCAGCCCCTCAGGTAAGTTTTGAAAGGTTAACTTATTCAGATATACAATTACTGGTAATAGCATTGAGATATTGTATTCAGTCAGTGACAGAAGCTACTCAGAAGAAAAATTCTGAGTTATTCCAACAGGAGTCGAACCTATGACCTTTCGCACACTGGTTGGATGCTTTTTTCTTTTCAACGACTGTTAACTGCAATTGTAACGTTACCGTTGTGTTACTGATTACATCACTACATGTTGTCTGGAGTTCCCGGATGAACTCGTGCTCTCGCCAGTGTAGGAATAAACAATCTAACATGGCCGCTGACGTGTCTTCGTCCTTCATCGATTCATCATAGCATAACACAATCACAGATGCTTCCTGAAACACTGAAAATACACTATCACCAAGTGAACATACAGTTAACCCTCTCTAATACGGACATCGAAGGGATGGAGCAACGTGTCCATATTAGAGAGGTGTCCGTATTATAGAGGTCATGAATATGACGTCACTTTAAAGGCTCCACTGTATTTATTGTTTCCTTTTTCTGCACAGGAGGTGAGAGGAATGCCAACTATCGCCAAAAAGCCTCAACCAGACTATTTCCTCTGAAGCCATTTGACTTCAAGCCATTCTTCCATTGACCAACATATTTTGTATATAATTTTTGGCAAGAATTATTACGTCTCTTAGTCACATTGAAGTTAGGGCCTTAATTTATTGGAAAAATAACTCAATTTACATTTCCCCACTAACGTTGTCATAGCATTGCTTCAAAGTAATTTATCAAATGAAAATGTCTGTATTTCTCACCGTTGTGGGTCATGTGAGCGTACAATTCAACTGAGCAAGAACCACAAGAGCAGTTGAACAGATAAGAGAAGGGAATCAGAAATGTTACTTTGAAAAATATTGTTGCAGAGAATGCTTTAGTCTCATTCATTCAAATAATGAAATTTCGCGGGAACTAATTTTCGAGAATTTCGCGGGTTTTCTAACGATCCACGAAAACTAGATCCTGTAAAAATAAACTCCTGCATAAAAAAATTCCACGAAAATTTACTCTGTGCTGGATTTCAATTAAATTGACTGCAAACAGTATTACAAGTACCGTTGGTAAAATACCGGACAGGAACTTGCCCGAGATCCGCGAAAGTTGCTTCCAGCGGTAAAGTTTGAAATCCAAATTTGCGAAAATTTGTTCCGTGCAACGCAAAAGTCTGCAATCCGCGAAATTAAACTCCCGCAAAAATTTCATGCCACACAGTACTTAGAAACTTGTTCATATTAGTTGCTGATCTACAAGGGATAATAGGCGCCTGTTGGCTCCATTGCCATGAGCCCACGCTCCTCCTCCCTGAACATGGAGGAACAAAAGCCGGGCTTGAGGGAGCGGTGGATTTATAGTAAGTTATTTCATCACCGGAAGCATTTCAATTTAAATTCAACCAATCATCATTTCACAATATTTCATTTACTCGTAAGACACTACACTGTATCTCAGAGATTGATTTGAGTTTAAAACTTTACACAAGCTAGTTAATTTAGGTTATTCAGCAGCCAGTAATTAATTATGTATATTAGGTTCAGCCCTCCTTACAAAGTAAGCTTTTAATCAATAAAATTACTGTTTTGAGAATTTCATCAGCACCATTAATGTACTGATCCTTTTGTGGAACATAAGGCTGAATGTTACATTAATTTAAATATTGCGTTATTGAAATGTGTTGTAATCCTTGAGACCCATTTACACACCCTGGCACGCGATTTTTGATGTAATTTCATGCTGATTTTTATAGCGTGTTGTATGAGATGTCTCTCGCTTTTTGGTAGCAAAATCGCTGATAAATCGCATCAAAATTTGAGCAAGTTCTAAACAGCGGCGATGTTGGGGCGACAAATCACCGTGAAATCGCAGGTAGTTTACACGGGGGATTTGGAATCACAATAAATCGCATCAAAAATCGCCTTAATTTGTAAACAGGTCTTTATCAATCATCGGAGATCTGGATTATACTGTCACCATCTTCTCGCTCTAAATGATTTTTCAGGACTAATAACTCGTGGAGATAGAACTGTTGTACAGTTTGATGTATTTTGGGATTTCCCTAAACAATACGATTATGTTGATCTAGTAAATTATTGGCAAATGTTTTAGACAAAGTATTTTATTTAAATCTAGTTTTCATTTACTGTAATAATTATTTGCAGTTTACATAATAGGCCTCTACCTTTACTATTTAATCATAACACAACAGTGCATTTAAATGTTGTCATGCAAAGAATGTTGTAAAACATTGTATACAGTTATCAGTGTTAATTATACGTCTGGTTGGTTTTCTGTTAGAAGCAAGTTTTAAAATGGTGTATGTTGTATTGTAAAATATATCACTTATGAAATCTTTTATTAAAACACAAATTTCTGTAATGGTGTGGTTTCTTGTTTATTATACCTCCTTTAAGGCTCGGACACGGTGCAACATTGCGCACAATGGCTAAATTGCACTGTGTCCCCACCCCTGAAATTGTTGCACGCAATATTGCAGAAGTTGAATCTGGTTCTAGTCTGCAACATTGCGAGCAACAAATTTCATTGTGTCTAAAACTAAAAGCTGTAGCTGTTCTTCAACATTATTTACCTGTTAGGCTTGGCTAGTTTTGCAATATCTTGTTTAATAGGGAAAAGCCAGCAAATGTTGCGCGGAATGTTGAAGCGTGTAGCCACATTGAGTGAAAATGTTGCATGCCTTTATTCCAGTTTCATTATTTGTTATAAAGTACCTTTACTAAGTAGAAATGGAGAGTAGACTGAAAGTTACAGTGAAGAGTGCACTGCCACGTGACAAAGTTTTTGATTAATTTTTGACAACTTGTTGACATCTTTTTGAAAACTTTCTGATAGCTTCCATTTAAACTAGCAAATCAAATTGCAAGAACTGTGGGAGGTGGTGTTGTCAATTATCGTAAGAACGCGAACATGGAACTTGACATCTCCACCTCTCACAGTTCTTGCATTTTGATTGGCCAGTTGAAACAAAAGCCAAGAAAACGTCAAGAATTAATCAAAATCTTTGTCGAGTGGCAACGGTAGGGCACTCTTCACTGTATAGTGTCTTACTTGAGAACAAAACACCATTCTTAAAAGACACCAACCACACAACGCCAAATGATTCCTTTCACATTGAATTCACACAATTTTGTGCTGTAGTTGCTGTAAGTCAGCCTCAAATTACCTTGGCAAATTTGACATACCTCGTTACAGTAATGTTATTTACTGTTCTGGGTGACTGTTCTTTGCCGTTATCGTTCTTGAACTCTGCCATACAACGATTTTGTGTTTTGCCGATTTATGACAAGAGAGAAATAGGCGAATCAGTTTGTGCAGTGAAGACTAACTGCAAAAAAATCGGCACATTTCTGATTGGATAATTTTGACAGCTAGACATTTACATACGATTTGCATACTAATTAAGGGGAGGCATGGCAAAACAAGACTGTCATTGTAGGTGTTCCGTCCCTACTCCCTTGATCGCACGTTGTGCTCTCTTGCACATTGCGGTTGAACTCCCCTTTCTACACCTGCCATGCAGGCTAACTCGTGATATGAGGCACTTCTTCAAAAGAAATGAGTTTATTTACAACAAAAAGAAAATTAATTATACCAGTACAAAAACATACTTAAAATTAACTGTTGGACTCATTCTTAACTTGAAAATGCACTCTTAGATGGATTATTTTGTTAGACTAATACACAAGGAACTTTCTCAGTCTTCTAATATTAAAGCATTAATATTACGATAATATTAATTCTAACAAAAAGAATGACTAACATAACCAAAAGCAAAACTATAATTTAGCATTCAACACAAATCAGCCCACTAAATCTACTGCTACTGCTCCAAAGTTTTGAAAAGTATAAACTGCAATATCTAGATACGGAGAAGAGTTTTTCTTGTCAAAATTGATACAACCTGTCTATCAGTAACTCAGTTAATAAAGAATGCATTCAGTTCAGCTTCAAAGTTGGTTTTGTAGTAAATAATAGAATTGTCAAAACTTTCTTGTTAATAAATTTAAACTTAGGTTGTCTTTAAATTAACTGAATAAAATTTGGATTTCAGTGGTTTGTAATAATTACTTTTCGTGTAAAAACAGAGATTTTTTCCCTGGCACAGCCAGTACGGAGGCAAGCAAAAATCGTTGTGTTCTTTTTTAAGTTTTGACCTTGACAGCCCATAAACATTCTTTACCAGTTATTAATCAACGTTACTATAAATCTATGAATGGGCAGTTATAAACTAGAAAGTTAAATATATGATCCTCGAGTCACACAAGGCTTTTGCCATTTTGTTGGTAGATAAATCAAAAATGACGCATCACCTAAAACTACTTGGTGAGATATCTGTTGCTTTACAAAAAGACACTTGTGATTACATGTTTACTGTCCGGCATCTACGAGCCATCGCTGTTGGAGACACTCTCTTGCGGTTTCATGACATCGGTAATTCTGGAGGAGTTGACAGGGGTGCAATAACCACTGGCTCAAATTCTCCATCTGCAATAAAGATTGAAAATGTTATAGCCCACGGCCAGGTTGTTCGAAAGCTGATTAATGCTAATCCAAAATTAAACGGTAACCCAAGTTTTAATCCACTTACTACTGGCCCTAATTGAAGGCAAAAACAAATGAAGTAAACTATGATTATCCGGTTGGAATTGGGGGAACAAGCACCATTTTTGGCATCCTCGGAGACCCAGGGGCAGATAGTGGGGCGAGCAAAAAAAATTGGCAAAGAAAAGTAGGAGCGAACGAAAATAGCTTGGCATCCTCGGAGACCAGGGGCAGATAGTGGGGCGAGCAAAAAAATCGGCAAAGAAAAGTAGGAGCGAACGAAATAGCTATTTTCGTTCGCTCCTACTTTTCTTTGCCAATTTTTTTCGTATTTTCGTTCGCTCCTACTTTTCTTTGCCGATATTTTTCGCTCACCCCCACTATCTGCCCTGGGTCTCCGAGGATGCATTTTTGCAAATCTTTGATGAAGCAATAGCGGAGTTTCCGAGTTTCCTCATGAGTACTCCGAAAGCAATCGTACCAGCATAGCACAATATGATACGTCATGTTGCTTAGCAACTTCGGGGACGAAAACTGCAGGCTCAGTCCAGTCTCAGAGACGGGAATTCGCAGTCAACTGGCACTTGTTCCCCCAACGGTATTGATAACTTATGAAACTGAATTTGTAGTTGATGCTAAACTGGATCCAGGTGGATATCACTAATATAGCTTAGAATTTTATTTTATTTTCCTGTTTAAAATTTTATCTGGAATTTTCTAATTGTGTAGCTGGATTACAAAAAAAGGAACAAAAGAAATGGAGAACCATGTAAGATGATGACAACGTTAGATTATTTCTTGATATATATACATGTAGGAACTTTTACTATTTCCTTTTTAAGCACATGGTGTCCAATTTTTCCTTTTTAGACAGAAAAAAAAGAAATTAGCAAAAAAGCTTTATTTTAATCGAAAAAAGAAGGTATTGAAATGCTTAACGACATTAACAATCACTGGCATGGTGTAAGCTTAATTGTTCACAGCAATAAGTTTATAATTTGATCACTCGACAGTAATCAGTTCAACAAACATACACACAAAGACTATAGCTATGTTTGCCAAAGCCACGGACTTGAGGATCTATGGATTTCGCGAAGAACAGCAACAAAATTAAACGACAAGACACAATAAACACTCATAAATCATTCACACAATCCATGAGTATTGAGCTAATTAATTAATGTTGTACTTTACAAACTAACGCACCTTCTCCTCGAAACGACAAGCTAATCAATGCTGGCGATTGGGCCTTGGCAGTCTGGGTAGTAAAACCGCAATCTTCCAAAGTTTTAGAATCATCAAGTGCTTGATCGTCTTTATACAACCTCTGATCTTCAGGAGCCTTCTTTGTTATGCCTTCGACCATTTTCTTTAGTTCGTAGACGGTCGTGGCTTCCTTACAATCAAGAAAGATTGTAGTTTTTTCACGACGCACCATCACAAAAATCTCCTAGAAATCAAAGAGATTTCAACTTAGATTAACAATATCAACAATCAAAAATATAATTTAAGTTCGGAATGACTCCAACACGACTGAACAGAAGTCCATAAACGCAAAACAATCGAGCGAAAATATTTCTTTTACTCACCATGATGGCGGTCGACTGAAGTCTTACCCAGCTCTTCGCGTTCTCTGTCATAAACCGCCGCGCTAGTTTCCAGTTCTCTGATGACGTTATCCTCGTCAAACATTGCAACAGAAAACAAAATGGCGACTTCGGAAGGAGATATAAATGAACGAACTGCGGCCGCAGGGGCGTCAAATACCGAACAACCAAATGCGAACGCAAACTTTGAATGTAATATTTGTCTAGATACTGCCAAAGATGCGGTTATTAGCTTCTGTGGGCACTTATTTTGGTGAGAATCTGAGTGTCTATATGCAGCTATATGATTTCCCAATCGACTGAAAATGAAGACATATTCAGCTGTTTTGTTTATTTCTCTTCTCCATTCCTTTACCTTTGCATCTGCAAAAACTAACTTATCTATTTTCTCCTTTTTAGCTGGCCTTGCCTTCACAAGGTTAGTTTGATATGTATAATTTATAATGTATAGTTTTTTACTAGCGTTCATATTTTGAGTAAATTTAGAAATATTGGTCTTATTTGTTTAATTTTATAAGCTTAGCTTAATGAAACGTGACGGAAGTTCATGTTGAAAACATGTTAGTTATCCACTGTATGACTCTGCCAGTATTTCAAGTTGTGTTTCTTTTTAATTACACTTTTGTTCATGCATTTATCAGATATGTCACTCTTTATGGGTATAATACAGTAGTAACTAAAATGTAAAAAAAAAATCATTTAATTATAAGCTTATACAGTGCAGGGAAAATATCTTTAGTTCATTTACACGTGATCAATATTGGTTTACAGAAAGTAGCAAAAACAATGATTTTGAGAAAGATGACATGAGCTAGTAACCCAGAAAAAAGAATTCCGAATTCTCCCAACAGGAGTTGAACCTACGACCTTCTGCCATATATCTTGGTCCTTGGTTTGTCTTCCTACTCTTTTTACATTAATTTTGTCTCAAAATAAAAACTCAGATTTTGCAACAGACAATTTTTCATTAGCTCGTAGTTTTGCATCCAAAATTTATATATACAAATTTTCAACCAATCAAAGAAAATGTTGTTTTTTTTCATTTAGTGGTTAGAAACTCGACCCAACAAATCCGTCTGCCCAGTATGTAAAGCAGGAATCAGTAAAGATAAAGTAATTCCGCTGTATGGAAGAGGAAGCACCAATCAGGAAGACCCCAGGTAAGTCATCATCATTATCATCATCACTGCCACACCTACTAGAGCGATTTTCAATTGAGTATCGAAAGTAATACGAAATTGGTTTTGCTTTACTACGTTCTGTGATTGGTTTAAAAAACTCGCGCCACCTACCTCAACCAATCAGATGCTAAACCAAAACCAATCATGGTTTTGTTTTGGTTTTGGTTTTGGTTTGGTTTTACGACACTCAAATGAAAACCACTCTAATGACTTACCCTAATTACTTAACCCAGGTAAGTAATTAAGAAAAAAAAATCACAGATTTCAAATTCCACTCTGTCCGTCGTCTGATGTAGCTCTAACAAAGCACCTTGTAGTGTCTCTGACTGGTTGTTACTCAGTTTCAAATTCTTGTGGACATCCTAGTAACAACTAATCAAAGTCACTCAACAGATCTCTAGCTATGCTGTCATCTTGCGAGCAGGAAAAGAATTGAGCGTACATAGAAAGACACTTGTTTACTCAGGATACAGCTGTATTTGATCGTCAAAATTAGAAAACTGTATAAATTATACACACGGTTGTGCATACAGAGTTAAAAGAATCAGAGATTCAGGGAGGTTTTTTTGCATACATTAGCAGTGGTGGATCTAGGGGATGGGCAAGCCCCCCCCCCCCCCCCCCTCCCTCCCTCCCCTTGTAGGCAAAAATATTTTTGGATCCCCACCTTAATTTAAGGCCCGAAGTGACGGAAAAAATTTCAGGCCCCCGCCTTATAAACAGGTCTGAATCCAGCACTGATTAGTCATGTTTTTTGAAAAGATTATGGTTTGTTCTTCCTTTTTTCAGAGAGAAAATGCCACCAAGACCTCAAGGAAGACGGCCTGAACCAGAGAATAATGGAGTTAGTAGATTAAGAAACAGTATGAAACATGTTTTTAACAAGGAGAAGAGTGAACAGAAGCAGCAATCTTTAAGATCATCAGTTTTCTCAGGCTAATGTAATATTATTATTAAATGCTGTTTATAGGCTTTCCCAGGATTTGGAGGATTCGGAGATGGATTCCAACTTTCATTTGGCATTGGCGCATTCCCATTTGCTTTCTTTTCAACGGTAAGCCACTTATCACAATAATTTACAAGTCACTAGAACTTCACATGACATAGACTGTGAGCAGTCTCTTTTTTCTCTTAAGTCTGTAAGACAGATGCAAAATAGCCTCGCCGCTTGTATATTGCACTATTTTGCATTTGCCTCACGGACGTAGGAGAAAAATAGAGACTGCTTTCAGTCTACACATGGCATTGTTTTAAATGGAAACACTGTTTTCCTCTAATCACAAAATTCAGTTGATTGCAATCATAATTATTTAATGATGAATAAATATGAAAACCAAACTTCAGTTGATACATTTGTCCTGTTTAGTTTATGCAATTTTGAAAACAATAATGATGTATAAAGACCAGAGGGTCACAGCTGAAATTCACTTGCTATATTTTGTAGTGAAACATAAAAGGCAATAGCTCTGTTGCATCACTTTATAGTGTTATTCTACCAGACCTCAGGCCAGCACCTGACAGCTTGATCTCTCCAACTATAGGTGTCTGCTTGTGGACAATTTCTGCAGTGAATGCTTCACTAAATCTGTCTTTGAATAATGACTTTATTGCCATTTGTGTATTTTAGTGAGGATTTTGTTACTAAAATACACGCTGCTCTTTTCATTGTAGACATTTGGCGGTCAAGGACAGACAGCAGGTGGGTACTTTGTAATCAAATTGTCATCCACTATTCTTGGTTTGCATCAATGTTACAAAAACTGTTTGCCTACATGAACAATATCAGAAAATTAACAGGTTATAGATCAGGCAGATTTAGGGTTCACCCCCCCCCCCCCCCCCCCTCTGGATACCCCCTGAACAGACTAGAACATTTACTTTGAACTCTGGCCAGGCTTGCACCCAAACCTCTCTATCTGGAGTTCAACCCACTAACGGTTAACCATTAGGTTATCGCACCCCCTAGCTACATGTACTACTTAATTATTGTTAGTGAGGAAATTGATATTGAAAATATGATACAAATAGTCTGTAGTGGGAGATGCAGTTGCATAATAATTATTGTTAGTGTGTTGGACTCCAGATAGACTTGATTTCCACCGCTCTCGTGGGTCTGAGTAGCGAGAGTAGTGCAGGCTCATTTTCCCAAACAGCGGCTGGTAATTGAGCCTAGACTCCGGAGTCCTGTTGCGAATGCTTGCCAGCGCCACTGTGTTGTGTTCTTGGGCAAGACACTTTACTCTCACAGTGCCTCTCTCCACCCAGGAGTGTTAATGGGTATCATCAAATAATTTATTGCAACCTGAGAAATGCTGGGGGTGGGGGTATGCAATAAACTAGCATCCCATCCAGGGGAGTAGCAAACTCCTAGTCACTTCATGCTATGGAAACTGGAGTTACATGTAAGCACTGCCCTGATTAGCCACTTGGCTTGTACATGTACCTAACTTTAACCTACAAATAGTTTGTCTCATAGTAAACATTTAATTGTTATTTTAGCACCTGCAGGATCACCTCAAGCTGAAGATGAACAGTTTCTCTCCAAGCTGTTTCTCTGGGTTGCATTCTTGTTTATGTTTTGGCTTCTTATTGCATGATAACGATGAATCATTATATAATTTTATGAAGATGAATTATGTCAAATAATATTTAGCAAACACGACTTACTGATAAGGCCAGGAAATTTGTTAGGTAGTACACATGAATCTAATTTATAGGACTGCTATAAAAAATGCCAGATAAATATGTGTATTAATTGTTGCACAGTTGCTAGCTCAATAACTGGATATAAGTTTGTCGTCCAGGAACAAGTTCTGTTTTGGTAGATAAATTTAAGTAAAGGTTTAGATTCAACTTGTCCAGTCAGAAATAGCAGGAGCATTCACAAAGTCGTGAAGTGCGCTCATCGCCATCAAGATAGGTCATGTAAGTTAAAGTTAGCAACATTCCTGTTGAAAACCGCAGACTCGATCAATTCTCAAAGATGAAATTCCAACTTTATAGCTGCTTGTTTCCTGATTTCTTGCCCAGAAGTTGTTAGAAATGTGTCAAAGGCAAATTAGGAGCTGGGGACCAATCATATTACCTTAGTTTAGCTAGTAACTATATGAAAAAATAGAGCGGTTTTCATTTGAGTGTCATAAAACCAAAACCAAAACCATGATTGGTTGTGTAGGTTGCGCGAGTTTTTTAAACCAATCACAGAATGTAGTAAAGCAAAAGTAATTTTGGATTACTTTCGATTCTCAATTGAAAATCGCTCTAAAACAATAAAACTAAGATAAATACAGTATTATATGGCCTTAGCTCCCACAAGTCTCCTGTAGCTCAGGTAGAGCGGTAGAGCGATTGGTGTGCAGAAGGTCATAGGTTCGACTCCTGTTGGGAGAACTCAGAAATTTTTTCCGAGTAGCTTGTGTCACTAATATCTTTCTAATATTTATTGATGTTTATCATTTCCATTTTCCCATATTTTCAGCCTGTATCTTCCATATTAGAATCCATATTAGTGACGCAAAGGGGAAAGGAAGGCTTTTATTATTATCATAATTTAAGGTTAATTTAGTGTTTGCGATTTTATGAAGTGAACAAGGAGTGTGCTATCGGCTAACTGTTCTCTTTTCTGACATTGTGTAAAATAGCTTGAGTTGTAAGAAAACAATATTATAGCATTAAAAGCTTCATATATTCATTGAAAACATTGTCGTGTGATAATCTTTTTTGTTTTTGCTTAGTTTTAAGCTTAAAGTAACATACTTTTTTGCCATCTGTTTTTCTACGCGAGTGGTGAAATATTCTCAGATAGGTAGGTTATACGAGATTTACCTCACGCGTGTTAAGTTTACTGAGAAGTTCCTGAAAACTTAAAAAGTAAGGAGCTATGTCACGATAATTTAAGTCATTTTTGCAAAGTGCAAAATCACCTTCAAATTGAAGAAAGCCTGAAAATAATAGTTTACCTACTGGTAGAAAAACACCAAAGAGGTAATAATAAACCAAACAGGAACAAGGATGGTTGAGGATGGAGAAGATTAAGACGGATTGCAAACGGCGAACTTGAAAAAATGGCCAATGGTTTCCATCATTTTGAGAACTTGCAATATTCAATAAGGCTCGTTTACGCAGAACAATTTTTAGCATAGGTTCGACTCTGTTGTTAACAATGGGGGCATAATTTGAGGATTTGCCGCTCATGTGAAACCCAAACAAGTTCGCAGGGTACACAAGCGCCTTGGAGATAAGTTTGTGAACTGCATTATTTATCGGTACGTTCTTTCCAAAATAAATTAATCAAAAGAATATTTGTATTTTAATATCCTCGTGTAACAGAGCCCTCTCTCTAAGGGCCACTCTGGGGAGAGGCGGCCGTTACCACCAAAAGATACAAGAATGACAAACGGCATGGTGAAAAATAAATGGTCCAAGTGTCTATTGCAAGATGGCATAGATAATTAAGAAATGATACGGCCAAAAATACACGAATAGTCTGGCTCAACCAGCCATGTATAACCATGAATCACCATAGAATGGTTACAAGAGAGTTACCGTAAAAGATCTATTAGGCCCCCGGGGGCTTATTTAATTTTAGGCCTCAAGAAGTGGGACTTATTGAGAGGAGGGCTTAGTAGAGAGGGGGGCTTATTTCAATACAAAGTGACTGAAACGCCAGAAAATATTGCCGAAAAAGTCATTGACATCAACCTGACGGAAAAGGGGGGGGGGGGGGGGGGGGGAGTGAATTTTAAGTGGGTCGACGTCGATCCGTAGGGGAGAGGGGAGAGTAAAAAATTACTACGGTACTAGGCAGCAGATCAGTCAGCTCAAATCTCGGGCAAAGTGTATTAAACGCTACCTAGCGGTGCGAAGGAGGTTCATACGGGTATACTAATGTAGGTAACTCACGATTCTTTACTTCGATCGGTGGACAAGCGTTGTGAACAATTACAGTGAACCGATTAAAAGCTCATAGACTGCAAAACAGTCGTATTTTTTTGGTTGGTCTGTCAAACAAATGCGCGCGGTCTTGAACGAAAGGTCTGGAGCGACTGTGAAAACGGAGAGTAGAACTGGGGAAAGACGCTGATTATTCTCGCCTCACAAGCCCTACGGGCGTGCGAGGCTCGCGCGCTTCACACGCGAGGATCCACGCTCTTTCGGCGCTTCGCGCCTTGCGAACAGCGATTTAGAGAAAAAACGACTGTTTTGCTAGCCTGGGTGCCAGAGGCTTTTCTTGCGCGGTTTCCGGTTTCAAATCTCTCTTATGGCCCGCGCTCCGCCGCTCGCCGGGGCGTCGTCAGTTCGGCCGACGTCGGCCTCTGGCCGATCTCGACGCGACGGAGAAATAAACCTCTGGTACCCAGGGTACTGTTTTTGCAGTCTAAAAGCTCACATCAAATGTGCCTCTCCGAGAATAAGCGAACAGGTCTATTATACTGTATTGGGTGGTCACGCAGGTCTGGTGACCAATAGAAATTGCTCAGAGTGGTTCTTGGAGAGAGAGGCTCTGTTACACGAGAAGAACTCAAAGAGCTTTTTGATTCATTTTATTTCTAAACATGTACGTTACAGAAAGTTTGGTTACAATACGTAGGCCCCGTTTATATACCATATTACATTACTTGCACCAAAGAGAACAAAGCAACGATACCAAAAAAAGACCGAATACTTTGGATTCGAATCATCCCATATTTTAATTTGTTTTTTTAATATTGTTTTAAAAAGCTTTCAAAGCAAAAATTCTAGGCAGCTACTTTATATATCAGGCCAAAATGAGCTGATCGCAGGTTATGCCGACCTGATTTTTTTTTTTACAAAATTGCAATTTCCTTTATTTTTGTTTTTTTCTCGTTTAATTAACATGCGAACTTTTGAAACGGACAAGAATAACTGAATTTATTACACACAAATGTCACGGCTGCGTCTTTTTTCTCGTTTCTTGATTTGCTGACTGAAAAGCGTGCAAAGAAAATCCAGTGTCAGTGATTGGGTTCAGTTTCTAATCCATATTCATGACAAAGTGTAGAATTCTCGCAAACCACGCTGTTCGTGGATGTGTGAAGACGTGTTCGTCCTGCTGAAGACTAATGTATACTCTTGAAGGAAGAAGATGTTTGATGCGCAAAGCTAGAAAAGATGTCGTTACACTATTCCAACCAAAGGTGAGCATTGCTTTTAGAAAATATTACCTTAATTTTGTCCAGAAAGCTCTGGTATCAAAATGTTAGCGAAGTGAGTCAACACGTGCGCTTCTTGTTCGGTTTGAGCGTCGCTTCAAGTCGAAACTCGACAGCAAAGCAGTATCGCTTGTTTCGTCTGCAATATAGCAAGTAAGGGTGGCGGTCTTGACGAAAGAGCTGATGGCGTGTATTAATGCTGTGTGAAATTTTAAAATAAATTACAGACTGTTAGTGGTCAAACGCTGCAATAAAGATACTTGCAAGGTTTTCAAAATGTACTAGAAACAGAAGTATTATCCACGTGCATGTTATATTATTTTGTACTTCTAAATGCATATTCCTTAGCTGCTCGCGTTTGAGCATTTTTCTGATCACACACATCATTTTTATCTTCAGGAAAACTACCATCGTCAGAAGGCAAGAAGAGTGAAGAATCTGGCCAAGAGGACAAACTGGAATCACTGAATCAAGAGGAAATACTGCAAAGATAAGAACTTTGAAATTGTTAAATAACTGTAGCAAAATGTGGCTGACTAAATTATGTCTTATGAAATTTGTAACAGGATGTCACTCTTGGTTTTATCCAGATGGGATTTATTGATTGTCTAGCTGTATCGAGTCATCTGGGACTCACAAATTGATGCAAAGAACTTTAAAAGTACCGTGTAGTTTAATATCAGCCACATTTTTGGAACAGATTCTTTTGCATACCTTGAACAATTGTATAATTTCTGCCGCCTGTTAATCTTGGGAAAAAATCGTTATACGGTCTTGACGTAATTTGCAATTGGCAGTTTATTGAACCTTGCCTAGTACAAAAGCAAAGACAAAGTTTTGATTATGTATGCAAAACACTCTGTACTATGGTTACAACTTAGTTGATGTTACAGGGAGATGATATTTTTAAGGTGGCACTGCAAGATGAACGAGAGCTCGGAAAAAGACAAAGTGACTAAACCAAATCCGTCCAATTGAAATGAAAACTTTGAGGTTTGTCAAAATAATTTGAACCATTTTGGTCAAAGAGAAATTTTTACTTTTTGGGGTCAAACAATACCACTTTGGTTACGCTACGTTGACGACACATCTCCCCTTTCTCGAACACCTTAACAAACAAGACAGTACCAACACACAGAAAATGGATGTAAGTGGTAAGCCGCGACAACAACAAACTACCGACAGATTACTGGACCACCTACTTCACACAAAGCTACGACAATTGAAATTTTGACGAGACGAGTACAACTGGATTTCGACACATCGGACAGCTTATGTGATGAAAACAGATACATTGAACGTGTTTTAACAAGAACAACTACAACGTTGACTTTGCTAAAACGAAACACGCCGAAATACTGAACCTAATGAGACGAACAGAAACCAGACACATGTTACTACAGCGACAATGCCTACATCAAGGGCACTTGTGAGACCCGATATGCATCTTGCGGATCCTACAGCCTTACACGCGTAGCCCATAAGCCGATAACTACGTTACGACATTTATTGACCAACGTTAAAGACAGAGAAGAAACTGACAACAGACACTGTTAACGAAGTTACCGACGATTCTTGACAACCAATAACATCATGATTGGGAAGCCAAAACTGATAAATAAAATATCTTTATATTAATGTTTACAATACACTTGATGGTGCCACCTTAAAGATTCACTTGTTTAGGTAGCTTGCTATAAAAACCCTGGTGTCTGGTTCGGAGGTTATTGAGAAGCATTTTCGATAAAGTCAGAATTTACATTTCGATTGCGTTATATAAACCAGTTATACAGACAACAACATTACACAGTTACAGTCAAAACAGATCTCAAGTTTGATTTAATTCTTCGTTTTAAAATTGCACTATTCAGATGAAGTGCACAAAATTCGAACGAATCTCTTGGTTGATTTGATTAAAAAATAATTATAAAAAGCAAACAATAATTTATTAACGGGGCAAATACCGTAAATTGATATTATAGCGTTTTTCTTGAACACTTTTCTTTTTTGAACGTTTTTGTTCAGTGAAAACATTCATGACCAATTTCAACACATGTTTCGAGGATATTTCGATTTTTACCGGTAAGCAGAAATTTGTAGAGAAAGGAGGAAATTGAGAAGAAAACATCAACGATTTTATTCATTAAAATCTGGCATTATTTTGCAAAATTGTCTTCTTTGTCCTTGCAAATTAACTTCTAGTCCTACGCACGGGCTGGGAAATTATAATTTTCATATAAAAGCCAGTTCGATCTATTCAAAGTACCTTTTGATTGTACAAGTTTTACCTACCAAAAGATAAATTAACGAAATAATTCATCCATTTCTATTTTCAACGATGAAACATTTTTTCATCCTTCGAGGAGATTTCGGCGCTTTCCAGTAAGCGCAAATTTGTTGAGAGAGAGAAATTGAGAACAAATCAACAACGATCAGTATTGGCATATATTATTTTGCAAAATTGTCTTGGTTTTCCTTGCAAATTAACTTCTGGTGTTATGCAAATTGAATTGTCATATAAAAACAGCTCTTTTTGTTCAAAGTTTCTTTGTGATTTGATAGTCTTGTGAAAATGTTGTTTTCGTCTAGTTTTCACATTATACAAATTGAACACGTGATTTCTCCGAGGTGGAAAACAACTGCTTGTGCTAGAAAATTTTCTGAGTTTTAGATAATTTTGGCGCTTTTATAAAAACTAAACGGCATGGTCTGTTGTTTGGAACCTTTTCTTGTGGAATTTCTTGAAATATTTCGGCTTGCAAGAAATAGAAATTTATAACACGATATTATTCAAATTAGCGTTCGGGTTTCGCTGGCAAAAAACCGCGAAATTCGAATTTATCTTATTTACCAATTGTATTTCGTAAAAGTTTTAATTCAATTATTATATAATGCGGACGAACGAGGAAATTCGAGAAATTATATATATTTTTTAACTCGATAATTCTATAGTGCGTCGTCGTGTTTAAAGCTAAATGCATTTTTATTTTCATATCGTTGTCTTTATACTGGTTTATATAGCTTCGTTCATTCTCGGTGCATGTTCAACGGAACAGCTTGTATGTCAAGGGTGGGACTCGTAACAACGCTTATTTTGCGGCTTCTTGGACCAGGCATTGGGTTTTATTGTAAACTCTTGGTTTATTTACTTGAATTAAGATCTTTTGTGCCGCCATGCACTCGGTGTAACACAGGACAAAGCGCTAATAGAAAATACAGCTGAATTGTGTTGATTTTCAAATTGCTGAATTTATAGTTGAAACATCGTAAACACGAACTCGTCTAGAATGTTATCGCTAGAATTAATAAAGAACAAGGAGCACTTAAATTGTATATTTGTTGGCTCTTGCAGCTAAAACCAAATTTAACGAGTTTGCTCCAGCAATCTTTTAACGTTACTTTCAATCTTGTTGACAACAAGTTTCTTAGGCGCATTTCAAATATCGGCTAGATTATTTTGTCTTGTGTTACATACGAAACTTGGTGGTTGAAAAAGATCTTATAGCATGTATACGCCATCTCGTGCAAGAACCTTGAAAGTCCAAAACGTTTCGGAGAGGGACGTATTCGATTCAACTGAATTTTTAAATGGGGTAAAAAAGAAATTGGCTGTTATCTTTCAATATTTTTGCACGAGGTGGTGTTCAAATATTGTCTGGCTGAAAATTGTAAGGGAAGCCATTTTGAATTTTTGACGAGAATGTTGCCAGGGAAACGCTGTGCAAAACATTTCCAATTTTCCCGCCAAAAGACTTAGTATATATAGGGAAGATTTTTCTGGACACCTTTTTATTGAAATCAATTAACTTATTGTTACACAAAAGACTTGTTTGTAGTTAATTTATTGAGTGATTGATATTTTTATTAAAGACATAATAAAGGACCACACAAAAATGTTTACTTTATTGACCCATCTTTATTGTAATACAAATATATATTAAAGAGACAAGACAATATTGAAATTATTTTATTGACAATATAATAATAATAAAACTACAAGAATATATAAACAAATAAATTAATATTCTTGAAAAAAAAAATTGGCGCATGCGTATTTTGGGCGCCCGTATTTTTTCTAAGTCTTTTGGCGGGAAAATTAAAAAAATTCAAACAGATGTTAACAAGAAGTAAATAATTTTTTAAAAAGTTAGCGCATGCGTATTTTAAGCGCCCGTATTTTTCTAAGACTTTTGGCGGGAAAATTATTTTGTTTTAAACAGATGTTAATATGGAAACAACTATAACGAAAAAAATAAATAATACGAGCTAGTCAAATTTGTTTTCAGTACTCAATTTCATCTGAATTTCTGATTTCACAATGGTAAGAATTGCTTGGTTTTCAAAATAAGAAACTTAGCTGCGATTCTTTTAGAAGCAATCTTGAAGTAAAATCGTCCGTTAAGTTTGTTTTCTACCTCTGATTAAACTTGTCTTTCTCTTGATAGTCTTTCTTGGTTGATTGTGACTTGAAGGCTTACTGGCACTCAGCAACCAATCTGCAAGAAAATAATAAAAACGAGAAA
Organism: Desmophyllum pertusum; assembly: GCA_029204205.1. Classification (NCBI taxonomy): domain Eukaryota; kingdom Metazoa; phylum Cnidaria; class Anthozoa; order Scleractinia; family Caryophylliidae; genus Desmophyllum; species Desmophyllum pertusum. The sequence continues at coordinate 1,755,801 of MU827785.1, read as the reverse complement.
TCAATAAATGTACTAAATCAAAAACTCTTTACACTACAGCATAACTGCTTTTTAATACACTCCGCAAATGAGAAGAAAATAATTTTGGACGACCGCATAAACACCAATGTTGTGCTCAACTACTTCAATCAGCGGTCAATCTCGCTATTTTAATTGGTGTTAACATTTATTGCAATATCAAAGAGCTGATACTTTTCTGGAAACGTTGTGTGACGATCCAACGTCTACGAAGCACAGCGTGACTAAACTGACGCCGATTTCAATATGATCGTTGGCGACCACTCAATCCAACTCAAGTAAATTTGAAAAATGAGCCTTCATTGAATATTACTCGTCGTTTGGTCTACTTGTGTTCGCTTTCAAAGGAATGAGAAATTAATCCGATGCGCGTACGGCAACCAAAATCTCGCAATACCAGGGCTCGCCAGCAATCATACGGAAATCAGCCATAACTGAATACATCAAAAATAACAAATAAAGGAATTAAATATTCCGCGAGCGAACTGTCAGCATTTATTCCTCTGCAAAAACGTCTTTGCACTGAAAATATAGAACTTGGCTTTTATTATACTGCGCGGGAAAATACCCAACAAAAAATACTTTGATTATTTTTGCCAGCTCTGGTTTCGCACCGAAGAAAGGCACAATTATTCAGAGAAAAAATGTATATCCTTTTGTTCAAATTTAAGAATGTGAAATTTTGACTGACAATGTAATATTCAACATGTTTGCACCTGAGCTTGGTTTCAAAACATGAAAAACTATAACCTCCGATTACAATAAATATTGAATGTCCGATTTCTGAAAATATGATTAAGGTAATCCAGTATTAATGTCATTTTTGGCTTCAATTTTAATTTTGGTTAAATCCCAAACTTACTTTTAAACAACCGGGACCAAGCCTACTTCTTAAAGGAAACCTCTACTGTTGGAACAAATTGCTGTTAAATTGTTGGAAATATTGTCTAAACTGAAAATTTGTTGAAATAAATTGGAAAAACGTTCAATTGTACGGGATAATTGGATACACATATCAGCCATTTTGGGGTTGAATTTCCCGCGCGCCGCCATTTTGTATTATATGACGTATTGTGGTTGCCGCTATTGTCAGTAAACAATAGCTCTTTTGTTGTATAACAAAAGGGGCAACCATGAAACGTCATAAAATCCAAGATGGTGGCGCGCGGGTAATTTGAAACCTAAAATGGCAGAGATTTGTAGCCAGTTTTTTCGTTAACACTGAAATAATATTGCGCGTTTTCAACAAATTTTGGTTCAGATTATTTTTCTATCACTTTAACGGCAACTTGTTCCAACAGTCGGGGATTCCTTTAATAGTGTGTTGAAACTAATCAACTAACCTCATCAGACGTCATCGTGAAGTTGTCCTTCTCTCCTTTGTTGATTTCCAGATCTTTCCCATTCTATGCTTGAATTTTTCCTGAAAGGAGAGAAGTATTATGTGAATACACTGAAGCTTGGTAACGTGCCAGTTTGTAAAAAATTATAATCAATACAAAACAGTGCCCTGGGGTATTTGGGCTAACAACTTTTACAATCTCCAGTCTCCTCTCAAATATCGCTACATGGTTAACTAAGGGCAACCAAGGAACATTTGTCAGAATTAATCAGAAGGTATGGAATAAGTGTAAATGGGCTTCTGGTGCAAATTAAACACTAAACTTCTTTTCAAAACGCTTTGCCTATTGCTCAGTGGGACCAGTCTATCAGGGAAATACATCACTGAAATATAATTAAGGTCATTCCATCGAAATAGAACTTACAATAGATTTTCATTCAAACTTTGCCTATTGGTTGTTTATCTTAAGGGAACTTAAATTTGAAATAAAAAAGGGGGTCCCGGTATTCGTTTAGGAACAGGAGGACCTTGTATATACCCCTTAATTCCTTACAATATCAACTTCCAGAAACGTTTTTATTAGCTAAGTTCACGTTTCCGGTGATTATTTATTCTTCTGCAATAGAAATTAGTCTATATTTATTTTATAGAAAGAAGGTGATTGCTAGACTCAAAATAAGAGAAAAATTGATAGGTCACCGTACTCGTTTACGAGAAAACGACGATTCATCTCTCTGGCGAGCTCAGCCGTAAAGGAAAAGCCGCCATTTTCTTAATGTGCGCGCGCTAATTACGTGTGAAATCATGCGCAGTAAGGATGCGCAATGCAATACTAAGGAATCACCTTAAAAACTCCCAGATGTGGGTTAGGGACGAAGGTTTCACTGGTCAAGTAAGCAAAAGCCGACAAACTTTCCGACCTTACCTGAAATTTACCTGGAAACAATTTGGTATGACAGGTGGTTGTCCATGGAACTTGAAGTTTCCATGCAAACCATATTTTGACAGGCATGTGTTTTCCAAATTTGGATATTGTTCTGTTTCTTAATGAAAATTTAACTTTATTGTAGTAACTTTTACATTTTTCGATTGTTTTAGCATTCTTTTATTGGTTTTGATCACTTTTGAGTCATTTTTGGTGGTTTCTTATCAAGAAATACAAAATGGCGGATCAAAGATGGCGGCTGTTTGGAAATCATGACGTAATGACGTCATAATCTCTTTTGTCTCTTCAGTTCCCAGCAAACATGAAAGTAAGAAATGTCTCACGTGGAACGAGTATTTTGCAGAACATCTTCGAGGTGTTGTCCCCTTTCCCTTTCAGATCAGGTTTACATGTATATCTACAACTGACTCGCAGAGGTAGGAGTATTGATAATATGACACTAACCTGTGGTTTGAGGAACACCATTATCCTAGACATCCTAGTTCATGTCTGTGTCCGAGAACTTTGTCCAGCCGTATGACATCATAATCAGTTTTGCCTTGATAAAGAAATATGACGTGATGGTTAGATAAGGCTGACATGACTGTAATACCTCTTAGATTGCAAGTGTTCCCCAGTGATACCAAGAATATCTCCATCGTTTTTGGAGAAGCTTTGAAGGAAACCACACTGAAAAGAATATCTAACAAATATTTTAAGAAGACCAATTTGACAGGTATTTTTTGGCCTTTTGCCAAAATCGCGGCTACAGCTGTAGCACGACAACGCGCAAAGTTTGACTGACAATGCATCATAACATTCAACATGATTACATTTTGGCTTTGCAATGTTTAAACAATTATTTCCAAGTCTTCGAATGCTCTACAGCTTTCAGTGTTATACAAATCAACTTACCTCTCATACTGAATCTTCAAGTTGTTTTTCTCTCAGTTCATTCCTGGCATCCCATGCTTGACATTTGCCTAGAGAGAGATAAATACTACGTGAATACGTGCCGAGTAAAATGCCTGTCAGTTATGATGTATATAAATTAAAATGTTAAAATCTGTGACTTGGTAACGCTTAGGGTGTCGGTTTAAATCTAAAATGACACCGTTAGAGTTATATTAGTAGCTTCAGGGTAATATCCAGGAAAAAATATGACAAGAACTAGCTTTGTCTTAGAATTGGTACCCCTTAGGGGCGAAAATTAATTGGAGCCACGCCCATAAAACAAGATTCTGGTACTTTTTAGGGGTTCCTTAAAAAAAAAAGTCCCCGAGATGTAAATGCGGATCGGAGACCGTTCAATAATGCACAGTCAGATGAGGTTCTAGCTGTTTGTCTTCAATCTCGACATTGCTGCCAATATGATTTTCATATACATGCAAATGCAAATTAGCCTCCCCGTCTGTCAGGGGGGGGGGGGGGGGACGGGGGGGGGGGACGACATTTTCGTAAAATCGCCTCGTCTTAATATAGTCATTTATCTGTACGCCAAATCATCAAATTTGAGAGTTTGCTAACAGAACGTTACAATAATTATTTTATTAGTTTGAACAGAGGCTTATCACCGTGATTAGTTTCTGGTTTGAACTGGTCACTCTATATCCTGGCTTGGGTAACTATGCATTCATTCATTTGTTTGTTTGTTGTTCGTTTGTTTTGCTTTTAACAAGGACGTCAATACAGTAGTAGATCATACATTATTTAGAGAGTAAAGCATAAAGTAGTTGTGAAAAAAAATCAACCTAAGACACTGGTCGAAATCCCTCATAAATCACGTGGTTTATTTACTGATTATGATAATTATGAAAACCAACATGGCGCCTATAGTGAATACATTATGTGCAATATGTACAATAAAGATTTCGGTAGAAAGTAAAATACTTTTTCTTAGATATTTTTAGGAGTAAATTTCGAGGGAAACTACAAGGAATAAAACAATGTTATATGATGATTACCTCTCAAGAAGAGCCGTAACGGAAATAAACTTCTTCGACGTTGGATGTCCATTCAAGGCAGCGTTCTTGTAAGGAATAACCGGCCAACCCTGTCTTGTTCCAGGCCTCGTACGTCTACCATGACGATGTGGACGATTTTCCAGGTAACAACGTTGAGTTGGCAGTATTTCTTTGCCCCAGAGTAACTACAAAACCATGTTCAAGTTTACCGTCGTTCGCCGCTCTTTCCACGTGCAAAATTGCTCGAAAAAGACGAATAAATGAATATTAATGTGAAATTAATCTGTAATTCAAATAATTTCCTCCAACCTTTGAAATGTAATTTTCACAGGCATTGTTTCAACTTCCACTGGGAATAGTGAGCCTTTTTCACTGGCGAAGTAATTTTTTGGTTTGGTTTAAAAGGAAAACTAAACAATTTAACAAATTAAATTTTATGCAGCGAGTTGCATGTCATGACTGACTTGCAGATACTAAACTTGAGAGCTCTGAGACGTCGGATTTCAAAACTATGCCCAACGTTTTTGTTCCCACAAAAAAATAAATAATATTTTCTCAAAATTCAAACATTTTTCAATTAGGATGCCAAAAATCAATAAAATCCGTGAAATCTTTTCTGCCAGAAAGCACGACTCAAAAATGTAACCAACGCAGCTCAACGCGCTAGTAAATATGCCCTGCATTACTTTCTTTACTTCTCAAAACTGCTCGTCTCTTAATTTCATTGATGTGCTCCGGATTACCTTATTATAGGAAATTAACGCTCGTGTTAATTAAGGTATTTGACATTAACGCGACTTAAGGTGGTACTGGAGGCTAATTTGGTCAATTTGGGGCAGTGCTTTGAAGGGTTGAATCACAAAATATAGTCATGGGAATGAAGTAATTTCAACATCACTTCTTCTTTACGTCTTCTAGATTCTGGTGGAAATATTTTTGTTTCAGAAAAATGTAAGGAATTTCTGTAATTCAAGAAATTGAAGGGTGTGGTCATTTCTGAGAAATTTTACAAAATTGACGAAATCTAAACAGGAATTTATTATTTTATGTTAATACTCGGGACACCAATAGAATGGAATAAAACTCAACTTTTCACCAGAGTACACCTTCTCGTTTTGAGTATGTTTGTTTTAATCGTAAAAAATCACAACATTAACCTTCATAATAAGTGTGATGCTGTCACGCAAGTGCTATTTCATTTCAGAAGGTGTACTCTGGTGAAAACGTTCGTAATTCCATAGATATCAAGCTTGCAAGTTTCACTGTAAACCGATAAATCCTTAGAATGTAGTTTTGTTTATACTGGGTGCATGTTTGAATCACAAAGCTCTGAAATCCACAAAACACGCCATAATTTGCGTCTTTCTTATCATTTACGATTCTTGCGTTATATTTATTTCAAAGCCAGCAATACTTAATTTCAGCGGCAAATGCCAGAATTTACTCCTTTATAAGGCCATACTTGCCTTATAAAGAGAGCCTATTTTCCCGCGAAACCAATCGTAAGCGGCCGCATAAACAATGACACATTTGCCTGGTAACGACACCTTCAAGAGTCAAGCAGCGAGGCGATGACAGGTTCGGTTCTTTCGGGCTGAAAATAATATGTTATCCCTCGAAATTCAAGGAAATATTCGGCACTGATGGAATTTCTAAGAGCTTCAAAACATATTTCTTACAACTGAGTCTCATTTACGGAGTTACGGATTGTGTTCTAAGCGAAAAAGATGCCTTCGATGTTGAAGCATGCCGCGTACATCGCATCACGTTGCATATTTTGCCGTCGCTGAGATTGGATACATCACATTGAACTATTCAATCAAGTTACTTTTATGTTAAAAGAAAAGGTGATTATTTGCCATTACCTTTTCAGTTTAGCCAGAATACAGCGCGATTTACTTATTTGAGTAGAATTCAATGACTGGTGAATGTTTTGCAATTGACATCGGGTGTCAAATATGCATACCGCATGGGGTTGTTTTTGAAAACCGAAACTCCATTTATATCGCTTGATTACTGTAATTTTCCCGCTAAATTTGCCATAGAGACGAAAGTTCATGTGCTAGTATCTCGCTGAAAAAGGATTCCCTTGAACTGAAATTTTGCAAACAAGTTTCTTTTATTATCGGCTTCAAGCTGACAAGAAATTGTCAAATTCTGAAACGGTCACGTTAGCCTCCAGTACCACCTTAAATAACGCGAATTGGACGGACAATTACTTCCAAATAAAGGAAATTAACGCGAAAGAGTAGGTAAAATTCCGGGGGGGGGGGGGGGGGGGGGGGTGGGGCGGCGTGCTTGCGCGCCTAAAAACTCGCGCCTGACTCGTCCCCAGTCGTCTCTCTTGTCTCCTATTAAAAAGAGACGACTGGGGACGAGTCAGCTGCTACGCTGGCTAGGTGCAGACCTGGGAACCTGGGGACCTGGGAACGAGGTTGCCTGCACGGACGTTCTTTCGCCTCGTCTTTGTTCCTCAGGCCATGCCGGCCAGAGAGGATTGTTTGTCACGAGCCACACAACGCCTGGGTAAGAGGCTACAGGTGCAAGGTCAAGATCAACACAGGATATAATAACTAAAACGTTTATTTGTGTCTCAAACAGCGCAATTACATTTTGCAACTCGAACGGTGTTCTTTATTTAGTGGGTCAGGCCTCAGTCTCTCTCTTGTTGGATCAGCGCGCAGAATCTGGTGACGAGTCCCTTGACCAGTGCTACTATTGGTTCAGATTGTCTATCAGCCGATGACGTTATCCTTGATCTACACACGAGAATGACGTCTCTAATTCATCCGGTTCTACCTCTTGTGTTGCTAGGCGACGTAAAGATCTGCGACAGAGGTCCTGTATGCTCTCCGCAGTGCTGGCATCAAAAATACGGCAACACGACTGAAACGAAAGAAAAAAAACACCAAAATACTATAATTCCAGCTTCAACTGGCAAAATACATATTCCAATTATTTAGTAAAAAGAGAATTAGGAGCTTTAGCGCGTTGTGCGTAGTTTGCGAGCTAAAATTTGACTTGAAGAAAAAAATATTGAAAACAGAACATTATTAATCTGACACTACTTCTTCATGAAAAAAAAGAAAAAAAAAAAAAAAATCTGACTCTACTCATAGAAGTGAAAGATTCGGTGGCCTAATGGTTAGCGCGTTGGACTCCGGGGTCACTGTGTTGTGTTTTTCGGCAAGACACTTAACTCTCAGAGTGCCTCTCTCCAGCCAGGAGTATAAATGGGTACTGATGAATGGTCAGGGTAACCTGTGATGGACTAGCATCCCATCCAGGGGAGTAGCAATACCCCTAGTCGCTTCATGCTATGGAAACAGGAGTTAAGTGCCAGCCTGATAAGCCACCTACAATTTTGGACAAAACCTGCTGAGACCTAGCTTGCGTACTTTGTACAAGTTTATCCCATCAAACACACACAAAAAAGAATACCCGCCATATTCAATGTTGTCTTTGGGGGCTTAAAATGTACTAGTGCTCACATTCAGACCCAAACAACATTGATTAGAGGGGAGGGGATAAAATGACCACAAAAACATGTGCAAGCAAAAAAAATCAGCGCTAATGAAATTCAATGTCTCAACAGTTTTGTCCGAGATCGTAGGCTTGTAAACAGACTTAAACTTTTAAGCTTTAACTTCATAGAAGTGTAACACTAATGACAGCCAGAGAGCGACACGTTAGTGATTGTTACCTGCAGCGTGGACTCCCATCTCGTAGACGCAGTACATACAAAAGTGCTGATTCAGCGGCGCATCTTACTGTTGTGTTCTTTTCCTTTGACGTCGCGAGTAGCGCTGGGATTATGACTTTGAGAAGCGTGTTGTCCAACGGCGCTGGGTTTACGCGTGCAACGTGTTTCAGAGACGCTGTCGCGATTACTTTAACGTCGTTTGAAGCGTCTTGTAGCACCTGGAAATGAAGAAACGAAAAGGTCAAGTTTATCTGCAAGGATACTGCTTGTTCTCGTATAATAAAGGAAAATACTAACATTAACACAACAAGAGTGTGCACTGTATTATCTACTAGAGTTTGCAAACTTTTTCAAAGAAGAATTGTTCTAGATAACTAGTGTTCTTACCTTGAGAAGTGTTTGTAGAACCTGTGATGGTGGCGAATCACACTGAATCACTGAGTGAGCGAGAATAAGCCAAGAGACCTCACACCCGAGCTACAGATGGGAATCTGTAAAAACAACAATTCAACGTGTGAATGTAGAGTAATACTCATAATTTTAACCCAATGAATCTATCATCCAAGTCCACATTTAACTGACGCTTCCAATAAAAACTCCAAAATCCTTCTTTATCAAGTCGCAAGAGTGAATACTTAGTGTTTAGGATAACACATAACAGCATCTACTTGTCTAGTTATCCCCTCCCTACTCCCCAAGGTAACACTCACCCTGTCTGTGGTAGCGTGTGCCACAGCCGCGTTAGTCACGACTTCATAAAGGCCCTGGGACACCATCCTTTCCACAGCATCGTGTAATACCGCTGACAGAGCAATAGCGTGGCCGTGTCTGACAGTCCAGTCAACAGTGGGGTCATTGACTGTGAACACAAAATATATTTGCATCATAAAGTTCTAGATTCTTCCCGAAAATTTGGTATAAATGAACCAATGAGAACTCGAAGCAAATACACGTAACAGCACAAAGCGCGGGAAAACGCGTGCGACCAAGTCGCGATTGGTTTTGGTTTGGCATCTGATTGGTTGACAAGGTGGCGCGAGTTTTTTAAACCAATCACAGAGCGGATTAAAGCAAAACCAAAGCAATTCCGAATTGCTTTCGACACTCAATTGAAAACCGCGCTTATTTGATTTGCTTTGCTTACCTATGAGATGATCATTGATGATAGAGTCGAGCTCTGTGTCTGGTGCAATGATAGCTAATGACCCAATACAGCCGCCTGCTGCCACACGAATGTTGTCCTACAAAACCAAGGAGAGAAGTGAGAAGCAACTCATGAAATCAGTGAAAAGTGAAATAAACCCCGATACAAGCTCTATCAGGAGATGTCATCTCAGAGTGTTTAATTACGCATTTTTTTGCGAACGTGTGAATTTTTCTGATGGATTTTTAATAGTCCAATGATAAGAAAACAGAACCAAAGTCAAACTGCTCTTTATCGCGTAGAACGTGGTGCTTAATCTCTGTAAAAAGTATCCGCTTCTTACGGGAGTCTTATTTTAGTATAAATCAACCAAAGTAGACATCAAGAATGACATCAGTACGCATCCAATTACGAGAAGTGTCCGCTGAAGGGAGGTGAAACATACAAAGTTTTTTCCTTTTCTCGTTTTTCCTTTGAATAATTCATTTGATTCTTACATCTGCATGCCCCAGTAAATCCAGTAACGTGCTCGTCAGATTCTTTCTTATTGGATCTCCCATCTTCTGTCCTGCGCCTGCGATCACACCCCTTAAGGCCTGCAGCAGTGTTTCCCTACAAAGGCAAATGAAACGACAAATGAAACCATATAACAAACTTCAGACAAGTTTAGTTGGTAATAGAGCAGTTTTCAATTGAGTGCCGAAAGTAATCCGTAATGCTTTGGTTTTGCTTTACTACGCTCTGTGATTGGTTTAAAAAACTCGCGCCACCTACTCAACCAATCAGATACAAAACCAAAACCAATCGCGACTTGGTCGCATGCGTTTTCCCGCGCTTTGCACCGGTTACGTGTATTTGCTTCGAGTTCTCATTGGTTCGTTGTGTTGTTTACGTTTGTTATGATTGGCCATTGTAATTGCTTTGGTTTTGCCTTTACGACACTCAATTGAAAACCTCTCTATCTTTACTATTCGATTGAGCTATGGGCGAGGTCAGCACTTTGGAAAAAAAAACAGTAGCAAAGTAGGAAAAAATCCTGAAACATTCTATAAAATTAACGAACTTTTCTCAAACCAGGGTGCTCAAATTTATTATAAGCTCGTTGAACTTTGCTAACCTTATGGTATTGTCTTCAGTGTTCTTGACTCCATTGTGCAGTTCGGTAAACAAAGGATCGACACGAGAGTGAAGTTTAATGAGCTTCTGAAGTGCCTTGGCTGCGCACATGCGCACTTCTCGGTTAGGATCATTCAGCGCTTTGATGAAGGTGGTCTGAAGTTGTGGAAGGAAAGGCTTCAACATGGCGCCGACCTGTCACACGAAAAAAGGAATGAGAACACAAACCACAGCAAAGCCCTGGCCAAGTTGGCAACTTGCGTCTACTTGCGTCTAGGACTTAATGTCACATATCCAAAGTAATATGTACAAACCTTTCCTAACAGAAGTCCCAGGGTCTGTAGTACCGCTACCTTGACGTTCCATGTGAAGCGGTCTCCAAGGATACGAATCAGGGGCCCAGTGATGTTCACTACAAAAGGCCTCAGAGCTGCAGCGCTCGTCAGGTTGATCACCTCTCCCAGCCCCTTGGCAGCTTGCTCCTTTAGCTCTGGGGTGCCATTCAGAATGCCCTCTCGGAATATTGGTAGAATGGGAGCGATGCCCTGGCGATTAAACAACAGAGATGATTAAAAACGCACATGAACACAATGAATACTACAGTCGAAACTCTTTGAGCGGACACACTCGTAAGCAGCTCTACTTATGGTATCCTTGAGAAAACCCTGTTTGAACTCCAGCTCATACAAACTCTGTATTCACACTTTCCCATAAGTGACCAGCTCCAGTTGTGGACACCTTTTCTGCTTCACGAGGATGTCCGCTTACGGGAGCTTCGACTGTATTTCCACTCACAGCAGCAGTTTTACGCGCAGACGCTTTGCTTGTCACGTAATCTTTCGTCTCCCAAAATTGCGTGACGAGCCTAAAGAGCCCCTGGGTAGCAAGTCGGACAATACACGATTGCTGTATCTAGACAAGACTGAAACGAAGGCAATAGTCTTGTATGGGTTTTCTACGACCACAGAAATAAAGCGTACCTTAAGTCAAGCCTTGTATAAGGAATCTCATTACCGATTGTCACAGATTTATTTTCACGTTTACGAAAATGGTGGTGTAGCGTTAAGGCGGTAACAGGCCACAAAATTTCCCCAATACTAGCTGATGATTATCTGTATTCTCACTACCCATCTGCTTAACAATGTATTGATATCGTAAGGAGAAATGAGATGTTTATCAACCTTTTTAGGAAGACAGAATCCTGGCAGATCTCCATCCCTGACGTCATCTGAGACATACTTGACAGCTTGGCGCAGATGACTGATGTACTGAAGCTGTTCAGAGGCGTCCAGACGCTATAAGGAAGATAAACAACAATTATCTACAGAAAAATGCATTGTACAAATGCTGCAATAGTTTGGCATCTTTGTGCAATAAATCAACCAGTGGCAGGAGCCCACCACGGCTCCTGCCAGTGGCAATTTTCTACTTCGCCTTCCAGATCTACCTGATTAATAAATAGTTGTCCCCTAGTTAACCTTTATTTGTGTCAAGAGAGGATGATCTAAGAGAAGGATTCCCATGCCCCATGATAATGTTTTGAAATATATTAATAATTTTGCGTTATGCTGTGAAATTTATTTTATTTCCTTCTGATCGAGGCTCCGACATCACGTTACTCGAACTGACCAATCAGGTAGCGCTCTTAAAATAGCTCAGCTATGGACTGAAAATTAAAATAGATATCAAAAAAATTATCATTGGAAGAGACCCATGTATGGGGAATGCTTCTCTTAGATCATCCTCTCTTGTTATTAACAGTTTATTTGAGAACCATAACAAAATTCATAGTTACTGACGAGATTCAAACAGCTAGATGCTAGATGCAACTAAAGGAGACTGGTAGCGAATTAAGGTCACAAAGTGGATTTGGTTACCTTGGTTACTGCATTCAAAGCGTTCCAGCTCATTTCCACCACCAGTTCATCAGAGTCATTCATGAGGTTTATAATACCACGAAACAGGGCCGGGATGAACTGGGAATAGTCTACCCTAGTCTCCTGACAGAAGGTGTGCAAGAGAGACACTGAGGCCTAGTGTGTACAAATAAACCAGTTAATAACAAGTTGACTCTACGACTACCGAGAACGAATCAACATCAAATTACCTTTAACATTAATTTACACATTGTTTTGGAGATATTTCCATTCCATTGGAGTTTTAAGAATTAAAATTTTGCTCAGAAAACTCCCATTGCTTCGTCTGAGCAAAGATGTAGGCGATAATTTGTTAAAAATTCAATCTATCTTTACCCTTCTCATGCCGGGGACTGGATCTTTAGAGGCTGTCATGAGTTCATCCATAATGGTCCTGATACCGACGTCATCCTCCACAGAGAGCACCAAACTGGACGCACCCTTCCAGCTCCTGCAGAAAATAGCACACATCATGGTAAAGCAAAGATCGCGCTAAACCGCTTTGTCGATTACAGTCGAAGCTATCTGAGCATTTTGCAAAACGTATTACTTCGTGATTTGTCGAGTACAAGGTTTACTTCCGGTAGCAATCACGCGACCGCAACGTAACTGTCAGATTGATGACTGAAAGGTAAAGTCAAAGTGGCCCATACCGGCAGAGCTTAACGCGGACTCCGGAAGCGACTAGGAGCTACTCCCCCTGGATGGGATGCTAGTCCATCGCAAGGTCCCCCCCCCCCCCCACCTACATTTTCTTCAGGTTGCTCTGACAATTCGCTAGTACCCATTTACTCCTGGGTGGAGAGAGGCACTGTGAGAGTTACATGTCTTGTCCAAGAACACCACACAATGACCTGAGCGCTCATATCCAGACCGCTTAATGGAGTCCAACGTGCATAGCATTAAGCCGTTGTGCCTCAAAAATTGATCATAAACTAACAGGAGCTCATGGAATCCTGTCATGGGATCCTGTAAACCAACCTCTTTTTCGTGTTCAGTGCCAAAGCAGCCCTGTATCGCCTTCAGCATTGCCGGCAGAATCCTATTCAGATGACGGGTCAGAGAATCACCTGCGACTGCAGACAGTATGGCCAGCGCACGCGTGTTGACAGGTGGCGTGATGAGCTGAAAGAAAGCCAACAAAAGTCAATGGTTGAGAACACGCTAAGTTTCTATATGAACGATGGAAGAGTGGGTAGGTTCCCTGTGGCAATGTGATAACGTCAACAAAATGTCATTAGTTAATTTGTTTGGTACAAACCTGAGGTACAAGGAAGGGAAGCACGACTCTGCTCTTCACAGCCATCACTTGACGAAGGCCATCCAGCGCGTACTCAGACAGGGACGGGTCATCCTGAAAACACACCCAAAGAGCCCCGTGAGTATAAGGTCCTAAATGAGCCTTAATAAAATCGTGCTGTGCAATGCTCGAGGTATAACTGTTACAAACATTAGGAAATCAATTAGTAAAGGTAATCGCATAGGGCCGAATAAAATTAAGGACTAACATCTAACAATTTGCACCGATCACGTTCGAAAATGTTCGAAGGTCCTCGGGTGATTGTCGGTAATGTCCGAGCCATCTTCGGCTACCTTCGGAAGGGTTCGGATCATCTTCGGAAATCGTCGGAAGTCTTCGGTTCAACTTCTTCGGAGTTCCACGGGATATCTTCGGCGTAATTTTACACTCCACAAATCAAAATTAACGAACAATGCTCTCTGTCTAAACCAATAAGAATTCAGTAATTTTGCCCTCTATGTTTATATTAGGATCGTTTATCGTTTATCTTTGATAGCACTAGGATGGCACAGGAAACAGAAACCTTACCATTTTCTTGAGCAAGTCTGGTAAAATGTCGTCCAAGGCTTTAATTCCAATGGTGTTATGAAGTTGATCAAATGTCCTCGCGGCAGCTACTCGTACTTCAGGGAGTGGATCAATCAGAGCGCGGCGGACAGTGGGCACGAGAGAGTCCACATACTGTACAACCTATAATAATATTACAACAAAATGAACTACCTCGCTACACCACAGCAAAGTATAGGCTCGGTCAGGAAGTCTGGGAACAAGTAGAAGGACGCGGGGGAACTGGGGATAGAGATGTCTCAAATAACAAGATACTTTTTTATCAAGTTTCTCCACCGCGGTCAACAAAAATAAACTACGCCGACAAACCACAACCTTACAACATGTTTTTAAACACGTATACATTTTTTGGTGAACGTAAAAAAGGGTAAATCAACAGAATGCTGGAAATATACTGAACTTTGTGTTTGAAAAGTCTAAACTTCTCCTTTTACCTACTTTGTTTCATTCGCAAATTACTATCAAGGTTTCGATTTCGGAATGTTGCAATGGTTTTCCTTTAAAATTTTGCGCGGGAAATTGGCACGCGGGCGACCAGAATTTACGCCTTTGCGCATGCTCGAGCATTTGACCGCGGTTAAATCAAGTTTAAACTTGTTAATCGTGTTTTACCTGTTCCTTGCTGGTTGACGAGGACGATCTCACTGAGTCCAATACATACTCCTTGTCTCTCGTCACACTTGTCGCTATCCAGACCTCGCTCCAGGATTGGAATGATCTCAGGTAGAACTCTCTCGCCCAGTTTACGAACAAGGTCCCCCAGTGTACGAGCCGCTACCTTGAAAACAGTACACAGATAAAGTAGTCACGAAAGCTGTCACGTGACCTTCACTACAGTACGTCCTCGTTACTTAGCAACAGTCGGACACAGGCTTCTGACGGTAAAAGGTTGTTTCCAGGAATAATTGCTAGTTGAGTTAGAATAAGTGATAAAGATATCAGATGATCTTTGGCAATCTTCGGGATACTATCGGAAATATTTGCTGACCTTCTGATCACGTTCGAAAATCTTCGGAGGACCTCGGGTTACTTTCAGAAATCTTCGGGTCATCTTCGGCAATTTTCGGAAGGGTTTCGGGTCATCTTCGGAAATCGTCGGAAGTCTTCGAGTCACAGAATTCAATAACTTACTTGTCTCTTGTCAAAGCTTGTACTTGCTAAACACCCCAACAGCAGAGAGAACAGAGTAGGCAGGATCTCTCTCAGGATACGAGGCGTGTTAGGGACCACAACCTTCCACACGTGCAAGGCCGCCTGGCGCACCATCAGAGATACATCAGAACGGCCCATGTAGAGCCGGCTAAAACACGGTTACGACGCTCAGAGCCAAGCGAATGGATAATGGCCTGTGAAGACAACAATGCCATCTGTTATATCAACCTCGTTCCCAGGGTCTCTCTTCTTCCCGCCAAAAGCTTTTCAATCGCTTTTGGCGGAAGAAGAGAGACCCTGGGAATGAGGTTGCTGTTATATTACAAATATCACTGAAGAACAGAAGTGTATTGGTAATATACATGCACGCAAGCACACAAAACATTTAATGCTTATCAATAGCGATGACAAGGATTATAAAGCACACCATATTGCTTCGAATGCTTCATACAGCCTTGGCTAAACAGAAATTTAGTAATTTTACAAGACATTTCAAGTACAATTTTTTAAACGGTCAAACGACACTTCAAACGTTTCATAAAATATGTTGCACTACGGCAGATTTTAATCTAATTCCGGCCTCAAAGCCAGGCTCAAAGAAAATGTATGAGCGGGTAGAAGATATAACGGGCCGACAACTCATAGAGCGGTTTTTAAACGAGTGTCGTAAAAACCAAAACCAAAACAATTACAATGGCTAATCACAGCAAACGTAAACAACACAACGAACCAATGAGAACGTGAAGCAAATACACGTAACCAGCGCCAAGCGCGGGAAAACACGTGTGACCAAGTAGCGATTGGTTTTGGTTTTGTATCTGATGGTTGAGAAGGTGGCGCGTGTTTTTTTTAACCAATCACAGAAGGTAGTAAATCAAAATTAAAGCAAATCCGGATTCCTTCCGACACTCAATTGAAACCGCTCCAACATGCATGGATGATGTATGATAATGCAATCAATGTAAATCACCTGGTTGGACTGACTAGTTCCAAAATTATCATCCTCTTGTCCCTCAGTGGACATTTTGCCTGTAACACCAGATATCCTGTACAACAGATCACCCAGAAGCTGAACAGAACTGTGTCGTATTCTCCAGTTATCGTCAAACAAGCCTTTCTCTAACTGAGGCAGGAACAGTTCAATGGCGGTGTCGGCGTACAAGTTCACGATGCGTTGACCAGCCTTGAGTGACGTGTCGCGAACATATTCCGACTCATCTGCGAGACCTTGATGGATGGAAAAATTTATCAAATTTAACATGAGAATGAGGAACCTGGTTATTTCAGTAAAATGTCTAGATTAAAAACCACATTCTCTCTAAGAGGAGTATACAAAATGTATAGAGAAATCAAGGAGAAGTTAGTAATTGATGTTACCTTCAATATAGAGGGTATGACAGGTCCCACAAATGGAATGAAGTCATCTTTGAATGCGGACGGAAGGTAGATGTATAACATAAGGTATCCTTCTCTCACGTGTGATGCGAGCTCCGTGCGCTCTGTTGTGGAGATCACTTCGGCATCAGCTGCTCCAGTTTGCTAGTACCCAGGGAACACAGAACTTCCCGAGACCTGCGACACAAAGGTCAATAACTGTTGTTCATATGCAGTTATAAAATTTAAGGGAAAACACTTGAGAATGTGACAAGGTTTATAGCAATTGTAAGAGGGGGATATGGCGCCTGAAAGCTAGTGGAAATGTTTCCAGTGAACACAGAAAAAGCTTAAAAAACTTAGTCACTCTTACAGTAAAAACCCGCAAGTAAGAACCTAGTTTTTAAGAACCTGTTAGGCTAAAATTTGCCAGTTAGACCCCCTCTATACAAGAACCTGTTTAGCCTAAAATTTGAAACAGGTTCTTATTTTCTAAAATCTATATAAAAAAAATGTGTACACTTGGGAAAATAAGATAGGTCAACATTTTGGATCCTCTTTGGAGACACAGGTGCCTTATCACTTACTTGGTATGCAGAATTTATATAAGGAATAGGCTGAAAACCACTAAATTCTATTAGCTACAATGTAATGTTTTTCTTCAGAAAATAAGAACCTATTTAAGAACCTAAATAGCCTAAATTTGTGCTAATTACCATTTATTTAAGAACCTGTTTAGGCTAACTTGGGAAAATGCAGGTTCTTACTTGCGGGTTTTTACTGTATACTAAGTAATGTTTTATGTAACTTGTCTCTGTCTCACAACAAAACTTCATGACAAGTTGCAGCGTTGTTGCAATCGCATTTTGGTGTATCATTTTGGTTCAGCAATCGTTGCGCAAAGTAGAACAAAGTTGTGCAACGATAAGTGAACCAAAATGCTGCCGGGCATGTTGATTTCTTGGTTATGCCAAACTACTTTATTACATGAAATTTTCGCGACACGTTAATTTCGCAAATTTTGCGATTTTGAAAAAATCGTGAAATTAAAGTTTCGCGAAAAATATTAGGTGTCGCGAAAATTTGCTGGCGCGAAAATTAAGTGACATTATATGTTAGCTAAAGAACATCGTATTCATGATTTTGAAACTGCATTAAAGTAGGTCAAATGGTAGGTCGTGTTGATTTTATCGTTTATTGCGACAAATACCGGTATACAAGCAAATATTCGATACGAATGCTCGGATGAAATTGCGAGATTTTAGATGAAATCGTGAAAATTAAGTGACTACGATTTTAAAATTTTCGCAAAATCGCGAAATGAAAGTGTCGTGAAATTAACGTGTCGCGAAAATTTCATGTAATAAGGTAATTGATTCACAAAACTGACTTGTTAAGCTTCTACAAGCACATGCAGTCTGCTTACACAACTTTCGTAGAAAAATATTTTTTGCTATCATTTATTTAATAATGACAGCCCAGATTTAAAGCCATGATAATGCATACCTTGAGCTGCTCCTGATCTATCCACACTGCTGTTTTCTGACGTAAGAGTCTCCATTAGCCAAGGTAACAGATCCTCAAAACTCTCCTCACCCATACCGCGGACCATAGCACCGAGGGCGCGAGAAGATACTGCACGGACCTAAGAGACGAATACACTTATGGTTACAGCCGGAAAATCCTGCAAGAAATACCTGAAAAATGCCCTATTAAGATATTACAACTTGTTACCTCTGGTACTGGATCAAGTAAAGCCTGTTTCAATCCTGGAACAACTGCACCCAAGTATGGAGCAAGATCCTGAAAAAAGGAAAGTAAAATTCAGCAAATAACTTCAAATGAATAACTTGAAAAGCAGTATAAGTCGGTCAACCAACATTTCAACCTCGTTCCAAGGCTCTCTCTTCTTCCCGCTTCTTCTCTCGCTCTAGGGGGCGGGAAGAAGAGAGACCCTGGGAACGAGGTAACCGGAATTTCACTACACACATTAGCTTAGCCAATAGGGTCCTTTCGATATATTAAAATTCAGCTTGATAGCGAGGCTGAGAGGACACAAACAAAGGAACGAGCAAGTTTATTGTGAATTCATTTCTTTTGTTCGTGTCCTCTCAGCCTCGCTATCAAGCTGAATTTTAATATATCGAAGGACCCTATTAGCTGGAAGACTGTGACGGACGCGGCGCATTTTGGCGGGAAAATACCGTTGTATACGACTCTTGGAATAACGTTGATTCTGGCTAGCTGTATTCTCAATGGTATGGAATAAAGTAAAGTAACAGATCCTTTTACAATTATTATTAGATGTTATCTGCTGTATGTAGGAGTGTGAAGTCACACGACCTACCTTTTTGTCCGTCAGAGAATACATATTGCCAATAATCTGAGACGCCATTTTCTTGGTTTCTGTTGAGCGCTCGCTGAGCGCGCGTTGCAGGACGGGCATGATGAGAGCGAGGGAAGGAGCATCAATGAAGTGAACAAAAGAGGTTTGCAGCAGGACTTGTAAACATGGAGCAGTCTTGGTGGAGGGATCCATGAGGGCTTCAAGAAGCATGGACGAAATGGCTGAAGAAATATTAGTAAAGAACCAAGGTTTGAATGAATTTCATCAGCTTGTTATATAGTTAACCCTTTCACTCCCAGGAGTGGAATAACAAACAGTGCCACATGAAAGTACTGCTCAATAGCTTTCATTTGAATGATCACACACTAGGTTTCATCCACAGACTTAAAAGTTAGAACCACCTTGTACAGCATAATAAACAGTAGCACATGAAAGTACTGCTCAATAGCTTTCATTTGAATGGTCACACACTAGGGTTTCATCCACAGACTTAAAAGTTAGAACCACCTTGTACAGCATAATAAACAGTACCACATGAAAGTACTGCTCAATAGCTTTCATTTGAATAATCACACACTAGGCTTTCATCCACTGACTTAAAAGTTGGTTCTAAGAGTGTAATGGTTAACTGCCTAACGAGGGCCACAAAAGTATGTCAATAACATTATTACAGTTCCTTCTTCTTTTATTAATAGGTCGCCGCAGACAGAAAAAAAAAGGTAAACTTAACGTAGCCTTAGCTTTTTCTAGTCTTAAATTCCATTAAAAAAAAAAAAATTCTTGGAGGACGAAATTCCAGTAATCTACACTAAAGTGATGCCAAGGAGATAAAAAAAAAGATAAAAACCCTATCTGCAACAGGCGTATGTGATAATGATGGAATCCAGTTTACCTAAGATCTCTGGGTTCCTGATAACGGAGCCAATTTGTTTAAGAGCCTGGGCACCAGCCTTTTGCACTTTCATGTGAGAATCTGTGATTACATCACACAAACGAGGCACAATACTGGGCAGACACGAGGATAACTGCTTTGGAGCACAGAATGCCATTGCACCAAGGAGTTCAACACTACCTGAAAAGGAAAAAATTCGAAACATGTTAAAACAAAATGTCTTCAGACCTCTTCACCCTGGACTTGTCACTTTGTCGTGGTGGTGAGGCTTGCGCGTCTTGATGATCCCAAGAGATATGCCAGCGGGGGGGGGGGGGGGGGGGGGTTGCCCCTGATAAGTTCACCCATGCCGGATTGGTCAAGGGGGAGAGGCCTGACAAAGGACAGTCCCTGGCCCTCCAGGTTGGGGGTTTGGCGTGGGGCTAATCACCCCACTCTGTAAAAAACCCCTGCTGATTACGGAAACAGGAAATTACCCCCCCCCCCCCTGAGTTACCCACCCTATTCCCCACATGGGGAGAAGGATCTGATAACGGAAAAAAATGCAGTCCGAACAACAAGTACCACTTTCGTCATCCGAGAAATTTTTCTGAGCCTGTGGAATCTACAGCAAGCGAAAAAAAAAAAAATGTGCGCATTTTTACCGCACCCTACAAGATGACAGTATGTTGGCAAGCAGTTGTGAAAAGTACTATGGAGTTTGTCCACTGCTAAACTTTGGGTCATCTTTGGCAAATCTTCGGAAGGGTTCGGGTCATCTTCGTAAATCGTCGGAAGAGTTCGGGTCAACTTTGGAATCTTCGGAAGTCATCGGGCGATCTTCGGAAATGTTCGGAGTTTGCCCTCCACAAACAAGAATTAATGAAAAATGCCCCCTGTCTAAACCAATCAGAAAATTGCTGTGAAAGGTGATATATTTTAGCTGTATTATCCACGATAGCCAAAACTTGTGTTTCGTGTTTCACTGGGGTTTCTTAGCAGCCTCTCGTGTTTGGAAGTACTATTTCAAAAACGAGTGCGAGTGTTTCATCACGATTTCCAAACACGAGAAAACAGATGAAAGCACGAGGCCGTAGGCCGAGTGCTTTTATTGTTTTCGAGTGTTTGGAAATCGTGATGAAACACGAAGCACGAGTTTTTGAAATAGCTTCTCAAACAAAAGCTTTAAAAAGAAAGCACTAATTAGTAGTAGTTGACCCGCATTGTTTTCCAGCTCTTAATTTACGGTTACCAAACGTAAGCTCTAAATAGTAGTAATGAAATATTGTTTTGCACTTCTAATTAACAGTTTCTAAATCCGTTGGGGAAACATGATCATGAAGTCAAATGTAAATGAGTGAAAATTTGTTATTTTGCATTTCGAGCATGATGATAATTTACTTTAATGCTCTAAGTCATTCAAGTATCTTGTAGCTCAATAGAAGAGCGTCCGACTACTGTGCGGAAGGTCACAGGTTCGACTCCAGCTGGTAAAATATTGAATTATTTTTTTCTTTGAAAAATGCTTATATGATAATTATTTAGTTTAAGTCTAAGTCATATAAATGCCGCAAGAATCTTGATATCCAATAAAATTGGATATGAACATCACTAGTGATGTTCATATGAAGATCACTAGTGATCTTCATCTGTCATTTAATTGGATATCAAGAATCATGCACGTGACAAACGTTCCCGCCACATGGTCTTCACCGGGTATCAAACCTCATACACGTGACAGAATGCGTGGCTTCTCATTGATTAATGAGCTCATGAATTATTAATGAGTTTGAGAAACTCTGATGAAACACTGCGTACTTCAACCTGTAAACAACTTATACATACCAGTCTTAGTCCTCCAAGAATCTTCTTCTAGCGCGGCCAACAATGACGGCAAAACAAGTTTGACTCCATGAGCGCTGAGATTCTTCATCACTGCACGAGCAGTGTCATCCGTGGCCTGAAGAAAACACACAAACAAGGTTGGAATAGTTATATGGCCTTAGCTCTCACGAGTTTCCTATAGCTCAGTGGTACAGCATCCGACCGGTGTGCAGAAGGTCACAGGTTCGACTCCTGTTGGGAGAACTCGGAAATTTTTTTCCGAGTAAACATCTTTCTCAAGGTTGGAATTCTCCTCAACGATTCTCGTATACCGTAAAATTCCGAAAATAAGCCCCTCCTTGTAAGCCCCTCCGAATATAAGCCCCACAAATTTGAAACGCAAAAAAGCCTCCTATAATAAGCCCCTCAGTCCGAATATAAGCCCCTGGGGGCTTATATTTGGGAATTGCCCTCAAATACAAAATAAACCAAAGCTGAACAGAACTTTGAGCTACCGTATAACTACAGTATAAACTACCGTATGAACTATAAACTGGTATGATGTACGGTATTCCGGTTTTCAATAAAGTTTATTGCTGTTGTGTTTGAAGTTGGCATGTTCAGAGGGATTACGTTGTTACGAATTTCTAGTTAACGCCCCAATATTATCATTTGCACATTGAAAACATTCAAATTTCCCTCCTATAATAAGCCCCTCCGAATATAAGCCCCCTCAAAAAAGTGTTTTGAAAAATATAAGCCCCAGGGCTTATTTTCGGAATTTGACGGTATTTCCTTGTACGTAAGTTCTGAGAATTTGGTGGCACATCAAGGTACTATCTTGTCGTTGATGATTTTCTTTATTCTCATCACCTGTCTGCTTGAGACTGTATTGATATAGTAAGGAGAAATTAGTGGTTAATCAACTCACCTCTCTCACATATTGATTTCCATCACCGAAGCAGAGCAGTAGGTTGGGTAGGACATGTACGACATAAGGTTCAAACAAACGACCCAGCATCGAACACAGCATCTCATAAGCGAACAGCGCTCCTATAAAACACAATCATCCATTAAAAATTTTCAATGGAGTGACGAAAGTAATCCGGAATTGCTTTGGTTTTGCTTTACTACGCTCTGTGATTGGTTAAAAAAACTCGCGCCATCTACTCAACAAACCAATCGCGACTTGGTCGCACGTGTTTTCCCGCGCTTGACCGGTTACGTGTATTTGCTTCGACTTCTCATTGGCTCGTTCTTTTGTTTATGTTTGTTGTGATTGGCCATTGCAATTGCTTTGGTTTTACGACCCTCAATTGAAAACCGCTCTAAAATTGAAACCGAACATCCACAGCTCTTTCACGTTTTTTGCAATTGGCTATAAGCATAACCTAGTAGCCTGTGCATGTCAGCCCAACCACCTCAGTGGCAAGATGCACACAGGCTAAAGATCACTTTACAATGTTAGACAGTTGCCTTACCCTCCCTGTGTCGGTAGTTCTTTTTATCTTGTATGGCGTCCTGTAGAGTGGACATGATATTCAGCTGTTTGAGAAATAAAATTCCCAAACCCTTCACCAGTCCTGCCAGTCCAAACGCTGCACCCTTCCTCTCGCCGTACACAGTGGAATCAAGAAGCTGGGGAAAAAAAACAAGGTGTCTCCTTCAGTTTTATAAATAAACTGTTATCAATAGAGGAGCAAGATAGCTTCACTGTTCGAAAAGAATGGAGGACGTAGTTGGTTATGTTTGTGGCCCGGTCTGAACATATCTGTGTGTTTCTGAGAAGGGAATCATTTATTAGGGATAACTTCACCCTCACGACCCCCTTCAGAAATAACTACGTGACTGTTTACCTGGTTCAAGAGATTCTTCACCATTTCTGGCGCTTCTGACTTGATTGCAGGCACAAGGGGAGGAAGACAATTTGCTACAGCTTCTTGAACCTGTCAAGGTGGAAAGTATGTTCACTACTCATCTTTATCATGTAAGATATAACATATCGCGTCTAATTATCTTTTTATTGATGGCAAATCAGTTGCTTTTGTAGTCTACCAACACAGTTAAGGTTCGAGCCCTGGCCGAGATCATTGTGTTCAGTTGTGTTCTTGGGCAAGACACTTTACTCTCGCATTGCCTCTCTCCACCCAGGAATATAAATGGGTAGCGGCCACAAAATGCTGGAGGGTAACCTGCGATAGACTAGCATCCCATCCAGGGGGAGTAGCAATACTCCTAGTCAGCTTCATGCTACAGAAACCGGGATAAGCTCCGCAGTGTGGGCCAGTTTGGCCCGAGTGCGGCAGTTTACCTACTCGAGAGAGATTATTCTTACCTGCTGTGATGGAGTTGATAAAGCGTTCAAGAGTTTTCCAACAATTGGTCTGACCTTTAAAAAGGTAAAAAAAAAAAAAAAAAAAGCAAAAGCAAACGTTTATAGGTGACTATTCGATTATTGGTAAAAATCGAATTCCTGTTTAAAATAGTTCAACTGTCACAGAAAAGGAAAATAGCGACAATTGAATGGTTTTACATGAAGGGCTCACCTTTGGGTCATCCTTGTCCAAATGCCGCGCTAAACAACCCATCAAAATGATCACTGATTGACGGATGGTGTCATGCGCAGAAGTGTCAGGTGCCATGTCTAAGAACTGCTCAAACACAGGTAAAAGAAGCGATATGTTGGTCTGCAAATATCATTTTCAAACGATTAGAATATTTGATCGTTTTGCAGGGGCTTTACAGTGATAAACAAGCAATCTTTCCAAAACAAACTGTGTACGATAGGGCGGTTTTCAATTAAGTGTCGAAAGTAATCCATAATTGCTTTGGTTTTACTTTACTACGCTCCATGATTGGCTTAAAAAAACTCCCGCCACCTACTCAGCCAATCAGATGCAAAACCAATCACGACTTGGTCGCACGCGTTTTCCCGCGCTTAGCGCCGGTCACGTGTATTTGTTTTGAGTTTTCATTGGTTCATTGTGTTGTTTTCGTTTGTTATGATTGGCCGTTACGACACTCAAATGAAAACCGCTCTCAGCATATGAAGTATACAAACCTTTCCATGGTCATTCACAGCCTTAAGAGCTGCGTTCAACATGTGTTTCCTGACTTCTAGATTGTGATCTCCTAGACCAGTTGGCACAAAAAATACGAACAATGGAGGAACCTACAGAACGGAAAATAAGACAGACATTGTTTCACCTACGTAGCCTAAATAAACAGAGAAAAGGTAGTGGCGCCGCAAAACACCTGTTTATTCCGGCTATTTTAAAAGAATGAGACAGAACAGGTTTTCCGTCCTGTCAGAGGTTGGTCAGTGTACAAACAATCTCAATAAAAGACAATCTCAGAAGAGAAATCAACTCTTTCCTAACAAGCAAGTAAATATTACTTTAGACCAAGTTCTCAACCTCATTAATAAGGGACTGTGCAATAATTATCAGGAGGGGGGGTTGGAAAATGGGCTTCATGTAGGAAAATATTAGGTAATACCCCCCTCCTAAAGGAGTGAATTTAGTTATTGCCCCCTCTAATCAGTCAGAAATTATGTACGACCCCCCCCCCCCCCCCCCTAACAGTATACACACACCTTTACACAAGTACCCTGCATTTTCTCTACACGCACCTGTGGATTAAAATCTTATAACAGAAAGAAGAGCTCCTACTACATAGCCTGAGATCAGGCTCCTGAAGAAGATTTGTGAGTGAAGCGAGCCGAGTCGCTGCTCAGGCTACTACTACATGTTTAATTGTTGGACATCCGCGTCTGGAACAAACATCACCTCCGTAGCAATGAACATTTTTCGGTCCCCACCTTATAAATAGGTATAGTTTCGCCAATGTAATATGTATTTGAAATAAAATGTTAAGCCCCCCCTCTCTTGAGTGACTTATTTTACCTTGAGCCCCCCTCTCCTTGCTTTGAATTTACTTTATGCCCCCCCCCCTCTGGTTTTCCAACCCCCCCCCCCCCCCCCCCCCTCCTGGTAATTATTGCACAGTCCCTAATACCATCAAGTTATAACAAAGGAAATCATAACCGTGTCGGTGAATAAGCATAGATTTTCCCGATTTTATCTCTCCATTTACTCCTTAGTTTTTGTTTCGATTGAGAAGATATAAACACTCAAACAGTGTTTCACCCGATTTCCAAACACCTCGAATGTGTTTGATATATTACTTAAAAATTAAACTACAATTTGGCGCGTCATAATAATTACCTCCTCCTCGGATAGCGTGGGTGACAACTCGCCTAGTGCCAGTGATATCCCGCATCTCGCATCCCATGGGTCCAATGTGTCACCTGACACAACTCGCCCCAGACTGTCCACTACTGGAGGAGGGACCTGGAACCAAGACATGTGACTATGAATATGTCTACAATTCAGTTTGACAAAGAGTACGGACAAATGAATTTAACTGAGAACCTCAGGCTAAAACCAGGAAAATTTAACAAAACTAAAGCGTGAGCGCACCTTGAGCTTAACATTGTACAGATCCACTAGCTGCTGCAGAATGGACGGCGCAACATCCGGGTGTTCAGTGACAGCTGCCGCCAGCGCTGGGGCAGCAGCCTTTCTGATAACTTCTACGTCATGTACAACATCCTCCAAAAGTGCACTACATAACGGCTCAGGGACACTGTAACCTACTCCCTCCCATAACCTGAAAGGGTTCAATAATCAGTTGATCAGTATCAAATTCTCCAAACTGTTTTTCATACATTTTCTACAATCCTCTTTGGGAGAATTTCACTGACTCAGCGAGTTGATCTGATCCTTAATTCTCGTGACCTGCTTACTTGAACTTGTTGAAGGTGAAGAGATATTAGTAATTGATCAAGTGCTGGTGGGGGACAGTGTTTCATCACATTTCCAAACACCTAGAATTTTGTCCAAAATACTCCGCTGCGCGTCGTATTTTCAACTCTCTTCTCGGTGTTTGGAAATGTGATCAAACACTGACTCTCGTGTTCAATATATTACTTTAATGTGAACAAACTTAAAATGTATAGCTAACGTTTCAAATTTGATTCATATTCCTTTAGAACTGCGCAAAAATCTTGTACCTCTCTCCAACTTTTGCATTTTCTTCATCGACATCAAACTTGGCGACCCACAGTCGTCTTACAAGCTTAGCAGACTGTGCTGTCCCATGATCCTCTGCAGACAGAAGGTCTGTAAGGACCACAAGCCCTTGCAAGGCGGCAAATCTAAGCGAAGCTGCGGGGGACTCCAGAGAGTTCAGCAGGACGGTGATCTCGGCTGGTGATGCTGTGGCACAACCCTCTTCACCACTGGAAGCTTTGCACAGCTCTACCAAGCTGAGAGATGCAAGTTGCTGGGGAAAAAAAAACAACCACAGAAAATGAAATACAGTCAAAGCTCTCTGAGCGGACACTCTCGTAAGCGGACAGCTCTACTTACGGCCGTCTTGACAAAACCTGTTTGAACTCTAATACAAGGTCTGTATTTTATTTATACATTCCCGTAAGCGGCCGTGGACACTTTTGAGGGGTACAATTTTGGATTTTTCTGTTGTTTCTAAGCTCCCATAAGCGGGCATCCAAAGGAACAATCTTATTAGCCTCAATCTTATTTTAACCAGTGAACTTTACACCGCTATTTGTCTTCATATTTATTTTGTTTCGTCATTTCATACGATAGTATTTTTTTCCGCACTAATACTGTTTAGTGTGAACGGTACAAGCTCTCGCAAGCGGCCACCTATCCCTTATACTGCTTAGTGGCCACTTACGAGAATCATTCCCGTAAGCAGCCAGCTACCAGTTGTGGGCACTGTTTCTGCTTCCCGAGGGTGTCCGCTTACGGGAGCTTTGACTGTAATGAGATGGTAGAAAGAGGATTCAAACATTGTTACCAATGTACCTGTAATCTTGAGCCCTTAATGGTGTCTGCACTGGTGGAAATAATCTCAGTCAATAGAGATAGCATCTCTTGCCTCGGCAACAAAGCAGGGTCACTCTGAAAATGCAAACAAAATAATCATGATAATCACTATTAACTTTTAATTAATAATTAATTAATAATTAATTAATTTAATTAATAATATAATTAATTAATTAATAATTAATTAATCCATTTTAATTAATTTCGGAACATGGAACATACGGACCATGATCGAGGCAGGGAAGTGTGCTACTATAGACAAGGATTCAAGCAAGTGTTCCATCGAATGTCTATTTATTTTCGGGTCTATGTTACCAGCGAGATTGGAGAGTGACGATTTTAAAAACCGAACTTAAACCTTTCACTCCCAGAAGCACGCTGTTAGCAAGTCAATTATTGTGTTTCTAACTTTTACGCATGTTAATGAAACCCTAGTGTGTGACCATTCAAATGAAAGCTATTGAGCAGTATTTTTTATGTGGTACTGTTTGTTTTTGACAATTTTGCAACATGAAATTTAGATTTTCCCCTCAGTTTTGAACTTAGCACTCTTGGGAGTGAAAGTGTTGTGATACACGTTCATTGCAAAGTCGCTGCAGGTGAAATATCAATTTTATCAATTTGTCCATGGATCCTCTCATTCACCTCACTCTGTTCCTCCTCCTCGTCCTCATCATCATCATCATCACTGGCTCGTAGCTTACAGTGTTCAGCAACAATCTGCAGAGCTTCCTGCCTGAGATCTTCATCCCCCTTCACAGCCTTGCCACCTGCTCTTAACACACATCTCAGTAGAGAAAAACAGAAGGCAAACGCTGGAGCAGACAGCAGTTCAGTTAAGCATTCAGATGAAGATGAACCAAGAACATTAACAGGCACTGACAGGGAGTGGATGATGGAAATGATACGCTTGGTCGCTGACAGCTGATCCTCGTCACACCAGGCTGGGTCAATACGGCACATGGGTTTTAGGAGTCTTAGTGTTATATATCCAACAAGTTCAGCTAATGGGAAACACAGGATGCACAATATATTAGCAGAAATGCACAGATCAAACCACACAAATTCACATCAAGGCACATTTTAACACTTTCACTCTCAAGAGTCAAACCTTGAGTCAATAAATGTGGTTCTAACTTTTAAGTCTGTGGATGAAAACCTTGTGTGTGACCATTCAAATGAAAGCTATTGAGCAGTACTCTCAAGTGGTACTGTTTGTTTTTGACAATTTTGAAAAATAAAATTCAAGCTTTTTTCCTCGGTTTTTGAGCTTAGCACTCTTGAGTGAAAGGGTTAAGGACAAACTCTTACCAAGATGTTTTTGTTCCTTGTTGAATGCACTTTTACCAAGCTTCAAAAACACAGGCATCATGACTGGGGCAGTCAGGGGGGACTGTAGTAATGGCAGCAGGGTGGGTAGGATGGTAGGTATGTACACATGCATGGCTTTTGGATTTGCTCTTATAGCTGTCTCCAGTAATGATCCTATTTGAACAACTTCACTGTGAAGCTGAAAACAACATACACAAGTCAACTTTTGATTCATTTTCAGGAACTATCTAAACGAGCGGTTTTCATTATTTTAGTGTCGAAAAACCAAAACAAAAGCAATTACAATGGCCAATCATAACAACGTAAACAACAGAACAAATCAATGAGACTGCTTGAAGCAAATAAACGTAACGGGCGCCAAGCGTGGGAAAACGCGAGTGACCAAGTCTTGGCTGGTTTTGGTTTTGCATCTGATTGGTTGAGGAGGGGGCGCAAGTTTTTTAAACCAATCACAGAGCATTGTAAAGCAAAACCAAAGCAATTCCAAAGTACTTTAGACACGCTCTAGAGGTTGTTATTGTTGTGGCCCAAAGACCCCAAAGTGATTATTTCAGCTGGTTATAGTGTAATAAAGTGCTATTTTTGGTAAATCCACCTACAAACAAAGAATTTCCAATTCTTGTTGCCCTGTCAGATGCAAGCTTGCCAGGACACATGTATCATGTTACTTAATAACATCCAATTTGCTAAAAACTGCATGAAAGTCAGCTTCTATATCAGTTTATAAAGAAAGAGAATGAGATCTTCGCAGTTATATTTCAATTTAAGCAGTTAAAAAGAATTTGATTCAGGTGCAAACGCTCTACCACTGAGCTATGAAGCCACTGGGAGCTGGTCAATTGCAAGTTCTATTTATGCCCGTCAAATGATGAAATAGAGATATCAGTTGATGTGCTTTCGGTGTCTTGAAATTCAAATGAAAAACAAATGGTCTCAGTCAATTGTGAAGAATATGCCTAGTGGTAGAGGATGACACGTTATCACAAGGAAATGTTTATAATGATTGTAGAGTAAAAGATGCTTACCTCTTTTAATCTGTCTCTGACTTCTGCTTCCTTCATCAACTGGGCTTCAAAGATTTCTTTTTCCTTTTGACTCATCTCATCTTTTTCTGACAGTTTTCCCTCAGCTTTCTTCTTCTTTTTCATTGACTGTGGAAATAATGACATTGTTCAGTTAGTTGTGTTAATCTCAGTGTGCGCTGCTTTGGCCTGAGTGCGGCTTTATCTTTCAGAAGTTTATGGCTCTTCGAATGATCTTTCTCTATTCTCCTACTACTGTATATTGACAGTATTGAATTGTAATCTATAGATCACATGTTTTAGCCTCGTGACAACACACCTCACGCAATTCCTCTTCCCAGACTTGGTCTTCGTAGGAATAAGCCTTGGATTCTTTTTTCATATTTTGCCGTTTTCCCGTTTCTGATGCCTTGGCACTGAAAGAGAAACAAAAATAATAAACTTTATGAGCAAATGATAGTTATAAGCATTTTATCAGGCTTTTGTGGTGTCAGTACTCATTTACACACATCGGCGGAGAGAGACAATTTGATCTGATTGGTTGAAAGCAGTGAGATCAATTTATTAATCAATTAAATTTTAATTGTATTGTTCAAAGCTTTGCGCCAAAAAAACAACATAAGGACAGTGACTGGGTTGAAGTTCTTTGCCCAGAACTTTCTTCCAGGCCTTCACGGTCAATTCATTTTTGTCCACTCCCAGGTAGGCTATCTTGTTTAGTTTTTGTGCGAGTGGCAAAGACATGAGTTACGAGCGAGCCAAGACGAGTGGGTCATAGCTTGCACCTTCACTGCTTGCGTGAAACTCAAACAAGAGAGCATGCTTGCAGGCTAACTCCCAGGGTACTAGGTTCCCATTAGATCACCACATCTCCGCACATCAAATTATTTGTTTCAAAATTGTAAGCAGAAAACTAACTTTTCTAGAGCATTCGTGTTGTAGATCTCTCCTTCTGGTGTGTACATGATGGCATACTCCTGAACAGTCACTTGTTGAAATGCTGGTTTTGCTAAACCAATCATACTGTGCTTCATGACTCTGGGTAGAATGACTTTTGGAGCAAGTTCTGCCATGGTGTAGAGCACATTCTGTGAAGACTAAAACACAGATCACAATAAGAGTGAGTGTGTGGGAGGACTAGGGGGTCTGAACTTTCTGCTTCCCGCACCTTGTACTCCCGGTTCCTGTCCCTTCCATTGTGGTTCTCACCTCTTTGTCCTTTTTCTATTGCAAAATATTATGCAATGTTGCAAAATGTTTTCCCTATTTCTCCCGGTTCCCGCCACCTTGGAATCCCACTTCCAGCCCTCTCTTCTCCTGCCTACTGTTGACTTCCACCTTCTTTACTCCAAGGTCCCCCCCCCGCCTGGCCCCCGACAAGAGATCCATTAGAACTTTTAAGGGTGTTCAACCTCTAATTTCTCACTACTATATTAATACAGTGTCACACAGAGAAGTGATGAGAAAATCTCTAACTAAGGATATTGTCTTGTGATGTAGCACTAAATTCTCAGAACTGTCATTTAAAGAAATTTATGACAACCAGTAAGGAGAATTAACACTTTGAGCTTAGCACTGAAAGGTTCAACACCCTTTGCACAATCCCTCCCTGCCCCACCCTGTCAATCCTTCAATGGTAAGGTAAATAGGCGGCAAACATTTTTTTAAAGGGAGGCTTTCACGGTTCGGCGCATGTCCATAAATCAAAATATACTTTTTCGCTTTCTTATCAATGTTATCGCTTTAAAAAACCCACTCACATGTACTTCAGTAATCACATTTTATAATTAGTCGTAGCAGAACGACGGATGACCAAAATTCACAGAAGATTTCAGTGGAATACACCGATGCAGTCGACCGTGGAATTAGTGTTGACCCGTAGGATTTATTCCACAGTTGATGATTTTAGAGTATTTGCATGCGACAATTATGCAAATAACTGTAAAATTCTTTAATCGTGAAATTTTCAGAAGCAAATTTCGCACCTGAGTTAACTCCTCACTTCCGATTGGTTCATAATTAAACAATGCAATTAAATAGACTTGTGCCATAAAGCGTGCACAGGTGAACAAAGTATTTTGATTTATGAACATGCGTCGAACCATGAAACCCTCCCTTTAAAATCAATTATAGAGCATAGTAAAGGGGAAAAAAACTTGAAAGCAAAATCTAATGATTAGTGAGTTCCTGTACCTGTTGAGATGTACTGCCTGAGATAATCAAATCAATAATGGCATCGACATGACGGTCAACAAATCCGTCTGTGTCTATCCCCATGATGTGTAAAATCCTGACCCATAAGTTATCTTTAAAGGTAACTATACAACAAGAAATATCACCAGCATGAATTGTTAAGAAAACTAAAAGAGTATAACTGTGATTCTATGGCTTTATTTATGAGAAAGTTTCTGTTTAACACGTCATTATGTATTAAGAAATTTTAGTCATTTAAAACTCTGAGAAAGACTCTCCTCTTGGTCTCCAGTCTCTCTTATGTATGATGTATTGAGCTCACATCAGTATAGGGTTAGATTCACTCAATCTGAAGTAAAATATTCACAAATACTGGTGAGAATAACTATTCACAACTCCATGCATTGTTTCATTTTACGCTTCAGCACTTTCCCCTGGTATTTGTGAATATTTTACTTCAGATCAAGTCTAACTCTGTACAGATGCATCTTAAGTCATTTTATTCAGCTGTCTTGGTTAACTGGAAACTGGACTTTTATTATTTTGTCCAAATTATTCTGTTGTGTCTGAAACCTTCAAAAATTGATTGAATTCACCACTTTAGAAACAGGAAGCAATCTTGGGTAAGTTGCATCTCGCAGTTGCTTGTCCTCATTTTGTCCTCGGTAACGGTCCCACAAGTCGTAAATGGACTTGAAGAGCAGCAAGAAATTACAAAGGAAAAGAAGGCTTACCAACAGCAGGATGGTGTGCATCGGGAAGAACATGCAATGCAATCTTGTCTTTTGCATCGGCAGACAGGTCTGGATTACTCTTCACAAGGGACAGGACCAGGCAGTGAAGAGCAGACACAAGTATCCTGTGGCCAATATTAGTTCTTCCTGCATCAGTAGGAGAGGCACCATGTGACGCATCCCCATTAACAACTGGAATGGAACTGTCTGTGACATGATGCTGAAAGAAATAGAAGCCTTCTATTGTCAGATGGTTACATGTAGTCTTGCAAGTGCCGACGGAACCTGCTCAGGAGATTCCCCTTTGATACAGTAACATGTACCCAGGACAGGCTGAAGGTCTGCAGGGTGTTGTATTTAAAAGGTGGGGTGGGGCTAAATACAGAGATTGTACGAGAGAGGGGGTAAAGCAGGGAATAACGTTCTGCATTGCAAAATATTACATCTTGTATAGGCTATTGAACCAGTATTTTACTGTCAAATAGTAAGGAAATGCAACAGGACTTTTCTTTGTAAACAACTGTAACAAGAAACTACAGTAGAGCCTCCGCTAATGAACACCTCCCGTAGGTGGACACCTCTCGTAAGCGGACACTTAGTCATGTACCCAGCTACATACAAACAATACATTTTTAACCTCCCATAAGGAGGGGGACATTGGGGTGCTCTGAATACCGCAACACCGCAAAAAAAAAAAATCGAAAAACACCGCATCACCGCATGAAAAGTTGACGAAACACCGACACCGCAATATATTAAGTTACTTATAAATGAAGACGGCTTGCGACTGGCTGCTGAAGCATAAAATATTAACTGGACAGTAGTATTTGACTATACTGTGTTACAAATTAACAGGTTTAACAAAGGTACGTGCTTTTTAATAAATAAACACGGGTTAACGAAGATATAGAAGCTATAAATTTAACAAGGGTCGACGATTATTGTACAAGGGTCCAACAAGAAACCGTAACACCGCAAATAATTTCGTTTCACCGTACACCGGAGGTTTAAAAACACAAACAACGCACACCGCAGGATTTGAGATCACCGCAATACCGCAATGTGGGATTTTATTCACCGAAATACCGCATAAAAAACTGAGCAACACCGCAACACCGCAAACCCAATGTCCCCCTCCATAAGCGGACACCTCTCTTAAGCGGAAACTCTTTCATCATTTTTAGTCCACAAGGGTGTTTGCTTACGGGAGGTTTGACTGCAATTTAATTTCACCTTCTCTTGAGCTAGGAGCTTTGAAAACTCAGTCAGCATTGAAGACTGAAGGTCCACAGCACTCTCCCCCAAACTGTTGAACAGTCGCTGGATACAGGACTGTGTGCTCTGCCTGACTTTCCATTTTGAATGAGTCAATAAAAACACCAATGCCCTGTACCAAGGTCTGATAATTAAACAAAATAATAATTAAAAACAGAATAATAAGTAAGAATATGACGAACTTGCCAATGAATACCAAACTGTAATATCACATTGCATATTAACCCTTTCATTCCCAGAGTCAAACCTTGAATCAATAAATGTGGTTGTACCTTTGGAGTCTGTGGATGAAACCCTAGTGTGTGACCATTCAAATGAAAGCTATTGAGCAGTACTTTCATGTGGTACTGTTTAGTATACTGTACAAGGTGGTGTTGACTTTTGAGTCTGTGGATGAAACCCTGGTGTGTGACCATTCAAATAGAAGCTATTGAGCAGCACATTCATTTGGTGCTTTTTGTTTCTGACAATTGTGCAAAATGAAATTGACAATGTTTTCGTCAGGTTTGAACTTACTGGCTGTTAGATTTGTTTAGTCTTTGTCCATGACTAATGATGAGTTTCTCTGTGACAGACACCAGCGATAGAAGAGCTGTTGAGAAATAAAATAATAAATTGTTTAAATTCGACAAGGTTAAAGGTTAAAGTCTGTCAACAAGCCAGTTACTGTAGCTTATCAGGCTAGCACTCGATTCTTGTTTCCATAGCATGAAGCGAGTAGGAGTGCCGCTACTCCCCGTGGATGGGATGCTAGTCCATCGCAGGTAACCCCCAGAATTTTTGCCAGGTTGCCCTGACAATTCACAAGTAGCCATTAACATGTAAACTCCTGGGTGGAGAGAGGCACTGTGAGAGTAAAGTATCTTGCCCAAGAACACAACACAATGACCCAGGCCAGCGATCAAACTCGGACCGCTCAATCCAGAGTTCAACGTGCTTTATTAGGCCACCGTATCTATTACACAGTGCCTAGTTTTAACAATTTAAGTTTACCAAAATACAGAATATGTACCTTCTTCAGATGCCAAGTTTAAAAACTTCTCTGAAACGAACAGCTGTTTCTTTGTGTCGAGGAATGTTGTCCAAAATGAACCAAGTTTGGCCTCTGAAAGGAAAGTCATCAATGTTATCAAGGCTATGCACAATAGTTATGTTTCAAGATAGGATAGGTATGGGTAAAAGAATGCATCAGGATTTTCATGAGATTAAATACACAGATTATGCTACATCTGGAATATCTGTAAGTCTCTTATAAGCCATAACTCCCAATCTTCCAGCCTTGGGGCAGAATTAACCCGCCATTGTACAGAAGTGGCTATTGTAGGGAGGTTTCAATGAGAGTATAGTGTATGGATTGATGTACAGTCGGGTAAAAACCCCCTGGCTGTTGTGGGTTCAAATGTACACCATAGTATTGTAAGGGACAATTTAGATGGTACAACTTCGTTGCATGCGACATGCTTATGACAAGCCTACGACACAAATCGTTTCATGTAAATCAAACCTACAATTTTCAAACAATAATTATTGCCGTGTACGACACGCAAAGTCATATGATTTTGAAACATGTTTTAAAACCCTACGACAAATCGTAGCCACAGACAATGTTAAATGATGGGAGTTGTATACGATTTTTGCATGACACGAGCAGCGTGAGCTACAAAAGTCCCATGTGACAAAGTTGTACCGTCCAAATCAGCCCTAAGAGAGATTCTCCTAGCCAGATTGTTCGCTGTTAAATTGTAGGATCATCAATGCAAGCATATACATCAACATGTTTACGGTACAAGGTTACCTGCTTGCACATCAGCAAGTGATAATCTAACTAGAATAGAAGCAGCTAGCAATCCTTCTGTCACAATGGCGGCCTGGTTTGGTTGGCTACTGGCTTTCTCGACAGTCTAATAAAATTATACAGAAACATATCACTTCAATAAAATGTATTAAGCCCTCTCAATGAGCATCTGATGCTCTTACAGCAAATGTTGAGCATAACATTTTAAATATTGTTTATATAAAAAAAAGGCTGTGTACACACAAACAACTATTACATCTTACTACTTGAATTGTGTACTTCAGGCAGTTATACTAGTTAATACAAATCTTTACCTGCAATAGCTGTGGTAAAATATCCATTCCTTGTAGAAGGGTATTACCTGCAAGAAGTAATGTTAAACATTGAAACCTCAAAATATAGATTCTCCTAAATATGAGCCACACAATAGGGTACTTTCGAGATATTAAAATTCAGCTTGGTAGCGAGGCTGGGAGGACACAAACAACGGAATAATTGAACAAGCATGTTTGTTCTTTCTTTTGTTTGTGTCCTCCCAGTTTGGTTATCAAGCTGAATTTTAATATCTGGAAAGTAGCCTATTCTATGAAGGTCTGTTCTGTTCCTTAAGTCGATGATTTTCTTTATTCTCCTCACTTGTCCTATAGATCGTTTTCACGTGACGTCACATCATTTCCGGTCGCCATATTGGTGTACCACTTTTGATTGCGTAATAGCATAATAGCATGCAAATACAAGTCACCTCTACATATTGTAGCCTTTAGAAATGGATAATTCAGCAAGTGAAGTTAAGTCTGGGGAAAATCCCGATGTGATTCTTTCTTTTCCTATTTCTGAATATGCCAAGAAGTTGGAACCGTGAATAAAACAGCGTTATTTGGAGAAATTATCGGCAATTGGAAATCGATCCCGTGATGATAGAGGGTAAGCATTTTGAGCCGGACTGCTTGCCTCCTGTGGAATCAACAGATCTTTTGGTTCTATGGTGTTGGAGACTAGCTTTTACACCTAGCAGCAGTTTAAAGCTTTCCGAAGCCTCGAAGGGTATATAATCAAATAGTATCTGGATTCATTACTAGCGTAAAAGGCCACATAACAATGTACATTATATGTATCGCAAACAAGTTTGTTGTTTTAGCGAAGGTAAGACATTCACAGCATATGAACAACTCTTTGATCCCGATTTGGATTATCACGGGAAAAGAAGGAACAGTTTTGTCTGCTCATTGTCTAGGTTGCAAGGCCGGGCTAGCAGAATCTTGTTCGCATGTAGCTAGTGTTCTTTCAGTTCTACATAGAAGCGTGGACAAAGCTAAATGGTAAACTGTCATATAAACATGCAAGTTAAAATGCTCGTGGATTATACCTTCCGAGATATAAACTTTACTTCGGCTAAATTTGAAATTTGCTGCTTAAAATTATTGCCTCTTCGCTTCTCTCTCTCTGCCTCGAGTTATTTCAGGCTCTCTTTCAGCAAACGCAGGCTTCTTTGTGAGTTCGCGTTCCCTCGCCCTCTCGCTTCTTTTTGCCGCTTCTTCTCGATCTGCCTTCTTGTTATACCCTATATACCCTATATACCCAGTCAACGTTAAATTTATCCCAAGTTTTTGGCTGCCCCGTCCAGAAATAGCCTGTTTCACAGACGTTTATTTTTTTTCGTAAGATACTGTACGAAAAAAAATAAACGTCTGTGAACAGGCTAGTCCAGAAACGAAATGCTTTTCACACACGCGATCGTTTTCCAAAATTGTATCCGCGAGGCATCCCTGTAAATCGCCGAAATCCACCGCGATCTTCTCTCTTCGGATGATTATCTGGCTTTTCCCCCTTTATTTATAACAATCGAAGGCACTCTTGCAAAGTACAATCCTTTATATAATTATTTCGTCCGCTTTTATTGCCACAGCCCACGATCAGACACAAAATATGACTCACATTCAAAGGCCGCGGTCGCTTTGTTTACAAATTTGGTACACCAATATTAATATGGCGGCGTAGTAACCGTAGTCAAGGATTTGGTCACGTGAGTGAAAACGATCTATTGTCAATATGTTAATATTGAAAGGAGAAACGTAAAGTTGATAACTCATGGTTAATACCTTGAAAGGCACCAGTCATGCACTGCAAGTATCCACTGCGAACTGCTGTTGTGGAGTTCTTGTTAGTCATTCCTTTCTATGAAAAGTAAAACATAAATACCATTCATCATATGAGTTTCTTGCTTTGCGGATCCAGGAAAAAACTTGACCGGTTTACTAGACTCTGAGCGCCAAATTTATCCAAGTCCGGAGGCAAGTTCCCCCGCAAACGTTTTTAGATTTTCAATCCCTAAAATTATATTTCCCTCGATTTTGAGTCATTTGGAAAATTTGACCGATTTCCGTCAAACGGTGTTAAGCCGGTCTGGATCCACGCCTGGACTTTGCTAATTAAGTCTGTAGGACACACTGTTACCATACAAGAAGCTAAGTGTACTGACCACAATAAATAAACATCTCATCTCTCATCTCACAACATGTAACCCCCCACGTGGAAACCAGCTGTTAGTTGTCCCGTGACCAGCGTTTTATAATAAAGTTGTTTTCATGTACATGTATGTACCTCACTCATCTCACCTCATCATAACATTACAACTCTAATAATTTGTTACTTGTTTCATGAAGTTTGTCTCACCTTAAATGCATCCACAAGAACCTTAGGTACTTGAGTTGAGAAATGTGTGCACCAGTGACTTAACACAGATAAGCCATGGACAAGGGCTCCTTCATGCACTAGAAAAGCAAGGAAGAGTCAATATAGGTCCGCAATGCATACATATCTCTATTACAGCTTTGACTTGTGCACTGCGGAGTTGATCTTTAGAATTGATCAACTACAGATGTAGTAGAGGGGACCTGATCTAATGCTCTCATGACACACCATTCATTCTATAGCCAAGTTGTAGAATAGCTGTAAAATAATGATCACAAGCAAGAAGCGAGTTGAGCAAATTTTCTGAAAATTTTCATGACCGCGGACCTGTCGATATTTTCTGAAAATTTTCATGACCGCGGACCTGTCGATATTTTCTGAAAATTTTCATGACCGCGGACCTGTCGATATTTTCTGAAAATTTTCATCACCGCGGACCTGTCGATATTTTGTGAACATTTTCATGTATGTAACTTCATAATAATTTACAAATGTGTTATCAAACCTTCTTGTTGTAAATATTTCACGAGCTTCTCTGCGACAAGTTCACTGAGTCCCTGCACAG
This sequence comes from Desmophyllum pertusum, assembly GCA_029204205.1. NCBI lineage: Eukaryota > Metazoa > Cnidaria > Anthozoa > Scleractinia > Caryophylliidae > Desmophyllum > Desmophyllum pertusum. The sequence goes on along the minus strand of MU827785.1, from coordinate 1,716,716 downwards.
ACGAGCTTCCACTAACTGAGTGGTATTCTAAACTTCTGATACCTGGAAATATTTAAAAATCTTATTTTGATGTGTACCAGTATACTAAATCACACACTTAGTTTTACAACTGTCCCTTTCAGCCTTCTATGTAATTTAAACCATACTGGTCTAAATAAATTACATCTAACCAATACGATGTCTTTTTTTAAATACCTTTTGACAGTGAAAAAGAAATCATTGAAAGTCAATGAAAAACATTGTTACAGAGCAGACACTCAAACCATAAATGCTATGGCTTTATTTTAACTATTTTTAAACTTATTTTCTGCTTTTTCAGAACTAGCCAATCACAGCTGTGATAAACTGTGATCTGAAGCAATGGTCGAGACATTTTTTTCACCTTTTTCCGCGTTTTTATCGAAGTAAGACCACCGCGATGGTACTTTGATAAAAATGCGGGGGGAAAGTAGAAAAAATGTCACAGCCATTGCTTTGAATCATGGCTGATTGGCTATTCTGAAAAAAGTAGAAAATAAGTTTAAAAATAAAGTAAAAATAAAGCCATGTAGCGTTCATGGTTCGAGTGTCCGCTCTGTAAAAAGGTCAATACCACCTAATTTCCTTTAAAACAATACTTTCTCAAACTAACATGAAACAAGAATAAACTGAAGAGGATCATTGACTGGGGAGTTTATCTTGATCTACCACCACATTCTCATAACAAACACTTAAGGAAATATATGGAGGTCAGTATGGAGAGTTAATATTTTGAGCTTGGGCAAACCTTGAAGTACACCAACTCTATCATTCCACTGAGTCAGTTTGCCCTCTGAGCCTGAACAATAAAAATATCACAGTTAAGTAATGGAACTTTGAACTGAATCAGCCAAACTACAAGAAATGTGTTGTTCCAGAAAATATCCATATCCATATCCCCCTCCCTCTCCCTCCTCCCCTGCCCACATGGAAGGTTTTTTGGTTCGAAACACCACATAATTTCCACTCTGTGAGAAAGGTCCTTCCAACAGGAGTTGAACAGTCACTCGAACCTGTATGACCTTCTGCACACCGGTCGGACGCTCTACCACTGCGCTATAGAAGACTTGACTGTTGCATTACATTTCACAAAGAAAATAGTGTGTCAGCCCATATATACTAACAACAGTTTTTCAGGCCTTCTTTGAAATATAATGTAACTGCGAAGATCCCATGCTCTTTTGTTCTTTCCACCACAGTTGACATATACATATATTCATCTTTGCCAGTAACAACATTTGCTGATCAAAATTGAGCGCAGTTTCTAACAATAATTTATTATTATTATTGCTGTTCCTTACCATTAAGGACAGCAAATAAGAAGTTGATGAGTTCCTCCAGTGCGCCGGGATCACTGCACTGATGTGCGAGATTCTTCAGGATTAAGGTAGCTTCCTGCTTATGAAGATCCTCTTTGGCGCGTAACTGACCTAAACATTTGTGAAAATTATTTAAAATATTTATCATCTAACTTGAAGCAAACCATGCAGTACTCTATTAATTTGCCTTCAGTTCTTGGGAACCTGCATGCAGAGAAATTAAAGTAAGTGGACTTGATACCTTTTATAGAGTAGAACCTATTCCATAAGATTGCTACATGCCATTTCTGCCAGTTATCTCCCCTCCCTCCCTACCTTCCCACACATTGTATATTAAGGGTGGGGTGGGGTGTATGATTTTGCATGTACATATATGTCCGAGGAGTTATGTGGTTTCTGTTGCTTTTAAGCACATTTGGATATGAACTCAATTTTTGACCAGCATTGGACTATCTTAACTTACCAACAGTGTTCTTACAGATATCCACAGCATACTTAGATAAGTCAATTGAAACTGAAGAAATTAAATATGCCGCACCTGAAAAAGAAAATCATCATCATCATCATCATCATCATCGCCGCTTATTAAACAGGGGTGGAGGGGGCTTATAACTTAGAGGGTATATAAAATAAGTTACAGAATGAGCTGATAAGAACTTAGTTGAGGCCAACTTTACTTGTAGAATTATCAACATGCGTTTTCCATTGCCAATAAATTTCAGTCAATGTATTGGCAACAAAAACAAATTTCAAGTAACAAGATTTTGTGGTACATACTTTCAAGAACCACTTCAGGGTTTCGCAGCAGAGATTTCTGCACAGCAGGTAAGATTAAATTACTGAAGTCATCATGCGTCACATGACACAACAATGGACCAATGTTCACCTGCAGAGTTAAAGGTCAAAAGTTTCATTTAGGAGATCTAAAACACTAAAGCGCAGTACAAGTTAGTATTGACTTGTAAATAATATGTGCTAGACAGTTTTCAAACTATCACTAAACCATAAATCAAATGTACAGACAGTGATCTTGAGAAAAATGTTAATTCAGTTTGTCACGAGCGTGGGACAAAAAAAAAAGCGTCCTTGATGGAAGTTGAACCCATAACCTTCCACACACCGGTCGGATGCTCTAACCACTGAGCTACAGGGAGACTTAGTGACGAGTTAGGTCATTTACTAGGTTCATATGTGACCTGCATACTGCTAGGATCAGCAATGTCAAAAGCGTCAATGATCTTGGATGTAATAGTGCTGAGATTTTCTTACCAGAACATGATTGGCAGGTCTCGTCTTTCTGTTGATCACAGCCTTCACATACATTTCAAGCAATGGCTTCTATATAAGAGGATAAATCATTGACAAAATAATATAACTGTCAATTAAATCAGTGAATGACTTAGTTTGAATATGCTACATAGTTACACATACTTACCTTGAATCTACTTATTGTTTCACTGTCTTTATTTTTGGTGCAGAAATTGAACAGAAATCCAGTTAAACAGCCATGTTCCTGAAAATTGAAGAATATCAAATTATTTAATTAAAAATTTTGACATTATTTATTTTTATCTTTTTGTTTAATAACTTTCCAGATGACCTAGAAGAGATGCATTTTTGTCATAGTCATTCAAATTATTTCAACAATCTTGGCATAAACACAGCCAGATAATCATAGTAAATATACATTGCATGATGAAATGTTGAGAGATTTTGGTGAATAATGTGGTAGTATAATGGTATCTGTAGCTGATGTTTGTATTATGGAGTAGGGTCAACTAAAGAAGGCAGCTCAAAATGTCAATGAATCACATATGAAAAATGCAGCTCTATTTTCCTTTGAAAAGTGCAAGGGAAAATTCACCTGAGATGCCTCCATTTTGCTGATAGCTTCTGCATACTTGGATGTGATTCCTGGTACCTGAAATCATGAACAAAAAAGGCCAGACATGCAAAACATCTCACATAAATGTAAGCTCGATTACCAGTTGCTGTTCGGGAAAGTGAGCGTATGCTCCTCCCCTCCTCTTCCCAGTATGGAACAAAGACTGGACTCAAGAGAGTGGTGGAGATCGAGCCTAACATAAATGTAAACTGTACATTTGCACCATCAATGTAATGAGGAAAAGTTAATAACAAGTCTAAGGTAGTCTCCTACGCAGCCGTTATTTGGCTCATCACGCAACGCTAAGGGAAGGAGAGCATTGCGTAACAAGCCAAATATCGGCTGCATCGGAGACTTAGTTTAAGGTGGCTTGCCTTGATTTTTCAAAGTCATACTATCCCAAATTTGAATGGTTGATACTTCACTGTCAGTGCTCTGTCTGGCTAGCTACTTCACCCATTTACTAGAAATAGGATGAAATCTCCTAAAAGTCAGTTTGATTGGCATCAGTGTTACCATAACAATGCAGTGATGACAGTGAAGTATCAGCCATTAAGATTTGGGATGGGTGTGCCCTTGAAAAATCAAGGCAAGCCACCTTAAGTGACTGACGAGAAGTAATAATGGGTTACACCATACCTCTCTCCAGACTCTGTGTAATTTCTTCCTAGCTGCTTCACAGATGCAAGCTGACCCTGCAGACAGAACTCCATGCAGAGCCAAACACTGAACCTCAACCAATCTGACCCACTGTGCGTCATTACACAGCTCAGTGTTGTTGTACACATGTCGTGCCAGGACACATGACCAGCACAGGAGAACAAGGTTTGAGCCACTGATCACTTGACTAAGATAAATCAACAATAAATCATTGATAAAAGTTTGCATTTTTGGTAACCCTTGATCATAAACCCCATGACAGAAAAAAACCCTTAATATTAAATGTGCGGTTCAAGAAAATATCCATACCCCTCATGGAAGGTTTTTGGTTTGAACCTCCATGCCTCCCTTGAAATGCCAGTTTAACTTCATACTTTCCTTCAAACATTTTGGCTTTTGAGTCCCTCCCTCCCCCTCGGAATTTCCAGGGACCTTGCTTAGGGTGGGTATGGTTATTTTCTGGAACTGCACAATAAAAAACTCATGACAATTTTTGTTACAATCCATTTTGTTTACATGGCTCAGCCAATATCACTGGGTTTGCTGCAACACAACCCTTTAGTATTTTAAAAGTTTCATCATCAATAAAATGTAACATAATCTTACCTTGGGAAGGAGTAGATGATTTGGTTTTCAACACCAGAAAATGCCATGCAAAAGTATTTAACAGCATTCACACCTGATCAAAACCAAAACAAATTAAACTAGCTTGAGCACTAAATTTTTTATTAAACACAAAAACAAAAAATAGATGAAATTTATAGTGACAAAATAATAATGAGATAACTTTGATAACACATAGACCATACCTTGCTTTTCCGCAAGCACTCTAAGGACTTCCTCAACTGCATTTCTTGATTGGTTATCTCTATAAATTAAAGATATGTCAAACTTAATACTAAGAACTCCATATTGACAAATTAACTAAGATGTTTTAAAAATAAAATATAGTTGTGAAGAAATATTTACCGAAACTATGTTACTTTTTCATTGCCCTCTCTCATGTTGAAGTAATAAATAATTTGAAGTGTGGGAGCCTGATTATAGCATCCTCAGTACTGAAGTTTTATGATGAGACCTTGTCACTTCAAAAGGTTTGAAGATGTTTACGGTTTTGATTTAAATAAAACTCAGAGACACCAAAATGTGAGCAGCAACGAATCAGGATTTTATTTTTTATTGGAAACAAAAAATTTGATGTGTGGTTCCTTAAAATATCCATACCCTCTATGGAAGGTTTTTTGGTTTGAAACCCCCCTGGAATTTCCAGTTAAGCTTCATATTTTCATTTAAAATGTTTGGCTTTAGAGACCCCCCCCCCCCCCCCCTCCCCCCCCCCTCCCACTGGAATTTCCAATGTCCTTCCTTGGGGTGGGTATGGATATTTTCTGGAACCACACATTGGGATAGCCTAACAGAACTATTGATCACCTGTAACGATGCTGTGTCAGATAAACTAACTTGATCACTGCTTTTACTCCAACTTCAGAAAAATCTAAGAAAACAAAACAGGAACAGAATATTTTATACAAGAAAGAAAAAAAAAGTTAGACAGAAAATTGAAAGATGTGCCCTACAAATGAACTAATATTATAATTCATTTTCCTTTACTTCATAAATTTAAAAATAAAAGCTGTAAAGCTGTTGTAAAGCTGTTGTAGTGATTCCTTAGAGACCACGTGAAATTATTTTAATAATTTCAATTTCTTCACTGACCCAAAATCACGCGATCATGGAGTACAGTCAGTACTTTTCCATGACACGGATAAAACAGTATTTCAAATTAATACAGATTACGAACTGTCCAAGAAATCCAATTATTTCTATTCAGATTTACAGTTAAAGAAAAAAATTCTAAAAAGATACCGTCTTTTTGGATGCAAGGGACGAGAAGTTCTTCGCAAACATGTCGCCTCTCTTTGGTACTGGAAGTCGTTATCTTGATGGAACACTTCTTCAGAATTTCGATCATCTACGTAAGGAATAAACAAGCGTCAAAGAATGGAATCAGAGCAGTAAACTGGATAAAACCAGAAACTCTCCAAAACTCTCACCTCGGCCGCCATCTTGGCCACGTCTGTTTTGAGCCCGCCATCCATGTGGTTCGAGGCTTATCACCACGTCATGTAAAGCTCACTGTAGTGTCACCCACTTATTCGCGTAGAACATGCACTAACATGGCGGCAAATGTTGGTTCGAGTTTGAAATGGCAAGATGATTTGCCAAAACACCCCGTTTTTCGAAAGCTTTTACAAATAGATGACGAAGAAGCTCAAGTATAATAGAGGAATGTCAAGAGAGAACAACCAAGAACATTTTTATTGAAAATGATGGTGAAATATTCCTATGGAATTCTTGGAAAAGCAACTTGCTGACAGCAAATCTTAAGAACTTGCATTTCGAAAATGAACGATCTGGTGAATTCCAAGTAAGTTAGAAATTCAGTTACATTTTGATTGATCGATCAGTTGGTTAAATATGATCGATCTATTGATTGACTGACTGACTGACTTACTGACTGACTGATTGATTGATTGATTTATTGATTGATTGATTGATTGATTGATTGACACACTGACGGTGTGTTTCCATATAACTGGAGGTACAAAACAATAAAATATTGTTCCTTGGGAAATTAGTTATATTACCATATTTCCTCTTTTTAGCCTCCTCCCCCTTCCCCCTTCTAATAACCCCCCCCCCCCCCCCCCCTTTGTGGGAAGTTAATAAGCCCCTGGGGGCTTAATAAATGAAATACGGTATATGGCCACCATGAGAAACAGAGCCTAAGGATGTGATTGTTCTCTGGTCTTTGATGCCTTCACACCCAACTTCTCCGACTCTCCAGTATACTTCCTTAGGTTTACCACAGTTCAAATCTGTTCTATTCATTTTATAAACAGACGTTTGTTTGCACTGAAGCTCCTCTGTTTGATGTGGATTCCATGTTGTTCAAACCCTTCATCAAAGTACCTTGTGCTCAGGGGAGAGAGAGGAATATCTGTTCTTGAGATGCCGATGAGATGGGGAAAGTTTGCTGAGTATGATGGGGGAAGCAAGTCAGTTATGTGCAAGTAAGTTTTATCTCAGACAAGTAAGAAAGTGGTCAATTGGACTGGTGTGATGCTGAAAATATATCGCAGTAGCAGATCTAGTGGGGGACCCCTGCACCTTTTTGTTGTAAAACATACAATGTATTAGGCCCAAAGAGCAGACAAAATTTTCACCCGGGGGGGGGGACTCCCATATAAAAGTGACGGGATGCTCGTCGTCTCGTTTAGGGGTCTAAATTACGGATTTTAGTCTCACTTAGGGTGTTCAGGACGAAACACCGATATTTTTAGCCATCAAGGTATCGTTTAGGGTTGCACGCGAAGAAATAATAAAAAAACACTGTCATACTATGTGGGTGGCCTCATTACCGGAGATGATTGCAACTATAACTCTTGTTTGTCTGTCTTTTTTAGAATGGTATCTTTTAGGGGTCAAATAAAGCTTGAGCCACGCCCAGATTGGTCTCCTTTAGGGATTTAATTCCAAATTTCTGACAAGCATCCCCGTCCCTTTGATAAGAGAGTGCCCCCCTCCCCCCAGGATTTTCACCCCTTCCCCCTTTTTTCAAGCAAGAACAGGCCAGCCCACCTTCACTACTTGTTTCTCATACAAAAAAGGCCTATCTTCCCTCCAGCCCCCCTCCTCCCCACCCCTCTTTCAAGCACCTCTGAATCTGGAGATTCAGGAGGTTCAACTGTATCTAGTGATTAGATGTACAATGCAGCCAGTTTAGCTGATTGATCTTCTCAGATGGGTGATAATTATTTGTAAAACTATGTTTCATTTCAGGACAATTCCAATTGATTCAAGATTCTATGTTACTCATCACAAGATAAAAGTTCTTGATGTAAAGTGGCATCCAGGAAGTCATTCTGACGTTCATCTCATGGTTCTTACTTCAGATAATAACTTGAGGTATTATGAAGCTAAAATTATTTAATTGTAGGAGTCGAACCTATGACCTTCCGGTCACCGGTCGGACACTCTACCACTGAGCTACAGGAGACTTGTGTGGAGCTTAGGCCATATAACTAGGTTCAAATGTCATAGGGTCGACTCCTGTTGGAAGAACTCTGAAATCTTTTTCCGAGTAGCTTGTGTCACTGGACTGATAAACATCTTTCTCATATTTCTACCAAGCATAAAATTCACCACATTTCTTTCTACATATTTAATTGTATTAAATAAAAGTGGAAACAAAATACAAGTTTTTTTTCAGGACAAAAAAAAAAGACCACTGGCTCTTAGAGGGGTGCATTTCACCTAGGATGGGAGCACCGTTATCAATGGTTTACGGTTTTGAAAATAATCTGGCAAATAAATGTATCATGAATGTTATGGACCCTGTCAGACCCTGTAATATACATGCATACACATATTGTAATAATTAGGTGAACACAGATGTTGCCTTTCTTTACATGTATTTGTTGAGCTAGATATGCTATCTGAGATTGTTATTCAAAGAAGACATTCTGATAATTTTTTCTACAATCACATATTTTAATAGACTTTACAATGTGCTCAAACCAACTTCTCCAGAAGAAATAATTTCCTTGGGGGAGTCATCTTCAATGACGGCAGAATACAGCAGGAAGTCCATGTCTGTTGGATCACTGTCGTCGTTTGCTGCTGCTCTCGGAGAGAAAGCCATTGCATTTGATTTTGCCCCAGCTGTTACTGATATCACCCCAAGAGGAAGACTGAACTCTAGTGCAGATGCTGAAGTAGACATCGCTCATCCTATCTTTATTTGAGAGAAAAATGGAGACATCTATCATCTTGTTCATAGAATTTCTCAAGCGAGGTAAGGCATTTGACTGTTGTCACACAACTTAATACATGTACGCTAGTTCATGCCAATTTGCCGTCAGGTAGCAAAAGAAAGAGACTTATGTCTCATTTGCATCAGCAACCCCCCCCCCCCCCCTCCCCCCCTCACCCCGCACCACCTCACCCCCGCACCACCTCACCCCCGCACCACCTCACCCCCGCACCACTACCACCGGTAATTAATTAACAGTCCCTTACACTCTTCTTCTTTTAACAGACATCAGCCACAGTTGATTGGTCCACTGACGATGTACCCTGCAGCAGATGATAATTATGGTCTGGATGCTTGCTCCTTGCTTTGTCTTCATTCCCAGCCCCCTGTTATTGCCATGGCAACAGCGAGTGGAAAAATCTATCACTGTATTGTTTTGGATTCTGAAGAATCTTATGATCCTGAGGAGGTATGCAGTGTTTCTCTTGAGACTTTGATATTATTTTGTAGTCTAGATCATCTTGGTTTACAACCTCAACAACAATATTAACACATTGACTCCTTAGCTGGCCAAAACCAGCCAAGAGGAGACCACGGACTTGTACCACTTGTGTCTTCCCTACCATTGACACTCTTTGTTAAAAAAGTTCACTTTCCCAAACATTTACATGTAGGTGGAAACTTTTCCAACGTGAACAAAATTAATGTGACTGAAAGGCCAACAAAACCACAAAAGAAAATGAGAGAAAAACGAGAGAAAGAACAGCAAAAAAAGGGGTGGGGGACAAAATGTATTGACTCAGCCTGTTGACATTACATTTTTAATTTAAAACATTTATTATCATTTTCCAGGAAATAGAATCATGGAACAGACATGGAATTGTCAAAAGTGATGGTTGTCATTCAAAGCTTTCACTCTTCGTTCACGAATGTGTAGAACTTCAGCTTTCTTTATTAAATGAAGCAACAGGTTCTCAGTTGGACAGAAGCTCCACGTCCACGGGAGAGGAATCAGATGAAAATGAAAACTTGTCTTTATTGAGATTACAAAGAGGTACCAGATGAATTTTAGGTTATTACCATAATCTTAAGACAAAGAAAAATCAAATCAAACTACACTGTAGTTGAAATCATTTTAACCATAATCATTTTAAACTACAACATATGCATGACCCGTGGGGGTACGCCCAAAAAAATTGGGTGGGGGTGTGCCGCTGGGCATAAAAAACCTTACCCTGTACCAGAGCACAAAACGCTAATTTTGCGACCCTGTTCCAGACTAAATGTTGAAAAAGATACCCTGTTCCAGAGATTTTAACGATTTTTTTTCTAACCAAAAGGCTAAACTACTAAACAGCACTGTGAACGTGTAGCTGTAAAGCCTCTTTAATACTCCTACGCATCTCGTTTCGTCTGAGTAACGTAGACGTCGTCTACCCTATTCCAGAGTATAAATTACCGATCTTCGTGCAACTTCTGGAAACGGATACCCTGTTCCAGACCAAAATGCCTTTGGTACACCATACCCTGTCCAGCGGCACGTACCTATATAGCGTATATAAGGAGTACCCCCCCCCCGGATGCATGACTCCATTTTCTGTAATCGTTGCTAGTCTGACTTCCTGGCCTGCCACTATACACTTGCAGTGCCTCACTTCATCCAGGGTACAGGATATTGTTAGCCAAGGACAGATGAGAGGGGGGGGGGGGGGGGTGGAAGTGTAATGGACTAGCATCCCATCTAGGGGGTAGTAACAATACTCCTAGTCTCTTCTTGCTATGGAAACCAGAGACTCTAGGCTTGGTATCCTCTGAATTAATATAAAGCATATTTTTCTCTAGAACAGGTACTTTGGAAACCACTCATTTTGATCAATATATTACTATCCAGTGGTGGATTTTGCCCCCCTCCCCTTTTTTTTCAGCAAGAAAAGGCCCATCTTCATCTTAAGCAAGAAAAGGCCCATCTTCACTTCCCCTGTCCTCTTTGATCATCTATGGATCCGCCACTGTGCTACCATCGATGTCGTACTTAAAGCATCTCATGATTTTATTTTCCTGCACAGATCCAGTATCTCCATATCAGTATCATTGTTCGCACAACACTGGAGTACACAGCATTTCATTGCCGTGGGCTAAGAAATTACAAGGTTATTGTTTACAAGGTAAAATTTCACAAGCATATTATATATGTAAAATGTCTCTTAATTTGCAAAAACTTATTTTTAAAAACATAATGTGATTTGGACCTCTTAATCAAACTAAAACTTACAATGTTTTTGATATTTTCTCTGTTATAGACGACAAGGGTTATTTTGATCAAGATGAAGCAGGCACTGTATGTCACATGATATGTACATCCCCTACAGCCGCAAGGTATTTATATTTAAAGGAGCTACGTCACGGATGGCGCATTTTTCAAGTTTGCCGTTCGCAATCCGTCTTAATCTTCTCCATCCTCTACCATCCTTGTTCCTGTCTGGTTTATTATTACCTCTTTGGTGTTTTTCTACCTTTGTAAACTATTATTTTGAGGCCTTCTTCAATTTGAAGGTGATTTTTGCACTTCGCAAAAATTATCGTTACATAGCTCCTTTAATGTTTGCTTGGCAATTCTTCTGTTTGTATATGAAGCTAATTTATCAAAAATCTTGGTCAACAATCATTATATTTTCACACATAATAGATGAGCCTCTATGGGTACCTTCAGACTTCGATTTTGTCACCTTTTTAACAAATCTACGTGTGTTTTTTTACTTCTTTTGTTGGTAATTTTCGTGGGAGATATTTCATGCATTTAATATTTGCCTACGATAATAAGTAAATATCATGATTGTTTCAATCTGACTCTGAGATCGTCGTTATATTATTGCCAATCATCACAACTTCGATTTTGTCGGAAATACCCATAGAGAGTTTCATAGATTTTCAGTAATGTAAAGCATCTAGTACACTGTATCTATTACAAGAAGTTTTGTTTGAAATGGATCCTGTGGTTCTATATGTTAACATAACCTAAATGTCATAACTAAGTTGTTTTGATTGTTTTTATATTACACACATGCCCTGTTTCAGTTCATCTCCAGTCCTTGGTGTTTGTGTGGTAAACAACAAAATTCTTGGTTCTTCAATGCTGTGTTTGACATCAAAGATGGAATGCATTGTTAAACCCTTGAGGTGAAAATCAGTGAAATCAATTTATTTATTTATTTATATTTGAAGGGCTGGGGGCATAACCATCCTATATTGACTTTTCGGGTCATTTTAATGTACGGCGGCTGTTTTAGCGCTTGGCTGAGTTTTCATTGTTCAGAGAAACAAAAGGTTTCTTTGCAAAGCGTGCCAACATGTTTTTGAAATACATTATTTCTCGAAAATGAAGAGGAAATTAGCGCAAAAAATGTGAGGCGATGTTTGTCAAGTAAATTGAAGACCACATGCAAAAAATTAGCCGAATCTGAGCAAAACATTAAAATGATCCGAAAAGTCAATATAGGATGGTTATGCCCCCAGCCCTTCAATTCTCATTAATTAATACTAATAAATTAGTATAATTAGTAGTTGAATAATTAATAATAATTATTGATTTATCAATTGATTTATTAATTGTGAATCTAATATTTATTATAAACGGCTTATAGCATTATGCTCTGTGTCTTTTAAAGGCTCTGCTACATTTAATTTGGCTAATTTTATTATATAATGTTGAATATTTCCTGTTTGAAGAATGGTTGACTTAGTCCTCACCTGCTTATATTTTTATTTCCTGTTTTCATTTTACGTTGTTCTTTATCCTAGTTTGCTGGATAGACCACTTTCCCCTTCGACAACAGAAACAGACCAAGAAACCAGTTATGAAAGGTCAGCTTTCAGGTTCCTGTTTTAAAAAGGATGGACAATGCTATCCACTAGGTAAATCGCTGTTTCAGTGAACAGAATAATTATATTCACTGGGCAGTGATTTACCTGGTGGATGGCATTGTCCCCCCTTTGATCAACCGGGCCAGTCTTATTGAAGCCAAAAAATGCCAAGGCAAGAAAATATTAATTTTAAAAAACTGTGGTGCGCGAGAGTGAAACTTAGTGGTTTTCTCCTTGACTGTTGACTTTGTTTTGTTGTTTTATTTACAGTGCTGGGTTTTCGCCAATAAGACATTTGAATGTAGGATTATTTAAAAGCCAGATTGAGAGGATTTTAACAAGGAACACATCAACACCTTTGTTAAGGTGAGGTAACATGTGAGGCTAGCTGATGTATGATTAATGTAAACTATGGATTGTTTCAGCAGACCATCTACAGGCATAAATATAATGCTTAATGAGTATGACGAGTACTGGCACATCTGCGCTTACAAAGATGAAGAGAGACAGGGGCAGATCCAGGAATATTTGATAGGGCGGTCCCAGGGTTTCCCCAAAAATGTGAAGTAGAAGGAGAATTTTTGGAAGTAGACGGCAGTACTGAGTTATCACTAAAAGGCGCTGAGGTGGTGTTTGGAGGCCTCCCCCAGAAAAATTTTGAGATTTCAGGCTCTGAAAAGTGCATTTTGGTGGATCTTGGAGATGGTTTTGCTATGGATAATGGTGAATACAAAAAAACCTTCAGGTCTGATAGGGGGTCTGGACCCCCACCACGGTCATCCCCCTGGATCCACTACTGTGAGGTGACATTAAATAAAGGCAATTTGCTTATTATTTGGACAACACACAATATTTAGTGATTACAGAATGTAGCAACTATCATTGGTGCTTCACCACCCAACCCCTCCCCCTACCCTCCCTCCACTAGGTACAATGAATATCAAGACATTTCTATTGTTATAGAGCTGGTGAAGCATCCGAGAAGCTTTCTCAGCAAGACTGTTATCAGCTGCTTATACAAGCACAAGAAGTATTGAGGAAGGAGTACATTCAAAAACAGAACAAGGCCAGGGAAGAGATAGAAAAAGGTAGCCATGACACAAAATATAAAAGGAATAATTATTAGTATATAAAATACTGGACAGGTATGCTTGTCGCACCAGAATTCCCTCAGTCTCAGTGTTTTGAGCTCAGTGCTCCAATCAGTCAAGAGTAATTTATAATTAAAACAATAATATTGTTTCATTGTTACCCAAATGTCAAAACAAGGAGTCAATTTATTTATTATATATATAAAAGCACAATAATGGGGTGGTAGCATCCAGTAGGGAAGGCAGAAGAGGCAATCATTCAGGATGGTTTGTGTAGGCTTACATGACATAGTAGGCTGATTTAGCAATGACGACAGGGACGTCATTTGAGGACGTGAAGAGCGCGCGGAATAGTCTGGTCGAGAAGTCCCCGTCGTCATTGCTAAATCACCCTAATGTTCCAAATGTGTCACGTTTGAAGGCAGGTGGTGAATGAAGGCAAGGGGCCTATCTGGTCTTACTGTACAATCATAAAGAGATCACTGCTAGTGGTTTTTAGCAACCTTGTGTCTTGTTCAGAATCTCAATCCTTAAAGACCAGAAGGAACAGCAGAACCAACACTTGATAAAACTTCACAGCATCAGTGTCAAGCTTAGAGAACAAGCAGAGGTACTGGCTGAGAAGCTGGTGGATACATCAGACAATCATATCACACTCCTTCAAAGGTAATAAACTACTTGTCACAAGCTACATTGCCAGGTGTAATGTACCAGTTACATAGCCTCCTACGCAGATGTTCTTTGGGCTCGTCACGCAATCTCTACTGCGTAGGAGGCTACCAGTTACCATGTCATAGCGAATGTGTTTGGATGATGCAAAATGTTACATATAGTGTCTTCGTACACATTGCTGACCTATGACACTAAAAAAATTGTCAATGTATTTGCTGATCCAATCATTCACCCCTTAAACCTTCCAACTTGTCCGTCAGTCAACATTATTCATCAAAATCGACATGTTTGCCGACATCAAATTAAAGCATGGTAATTGACACACTGCAGTTGTACCAGTGTACTGGCTTACCCACTGCCATTCTATCAGCCAATACATGACATGTACAACCAATGTGTCAATATTTTATCTTTGTAAGATTTACCACATCCTCTGAGACCCAGGGGCAGTTAGTTGGGGCAAGGGAAATTCGAAATGGTGGGGGGGGGGGGGGGGGGGGGAATCAGCAACTTTCCCTCACCCCCACTAACTGCCCCTGGGTTTACGAAGATAGATTTACCATTATTAGCTATTGTTAAGAAAAAACAAAGTAATTCTAAGATTTCATTCTCTTATTTTGGAACTTCTGTCTGTCTTTTGCTGGGGGGGGTTAGGTGATGATAGTAACAAAATTTGGTATTCTTGCAGGCTGGAAGATCTCTTCCGTTATGTCCACAATGGCATTCCTGTCTTATCCCATGCTGAGAGTAAAATGAAAAGAGAGTTAGAAGGCATTGACACATTTTTAAAATTTCACAAAGAATCACTGGAACAGGTACCATGTTTTTTTGTTTGTTTTATCGTTGTTGGTTTTGGGGGAAGGGGACTTAAAAAGCTATACTTACAGCACTTTTGTTTGTTCAGACATCACTTCAATTTACAGCTTGTTAATGTTTTGTGTATAAATTATTAATTTTCTGGAAATTCTGTTATAGCATTTTCTAGATTTGGTGAAGATGTAACAGGTTGTGATATCAATATTCACTCTAAATTGGACTTTATAATCTTGAGCTGATTGTTTCTTTTTTATTGTTGCAGATTAAAGCTAAAAACAAGTATTCTAAAAAGAGTCCAAGAAAATCATCTCAAAGTTGCCAGTTGTTAATACATCGCAGCAAAATAACATTAGAAAAGTATTAACTGAAGAGTAAGTACAGGTCTTATTACCTTTCAGTTATTACCCTGTTAGGTGCAGGATTAAAATATGAACTCCCTCTACTGACTTCCATACATTTCTTTAATGCCAGTTCTGAGAATTTGGTGGTACATCAACACAATGAGCTTTTAGTTGATTATTTTCGTTATTGTCATCACCTGTTTGATGACGTATCAATTTAACAAATTGACAACATTTTTTCATGGTCTACACTCTACACACTTATAGACCATAGAAATGATG
This sequence comes from Desmophyllum pertusum, assembly GCA_029204205.1. Classification (NCBI taxonomy): domain Eukaryota; kingdom Metazoa; phylum Cnidaria; class Anthozoa; order Scleractinia; family Caryophylliidae; genus Desmophyllum; species Desmophyllum pertusum. The sequence continues at coordinate 1,700,955 of MU827785.1, read as the reverse complement.
CCATAAGTGAGTGATAAGTGGTTCGCTGCCAAGTTTTGGACATTTTATGGTGTCATTTCTATGGTCTGTGTAGACCATGAAAAAATGTCGCTGATTTGTTTTTTAAAATAGCATGGCTTTTATTTTTCATTGAGAAATGCGTGCGAGACAGAGCGGAAGAATACACTATCAATCAACTACGTCATTTTTGTGGTCTGTACTCTCGTCGACCATAGCTCTTGACCAATGAGCGCACAAGAAATTTGACAGTTATTGTAAAATAATAATTATAATTATCAACAAATTGTTTATTTTTCAGGAATGAAGCAATCACAGACCTTGTAAATCAAGTCAAAGAACTCAAGATTCAAGTCGGATTGTAATAATATTAAATTATAGACACACTCAGAGTTCCATGAGGCATTGTAAGGGGTCATACATGTCGGCCACAATAAATCATCAGACATTTTTCACTCTCTCCTCTGCAGAAGCTTGCTAGGAGAGATCCACTGAACGTGGTGTGTGCAGGCGCAAGTACTGGGCAGATCAACGTTCGAACTGCTTCCCTTTTGCGCCTGCACTCATCACATTCTGCGAATAAACAATAGATTATCTAGTAACAGAAGCTGACTTTGTAAAAGTAAGGTTCATCAAACTTCTGTAAGCTGTGTCCAGACTCTTGAAGAACAAACTTGATTAGTGTTAATTGTAAGTAACAAATCTGAACTGAACTGATGTGTCCACAAATTTGCTCTGTTTAATTTTCAGCCCTCTCAAAATGTGCCAGCAATTTTGCTGCATACAGTCAATATGTTATATTGCACCTACTTCACACCAGACTCCCCTTGTGGGCAAGAGGACTCCGCCCTTGCAGCCTGCTACTACAAAACATTTTGAGAGGGCTGCATTGTATACTTAATATTTGGTACTGCGTAGTGTACATGTGTGTATCAACTTCAATAGAACACTGTTTATCGGTCGGAAGTTTGCACAGATTAAAAAAATTAACTAAGGGACACCAGTTGGTTTCGTGGTTGTTGTACTTTGACTGTAAATATGAGTATACTTTTATTAAAAATGTCATTTACTAGCATATTGTCTGCAACTTAATTGTGAAAAATGGATACTCAAATAGTCAAACCATCAATTTCTTCACAAAGAAACCTTGTGTTTGTAATTCAGATTTAAAACCCACAACAATATCATTAACTTGTCTAGTGCCTTTATTTCGCTGTGATCAATTTGTTTCGGGGCCGTTCATTCTGGTGACGTTACTCAAACAAATTTGTAGTCAAGGGAAAACGCCATACAGGCACTAGGCAACTATATGATTAGCCTGCGAGCAGGCTCGTGTTTGGGGTCAATACACGAGCGGCAGCAGCCACAATAATCAGGTGCGAGCTCACTTTCTTGCCGGCTCGCACAATTCTTGAGGCTTTCTTCACTCATGTATGAGCTACAAACGTGAGCCAACTTGCAGGCCACTCTATGATCTATCAACAACACACATACAAGAGATATTTTATTTTAAATTGAACTTATCAACTTTTCATACAAAAGGAATCTTAAGAACAAGGTGAATATTCGTGTTATGGAGACACATTTTTAACTGGCAAGCTTCCGCCAATAGATAAGTTGGGTGGTAAATCATTCCATCAATTGATTTAAATGTTCTGGTGTCTATAGGCTTTGCTGATGTGTAGAATTGGATAACATCCTGAACTCTGTTCATTTCATTTAACTGGAAATTGGGAACCAGAATACCAAACTCCTCAAAACATCTGTTGAGAACCTGAATGGGGAAAATATTATTGTTTGCTTCTCAATGGACTGACAGTGGCTACTTGTAAGTGGTTTCTCAATAGAGCGGTTTTCATTTGAGTGTCGTAAAACCAAAACAAAACCATGATTGGTTTTGGTTTAGCATCTGATTGGTTGAGTAGGTGGCGCGAGTTTTTTTAAACCAATCACAGAACGTAGTAAAGCAAAACCAATTTCGGATTACTTTCAATACTCAATTGAAAATCGCTCTAGTGCAACCCAGTTTATCAAACTGTTTTTAACAAGCAACCAAAGACAACAAAAAATTTCTAAACACATTACAGCAAGGAGCCCAAAAGTGCGATCACTTTTAGTTAATTCACATTCTTTTATGCGTGCAGACTATCCAATCAGAGGTCGAGGACTATCCTCTGTTTTTGATTGGATAGTCAGCAAACACGAAAGAATGTGAATTAATTAAAAGCGATCACACTTTTTGGCTCTGCTGTAAACAAATGAATATATTTTCCAGTCCTAAGAACATTTTTTGGCAAATTCACTTTTATAATGAACGCTGAAATTCAATCCAGTGATTCAAGTGTAATAATTATCGCTGCAGACATTTAACTAGATGCAGTGGCAATGAACTGCTTTATATTATTTCAATAGACAATATTCGTATTCTCACGGTTGGACTGGAACTAGCTTGTAATCGAGGCCATTACAGGTAAATCTTTTCAAATGCAAATATTTTTAACGATAATTCCCGCAAAAGCCTCGATTACAAGCTAGTTCCAGTCCAACTGTGAGAATACGAATATTGTCTATTGGTTGGTGGAGATTAGTAATCGGACAAAATCCAGTTTGTGATGCACAGTTTAGGGTGAAAACAACAAGTCTCACCTTATATTTCACAACAAGGTCATGGACTGACTGATTTTGCCATTCATCGCTGTTAGGTAATGCTTCTGTGACAATATTTTCTAGTTTATTGACAATCTCATGTGTCTTCATACTGTACACTGCTGGATCTTCAGCCTTGGCCAGTTCATAATAACTGCAATAACATTGGCCAAGATATTAACCAGTAAGTCAATACATTACGGAAACTTTCTTACACCTCTCCCCAGCCCACAGGGAACCCAGACTCCAACACTTGACAGCAAATGTAAGGATTTGTATGAGATGAGCCAATAGACAATATTCATATTCTCATGGTTGGAATTGAACTAGCTTGCAATCGAGGCTCACGCAGGGGAATCTTTTCAGATGAAAATATTTTTAATGATATTCTCCCACATGAGCCTCGATTGCAAGCTAGTTCCATTCAAACCGTGAGAATACAAATATTGTCTATTGGCTCCTTTGATTATAACTGCGCAATTCAATAACACACAACGATTGTGTTTTTTACTGCCGTCAATCATAATAATTACAACAAGACATCTGCTAAGATGATTGACTGGTTTGTTTTAATAAATGTCCACTCAGGTTTCCAGTGTGGCATCTCTGTTACAGGGATGAGGGGGATTATAATAAGCCAGACCTTTTGGGAAAACATGACCCAGGCGACTATGACTTGTAAGATCATCTCCCCCCCTCCCCGCACGCTCCTCCATGGTCACCCCTGGGCATGGGGAAAATCAATAAGTTTCCTCACGGTGACGCACCAATAGGTTTCTTCTCCTGCATACAACAATCCAATGTTTTAAGAACTAGTTGGGAGGGGTGGGCCTTTTTTTGCTCAATTTCAGCCCTTTCAACCATAACAAGGGAGCCCCCCACCCCTCTCCCCTAGATCCACCACAACTACTTGTTGCTCTCTCTCGTTCTCTCACGATTTATGTACATGCAAAACAGAGAATATCACTGTAAAATTAAAACCAAGAAAAAAAACACCAGAGTTTGGCTAAACGACCTCCTATAAGCTAGAGCTTTATGGAGTTATCATGCATTTTTCACAAACCTCTCAACTGTTTCCTTTATGTCGCGATCTGGCGGTGCTCCCTCGCCAAAGACGAATTTTTTCACTCTTTCAATAAGACGATCTGTTTTTGCTACATCGGTACTGATATACAGTTTACCAACTGTCCGCGAAACGCCTTTTAGCTTTGCAAATCTGCACCAACTTACACACGCCATGTTGGATTTGTCTCCTTGACCACAATGCTTTTCGCTCCTAGAAGTCGCGCGTGTTTCCCGCGCGTGTAGTTCGTCCCGCGCGCGTAGACCTCGCGCACGTCGCGCCCAAGCCCTGAACGAGTGTGACTCTGTTTTTCTAATATAAATGACACGGGTTATGAAATAAAATGGTTTTTTTATTCATTTATAGGTCGAAATGGAGAAACGAGACCTAATGTTAATAAAAATTAGAAATAAAAGTCTTTACTATCATTACATTACGCTTCGTTTGCAATATACACCTTGTGGAACTGAAATGTTGGTATATTCTTCATCAATAAACACCTTATATTTTTATTTATTACTAATTACCAGATATTTTCACCACCTCAAAATTTCGAGTTTTATCTGATTTTTTAAAAATTGCAAATATCTGACGATGCAAAAAATATGCTGCAAAAAATGTTTTTTAATGAGATAATTTTCTTAGAGCAAAACAACACAGTCAACACATCATTATCAGCTATCTATTTTTTTTTTAATTTGTTCTACAGCACAATTAGTCCGTCTCTGTGCAAGTACAATGTCTAAATTTTTGCAACTCGCTTTTCTCGCTTGGATACTGAATGACATAAATGGCTTTCCCTCGGCTAAAACACTTAACGACACATTAATAAAGTTTTTGATTGATTGATTGACATCCCATAAATTAATAGCCTATGAGTATTGCTCCCTTAATATCGACATTTTTCAAAATTGCAAATGTCTGAAGATAGAAAAAATGTCTAGTCCTAATGAATCTTTAACAATAGTGAGTTCATTTTCTTCGGGCACAGCAACGCATCATTATCAGCTATCAGATCAAGGCTGTTTTGTTGTTTATTTTTTTTATCTGTCTTTAAATTGTTCTACAGCACAATCAGTCCATTTCTGTGCAAATACAAGTTCTAAATTTACATTTTTTCATTATTTTTTTCAGCATTGAATCAGGCCAATCTTCCGCGCTCCAGTATTCTCTTTACGGGGGCTTTACCACGCAAAGACGAACAACAAATGACAGCGTTGAAAAATTCGCTAGCTCGCAGCTTATGCCCTGATACTGTCCGTGACAAGGTGGTTGTCACGATTGCATGACGAGAGTCACGATTGCGTGATGATGGAAAAGGACCAATCACATTCGTCAGTTGTGACAGCCGTTAACCGCCATTCACATGTAAATTATGTTGGGTGTGCTTATTTTATCTTGATACATATCTCTATACAGATCTTACCAAATGTTACTCCGTAAGGTGCATTTAAACTTTTTCGAAAAACCAAAATTTTGCAAATTTACAGCACTGTCACAACGGCCACGAGACAGAAAAAAATTTCACTTAAGGGAATCTATCACACACTTGTAATGTTCAAGTTGCCGGCCAAGAAAGCACAAACCTACCATGATATTTCACTGCGAAGATCAGATTATTGTGGATGTGCAATTTCATTTGCAAGTTGACGAGGCTCACGTTAGCGACCAAGCATGGTTATCATTTCTTCTCAATACCCATACCCTTTTCAGCGTTCTGGTGATTGTTATAATCACAAAACTGGGTGTTCTTCGATCTATGAGGATCAGAAGCGTGCAGGTTCAAATACAAGTCGACAATAACCGAGGTAAGTAAGACGGAGTTTTAATTTTGAGAATTTGAAAATTTGACAAACCACAAAACACTTGCTCATTGCATGCATGACAGGGTCCAAGGTACGCTACATCGGATGATCGGATCCTCTTCTGTTGCGTCTTGAAAATTACTCGTGTCTACATCAACACAGCATATGTTTTTCTTTACGATATGTGGAAAGCTTCACATATTAGCATTTTAAATCAATGACAAATGATTGTGAATCGCCAAGCCCTTTTGGAGTGTAGCTATAAGGCAGATGTAAATTCTAGGATCATACGATGTGATTCTAGCCTTCCCATTGGTCGAATTGATCTTGTATATTTTATATTTTGAATGCAAGATGTACAAAATCCGGAAATTCGTTAAGTTGTTTAAATTCGTCGGAACCTACTTGAAATATTCGAATTTTTGGTTTACGGCCGAGAATAGAGACTTTAAAAATGATATGTCTTGTATTAGTTCGATTATTACAACTGTAATCACCTGCTCAGTTACACTCGATATAAACTGATTTTATAATTTAGAGAACAAAGCTCAAGTTACAGTCAGTGAGCACGCTGTGGAACTGTAGATAAAGCTAATGCATCATTTCACGCAATAAATAAATTAACAGTGTCCCCAAGTAACAGCCTAGTTCGTACACGCGCGTAACGTTTCGGGAGTCGTATGTCTCTGACGATTGAGTAAGGAGCCAAAAAATCATTTTTATTTGTGTAAGATAAAAAAGAAGCTAAAAGAGTTTCCATTCTTCACGTCTTGAAGTTACCATGGGGACTGTTTTGCAGTTCTGTTTTGCCACTTCCAAGACTACTCAGTGTTTTAAATGCTATTCCACACTCTATAGAGGATCACGACCATTACGACTAAGTAGTTTCCATCGGCTGATAGTTGGCGAGGGGCGAAAATCGCGCGTGCTCTGACCCTGTGTAGCCAATCAGATTGCGCTTAAAACTTACCTGATAGTCGGTCAGTAACGGGTATAGATTCAAGCGCAGTGAGCCTATTTTACATTATCTAGTCAAGGAACATCAATCGAGGAGCAAAAATATAAAATATTAAACGGTTATTTTTATCAGAGTTTCATTTTATTCCCAGGAAAGTTATACAAATGTCCACGAAAGCGAACGAGATCTCGCGCGCTTTAGCGTGGGCGTCGCGTGCAGGACGCGAGAAGACAAATCTCATGAAAAGGCCAGTGATGATTTTATAACGGTTATAGTGCTCATTCGAAATGTAAACAGCTTTGTTTAAAGTTGCTAAAAAAATATACTGTTTTACCACTAAGCATGACAAAACATGATAGAGGTTTGACTGAGGTTTGACTTTACTTTTACTTACTGAAAATGACTCTCGCTAGCTATTGCGGACTCCAAACTACGTCCCGAGGATGTCCGCTACACTGACGAGAGTTGACTTGGACACCTTGCAAATCACGATAATAATTGTACCAAAGATCTGAGGAAGGTTATTAAAAAAATTGAAGTTCTACTGTGGGAGGGACGTAATAAAGCTTGTATTTCTTGTTTAGTTCAGGTCTCATGTGTACCCGGATGTGTGATAGTTTATTAGACCCTTATTAGTATGTGAGCGAAAACAAGTCAACACTAACTCCAGCCTCAACTGATTCTATTAGTGTTGACTTGTCTACTTCGACTTGATAATTACCTTTAATAATAAAAAATATATATTTGTCTTCCCAACCCCGTAAGACTCTTCTGAAACAAAAAGAAAAAGCTGACCAGTTTTTTTAAAAATTGGTTTTAGTATTGTAAATTAAGTGTCCACAATTAGCAGAAATGCTAAATCCCTTTGACACGAAAATAAAGTTATTATTATTATTATTATTATTATTATTATTATTATTATTATTATTATTATTATTATGTGATAGTCTATGCTGCGACAAAGTCCAATTAGGCGATAATTTACTTTTCGTGCCAAGTGGGCGAGAAAAAAGCTTCCTTTGTAATGACTCAGGTGCTCCTTTGTCTTTATAGATGATTGTTTTTACTCAGTTTTATCAGCTTTTTGTTCCAAGCTAAATATTTACTGCACGGAACCCTCAGTAACATATAATTTATTTGCCTGGCAGGGCCTGTTTACAAGAAGGGAGGGTATAAACCCTAGCTAGCCAATAAATAATACCGGTATTTTGCCGTATATTGTTTTTTTCCTTGATGCTGCGACTAGACTAAAAGTATCGTCATAAAAATAAAAATATATATTCTTATTTTTGTTCCCGGGAAAGTTATACAAATGCCCTCGAAAGCGAACGAGATCTCGCGCGCTTTAGCGTGCAGGACGCGAGAAGACATTTCATCTCGTGAAAAGGCCAGTGATGATTTTACAGGGACCGCGCAGGGGGAGGGGCTAAAGCCCCCCCACTTTTCTAAATAATACTGATAATAATAATAAAAATTTCCAGAAGTTTTTCAGAAGTTGGTGATAAAATTTTCTTTTTGATCTGCAGTAGATCACAACGGACAAAAGTTGCAATAACCATTTAGAGTTAAGATCACTTTGAGTTCACTGACTTTATGCTATTGTCATGAGAGGATTTACCGGTTTTCAATCATTTTTATGTTTATCCGTGTTCAGTGTTTTAAAACCCTTTTTAAAAGCCGACAATAGTTATTCTGTGGAAACAACTTTAGTCCTAGAAAGCATTATCTTTAGCTATAGTAAATAGCATGTTTGGTTTTAAGTCACGTTTCCTAGTTATGCTTTTGCTTTTGCTTTTCAAGAAATAAGTGTTATCTTTAGTAAATAGCATATTTACTCTTAAGTTACGTTTCCAAGTTATCCTGCCACACGAGCGGCTAATTATCAACCTGTTAGTATTGACTTTCCGCGTTGTACTGAATACATTTACTAACACATCCAGTTTCACTAATGAATGTTCGCGCTTATTAAATTAAAGCGCCTCACAATTTGTTAGCTTTTCACTACTTTTAAATTGCTTCGGTGGTTATAAAGTAACATACTTTTAAAGATACTTTCTTCCCTAGGTAACGAACACTTATAACAATAAGCTTTCGAGTTAAACTAGAATTTTAATTAAGTTGCGCTATCCTCAAAGGACCATATCTTCCGTTGTAACTGTTTTTCGCATTTTTATGTTAGCACACTTATTGCACTCTGTTAACAAAAAGACGCGTGTACAATCATATATACATGATATAAGGAAGTAACTTGTAAAGCTTTCTTCGATTATATCCCTGATGACATTGCCGATGAATACATAGTCAAGAATAAACCGCTGTTGGAACCAAGTTCTGTCTCCTCCTTGACATCCGTAGAAGTTTCAGCGAAGTAGATTCCCAGGTACCGAGAAATAGTGACGGTTTCTATTCCCGCAGGCCAAGTGGTGCTCCATTTGAGTTAAGTTTCCCCCCAAGTTCAATACGTTTCAGTTAAAGTTCCAAATCGCCGTACACCCGAAAAAACTCCCGTCACACTATTGAGACTGCAAAACAGTCGTATTTTTGGGTTGGTCTGTCAAACGAATGCGCGCGGTCTTTGAACGAAAGGTCTGGAGCGAGTGTGAAAACGGAGAATATGCTATTGAGCAGTTGTATCTTGCGTTTTAATAGAGAAACGTTTTTATGACAGCATTTTATCGCCATAGATACTTTAAACTGAAAATTATACACAGCTCTGGACATCGCGGGACACGGGAGTCCTACTTGATAACCAACAGAGAAGCGCACATGGTAAAATGAGCATAATTAACGAAGACTTCTGGCTGTTAGAAAGAAAATATCTACAAAAATCTCTGATTGCTTTTCGAAAAATGTACAACTCTCTGAATTTTAAGTCCGGATAATAAATGTTGATTCTTGTATTAAAAACAGTGGCTTTTTAAGCGCTGAAAGTTGGTAATTTGCACCACGCTTGTTAATTTTAGATGCATTTCCAGCCATTTCAGAGGGCTTAAATTCACAATTTTCCCGAGGAGGAGGGGGGGGGGGGCATGCCCCCGGACCCCCTAGATGGCTCACGCTGACGCGTTCGCATTAGCCCCCCCACTCAAAAAAGTGCTGCGCGGGCCCTGTTTTATAACGGTTAGTGCTCATTCGAAATGTAAACAGCTTTGTTAAAAGTTGCTATAAATATACTGTTTTACCACCAAGCATGACAAAGCCAAGCAGCTAGTCAAACTCTGGCCGACTTGAGGAATTAACATTATAAATAAACTTTTGTGAAACCAGAAAACATGACGTCAGGGTGATATGCTTCTGTTGAGAAGAGTCTGTGCTAATGATTATATGAGCAGTTGAAAGTAAAAAGTATATGATTCTCTGGACAGGATATAATAAGTCCAAAAAATAGAATATATATTTTTATTTTTATGACGATACTTTTAGTCTAGTCGCAGCATCAAGGGGAAAAACAATATACGGCAAAATACCGGTATTATTTATTGGCTAGCTAGGGTTTACACCCTCCCTCCTTGTAAACAGGCCCTGCCAGGCAAATAAATTATATGTTACTGAGGGTTCCGTGCAGTAAATATTTAGCTTGGAACAAAAAGCTGATAAAGCTGCCGGAGTAAAAACAATCATCTATAAAGACAAAGGAAAAACTAAGCAGCTGAGTCATTACAAAGGAAGCTTTTTTCTCGCCCACTTAGCACGAAAAGTAAATCAGATCGTCTAATTTGACTTTGTCGCAGCATAGACTATCACTGCATACCCCCAAAAAAACTAGTCAGCTTTTTCTTTTTGTTTCAGAAGAGTCTTACGGGGTTGGGAAGACAAATATATTTTTATTATTATTAAAGGTATAAATTATCAAGTCGAAGTAGACAAGTCAACACTAATAGAATCAGTTGAGGCTTAGACCGCCAAATAATCAAAGATGGCGGCTCCACGATCGACAGTGACAGCGCGACGATTTCAGCGCAAAAAATAGAGGGACTGTGAACAGTCTAGTCGAGGTTTGAGTTTATAGTGTTGACTTGTTTTCGCTCACATACTAATAAGGGTCTAATAAACTATCACACATGGTACACATGAGGCCTGAACTAAACAAGAAATACAAGCTTTATTACGTCCCTCCCACAGTAGAACTTCAATTTTTTTAATAACCGGCCTCCCTCAGATCTTTGGTACAATTATTATCGTGATTTTCAAGGTGTCCAAGTCAACTCTCGTCAGTGTAGCGGACATCCTCGGGACGTAGTTTGGACTCCGCAATAGCTAGCGGGAGTCATTTTCAGTCAAACCTCTATGGCTTTCGCCGGAGGCCGCTCTATCAGATTGTCGTGGAAGACTGAAGGAAAAAGGAATTTATTTTTCTTGTTCGAGCGTTTATTTTAGCTTCTTGCCAAATTTCTTTGAATAAACGCCCACTCTCTAATAAGCGCCCAGCCCTTTCGGAATATAGAAATAAGTGCCCCCTCCCCCACATTTTTTAAAGTTGAAAATAACATACAAAAGAGATCACAAGGTAATTTAAAAAATCCTGTTTGTGTCCTCACTTTTACAATACCCTGGGTACCAGGGTTTTTTTTCTGGAAACCACGCGAGAAAAGCCTCTGGCATCCAGAGTACTTTTACAAGGAATCTACCGTCAAAATAAAACTACAAGATATCGAATCGAAATAAGAAAAATAGTTTCGGCGGTTCGTGCACGTGCAAAAATATCTGACCAGACCAGATCTGTTATTTTAATCTCTGTCCTATTTCGATAAGCGCCCTCCTTTACTTTGAGTATCTGAGTGCCCGCCATTTACCCATGAAAATTAAATAAGAGCCCAGGAAAGTGTCGTGACGCAACCCCATTTTTAGTGGGGAGCAGCATTGCGTGACAGTCCCGGGGATTGAAACTTCTGTGACTTCTGTGAGTGTGAGGCTGTCCGTCACGTGCTTGTATAAAAAGCTCACAAAACCTGTACTATAAAACTCCATCGAAAGAAAAAGAAGCAGGCAGAAATACATTCGAAGCCATTTCCTAACGATAAAATAATACCAATTGTACCGAACACACTGCAGAATGGCGGCTTGGACGCAGTTCGCATGCATTGTTTGAATTTTTAATATTTTACGCAACATCGGTCACGGACCTGTGGCCAACATTGTTCGTGAGCAAAGCGTAAAATTACTGAAGATTGGGAAATACTTTATAGTTCACGAACATTTCACACGGAAAACTTATATTCTGGTGAATTATCTTGCACAGTACACTCTTTACAATTCAAATCTGGATTAAATGCGCGTAAAATATTTTTTCTAGCATCTTGTTTGCTTTCCGAAACCTTGGATTCTATTTTTAATTTGTCGCGGTCGTTGGCGTCCAACCGTGCATGAGACCGACTTCCTTTTCACTTTCACATAAATTCGTTTAGCTACGCTTAAACTGAGAGGAGTATAAATAAAATAACAGACATTTTTTTATCAAATTTATAGTGTTTATATTTGCTTCGTACCAAGAGGAAACCGTGACGACCGTGACTGGAATAAATTATCTAGTCTTGCATAATCCCGTGCCCGTGCTCGTGCACGTGGACACCAGGCGGACTTCAAATATCCGCCAATCAAATCACTTCATTATTTCAGTTGAAAACTCCCGGATCAACAGACCACATAATAAAATATCTACATCTTTGATTTGAATCTTTCTCGTGAAAGTACTCAGGCTGTGTTTGTCGTGGCAAGCATCCGAAGGCTTGTAATTTTGTGTCTGAGAAGACATAGAAGGTTTTAACGACATTACATTAAACGTCCTCGACCGTACTTTTACAATATCGCTTAAACATGCGAGTGCACGCTGAAGATGACATATCTTTTGTTGCCGGTTATCGCCACCTGAACGATCTGAGACATGATTCCGCTTGGATAATGTCGTGTGTTCTTTATGCCCATTCGGCGATCTGTCTCGTCGTTGTGGTTGCCTTTGCAAGCTATGGCCTTGTTTGGCCGATAAGGGATAAATCAGAGACTCTCCTACACAAGACAACGAGGAAAGGTACGGTAAACACGACCCTTCGACATCCCGGTAATGTAACAAATGTTCAAGTGAATTTGCATTTTGTCATCACGTCTTACCGCTCGACCGTCGCGGCCAAACCGGTTTGATCGGGTTTGTAACCAGTCGAAACGGTACGTTTCCAGAGCTAGACTTCTCCACCTACAATGGAGTGAAACGTCATCTACTTTGATAATCATGGACTATTTAGCTCGATATTTTCAATCGTAGTTGTGAGAAATAATTTTCACGCTGTTGTTCATTCGTTTTGCTTGCCGTGTTGCCCGCTATTGAAAGCAATTGATCATGAACTCTTTTGGGTGTGGGCTGACATTTTAGATTCGGGGTTAAAATTCGGATAGTATGGGACGGGAATAGGTCAATTTTTAGGGGGAAATCGTAAGAATCTTTTCGTTTCGCAAGTTTTGAGGGGGAAAGGTTTAATGTGGTCAAATCGGATGAGAAAAAAAAATCGAAATAATTCTCTATACAAGTAAATAGGTGTCGACAGGACTCCTTGTGTCGATTTGTGATTGGTAGTTCAAAATTGCTTTCTCGAATGCTGGCAACACGTTAGGCTACCCAGAAAAAAAATCGCCGTTTTCGCAGTCAGATTCGATCGATCGAAGCATTGGAAATGGTTTTCAGTTAATGTCTAATAAAGTATGAAATAAAGTTGTCCAAGCCCCATGACAGGGCCCCATTTAAACCAGCCTCTGGCTGCAATGGGCCAACCCTGACGATATATAATAAACAGTCCTTGCGAAAAGTTAAATAATACTGGTGTTCTTGTGATCAATGTAAGCTTTAATAGTTAATTGAGTGAAAAAGGGTTTTTAAGGTGGCTTGGCACTATCACGCCTATTATTAGGACAAAAAAAGTTAAAGTATGTTTTTTTCTGTATTTTGGGAAACAAAAATCTAGATTTGTTATAAGTTTGTCTTGAATATAAATCGAAACGAAAATGTTTTGAAAATTTCAGCTTTGTAAGCTAACAGCTACAAACGAGTGATCGTTATTCATCAAAAAAAAAATTGTGGACTTTTCCAAATGACCGTAAAATTACTTGGGCGTTGGCTAAGGGTCGTTGTCTAGTGGACCTCGTGAAATCACGTGATTTCGGAAACAGAAGAACTTTGTGCTCGCTACCTAAGTGAAGTTTTTTTTAGTTTATGCAGCCTACCTGAGCCTGTTATATTGTTATCTCCGAAGAACGAGGTCAAAATAAAACGTCGCATTGGCGTTTATTTATAACACGGACGTGCATGGTGCTGAAGATTTTTTTCACCCAATGAAAGCACCTGAAATACCACTGCAACAAAAACGACTTGGTGAAATCTTTGCAGCAAAATTTGCGTAACGCAGGGTCGCTGAGTGTACCGAGATAAGGTAGCGAGCTACTTGATAGTTTTATTTCCAAATTACGAATTTCCATTTTGATTTTCGGGCCAAACTGCGGGCTGCGGGTAAAATCGAGATTACAACATTTACGGAATTTTACTGAGCACGTGATAAGGAGGGCGAAAACAATTGTGACAAACCCTCTCCACCCTTGAAACAAAGCAAACTTCCCAGAATTCATTACGGGTATCAGTTCCATGTGGAATGTCGCAATAGCCATGTGTGATTTCATCGCTTTTTCCGAGTTCTTGCCTTCAATTAATTAAGATTCTTGGTTTGAAGAGGTCAAGGAAACAAACGTAATTTCATTTTTTGTCATGCATTGCATTTTGCGTGGATCAGCGGAGGCGCTTTTGTACAGTTCGTACGTGCGATCTGCACCGATGGTTGTGAAATCGATCGCGAGTTCAACTCGTTTACCCATTCTGTACAGTAAAGTTTCAATTCTTGGATTCTGTCCTTTACATTCACGTAGCTTTCATTCTGCGAAAGGTAAGCTCATTGTAGACTAAAGCGATATAAACTTGTATATTTTTACGAAGCCATCGACACGAAAATTTATTTGAACGCAATCTGACAGCGCAAGTTCTGAATTCGTAAACAATCGGAGAGCCGATTCACCGTTGAAGTTAAAAAAATATTTTAGTCAGTTAGTGGGAAGTAAGCTTATATTGCACGGGATAAACGTTTGCCAATGTGTTGGAATTGTGCTTTCCAGAATACTAAATAGGTTTCGTTCCTCTGTTTCCTCAGGTGCCAAAAGACTTGGACTGCTGTACGAAGCTATTTAGGAACTCTTCGTTGGTTTAGCATTCCAGCGAGTGTTGGTTTCGCTTATGTGTGTTATCAGCAATTCTGGCACATCAAGGAAAGAGAAGAACGTAAGCTCAAAGCAGGCGAATCCGTCGAACCAAGTCAATGGCAGGTGAGATTGCGTGACTGTCTGCGTGACTCGTCACGTCACGAAATTAACTTGTGGATTTCCTTTCTAAAATTGGTGGTTTGTTGTTTTTTAGGTTGCCTTGTTCAAGAAGCTACCTACAAGAGCTTGTTCTCGTGCTTGGGGAAAATTAAGCGATATTGACTTGCCGCTGTGGTTGCGTAAACCAATTCTTGGATCATATTCATGGTATTTTGCATGCAATGTCGCTGAAGCAGTTGAAGAAGAACTTGTAAATTACCCAAGTCTTGGAGCTTTCTTCAGAAGACAACTTAAACCTGACGCTAGAAAGATCTGCAATGCCAGTACTGTTGTAAGTGTTGCCTCAAATTATTTACATTTGTGGTTGATTAGAGGTGGTAAATGTATAAGGAAAAGTGGGGGGGGGTAATTTGGGCTGGGCCCTGCATTATAAATTGTTATCAGTACAAGTTACCATAGGGGAATTCTCAAGAATTAAATGATATTAACCTGGAGACATTCTATTGATCCAGTGAAAGGCCTAGTAGCTTTCCACAAGTCTCTTGTAGCTCAGTGGTTAAGAGCATCCGACCAGTATGGGACGTTCCATTTTTATCCGCATCTGACTAAGGATGGCAGGAATCCAACCCCTTAAATTTTTGTGGCGCCCTTTGAAGAAAAAAATCTGAAGGGTTGATTTTTTGGCAGCACCTTTGAAAAAAAAATCTAAACCCTCTTGTAGTAAAACCCGCCGTCCTTAGATAGGTTGCGGATAAAAAATGGAACGTCCCTATGAGGAAGGCCATAGGTTCGACTCCCGTTAGGGACTCAGATTATTTTCTTTGTCCCATTCTCGTGGTAAACTGAATTAACATCTTTCTCATTTCTATTGATCTTTTATTAATCAGATTATTTTGATTTCTTCCTCAGGTGAGTCCAGCTGATGGGACTGTGCTACATTTTGGTGAGGTGGAAAATGACATGGTGGAACAAGTTAAAGGAATAACTTATTCAATGAAAACCTTCCTTGGACCCGATCAACCATCCCCTTCCACACTAAAGGAATTAGAGTTGGACGACACTAAAAGGCTGTATCACTGTGTTATTTACCTGGACCTGGCGACTACCATTCATTTCATTCGCCGAGCGAATGGAATGTCAAACTCAGGAGACATTTTCCAGGTTAGGCTTCCATTTTGTTACAAAGTTTGGCAAATCTTTTTTTGCCATGTACAGACTGTCGCAACTTTTGCCTTGCGGACACTCTGTTATTACGGCCACCCGCTATTATTACGGACAAAATCCAGCCCAATATTTCATATCTTAAAGGAGCTATGTCATGATATTTTAAGTCATTTTGCGAAGTGCAAAATCACCTTCAAATTGAAGAAAGCCTCAAAATAATAGTTTACAAAGTTAGAAAAACACCAAAGAGGTGATAATAAACCAAACAGGAACAAGGATGGAGAAGATTAAGACGGATTGCGAATGGCGAAATTTTTTTCAAGATGCGCCATCCGTGACGTAGCTTCTTAAGTCTGTCAGTTTCACTATATACAGTACTCAGCCTTTTTTATTTGTTCATTGCAGGAGATTTGTTTTCGGTGCATCCAGGAATTGCTCGAATGGTCACTGGTTTGTTCAACCACAATGAGCGTGTTGTTCTTACTGGTTCCTGGAAACATGGATTTTTCAGTTTCACGGCTGTTGGAGCTTATAATGTTGGATCTATCAACCTTAAGTTTGATGAGGTAATGTGGATTTTTTAAGTTGACCACTAATAAACCAGTATCAAGTTGATATCAAGTTGACCACTAATAAACAAGGTCACTTTTTTTGTCATTCATCTTTGTGTACAACCAATAAGAAATTATTTCTCCTAAGTAGCATATTTTTTTTGTATTAGTATACTACAGAATTTAGACTAACAAGTATAATTACTGTAAAAATGCATATATTTCCCCATAAATGCAGGATATTTTTCACACTTCCTATAGTATGCACCCTAAAAACATGGCTGTTGTTTGACGAGGGGTAAAGCCCAACGCCAACTTATATCAAAGTTGATGGAAAACCGCGAGCAAGCAGTCTAACAATGTTTTAGCATAACCCAGTGGCTGATCTGTTAAACATAGAATATCAATATAATTTTGATCGGCAATAATGCTTGAAAACCATGTGCGCCCTCCAAGGGCCTTCGATCAATCAATTTATTAATAGGCACCTGTATTGCTAATTTATATTGAGCTGACTTGTTTAGCTTTTACTTATAGCTTTGTTTTTTTTACCCATTTGCAGGATTTGAAAACAAATTGTCCAGGAAGTTATTCTGCCGGTTCATTTCATGAATTTGGATACGTTAACGACGAACCTAAAGGAGTCCCTCTTGTACGTGGTGAGAAAATGGGTGCCTTCAACCTTGGCTCAACAATTGTGTTAATATTTGAGGCACCTAAAGACTTTGAGTTTAACATTCAAGCTGGCCAGAAATTAAACTATGGAGAACCTGTAGGATCATCGAGAGACGATACAGAATAGCCAATTATTATTAAATGTAAATTAGTTTATACAATCATAATAGGTAAAGTGTTCAATTTATATTAAGAGGTCGTGAGAAGTGCTATGTCGCTCTCTCTTTATAGGATATTACAATTTAAAGGTTATTTTGAAAGGAAGATTTTTCACCAAGAGAAATAGTTCCTTTTTAAAGGAGTAGTAATGTAATACCCAAACCAAGTTTGTTTTGTTGATAACATCAACATGGACTAGTTAGAAGGAGTTTGTTAATGGACTGAACAAATTACAGTGAAGGGAGTGCCCTACCGTTGCCACTCGCCAAAGTTTTGGCTAATTTGTTACTTTGTTTTGACAACTTTCTGTTGGCTTCCATTTAAACTAGCAAATCAAATAATATTATTGCAAGAATAATTGTGGGAGATGTCAATAGCCAGAACGCAAACGTGGAGCTTGACATCCATCTCCGCCTCTCATAGTTCTTGCATTTTGATTCGCCAGTTGAAATGAAAGCCATCAGAAAAATGTCAAGAAGTTGTCTAAAATTAATCAAAAACTTTGTTGAGTGGCAACGGTAGGGCGCTCTTAACTGCAATACCTAACTTTGCTGTCAGTATGTCTTTTTTAGGGCTCTTGAAATTCTTGACGTGCATTTTTGTGTGGTAAATTCACTCGCTGATCTAGTGGTTGAACAACTTGAGCAAACACATCCTAAAAATGTCATCAACAGTTTTTAGTGTCAAAACAAAGCAAAACAATTTCTGAAGTAAAATCCTCCCCCACAAAAAAAAATGACACTACTATTATTGTTGATGACATTTTTAAAAATCTGTTTAAAATTTGTTAAATCTGTACAAAGATTATATTGAGAAAATTATATTTATGTTATCGTACGTAATTTATGAATAATCAAGGGAAACATTTATAGATGCGAGTCTGTTAAGTACGTATTACCTACATTAGGTTTACTAGCATTTATTTTTTACAAAAAGTAAACACAAAAATTTAAAGAAAACATTATTTTTTAAACCACAAAGAGAACTTCTACCCTGAAATATTACTTTTCATGAAACAGAATTTTAAAAGCCTTTATTCACTGGAGTCAGAGGGACTGCTTTTATTAGGTTTATATCATGCAGTCTTTCCTACGTTAGGTTTAGTTAGACAAAATACAGCCAAGCAACTGTTTTGTTGTTTGGCGTACAGCTTTGACTTTTATGTAAGGTCTCGATATTGTTACCGATACTCGTCAGTTTAGCTTGTATTGAGTATTGTAAACAACAACAAGGCAGCCCACTCTTTTCTTTCCTCACCTAATGTTAAAATTAATCAAGTGGAAGGATTTTCTACTGAGTGGGTTCGTCTTTTCAAATTAAAAGTTAAAAAAAAAAAACTTTAAAAAGGTTATTGTGCTATTTTTGGTAATTCTTGTCATTATCCTTACCGGTACTTAAACAAATTTAGAAGTTTTAGAGATACTGTTATAATTTTGTTTAAAATTAAAATATTATTTTGACATTATTGGCCACATTCTTAGGAACAAAAAATCAGATTATTTTTATTATTTTAGTCTGGTCCAATTTTCACAATGAATATTTCTCCATGGCTTTTAAAAAAAAACTATTTCTGTTTTGTTTTTCACATTCAATTTTTGAATTACCAAGAATAGCATAACCAAGCCTCAAGATTCTATTCTATAGCCCGGCTGTGTCGTTGTGTAATAGAAATCCCGTTTTACTGTCTTGGTATTAACAGACATTTCACGCAACTGTTTCACAACTCTTCAGTTTAGTTTTGGTGATTCAGTTGCCTCTTATGATTTGCTTGTTATACCGGATATCTGTACTTTACTGGTTGGACGTTCAATAAAAATGTTCTACATTTTTAAACTTTGGTCATATTCCTGTACTGACTATCCTTATCTTAATAATATTTTGGATGTACAACTCTTGTTATAGCGGACACCCTAGGGACGTAGTTTGGAGTCCGTAACAGCGAGAGTCCGCAATAGTGGGAGTAATTTTCAGTCAAACCTCAATAGCTTTCACCGGGGACTGGATTTTGTCTGTAATAGTGGGTGTCCATAATAACCGGGTGTACGCAAGGCGAGAGTTGACTGTACTTACCATATTTCTTTGAATAAGTGCCACTCTCTAACAAGCGCCTCCTTCGAATATGCACCCACCCTTTTAGGCAAAATAGGAAATATTAAAGTGCCCACATCAAATAAGCCCTCCCCTTCCCCTCACTTTCTGTAACACCACAAGATATCAACACAGTAATTTCTATTTCCATGTGCCGGCGAGTTTGTACTTGCATTGATTGTGACAAGTGCTCCTCAGTTTTTAATAATTATTTGAAGTAACAAGAAATGGCATTATGTGACAAAACAACAACTGATGCGCAAAACCCTCTAAAAGGAAGACTAAAAGCTTGACACAAATTAGTTATTAAAAAGAACAAATTGATGTCACAAAATACAATTTTTTATTCAAACACTGGTCTGCCAATGATAAAAGTTAACAGTGTAGATTTTAGTTGCCTTTCAATACAGATATTATGACAGACACATCTGTTAGAGTTGCACAGATCTCTGCACCAGAGTTTAGAGCATTAGTTACAGTCAAACCTGTATTAAGCAGACACCGACACCCTTTATTAACCCTTTCACTCCCAAGAGTGCTAAGTTCAAAGTTGCAAAATGTCAAAACAAACAGCACTACATAAAAGTACTGCTCGATAGCTTTCATTTGAATGGTCACACGCTAGGATTTCATCCACAGACTCAAAAGTTACAACCACATTTATTGGCTCAGGGTTACTCTGGGAGTGAAAGGGTTAAGCAAAAGTCCCAAAACTGATTAGTTCCCTTATGGTTTGACTGCAGTTGATTACGCAGCTATACTAAGATGATGGGTTGTCGGACTTCTCATGAGCCGGTAAATTGTGATATTTGAGGACATCTTTGTACTGCGACGGTGTCTTGTTGGCTTGAGCTTGGTGCCATTCAGACCACACATCAGACGATAACTCTGCCAGACGTTTTTGACGTTTTACGTCTTTGTACTTCATCTCTATCTCATCAGCTATTAATGCTGTAAGAAAGACAGAGAGATGTTTCAGTTAGCTTCGCAACAAAATGTTTGATATCCAGCCATATATAAGGCTGGTTTTCAAGTGACGTGATTATATTGTGAGTTGTAACGAAACAAGAAGACAACCCACCTTCTTTGCAATACGCGACAGTCAAGGACACACAACCTGAAATAAAGAAGACGTCAAATCAGACAGTCTGGAATAAGGGTTTGGACAATCTACAGCTTTGACTCTACTGAACATTAAGACTAGGCAAGTTCCCATTTTTATTTGTGTTAATTTTGTATTTTTGAATTTTTTATTGGTATGAAATTTCACTTTGGGATGAATCTGCTGTAGAGGAGAAATATGTGACACTTCAAACTGTTTGTACGGTCAGATATTCTAAGAGGAAATTCAATGTTGACCACTCTTACCGGAGACGGACTTCAAAAGATTTACAACTCTTTTATGATCAAGCCCCTCCACGCTCTAAAAGGATGCAAAAGAGTTAATATGAAAAATTACTGTCAGTTTCTATTACATTATACTGTGATAATATGAGAGCAAAATAAGTTAGTTTTGATTATGTGTAAAATATTGAAAAGTAATCATGGGCTTACTCTGTCATTCACAGCAAGAATCCTGTCGCCAATGGAGAGTCCTCCATGTCTGCAAAATTAGCAACAAAATCTAAGTGTTGTTCTATGTGAAAGCTGCCATAAAACTGCTTTTAATGTACTTAAATGCAATTTAACAGAATTAACAACAAAGAGCACCAGTGTTGCCCTGTGGCCAGCGGTATTGATATGTGCGCATGTGCCAGGATTCCATGTGCTCCTGGAGTCAATTGCATTTTCATGACAATCACATAGACGTTTGTTTGAGGTTTTAGTGCCTTGTAAGCCTCTGTTTTTTCCCCTCCCTCCTCTTTTCCACTGTCAGTGTGACGGCTGTCAATAGTGGGAGCTCCCGGATGTCACAGGCACCCAACCTCCACTTAGCAATGCAGTTGTTAATTTGATATTTAAAGATGATTTCCAGTCCATACTGCGCAAACTCAGGGTGCGTACTTTCATTTTTGCTTTGAATTTGTTGATATGTTACATTTCGGTAATATTTGAGTCCGCCATTACGGGTTGTTATGTTTAGGAATGCTCGATGAGCTGAAACGTCAGTTTGGGATAACATCGAGGTTCTTCTACTCGTTATTATGTTTTGCAAGGTTATCTGGTGTTAATAATGAATAATTTTTATTTGGCTAGTAAACATTCCTTCGTTTGAGACTCAAAAACATTGCAGGTAGAGATTGTGCAGTACGGACTGGAAATCATATTTAACAGTGTAATAGCTTTCTCAACCACTACCTACCTTTCTGCAACACCCCCATGTACTATGTGCGATATAAAGACAGGTGTTGTATAGTGAAACACAGTAACTTTTCAGTCTGTTTTATCTTCTTTTCACCACCCTTGATGTGAAAACCAAAACTCTCCTCTCCCTGTGGAAAGAATGTCATATCAAGTGGTTTTTACCACCATTCTAGAAACTTATATAGCATGGATACTTTTAGTATTCATGTCTAACCTCTCCTGGCTTGGCACTAGTTATCACTAAAAGGTGCGGAGTGCCTTTCAAACGGCGTAGCCATTTTCGGGGTAGGAATGGGAGGGGGGTGGATGGGGCATTCCCTTCCAATATTGGGGGTGTTTGGAGGGCCTCCCCCATTAAAAAACTGAGACAATAGGCTCTGAAAAGTGCATATTGGTGGATCCTGGAGATGGTTTTGCTATGGGTAATGGTGAAAGCAAAACACCCACAGGTCTGATAGGGAGGTCCAGACACCCCCCCACCCCCCCCTCACAACCCTCCCCCTGGATCTACCACTGTTATCTATGCAAGCAAAAACTCGACTTGTACAATCAAGTGACAGACATGTCCTTACCCTGTCCAGCTCCACTACTCTCTGTTCAGCAACAATTAAACCAAGATCAACATTTGCTTCTGTTACAAAATCATCCCTGTCAAGATCTAACTGAAACTTGTCAAATTCATCAGGGTAGTGGTTTATAAGAGCCAATTGGCATGCCTGCAATGTAAATGTAATATATTAAGTTTACAAACTCTGCATGTGAAGTACAAATTCTATTTACCGTAAAAGCTCTATTTAGCCCCTTTTGGAAGTCAGATTATGTAATAAGCCCCTTCTCTTTTAACCACCACCACCCCCTCCCCCCCCCCCCCCCCCCCCCAACCCGTTAGAGGTCAGAGTTAAATATTACATATAGCATCTAAATTGATTTCCGTCGGGCTGATGTAAAAGACGTTTTTCAGCAATATTTTCGGGTATTGCAGTCACTTTGTAAATGTGGTCATTAACCCATTGACACCTAGGCTTTTTCCAAAAAACGGCAATCTAACATCACAGATGCCTATGTCTGGCCGTTATTGCGACCTTTTACTGCCCAACTGTCTAAAACTTAGTCTGCAACATAGAAACTAACATCCCTTCTACTTAGAAGCAATAAATTCAATATTTTCCTTGGGCATGTGCAGGAATCAAAATTTGGACATCACCACGCTTCAGGCTTTTTGTTTGTTTGTTTTTTGGCCGTTCTTTCTCTCCTTTTTTCTCATTTTATTTTGTGGTTTTGTTGGGCTTTTTAATAGAGCTTTTACAGTAATTGAAAAATGTGTGCAATACTTTATTACACCAATCACTATGACTGGTGATAGCTGGTTTAGATCAAAGCTTCCATTTCCTGTTTGAAATTAACATGTTATATAGTTATATTTAATTAAATATTCTGAAACATGGATCTTTTGACATAACATAGCTGTACACGTTCTCTTGTTACCCTCGTGTTAATAATAACTTAATACCACTACATATGGTCTGCACTCTCTACCTTACTATGGAAGTAAACTATGGAACTCCCTCCCCAACACCATCAGGTCACTGCCTACAGTTGCAGCTTTTAAATCGGCAGTTCGACATTCAGAATTTTATACTGACTGCTGTGCCTTTTGTAAATAGTTGTAAAATGTAATTATTATACACATTGTAATTCTATATGCTTATTTTATTATTCCATATATATTTTTTTCTTATTTTATTTCTCAAAGATATTTATTTAGCAATCTTGCTACCTTAAATTCAAGATGAAATAAAGGTTATTGTATTGTTGTATATATTGTACATAGTACATTGTAACGTGTTGACATACCCTTTTCTCTGCAAAGGAGAGTGTGTGATGGGTGGCTGAAAGATCCAACAAATGGACAAACCATTAGTACAGTGTATCAAGCAGTGTGGTTACTACTATTCCCAGCAGAGGTGACTAAATTCTTATTGCATGATAGCCATTTTCTTCACCAAGCAATCGGTAAAGTTGAACTTGCGATGATCAAATTTCAAGTCGCATTCACCTGATTCTCGTCCGTTCAAGCATAAAAAATTGCTTTCATGTCTGAAACTTGCTGACAGGGTGAACTTGATGATTTTTATCCCAGAAAAACACTACCTGGGGGGTCTTGGACCTGATCCAGACTGTCTCTTTTGGTAACTCTTATTTAATTGCAACAAGCGCTTTAAAAGTTAGATGATGGTAACAAACTAAGAATCAAGTCAGCACAGTCATACCTTTGGCTAGGACTTCACTTTCTTTGCCACGTACAACACTGACAGAGTAGATGAATGGATTATTCAAATGAAGATGCGACTTTTTCTTATCTTGGAAATCAAGTCTAGGAACAAAACAAAATAATATAAGTTCATTATAAGTTCAGTCAACGGCTTTACTGACAAAATGGCCAGTTCTGCAACGTTTGTTCAATATCTGGCGGGTCATTATAACCGAGTCTTCAGACACGACAAAGGAAATGAAAGTTAACAGAAGAATCGTAGCCTGACTAATCAGATGCCTCACCACACACTCTCGATTTTTAATTTTGCTTAACAGAGATCTGTGTAGTGCTGCATCACCAGTCTTAGTCAATAGTGTGGATTTTTTTTTAGTTGAATCATAGAGATCCCTTGAGAGGGAAAGAAGTGAGTGTGAAAAGAGATATGTCTGCCAAAGGAGCTCTGTCAGGTTTGTGCCTTGAAAAAGTTAGCCTAAAATTTTCAGGTTCATCATGTGCAATCCGTCTTAATCTTCTCCATCCTCAACCATCCTTTTTCTTGTTCGGTTTCTTATTACTTCTTTTGTGTTTTTCTACCTTAATAAGCCATTATTTTTTAAGGTGATTTTGCACATTGCAAAATTTACTTAAAATATTGTGACATAGCTCCTTTAAGTCAGGCAACAAGAAAATCGCACAATGCCAAATTGATACCTTTTTCTAGTTTTCTGGATTCACTAATTAACCTAAATAGCAACTTGGAAATAAATTGACTTTGTTTAATGAGGGTCACACTAAACAGTCTTGCAACTGACAAACCTGTGGCCCTTGGATCCCAGATCGAATTGGAATTTAGAAGTGTTGGTTTTTGAGGAGGGAGGAAAACCAGAGAACCCAGCAAAAAACCGTCAGAGCAAGGACGAGAACAAACAACAAACTCAACCCACATTCGAAGCTGAGTCCAGGATTCAAACCCAGGCCACATTGGTGGAAGGCAAGCACTCTCACCAATGCGCCATCCATCCCAGCTCCCCACACACAGACCATTCTTGTCCCCAGAGGCCACGATCCTTTTGGTCAGCACCAAGAATCGAGACCTCTGGCTGGTCCCAATTTGTTGAGCATGCTCAGGGTACTCGTTCTGTATTCTCAGCCAATCAGATTTGTCAGATTTGACGGTTAGTCCGAGATTCGCGGACTTCCGGTATTGGAACCGGCCAGAGGTCTCGATTCTTGGTGCTGACCAAAAGGATCGTGGCCTCTGGGGACGAGAGTGCACACAGAGTGTAAAGTACACAAATTGTGTATGTAATGCTTACTTTGTCTTCAAGGGAATGTGTCCCACCATATCTGCTACACATTGAAGGATGAACTTCGGGTGTTGCCTTTTAACCAGATCTATAATCCAATCTTTTGTCAGTTCTGGTATAAGATGCGACTTTACAAATGCATCAGCTTTATCGGGACTCTGATCAAAGAAGAAAACAGTTCACAATAAGAGTACTTCACTCTCACTGGAATCAAATCAGCTCAAAAAATTACGTATTCTTTGAACCTGTTCGAAATCAAGTTGGCAAATACCGTATTTCCTTGAATAATAGCTTGCACTGGGGGCGATTATTTCTTTTTTTCTCCAAAGGGGGCGATTATTGAAGGGGGGGGGGGGGGGGGGGTTAGTTATTTCAAATACTGACCTCATGAGTATAAACTGCTCCCACCAGAGCAAGCACTGTTTGCCTTTCCATCAATTCCTTGGGTTGTCTCTAAATCAATAAAAACATGAAATTGTCATTATGTATCACAGACATTGTTAAATGGCAACACAGTACTCGCAAATCCTAGGTTGTAGATGCAATAAATGAGAACAATATAAATGAAGGGCGTGGTGGAAAAACAGCATTATGACAATAGAATTCTATTGTCATAATGCCGTTTTTCCACCTCGCTCAAAGAATGATAAAGATCACGTTTCGATTCAGAGAATATATCAAACACTTTTGAGATTCATAGTGCTTGATCGGCTATCCAGCACCTCGAATGTCGTCAAAAATACTCCACTGCATGTCATACAAATGTCTTGTTTGACTGCTGTAGTGCGACAAATCTGGTATCTTGCTTTGTCTCGTTCAATTCACGCCATAAAAAATGACTTTATGGCCAGAATCAAGCTGGATTCTCGCTATATCAGGCTATAAATTTTCAAACGAGATTACATCCACTATTGGTTGCGTGAAGTCTAAAAACAAGCCATTGCTCAGGCATTGCATAGCAAACATGAAGTTTCATAAACTCACAGTATAAAGAGTTTTCTCTTTGATATCCCATTCCACGGCTTTCTCCAATACATAATCATCCAGCAGAGTATTCTGTACATCCCTACAACAAACATTCCAACCTGCTTGATTCTGGATTCTTCAAAATTTAATCATGTACAGTGTACAATAAACTATCACTATAACCAATTCAATAGTCCCACGAGGTTGTTATTATATAACACTGCATCCAAGGGAATCCTAAACACAGGGCTGCAAACAACAGTTGGTTATCGAACAATGGCCAACCAAAATTTCCCAATGTCCGATGAAATCCCAACTGTGGTTGGACATAATGTCCGGACATTTTATTTTATTTTTGCCTTCCAACGCAAACGCTAACTCTTTATAACATGTTTTGTTCTGAACTCTGCATTGACAATGCATTAGATTTATAGCAGATTCGCTTATAAAGCGGTACTGTAATATGATGTCCGACTTCATTTTTGTTTGTCCAACCAAAATGGTGAATTAGTCAGACACATGTCCTTTCAAGAAAAAAATGTTATTTGCAGCTCTGCAAACAGGTATCAGTTTTCAGGAATTTATAATCACTCTTCCTTGTTGACCAAACTGTACTGCAACCATGAAATATCAATTACATCCTGATCAAGGTAGGATTGAAATTTTGACGTGGAAGTGAAATTTTGAGATAATCACATTAGATGAACTACTCATGCTCCCGGGTCTTCAAACCTTAAATTATGTGATTCATTGTACAAAATAAACACTTATTTCAAAATATGGATGGAGGTGGATATGGCTGGGTCATCTTCTCAGAAATTATCCATGGACCATCACGCAAACCCATGCACTGAACTTATATGGGTGCTCGAAGGCAGAAGAAGAAAGGGACGGTAGAAAGGGAGATGGGTTTGAAAACCTGGGCAAAGATGGCAGCTGCAGTGGCCAACAGATCAAGCAGCTTGGAGATGGCGGAAATGCAGCCCAATTAGGAGGGAAGGACTTTCAAGCCAATCAAAATATGGACCCTGTCACACCATAATCTGTTTGTTGACATTATTAACCTCAATCACTTACCAGATCTCTGCTGCTGAAAGTTCAGGAAAGTTTTGATAGAGATACTCTACGACACACTTTCTCATAGTTTGTGCACCTAGAAATCATTTAAAACAGATATATTTCAGATAAAAGCTCACTACAAACAGAGCAATACAAAATAAACTGAACATTATGAAGCAGCTTAACCCTTTCACTCCCAGAGTCAAACCTTGATTCAATATAATGTGGTTGTACCTTTTGATTCTGTGGATGAAACCCTAGTTTGTCACCATTCAAATGAAAGCTATTGAGCAGTACTTTCATGTGGTGCTGTTTGTTTTTGACAATTTTGCAAAATGACATTCAAGATTTTCCCTCAGTTTTGAACTTAGCACTCTTGGTATTGAAAGGATTAAGTAGTTTCAAGTAAAGCACAGAGAAATGTCTTACCCAGAAAAGCCAGCTTTTCATTACATCTGTAAGACCGTGACAGTTTCTTACTATTTGCTATAAGGAATGACTCGTGAGTAAAAGGAGCTAGAAGGTCTTTATCTGGAATATCTACATGGATATTTGCACAAAATGCAATAATTTTTTTCTGGAAATCTGTAGAAAAATAATAAAGTAAAATGAGACATACTGTAAATTAAAATATGTCAATTATAATACATGCTATAAAGAACCGCTTGCAATTGCTCAGTTAACCTACAAGAGCAGCTGGGTTTTTTTTCAGCTCTTGTTTCCCCCGCCATGGGTGAAACAAGAGCCAAAAAAACCGGCTGCTTGCCTCTCGCAGGCTATCACTCAGTGGCCTAAAATAGCTAATCTATCCTCTTGGAAATAAGACGTTTACAGAACAACAAAACTGTACAGTTGATGACATGTGCAATTCTCCCAACTGATCATCGTACACTTTT
This sequence comes from Desmophyllum pertusum, assembly GCA_029204205.1. Taxonomy (NCBI): domain Eukaryota; kingdom Metazoa; phylum Cnidaria; class Anthozoa; order Scleractinia; family Caryophylliidae; genus Desmophyllum; species Desmophyllum pertusum. The sequence goes on along the minus strand of MU827785.1, from coordinate 1,672,714 downwards.
TTTAATGTTGGTTGGGAGATGTTGGAAGTATTCATCTATCCAAGACAATATCTTCAAGCTGGTGACAATGATTTTATAATACAAGAGTGCTTCAAAGCATTAAATACCTGAGTCAGTCAAAATAGTATCATTTCCAGTATCCTGCAAAAATAAGATAAAAATATTATTTTAAAGGAAAGTAAGAAGCTAAACTGGAACTTCCAGGGGCCGGGGTGAGGGGGTTCAAACCAAACGTCTTCTGTGGGGGAGGTATGGATATTTTTTGGAACCACACACTGGGATATACATGTACATGCATACTGTGTAGCACTAAATTTTTGTGGGTTCTAATAATAATATTTTTGAGTGTATTTTTCACAATCCGTAGCAAATGTTGCTGAAGATTTTTAGTGCAATCCACATAAATGTAGGCTATGCCAAAGATCTTTGGCATGGGCCGGTGTCAAAAGCATGCAGCGTACTGGAGTGCAATCATAGTCTTTTGCATATACTGTCTTGTATAAGCTGGTATGCAGATGACCTATTTTGGCATAGAGTTTTGAAAACCTATGTAGGTGTGACATTTTGCATGCAGAACTGTCATAAGTAGCCGGCATTATGATCGGCAACTGCAGTGAAGATGGCCAGCTACTCAAAGTTTGAAAATAACTAAATAAAAAACAACAGCCACAGCAGGCTATCTGGAGTATTTGACCACCAACTTTCCTTGTTTAGCCGGCCGCTTCAAAGCTAATGACAGCTCTAGTTATTCACCCAGCTGGGAAGCAGGCAGTTTTGCTCCCATTCGAGTTTGCACTATCCGAGTTCGCACCATATATATTCTTCGTTCTATAAGCGTGAGGCCACAAACAAACAAGACAAACAAACGGTGCAAACTCGTACGGTGTGAACTCGAATGGGAGTGAAACCTCCACAATTCCCCAAGGGATGCCCCAATGAAAGTGTTCACTGAAAACTGATCTATTTTTCCAGGAATTGCACCTGTCAAGTTAAAAACCTGTATTTATTCATTTATTTATTTTGTGCTTAATTATTGTTTATTTTGTATTTATTTATATCGTAAAACCTATCAAGACTTACCGGATATTGAGTATTTGCTGTAGATTTCCACGACGTTTGTGAAGTCTTCGTGATGTCCGACCTCTTGTATCTCTGAAACCATGAATTGCCACAACCAAACACACCGTGCTGTTGATACGGGGCGTACAAGTGATTTGTTAACCAAGTCATTTGTAACTAGTCTTCCCAGAAAAGATGTTCTCGCCAGTGGAAAAATGGTTCTTGTTACACGGCTCATTATGCAACAAAAACCTTGCTGATCGAGTCGTTACTTTCCCAAGTTAACAAAACAATTATGCCCTTGGCTTCGTTGGTAAAAATGTGTAGAATTTAAGCACAGGGGCAAGGGAAAATGTGCATAAAATTCACGTCTCTTCTCTGCGCACTGCCGCCATGTTGAAAATTAAACTACACGTGACCAGTCGGTCTTGTGGAAGACACCTCATGACGAATTATACCACATAGCGCAGATGATTAGTGTCTAGTCCCCGCTCCACTAATATCAGAGTGAGAAAATATTATAAACATGGCGGGGAAAATTTATAGATGAAACCATGGAACAAACAAGCCACAGAAAAGAAAATGTTCTCCTTTTTGTACCCAACTTGATAGGTCAGATATTATTCCACATTCTTATTGCTTATTTGTTGTAATCTTGTGTGATTCTGTTATGTTTTGAAAGAATTCCCTTGGCTAAAAATGAATCAATTTTATTGAATAGTTTGATGATTACGGATTATGAGTTATTAAATTACATATGAGCAAGACGTGACGATCAGAATATATTAAAAGAAGAATTATTATAAGTTAAAATTATCCTCTATGAATCATTTCCATCCGTGTTGAGGATCCCCTGACATGAAAATATTGTTGAAAAATATTTATGAAATAAGCTTATTCAATACCTGATTGGCTCAAAACCATAGAAAATTGCTTTGTGCTTTTATAAATTTTCATAAAAACAATAGAAAACGTATAAAATATACCATCATTTCTTTCCACAATAGAAAACGTTTTTCCTGTGTTTCCATAGAGTTATGGCAACACTTTTGAAAGCTTGGGACTCTGCGGCTCATGTTTCCACAGCATTTCTCGGCCAAACTTCACTTGTGTTACCGTACTCTATGGAAACACGGAAAACATTTTCTATTTGGTATATAGAAAAATGCATGCATACAGCCTGATGCAAACATGAGAGAAAGTTTGGAAAAATCTGAAAGTTTATGTGCACCCAAGGGTTTACATATTTAAAGGCACTTTCGAATTCTCCAAAACTTTCTCTTGCGTTTGCATCAGGCTATGTATACTTTACAAGAAGCAGTCATTTTCTATTTCCTTTATAAAATTTAAAGCCTACAAAATGCAATGAAGCCCAAGGATCCTGCCACACAATAACATTTCTAAGTTTTCTCTCCAATCTTTTTCCGCAAAGTAATCATAATTTCTCAAGAACTGCACTTGTGTTTTCCGCATTTTGCTTGTATGTATCACAGGTGTGAACATCCTTGTGCTTATGTTACTTTATATTTATCTCATTAGCGTGATCCAGGCTTTATTGACTGCTATTTACTTGGTTAATAGTTCCTTTTTTTGTCCCCAAAGGCTATGTTCGTCTTGTCCTTTTACTTGCATCATGGATATTCTTTACCAATCCAGTGCTTTTTCTGTCTTTCTACACAGCATCAGTCTTATTAGATGGTGAGAGAACTGTATACAGTATGATTTAACTACATTTTTTGACATACATGTGCATTTTGATCCATAATAAAATTAAGCAATGTTCGTAGAAATATAGAATGTAAATTTCTTAGTTTAAAAATATTACTAGTGATTAAAATTCCAAATTTATTGAAAGTTATTGTTCATCGTGGCTTGATAGATAGATGAACATTTAATCGTTTGTCTCACGATGGGGTCATTTTGAGGTGTTGATCGCTACATTTCAACTGCTTTACTGGTCGATTGTCGCTTACATGTAGTTCCAGATTTATTTTTCCAAGTGAAAATTGATTTGTCTATAAATTATTAAGCAGACAAACCACAAACCACTGGAGAATGTCTGAGATTTAACATTCATGTTGAGCCTTGATCCCAACAATAAGACAAGTTTGTACAAATAATTAATTTTTTTTCCAGGTCTTGATGGAATTGTAGCACGGCAACTGATCAAACATCAGCATTCGGAGCTTGGGTACTTATAATAAATTTATTTTTACTTCAATAAGTATCTATTCTTACAGTACGACATTGCTGGCAACAGTCTACAGGTTCTGCATTGTCTTTCACCAATTTATACCACAATATAGAGCCTGGAACAGATGGGATATGTACTCACATTTTTGCATTGTTTGTTTCTCAAGTTAGATGTTGTTACCGACAATCTTGGCAGAGGAATGCTGTGGACCTTACTTTTATAAGGTAAATGACATCATTGCATGCATATAATAATAAATTATTAGTCTATAGAGATTGAACATATTGGACCTTTTTAGGGTTGTCCATTTTGGAGGAAAAAATTGTTTCTAAAGTTGGCATATTTAATTAAGCTATTTTAAGCTATTAAATTAAATTAAACTGCCATTTCTGAAGTACATGTACATGTACATTATTAGAAGTGGAGTAGCAATCTAATTTGTTAACACAGTCCATGTTACTTCTTGTTAACAGTGGGGCTACTTTATCAGTGCCTTGGAGTGGTTGGTATTTGTGTGTACACATACACTAGGAGCACAGTGGAGGAGCACTGCCAAATCCACCCTCCGTCATGGGTTCAAAACTGTTATGGCTAATGGTATGCATGGCCAATACAGTGGAACTTCGATTTCTCAAACCTCCACAGGAAACAAAAATTGGTTCGAAAAATCGGGAAGTTCGAAATATCGGGGTAAAATTACAGTGAAACAGGTAGAAGGGAAACAACTTTTGGTTCAAATTATCGGGTTTTTTGAGAAATCGAGGGTTTCGAGAAATCTGGGTTCCACTGTATAATAATTATATTATTATCTTAGCACTTTGTTAACCAATGGAGTACAAATTCAGGTAGACTGTGCGCAGTCTCTTTTTTTCCTAAATTTTCTGGGCGCCAAAAGGCAAAGCGGTAATGCTATGATTGAGCAGCAAGCAGCGAAGCCACAAGAAGCGCAGGCGCAGAGAAGAAGTCTTTTTCCTCTCTCCTCCTCATTTTTACACCTAATTTGCATGGTTATTATAATAATTATTACAATATTATTATTTAATATATATGCAAATATTTAAATATTGATTTGTCAGGATTCAAAACACCAGCTGGTGCATTTGCCGTGTGCGGCCTGCATGGGCTTCCCTGTGTGGTTATATGGACTTAAGGCACACCTGTGGGTACCCTTCATGTCACACCATTTACAATTGGGAGTAACTGGAGTTTTAATTTCTGGCAGAGCCCTTTGCATGGGTGTTGAAGTAAGTGTGTGTTCTGATTTGTCTTTAAGCCCCGATAGTGCCATATGGCACAAAATGCTAATTACAAGCTCAACATTGGGCCGATTTGTATGAAATTTGGACACCAAAAAGATCTTGGCGAGATCTGCACATTGGAAGCATAAAATCATACCCCTCCTATATCAGACTTGATTAACCACCCCTTCAACTTTGCAACTTTTGCCTGTTACACTTTTAAGGTCAAGTGAATATCTGATAACAACCCACACACCAAGAGCTTCAAATTAAGCTATTGTTTAGGGGTATACCCAATATATACAAGGAATAAGGTATTTTTGAACGTTTTTCTTTTTTCATTTTGGACACTCTTCAATCCAATATGTGACTTCCAGTATGTCTGTTGTGGTGATTTATACATACCCCAAACAATACCTTTCAAATGGTATATTACTTGTGGTATTTCGGTCTATAGTTACCATTTTTGAAGATATGGTATTTCTACCGGAGCTTAAAGGGTTAAAAGTTGAGGGTTTGAGGTTGAGTCTAAATAGCCCTGGGCTATGCCCTGGGTGGGGCAGGGGGACAGGAATAGGGCGGGAAGTCTAGGGGAGGCAGAAGGAGAGAGGGTGGGAAGTAGGACTTCCAAGGTGTTGCAAAGTGGGAGAGATGGGCAAAAAGTTCACAATATTACATTATATTTTGCAATAGAAAAAGAGGTGGGAATCAGGGAAGGGACAGGAACCGGGAACACATGGTACAGGAAGCTGGTAGTTCAGACCCCCAGTCCAGGTGCAGATCCAGACCGGCTTACACAGTTTTACGGAAATCGGTCAAATTTTTCAAATGACTCAAAATCAATTTTAGAGAGTGAAAATCTAAAAAACGTTTGCGGGGGGACATGCCTAGTAAACTGGTCAAGTTTTTTCCTGGATCCGCACCTGCAGTCCCCCCTCCCTAAAGATTATTAGTCCTTTTGACTCCTTTGATAGTTGGGTTTTTTACTGTCTCACCTCTCACAAAACATTAGGGAACCAGTCAAGTTACCTTGTAACATTCTTGTGAAATGTCTTAGTTGCATGTGTAATAGGAGCATGTGCAATAAAATTACTAAAATGTCTCTGTTTCTATTTTTACACACAAGTGTTTTAAATTGATCAGTTCTTGTTATAACGCTAATGGACAGTTGATTAATGACTTGTTTGACAGGTTTGGTTTATTATAAGCCACATAAAAGATCTGCTGGCCGAGAATCAGGAACAGAAAACACCATTACCAAGTACAGAGCCATTGATTGAAAACACTGACTAGAGATATACATGCTAAAATTATGCTACACCAAGAGGACAATCCAAGAGTAGCGTGACAAAAAAGAGAACTTCGTCTGATTGCTGAATTATTGAGCATAGCTTATGCACAGAAACACGCTGTTTCATGTAGTCAAACCTGTATTACGCGGACACCCTCGGGAATGCTCTAGTGTCCGCTTAATACGGGGTGTCTGCTGAGGTATTATTTACAGAAAAGAAGGGAACTGATTAATTGTTTTGACTGTACCTTCCTTGTTACTAGTATAGCATGAAACATGATAATTTAAAAACAATTTGTATCACTGTTGTTGAAAGAAGGTAGCTCTACTTCATAATACTGCATCACAACACAATCATTTGGCCAACCATGTTAGCCTGCATGGGGCAGTAAGACTGGGTCAAGTCCTTAAAACATTTCCTGATTTTAAAATAGAATATCACAGAGAAATATGACAGATACACTGTAACATGCAATAAATTTTGAGAAAGAACTTATTTCAACAACTTGATCACCAGTGGCCAGAGGTTAATGAGGGCAATCAATATTAAATTAATTGATCATTCTTGAACTTATAATTAATTTTAAAATTTCCATCGGAGGAAGAACTTTCATAACGCTTATATGCTTGATTTAATTCATCTCGCCCTGACTAACTGCCCCTGGGTCTCCAAGGATGGAAATAATTTTTCCAAATAGTAAGTGGTTTTCTGGTTGTCTGGAATTCTGTGCTTTTACTTTATGTGCAGGTGTGTGATACTTTTCTATCTTCGACTGACATTTTTTATGGAGTTTGATAGCAATAGGGCATTTTCGTGTACTTAGTATTGAACTGGAACTAGCTTGAAATGGAGGCTGATGTTTGGGAATATCATTAAAAACAGCTATATCTCATTTGCTGAATACCATAAATCCTTGAATAAGCGCCTCCTCTCGAATAAGCGCCCCTATAGAATCATAATATAAACCCACCCTCTCCTTAAATGCAGTCAAAACGAATGTATGAAGTAAGAGAAGGCAGAATTACTACTATTTCATGCCAAAAATATATTTTATAAGAAATACAACTTGTTCAATTATGGAATATTTGACAAGAGAAAACCTGAAATTTGAAATAAGCGCCCACCTTATTCGAGGATTTATGGTAGCCTCCATTTACAAGCTAGATCCAGTTAGACACTGAAAAAACGAATATGGCTTATTAACAACACTGTGTAGATCAATATTCTTCTGTGTGAAGAATCAATAATCTGGTAAATCCAGTTTCCAAAAATATCAAAGTGTACATTTTTGAAGAAAAGAAAGGCATCACTATAAATAAAATGAATTTTATGAAATGTGGTGTTTTTATAGTAACTTTAATTATTTATCTGAATTTAATTTATAACATTGGCAATGACGTTTTACTATCAAAAATCATCTTATTGAATTGACAAATCTAACCACTGCCTGGTTAGCTCAGTTGATAGGATGCCAGACTGCTGTGCAGGATGTCGCGGGTTTGAATCCCGGCTGGACCACAAACCAGGGTCTTAAAATAACTGGTAAGAGTTCACGCTGGCTGTGCTGTGCTTAATAAATACCTTGTCTCAGTATAGATGATCGCGTCACTGGGCGGTGACATTATGGCCTTGTCTCCTTCACCTCCCCCCCTCCCCGGTGTTGTGGTCTGGCCTACTTACATGCATTCATGGGTTGGTTGAGTGGGGTGAGATCATAAATGGGCTGATAGCGGCTGCCATAGGTCTCTAAGACGTTTCCGAGATCACCAAAATCTCCAAGTCACTCGAAAATCGAAGAAATTGCTATACAGTCAAACCTCCCTTAACAGACAGTTCCTGTAGGCGGCCACCTCTCGTAAGCGGACACTTGGTCATGTTCCCAGCTACATACAAACACTACATTTTTAACCTCCCATTTTTCTGGTCCCGAGGGTGTCCGCTTACGGGAGGTTCGACTGTATTTACAAATGGTCAAATTAGCCGCTAAAATAGTAACCAATCACAATGCTGAATTTAATCTCGTGCCGAGCGAGATCTGGGTACGAGAGTTTGTCGAAAGAAAACAGAGGATATTTGAAGGGTACATACATGACGTAATAAATGGTTCAATATGGCTGAATGATGGCTGGGCTTATGAACGTGGCACTAAAAATCCTCGTCGATTTTTTCGACAAATTCGGTCTCATTTACAAAAGAGATGTTGGATCCTTCTTGGGCAACAAACTCGGTAAAGGTCACAAAATAACGCTTCCTCCGTCAACGCCACATTTGACGATAAATCCTTCTCTTCTTGAAGGCAAAAGAGTTCTGTTCGTGGGAGACGTCCACGGCTGTTTTGACGAGCTGGAGGAATTGTACAATAAATGTACACATCCTGACAAGGACACTGTTGTAGTTTTCGTTGGTGACCTCGTGTTCAAAGGGCCGAAGACTTTGGAAGTGATACGCTTTGCGAGAGAGACTGGCTCTTTCTCTGTCCGGGGCAATCACGAACAGTCAGTCCTAACAGAAATCCTACACAAACGAAGAGATGAACCCGTACGCGGTAAGCGCAAATTTGTTTACGACCTGACCCAAGAGGACGAAGAATTCCTACAAAATCTTCCCTTCACGATAAGCATTCCCTCTTTGAATGTGCTGGTAGTTCATGGAGGTTTGCTCCCAGGGGTACCCCTGCCTGAGCAAGACCCCCTGGGGATGATCTTCATCAGAAACTACATCCCAGAAAAGTTTCAAGGAACATCTCAAATAGACGATGGTTTTCCATGGGCATCCATGTGGAATGGCCCCAGCATGTTGTATTTGGTCATGACGCTCGCCGGGGACTTCAGCTCTATGCACATGCTACTGGTATTGACACTGGATGTGTATATGGGAATTACCTGACTGGTATCCTGGTCGAGGATGGTGTTTGGGACAACAGAAAATTAATCCAAGTCAAAGCGAAACAAAAGTACACTCCAAAAGAAAGTTGACATAAAAACTACCTGAATACTTTTTCAAGTCTTGAATATAATATTGCTCCGTAAAAACCTAAAATCTTGATTTGGTCTTTCGTTTTACCTCAGCACCAGAACAATAGCGACCTTTAGATCGGAGGACGAGTATGATTGAGTACGAGTACGACTTTTCAAATCTAGTGCGCAGGGTTAAATCAACATGTCTAACACCAATCTTGTTCCTAGAGCCTCCTTCTCTACTGGTCTGCAACAGGGAGGAGCGAGGGCTCTGGGAACATGACTGATTTGAAATTCGTAAGTCATACTCGTAGTCAATCTCGTACTCGTACTCCGATCTAAAGGTCTCCAATAGCTGACATAATAGGCCATTTTCAAGTTGTCTTTTGCCCTGGCTTTTGCCTCTGTTTCAAAACGAGTCCAAGTGTGAAAATGAGTTTGATTTGCATTTTGAATGAAGTTGTGAATAAAACTCATTTTCATGTGAAAGGTTTTACACTTGAAACAGAGGTGAAGGGAACTCAGAATTATAAAATAACGCCAACAAAATGCAGTGATACCAATCATTGAACCTCCTCACCACGGCATTTGACTATTCGCTAGACTGCTTGCATTCTTTTAAGATCCAAGAAGTGTTTATCCCTACGAGCATGAGTGCAAAATGGTGATATGGACAAGAAGGGGTTGTGGCACACCCTTGTCTAATCCCAATCCCTTCTCATCCGAAGCCTTTGCACCATGTTCCTATCAAAAGAGAAACAACTCCTTGTAATCTGACATCAGTACTGTTGGGAGGGGTGGAGGAGACTTTGAACAAGTTGCCATGGTTTCATGCTGTGCATTGTCAATCAAACTCTTAGTAGGATCTGAGCAGAAACAAACTGTTGTGTCAAAAACATTGTTTCCTACATTCTTAATTTTTTCTGAAACTACTTGTGACAAGAATTGTATTATTTTTAGAGTGCATAGCACTAAAAAGAAATATTTGTATTCCATTGACGTGATTGTTCATTTTATCATGTTTAACATTTGGCCATTTGTAAAGGTTTTTGAAAACAAAGTGTATTAAGATTGTTACTTAAGATTATTACATTATTCAAGATGCTACTGAAGGACAACTTCAAACGTAAAGTGTATTAAGCTTAAATTTTTAATAGATTTGTTATACAATAAAAACTAAGACAATTAAACAATGCGTAATACGTATGGGGCAACAAAAATGATACTGCCAAAAAGAAAACATGAGGGGTGTTGGTATTTTGATCCGATTGATACATATTTAGTACAATGTCAACATTTTTATACCTGCCAACTTTTCCCTGAGTGGATGAAATATGGAGATTTACATCTTCAGAGTACCTTGATTCTGAAGATGTTCCGACATTAACCTAACAGTTCCCACAATACATCAGCAAAGGTTTATTGTAGACAATTTGAAAGACGAACACAGTCAAATGGTTACCAAGTTTATTGCTACAGCTTATATAATTTTCAGAAGCTGGTAGTTTTATGATCATTATTTTTTTGTTCTGGGGGAAGATCGTTGAGGACATCTTCATCCAACTGGATCATCTCGTCCTTTGGTGCAGGTTCCTTGGACTCATCTGGCTTGGCTCTGCACAAACCGCACTTCCGGAAGAGATGAATGATGCTCAGCTGTCCAAAATTGTCTTTTGGACCAATCACAGTGCAGATTGATAAGAAGCCAAAAGTGGAATAAAGCCAGCTAAACACCATGACCAACATCAGGAACTGGCCAAGCTGGAAGTACGCCAACACTGTCGCCGGCATCATCATCAAACCTGCATCAAACCACAGATTTTCTTTAGATCATCACATCAATTTTATAAGTGAAGAAAACGCACAGAGTTGTATGAGATTTGAAAGAAAGATTAGATACCATGCTATTGACTTAGCATGTACAAAGCATCTGAATTGAGAAACGGCCAATAATATTAGAAGTTACTGTATTTAGGGATGGACTATTTTATTTTTTGGGGGGGGTTGGGCAATTACCCCAAAAAAATTCCTGCACAGCAAAAGTAGAGAAAAAAAAAATCGTGCAAAGCGAGTTCACTCACTCACAAGCAAAAGGTGAAAAAAAATTCGTGCACAGACTTAAGACGGAAAAAAAATTTGAGCTCAGAAAAACTGCCCCCCCAAAAAAACTAACAGGGGTATAGTTTTGGGTGGTGAACCTTTGTAGAAAATTTATTTTCTGAAATGACGAAAAAAAAAGGCATATTCCGCGTGATGAGAGGGGTACAGTTTTGGGAGGTGAGCCTTTGTAGAAAATTTAATTTCTGAAATAACGAAGGAAAAAAAAGGCATATTCCGCGAGATGAGAGGGGTACAGTTTTGGGTGGTGAACCTTTGTAGAAATAATTTTTGAAATGACGAAAAAAAAGGCATATTCCGCGTAATAAGAGGGGTACAGTTTTGGGTGGTGAACCTTTGTAGAAAATTTAATTTCAGAAATGACGAAAAAAAAGGCATATTCCGCGTGATGACAGGGGTATAGTTTTGGGTGGTGAACCTTTGTAGAAAATTTATTTTCTGAAATGACGGGGGGAAAAAAAGGCATATTCCGCGTGATGAGAGGGGTACAGTTTTGGGTGGTGTACCTTTGTAGAAAATCTAAAATGACGAAAAAAAAAGGCATATTCAGCGTGATGACAGGGTACAGTTTTGGGTGGTGTACCTTTGTAGAAAATTTAATTTCTGAAATGACGAAAAAAAAAAGGTATATTCCGCGACATGAGAGGGGTACAGTTTGGGGTGGTGAACCTTTGTAGAAAATTTAATTTCTAAAATGACGAAAAAAAAGGCATATTCCGCGAGATGAGAGGGGTACAGTTTTGGGTGGTGAACCTTTGTAGAAAATTCTGAAATGACGAAAAAAAAAAATTTTCTACAAAGGTTCACCACCCAAAACTGTACCCCTCTCATCACGTTGAATATGCCTCTTTTTTTTTTTCGTTATTTCAGAATTAAATTTTCTACAAAGGCTCACCACCCAAAACTCTACCCCTCTCATCACGCGGAATATGCCTTTTTTGTTCGTCATTTTAGAAATTGAATTTTCTACAAAGGTTCACCACCCAAAACTGTAACCCTCTCATTACGCGGAATATGCCTTTTTTTGTTCGTCATTTTAGAAATTGAATTTTCTACAAAGGTTCCCCACCCAAAACTGTACCCCTCTTATTACGCGGAATATGCCTTTTTTTTTTCGTTATTTCAGAAATTATAATTTTCTACAAAGGTTCACCACCCAAAACTGCACCCCTCTCATTACGCGGAATATGCCTTTTTTTCGTCATTTCAGAAATTATAATTTTCTACAAAGGTTCACCACCCAAAACTGCACCCCTCTCATTACGCGGAATATGCCTTTTTTTTCGTCATTTCAGAAATTATAATTTTCTACAAAGGTTCACCACCCAAAACTGTACGCCTCTCATGTCGCGGAATATACCTTTTTTTCGTCATTTTAGAAATTAAATTTTCTACAAAGGTTCACCACCCAAAACTATACCCCTGTCATCACGCGGAATATGCCTTTCTTTCACCGGTAGCGACGAAATACATGAGACCGTCAAATAACCAGGAAAAAGAATCAAGCAAAACATCGCCGCCGAATAAATAAAAGCTATAAAGATTTTCTTTATCCCATTTCCTGTCCTGGATTCGAAACATTAACTCCTTGAATCGTCTTCGCGGATCTTGATCAAATGTGCGTTGTACAGATGGCGATATTTCGATACATCTAAGAACCCTGGCTTTCCTTGAATCGCGGTCTTGAAGGCTTCAAAATTCTTTAATCGTCTTTTTGGCGTCTCGGAACGGCCAAAATGTTTACACGAAAGCTCGTCCACATGCGGTTATTTTGATTTACAACACTTTCCGCTCACCCCTAGGCAAAGTGGAGACAAATTACAAACTCATCTGCCCCTCCCACTAATCTTTTATTTGTTACCTACCAGATTTTGGTTGGCACGTGACCAGACCAGACCAGGGTCTCTTCTCTCGCTCCAGGGGGCGGGAAGATGAGAGACCCTGGGAACGAGGTTGTACCCACCTCCCTCCACAGAAATGTTTTTAGGGTTTGAGCCCCACCCCACCCCCTGGGATTTCCAGTTTAGCTTCATACTTTTGAGAACCACCTCCCCCCACAAATTTTGGGGCCATCAATTGGAGGGAGGCATTTAAACATTTAAGGAAACTTGTCGAGGAAAATTGCCAAGTTGCGAAACTTGTTCGTGTGGACGTGCAACAAGGAAAACTTGACAAGGAATCCCTGGTGCCCAGCGGCCTTATCGTGTTGCTCGCGACCTGGATCCTATTAAAGGGTAGGTACTTGATGTATGGGAAGTAACTACCTATTAAAGACGATAATCCGCTGTACAATATTATTGTTGTTACAAAGGAAAATTGTCAAAGAAAATTGTTTATCGTCCACACGAGCAATTAAAATTTGTCAAGGAAAAACTTGTCAAATTAAATTTGTTGTTTATCCACACGAGCAAGGAAAACTTGTCAAGGAAAACTTGCTCGTGTGGAAGGGGCTTAAGGGTTAAGGAAGTGAGGCACAAAGAAAAGAGACAGTGGCGGATACAGGGGGATGAGCGTCAATTAAAAAAATACACATCGCGATAAATGCACCTTATTCGGTGATTTAACATATAGTTAGCGAGCACTGATGAACAAAACTATCGAATATGGGATTTATCATTCCACTGCAAAGTTTTCAATTCTTGTTTTCTCTCTATATTCAATCTGTTCTAAACCGGTCAAACCAGGACACTACAGTGCAGTACCACACAGCGGTGTCGTGTAGTACGCTCTCGCATTTTGCGTGTTCTCGTGACCTTACATGATTACTAGTAATGACATAATAGTGGATAATTAGATTATTCATTTTGTCTATTAGTGCCAGAGCTTCCCCGAGCTGAATACTGTATTCACTCGAAAAAGTGCCGCGGCACTTACTACAATTTTCGACTCTTTGATGCGGCGCTTATTCAAGGGCGGCGCTTAATCGGGGGAGATATAAAACAACCCATTAAACAAGACTTCCTGTTTCCGTGACTCTTATTTCAACAGGATAGTGAACTCTGTACCTGACGCCATAAAAAGTGCTGATTCTCTATTTAGCTTTTTTCACCCAGACAACATACGAACTTACAAAATTGTCTGCCCTAAATGCTTCCGCATTAATCCCATACAGGCGTGCTCTTGTTAGCATTATAATTAGTTCTTTTTAATATCATATATATAACTTAGTGGTGGGTTGGGTTTTAAGTATTCTTACTGGGGCTGGGCTGATAGGCCTAGCAAAGGGACGTAATGTCCTATTTACCCGCCATTGGCGAATTAAGTAAATAAATAAATAGACAGTTACTGGGGAAAACAATTAAATATACGAATTTCCAAACAAAAAAATATTGTTATAGTGAGAATAAATTGCCGCAGTGGTTTAAAACGAACCGTATCGTTGCAAATTTTTACCATTACACTCAGTAAGAATAAACGATTCTCAATAGCTTTCAATAAGCGCCGCGTTGTTGTTGAGGGATACTGACTTTATTACCAAGTCCCCAAATGGGATTTTTAGGGTACATAATATTAAAATAAATAAAATTATTCACCTGATGCAGACATTTTCAAATTAATCTGAGTACACACAAAAAAAAATAGTTAAGAAAATCTCTTAAAAGCTTCAACTTCAAAGTGCACTCCAAATTAGCAATAGATTCACAAAGTTTAATTTCTTCAGATAAAGAGTTCCATAGGGTTACTGTTCTGTAATAAAAGGTTCGTTGACCACCTGTAGTTCTAAAACGAAGCATTTGAGAGTTCCTGGTTGTACGGCTTGGAACTTCGCCGTGTCTAATAAATTGCGTATTGAAGTATCCAGGAGCACGCCCTGTCTTGCACTTAATTTCCCGGTTCCGCGTAAATGTAGACTGCAAAACAGTCGTTATTTTTCCGCTCAATAAGGCGCGAAGCGCCGTAAGCGTGATCCTCGCGCGCAAGCCTCGCGCGCCCGTCTCTCCCCAGTCCTACTCTCCGTTTTCACACTCGCTCCAGACCTTTCATTCGAAGACCGCGCGCGTATGAATCGTAACGCGAAAAATACGACTGTTTTGCAGTCTAGCGTAAATGTTGTTTATAATTCGAGCAGGCATGAACAAATAACAACAGACACAAGTTTGGCATAATAGGGGGACACCGCTAAGCGATTGGCGCGAACAGACGACTTCCACTTCGTGACCTTTTAACGGCCTCACTTCTCACGGCACTACGAGCTGCAAAGCACCAGGTCTAAACGCTACGCTACGAGCTGCAACCTACGCCAGCCATGCGCTATTAATAACGACCCATGAAGCCTCACTTATCTCCCGGCGGTGCTGGATCGGACAAGACTATTGGCAGGTCGGAAAATATGCAAAACACAATAAAACTCAACAGTAAAAAGAAGCTTGGCGAAGTTGCTGCGCAGACTAACCAAAACCATTCTTGACAGATGACCCAGTTTTATTGAATTAATTAACACAAGTGCCTCCTCAAATGTAAAGGGATGGAATTTGGAGATTACACTGATTTACTAGCAACACTGAGCCAAGACAACTAGAGATAATGACTTTGGACCTTGAACAGCGCTTTTATAGCTAGACACTGAGAGTAGAGATAGACTACCTATAGATTTACGACATTACCTTATTGGCACTTATTTTCGCGGCCACTTTATAATTTCCCGAAAATGCAAGAGGCAAATTTCACGAGACTTAAATTTCGCGATTTGGCAGAAAAAAAAAAATTTCGCCAATTTCGTGACAACCTTTTTTCGCGGGTCTTAAATTTCGCGATATTTTTGTAAATCGAAAATAAGTACCAAAAAGGTCATTGATTTACAATTGAAGTTTTTGAAAACGTCAGTTCTAGCCACGCTTGCGAAGGGACCGTTCATTAATTATAGGTCGGGGGAGGCCGGAGGAAAATTAAGCAATACCAAGAAAAAAAATTCCCTGCCCCCCCCCCCCCCCCCCCCATGAACTGTAATTTTTTTTTTCAAGACACCCCCAATTGGTCTCGAGATGTATTTCAGACCACCACCCCTTAATAATAATATTTTGACTGGGAGCCCATGTCACAATCTAAAACCTAGAAAAAAAAACAGTTTATCTTCAGTGAAGAGTGAAAGTCTACCAGACCATGTTTGTGGCATCATATAAATGTCAGGCTCCTCCTCACTCTTATGTCCAGCCAAGGCCCGCGCAGATTTTAGAGTCGGTGGTGGTGGAGGAGGGGAGCTAATGCGTAAGCGTCAGCCAATTAGGAGGGTCAGGGGGCATTCTTCCCGGGAAAAGTTTGAATTTTTAAATTCAAAATGCATCTAAAATAGACCCATTGACTACTGGGCTTTTTCTAAAAAACGGCAATCTAACATCCCAGATGCCTATTTCTGGCCATTATCTCAAACAGTTTAATGTCAAACTGTTTAAAACTTAGTTTAAACACGGTAACTAACATCCCCATTCAATATTTTCCTTGGGCATGCGCAGAAATCAAAATTTCGACAGTTTTTTGGGTTTGAAAAACACACCTGACTTTAGGCTTTTCTTTTTGGCCGTTGTTGCTCTCCTTTTTCTCTTATTTTATGGTTTTTTGGCCTTCATAGTCGCCTTTGTTCACGTTGAAAAAGTTGATAAATTTTTTTGAGTGTCAATGGTAGTGAAGGTCGCGTTTTTGGTGATTTTGGAGGAAAAAATCCACGTTTTTTTTGTATCTCTGGTCCAATTTAACGTTTCGTGCTCGTTTAGGCATGCTTTGTTAGACATTTTCCAACTCTATCCGTTGATTATCAAAGACATCCTCTGGCGTGAAAGGTGATGACGTCACAAGTATGTGGTCTCTTCTTGGCTGTTTTAGTAGTCAATGTGTTAAGCGTTTAAAAAGCGATGTCCAGAATCACAATTTATTATGCCTACTTGGTCAACAACTCCACTTAACAACAAATGACTTGAAATTCTCTGTATCCAGTTAGCCTTCCTTCCATAACATGAATACAATATTCCAAAATGTTTATCTTTCAAAGTCTGTATGGTCATGGTTCCAAAACTTTGTAGAGAATGAACACCGCATACTTTACTAATTCAAAACAACAAACTTTTTTGATATTATTGTGATGATCTTATGTGTTGATAATAAAAATAATGGATTGGAATAAAAGATGATTAAAAAAACTATTTTAATTTTTTTTCAAGGCACCCCTCATCAGACCAAATATTTTTGGAAGCCCCCCTTCTTATTGTAATTTTTTTTCAATGTCCCCCTTAATTTTCCTCCGGCCCCCCAACCTATAATTAATGAACGGTCCCTAAAAATAGTATTGCGCTTCCTGGAGAGATTGTTCCACGAGGCGGTGCTTTTATATGTGAAAGAGTTTTTCATGCTTTTTGTTTTAAATGGTGGAACGGTGAGCCTCTCTGTGGCATGCAAAGAGTAGTGGCTGTGGTCTTTTGGCTAGCTGTGATTGCTTTGGGTGCCGAAAAGTGAAATCAAAACCCGAACAGAAAATTCAAAAACTAAACTGCAAAAAATTAAACACTCAAAAGTGAAATCTCAAATGCCGAACAGTCAAATCGAAAACTCAAATCTGATAATTAAGAGAAATCGAAAACTCAAATGCCGAACAGTGAAATCCAAAACTCAAATGCTGAAAAAGTGAAATTGAACACACAAATGCCGAAAAGTGAAATCAAAAACTCAAATGCCGTTAGGTGAAATAAAAAAACTCAAATTATGCCAAACAGTGAAATAAAAACTTGAATGCCGAACAGTGAAATCAAAAACTCAAAGCCATCGAACAGTGAAATAAAAAAATCAAATGCGAACAGTGAAATCAAAAACTCAAATGCGAAGACTGAAATAAAAAAATTGAATGCTGAACAGTGAAATCAAATGCGAACAGTGAATTCAAACAATCAAATGCGAACAGACTGAAATCCAAAAATTGAATGCTGAACAGTGAAATCAAAAACTCAAAGCCGAACAGTGAATTCAAAAATCAAATGCGAACAGACTGAAATAAAAAAATTGAATGCTTTACAGTGAAATCAAATGCGAACAGTGAAATAAAAAAATTAATGCGAACAGTGAATTTAAAAATCCAATGTGAACAGTGAAATCAAAAACTCAAAGCTGAACAGTGAATTCAAAAAATCAAATGCGAACAGACTGAAATAAAAAAAAACGCGAACAGTAAAATCAAATGTGAACAGCGAAATAAAAAAATCAAATGCGAAATCAAATGTGAACAGTGAAATCAAATGCAAACAGTATATGAAATCAAATGCAAACAGTGAATTCAAACAATCAAATGTGATTCAGACTGAAATAAAAAATTTGAATGCTGAACAGTGAAATAAAAAAATTAAATGTGAAATCAAAAACTCAAAGCCGAACAGTGAATTCAAACAATCAAATGCGAACAGACTGAAATCAAAAAATTGAATGCTGAACAGTGAAATAAAAAAATCAAATGCCAACAGTGAAATCAAAAACTCAATGCCATTAAGTGAAATCAAAAGCCGTTAGGTGAAATAAAAAACTTGAATGCCAAACAGTGAAATCAAAAACTTGAATGCCAAACAGTGAAACTTGAATGCCGAACAGTGAAATCAAATGCCAAAAAGTGAAATCAAACTCAAATGCAGAAAAGAGAAATCAAACACAAAAATGCTGAAAAGTGAAATAAAATACTCAAAGCCGAACAGTGAAATAAAAAAAACAAATGCGAACAGTGAAATTAAAAAACCAAATGCGAACAGTGAAATCAAACGCTAACAGTGAAATCAAAAAATCAAATGTGAACAGCGAAATAAAATATCAAATGCGAACAGCGAAATCAAAAACTCAAATGTCAACAGTGAAATCAAAAACTGAAAAGTGAAGCCCTCACCTCAATTGCCAACAAGTGAAATCGAATACTCAAATGTAGAAAAGTGAAATTGAAAACTTAAATGCCTTTCAAGTGAAATCAGAAACTTAAATGCCTTAAATGAAATTGAATACTCAAATGCCGAAAAGTAGAATTAAAAACTTGAATGCCGAAAAGTTAAAGGGTTTCACGGTTTGGCGCATACCCATAAATCAAAATATACTTTTTTCGCTTTCTTATCAATGTTATCGCTTTAAAAAACCCCACTCACATGTACTTCAGTAATCACATATTATAATTAGTTGTAGCAAATGACGGATGACCAAAATTCACAGAAGATTTCAGTGGATTACACCGATGCAGTCGACCGTGGAATTTAGTGTTGACCTGTAGGATTTATTCCAAAGTTGATGATTTTAGAGTATTTGCATGCAACAATTATGCAATAGCTGTAAAATTATTTAATCGTGAAATTTTCACAAGCAAATTTTGCACCCGAGTTAACTCCTTGCTTCCAATTGGTTCATAAACAATGCAATTAAATAGACTTGTGCCATAATAAAGCGTGCACAGGTGAACAAAGTATTTTGATTTATGGACATGCGTCGAGCCATGAAACCCTCCCTTTAAATAAAAACTCAAATCACTCTAGAAGACTAGAATGAACCTCCCACCCTCCCAATCCTCTGGAGTGAGAGAAGAGGTAACATTATTGCATTGCAAGTTGTATTACCGGCAACATGTTGCTCAAAGTTGAACTTGTCTTGTTTGTGCAACATGTTGCCTCACCTAACAACACTGGCGGTAATAAGCACACCTTTTTCAACTTGCAGTGCAACATTATTGTGCAACAAATTTCAATAAATGTTGCCCGTATAGACCTTATTCATAAATGGCGGCCGATTAATTATTCTTTTATATTCATGCTAATCAGCCCCCCTAGCCCCGTTAACATGTGCAAAATTTAAAATAATTTTTGCTCTAAAATGAGGCTAGGGAGGCTGATTAGCATGAATATAAAAGAATAAATAATCCACCGCCATTTATGAATAAGGTCTATTACTTGGTCTCAAGTAAAGACAATGACACAATAAATGACAAGGACACAAGTGTTTGCCGCACATACCTTTCAGGCTATGCGGCTTGTATATTAGTTCTTAAATTACTTAAACGTTGAGAAATGTATTTTATTTTTTAGCTCTGTATGAAGTCATAATAAATAACCGACGTTTCAGCATTACTGCCTTCTTCTAAAAACAAAGCCAGCGAAACGCACGTTTGCCTATAAGCCCTAATATAGAGCTAAAAATTACAGTTCTCAAGGTTTACTTTAGTTTAAGGTGGCTCATAACAGTTTTAGACCTTTCCGTCTCTGGCATTCTATCACAAGTTCACCAATGATATTTAACAATAACTTTTAAAACAAAATTTGTATAGCTTTCACTAAGGAACAAATTGAGATACCTCTGACAATTTTGTAGCTAGGGTTCAGAGCCACCTTAGATTTAAGGTGGCTCTGAACCCTACCTACAAAATGTCTTTAAAATTTGTAAAAATGTTTGTCTTGTTGAGAAGACAAAAATACATCAAATAGAAAAACGTGCACTGAGTAGTTTTAAAGTTATTGGCCTCAAAGGGTCAAAAATATGGTACGTTTGACCTCCCTTGATGTTGCCATTTTGATGTCATTTCCATCTGATTATGTTCATTGATAAACGCTTTACAGATAAACACTAAATGTTTTTTATAAGCATCATCGGGCTAGCTGTAATAGAATGGCAAATACTGGAAGGACTAAAGTGTTATGAGCCACCTTAAACTAGCATCAACTTTATTGTTTTAGACACATTTTAATCAGTAATTACACCTTCTTTACAGCAGTGAAGTTTCCAACATCTAAGTTTCCTAATAAAAACTTAAATACCAAAATGTCTGCTGTCACAGATACCGTAAAAGCTCTATTAAGTCCCCGGGGGCTTATTTAATTTCAGGCCTCAAGAAGGGGGGGGGGGGGGGGGCTTATTTCAAATCATAAATTTTTGAAACTTTACTATTACACCACTAACTAATTAAAACAGAACAAGAAATGGGTCATGTATTACCAACTTACAAATGTAATGTCATTTATATCCTAACTCGAACGATAGTTCTGGAAATTAAGGCGGGACTTAACCTAAATGCCATTTTTCCGCGACTTGACATGGGTTAAATGGAAATATCTCGTTCACGTTTCAAGCAATCCAAAAACTCTATGCTCATCCTATAAATCTATGTTATGGGGTGTTTTTGTAAATTTTTGGGTGATTTTTGGATATGTTTGGGAGGAAATAGTTTTTCTCAAAGGAGTTGAAAAATTTAGCGAAATGAGAAATATTGAAGATTTAATGTAGTTTTAAAATAAGAATTAAGTTAAAAATTAGTAGATTGACATTGACAGACAGTTGATAACCACGCAAGAGCAGCCGCGTGGGTATCAACTGTCTGTTGGTGTTCCAAAAATAATTTTCTTTCTTCTATCCCTTCTTTAAACCTCTTAAAATTTCATTGAAATTTAGGTTAACCCATTGGCACCTGGAGACTTCAAACACGGAGCGATCCTATAAAGCGAGGCTGAGGTGTTCAGCCTGTCAATCATAGTCCACAATGAAAGCGCCTCATTGGTTAGCATCGCTGAAAAAAAGCCAGTAGAATGAGCTTCTAAATAAAATCACTTCGAAAATAGTTTACGCTTGATAAAGCGCAACTCGACTAGTAATAAGAAATTTATAGATGTGCTAAAAAAGGGAGGGTGAAAGAAAACGAATAAACAAAGATTTTGCAGCTTTTAATTTCAACAAGTTGATTTCTGTACTATTTTGCTGGTCAGTGTATTTTGCAGGAATTCATATATTAAAAAAAAAGTTTAGTAGTACTAATAAAAAAATTTCTGGCAAAAAACTT
Source organism: Desmophyllum pertusum (assembly GCA_029204205.1). Lineage (NCBI taxonomy): Eukaryota > Metazoa > Cnidaria > Anthozoa > Scleractinia > Caryophylliidae > Desmophyllum > Desmophyllum pertusum. The sequence goes on along the minus strand of MU827785.1, from coordinate 1,651,088 downwards.
TACCAGTGAAAAATAAAATTTCATAAAAAATAAAATAAACTTATTTTACTAATAAATGCCAAATCGGGCAAAAAGAAAATCTACTTGTTTGCCCGATAATTTTACTAGTATAAGGTCATTCGTATACCAATAAATGCCAAATCGGGCATGAGATACCGTTCCGAAATGGCTGCATGAACTTTTTGGCCAGTAGTGAATAAAAAAACAGAACCCGCAAAATTTTCACACGGTAGCTCATTTACACAGCTGCCCACGTAAACAGCATTCTGCTCACGTTGATCGTTTTTCTTTTCAAAGCGTACTTATAAAAATTATTATACTGGTATATTACCTGAGTATAAATTTCAGCAAATGAAATTTCAATAAGGGTCACTGGCAAATATGTCGCCATGTGCCGGGGATGTCTACTTGTCAAATGCCCGTGTGCACGGTGTGCATGCATGGTTCTTCTTCTTCTTCATCAAGTCATCTTTTTCTTTTGGTCTTAAAGAATCCGCACGACTCTTCTGTATGAAATCGTAATTTATTTAACTACATTATATATTGCCTTTCAGGATTTTACTAAAGCAGAAAACTTTTATTTCGAAAACCTAAGTTCACATGGGCTACCGCAATTTGCACGCATGAATGACCAACCAAACTGATGAGAGATGTGATAAGGGAGGGGCCATTATATTTTTTCAGAGGGTCAGTGTTTAGGTGGAAAAATTTATGTTCAAGATTTTTATTACCTTTATGTTTTGAACTGATTTTTTCGTTTTAAACCAGGACCGATTTGGCATTTATTAGTATATGAATGACCTTATACTAGTAAAATTATCGAGCAAACAAGTCGTTTTCTTTTTTTGCCCGATTTGGCATTTATTAGTATAATAAGTTTATTTTATTTTTTGTGAAATTTTATTTTTCACTGGTAAAGTTTTTTGCCAGAAACTTTTTTATAAACTTTTTTAATATATGAATTCCCGTTCTTATGAATCGAGCAAAGAAACATCTCATTTTAAACATTCAATCGTCTCACGACCGTTATTTCTTCTGCCATTTGCGATCAATTGAAGCCAACAAAGTGTTGTTTCCAGTCCTTTTATAGGCTCGCTCCGTGTTTAAGCGTGCACCTACCCCTAAATACCTGGAGATTTTACAGCATTTGAGCGAAATGTGTGAACTGAAAAAATAAACCATATGCGCAGTAAATACAGAAAAATAGTTAGCTTCTTTAGTACACTTTTATTTCAACTAGACAAGTTGAAAGACCAATTTATAACTACAAAAGGTCATTGGCCTGAATAAATATCTCATTACAAAACTTGAAAACAGCGATAAGACTTTGCACAAAAGGTACAGTAAGAATATCTCTAAATACTCTGGTAAAAATTACATTCGTGCCGAGACATACAAGGCGCACCTTTTCTTGTTCATTTGATCCGTGCGACATCAAGACGAAAAACCCTCTTTCTAAGAGCACCCGCGTGGGTATCAACTGTTGTATGGTTGCCGAAATGTAGCAAAATTCGATAAAAATATATTTCCATTCGATAAAATATATTTTCATTCAATAAAATATATTTCCATTCGATAAAATATATTTCCATTCGATAAAATATATTTTCATTCGATAAAATATATTTTCATTCGATAAAAATATATTTTCATTCGATAAAATATATTTTCATTCAATAAAATATATTTTCATTCGATAAAATATATTTCCATTCGATAAAAATATATTTTCATTCGATAAAATATATTTTCATTCGATAAAATATATTTCCATTCGATAAAATATATTTCCATTCAATAAAATATATTTTCATTCGATAAAAAAAATTCATTCGATAAAATCACGTGGTAACGTTAGGCCTGGTCGCAGAGCTGAAACATGGCGAGGGATGTAGCCCAGACCGACTTCTTGATCGTGGAAAGACTTTTTCTCAGCAGCAATGTTGTTCAATCAGTTGGACCAAGAGAACATATGCATGACTTTATCAGTTCTTAGAAGTGTTTCAGACGGTGTCGTAAACTATGCCGGGAGTGTACTGATCAGAGTTGCAATATAGAATTAAAGTTGAAGCCAGAATTGTTTTCTGGCTTAAAAATTGCAATTGCTTAAATTGCATTCACAACTGCGATGATCATATATTCATTTCAATATAAACTTTGTAATCCACTTATATTGGTGGAATAGAATGGCTGAAATTGGAAGGAGAACCACAAGTATGGCCGATATGGGTCCACGTTCTATCGCTGTGAATGGAACAGGAAGGCCACTGTTTGTGTTATGACTGCTGCCCATTGGAGAGCAGTGTGTTCGCGGGACTGTTTCGGTACATTCTGCCGACCCCTGGAGTCCATGGCCCATGGCCTACTATATGGACTACCTATATGGACTATCAATAACCTGGGCCCAGAGGTTTTCTTTGTTTTCTTTCAGAAATAAGAAAGAAAACCTCTGGGACCAGGGTAGAGTATCATTAAACTACCCTACTGCTACCCTATAAAATGAACTATCCTTATAAAAAATTATGATTCTAACTCAAACAAAGTTACAAATGATCACAAACCATAAGTCAAACAAATATAAGAGCGGACATGATTTAATTTACAGTCGAACCTCTGTTAACGGACACCTCCAGTAAGTGGACACCAAGAAGTCGGTCTGGGCTACATCCCTCACCATGTTTCAGCTATGCGACCAGGCCTAATGTTACCACGTAATTTTATCGAATGCATTTTTTTTATTGAATGAAAAAATATTTTTATCGAATGAAAATATATTTTATCGAATGAAAAAATATTTTTATCGAATGAAAATATATTTTATCGAATGAAAATATATTTTTATCGAATGAAAATATATTTTATCGAATGAAAATATATTTTTATCGAATGGAAATATATTTTATCGAATGAAAAAATATTTTTATCGAATGAAAATATACTTTATCGAATGAAAATATATTTTATCGAATGAAAAAAATATTTTTATTGAATGAAAATATATTTTATCGAATGAAAATATATTTTTATCGAATGAAAATATATTTTATCGAATGAAAATATATTTTATCGAATGAAAATATATTTTTATTCGAAATATATTTTTATCGAATGAAAATATATTTTTATCGAATGGAAATATATTTTATCGAATGAAAAAATATTTTTATCGAATGAAAATATATTTTATCGAATGAAAATATATTTTTATCGAATGAAAATATATTTTATCAAATGAAAATATATTTTAGCGAATGAAAATATATTTTATCGAATGAAAATATATTTTTATCGAATGAAAATATATTTTATCAAATGAAAATATATTTTTATTCGAAATATATTTTTATCGAATGAAAATATATTTTATCGAATGAAAATATATTTTTATCGAATGAAAATATATTTTATCGAATGAAAATATATTTTTATCGAATGGAAATATATTTTATCGAATGAAAAAAATATTTTTATCGAATGAAAATATACTTTATCGAATGAAAATATATTTTATCGAATGAAAATATATTTTTATTGAATGAAAATATATTTTATCGAATGAAAATATATTTTTATCGAATGAAAATATATTTTATCGAATGAAAATATATTTTATCGAATGAAAATATATTTTTATTCGAAATATATTTTTATCAAATGAAAATATATTTCATCGAATGAAAATATATTTTTATCGAATGGAAATATATTTTATCGAATGAAAAAATATTTTTATCGAATGAAAATATATTTTATCGAATGAAAATATATTTTTATCGAATGAAAATATATTTTATCGAATGAAAAAATATTTTAGCGAATGAAAATATATTTTAGCGAATGAAAAAATATTTTTATCGAATGAAAATATATTTTATCGAATGAAAATATATTTTTATCGAATGAAAATATATTTTATCGAATGAAAATATATTTTATCGAATGGAAATATATTTTTATCAAATTTTGCTACATTTCGGCAACCATACTGTTGGTGTTCCAAAAATTATTTTCTTTCTTCTATCCCTTCTTTAAACCTCTTAAAATTTCATTGAAATTTAGGTTAAGTCCCGCCTTAAAGACCACGTTTCAATACAAAGTGACTGAAACGCCAAAAAATATTGCTGAAAAGTCATTTACATCAGCCTGACAGAGAAGGGGGGGGAGGGCTTAATAGAGAGCGGTGCTTATTACAAAATCTGACTTCCAAAGGGGGGCTTATTAGAGAGGGGGCTTATTAGAGAGGGGGCTTAATAGAGAGGGGGGGGGGGGCTAAATAGAGCTTTTACGGTAATGAAATGAAAATTGTTTTCTTCATTAATAGAGTGGTAAAGTGTGACGTCACAAATTTGCAAATTATTTTTATCAAGCCTCAAAATCCCATAATTAGATAAAGATTGCTGCTGTACAATCAGCCACAAAATTTCAATTTGTTAGCACGAATAGAACAGAAGATATAGAGTTTCAAAGTTTGGTACCGTCCCATACAAACCTCTCTAATTTTGTGCCTGTTCTAAACTGAAGGAACAGACGCAAAATTAGAAGGGTTTGTATGGAGAAATTAAAACCTGAAGTGCCCATATCTCGGCCGCAAATTGCAATTCGATGCAATGGAGAACTAATTTTTGGCAAGTGGACGTTTTTTGGCATGCTTCCTCTGAATAGTTGATCAAATTTCATAATTTCGCAAATTTAATTTTGTGACGTCATGACTTTAGTACTCTATAATTGATAGATTGATTATCATTATATTCAAAATATTAACAAGGAATCTTAAAGTTTATAATTGAAGACGTGCCTACGTCATGATGTGTTTCGTAATTGTTCTTGTCTTTAATTCATTGTTGTGATGTTTCATTGTTCATTTAAATGTCTTTTTCCTCTCATCTCTGTGTGTGCCTGTGAATAAAATAAAACAATAATGATGCATTTGAAGTTATAAACAAGAAATTAAAGAGTATTATTGGGAATTATTCTAAAGAGTGACCTGCAATTGGCATGCAAACAAGTTGTATTTTACTTTAGACCAGTAGGTCTATTTGACGAAAAAGAAACATTTTGTTCGGCTTATAAGCTGGTAAATTCTCAAAATGTATGATAGTATTTCCACAATATCTGTTCAATTTTTGTCCTGGCAAATTTGTAAACAACGGATTCAATGTTAATGGACCGTATTAAATTTTTGGACAGTTTAATAAGTATGCACATCAAAATACATTTTGTTGCTTTGGAAAGTAAAAGTAACGTGATTTTGGCACCATCTTCGATCTACCATGTAGGTTTCATTAATTTTCAATGTCAGACAATTAACTTAATTGACAAGTATATGCGTATGTTGCAAATGAATCTGCCCTTAATTTGTAAATTTACTGTTTAAGGTGGTCTTTACCTTTTTTATTTCTTTCTTTTAATTTGTTTTATTTATTTGTTTTTTCTATTGGAGTTTGTATTGGTTGTTAACTATGTCGTGTAGCAAAGTGTCATGTCTTTAAAATAAATACAGGAAAACAACAGACCAATTTTTAGCACATGGTAATCCAAGCTTAAATCAAAGTGTTCACGCTTTTCTGATTCGCACAGTAAGTGAAAATTTTCCTCATGCCAAAGTAGTCAAAATTACATGAAAATTTCTCGATGCCGGAGTGGTCAAAATTAAGTGAAAATTTCCCTGATGCTGGAGTAGTCAAAATTAAGTAAAAATTTCCCTTATGCCGGAGTAGTCAAAAGTAAGTGAAAATTTCTCTGATGCTGGAGTGGTCAAAATTAATTGAAAATTTCCCTGATGGCGGAGTGCTCAAAATTAACTAAAAATTTCCCTGATGGCGGAGTGCTCAAAATTAAATGAAAATTTATCTGATGCCGGAATGGTCAAAATTAAGTGAAAATTTCCCTGATGCTGGAGAGGTCAAAATTAAGTGAAAATTTCCCTGATGGTTTAGTGGTCAAAATAAAGTTAAAATTTCTCTGATGCTGAGTGGTCAAAATTAATTGAAAATTTCCCTGATGAAGGAGTGGTCAAAATTAACTAAAAATTTCCCTGATGGCAGAGTGCTCAAAATTAAATGAAAGTTTCTCCGATGCTGGAGTGGTCAAAATTAAGTGAAAATTTACCTGATATCGGAGTGGTCAAAATTAAGTGAAAATTTCAAAAGTCAAAATAAAGTTAAAATTTCCCTGATGCTGGAGTGGTCAAATTAATAAGTGAAAATTTCCCTGATGCTGTAGTGGTCAAAATTAAGTGAAAATTTATCTCATGCCGGAGTGGTCAAAATTAAGTGAAAATTTCCCTGATGCTAGAGTGGTCAAACTTAAGTAATTAAAATTTCCTTGATGCTGGAGTGGTCAAAATTAAGTGAAAATTGCCCTGATGCTGGAGTGGTCAAATTAAGTAAAAATTTCCCTGATGCTGTAGTGGTCAAATTAAGTAAAAATTTCCCTGATGCTGTAGTGGTCAAATTAAGTGAAAATTTCCCTGATACTGGAGTGGTCAAAATTAAGTAATTAAAATTTCCTTGATGCTGGAGTGGTCAAAACTAAGTAAAAATTTCCCTGATGCTGGAGTGGTCAAATTAAGTAAAAATTTCCCTGATGCTGTAGTGGTCAAAATTAAGTGAAAATTTCCCTGATGCCGGAGTGGTAAAAAGTAAGTGAAAATTTCCCTGATGCTGGAATGGTCAAAATTAAGTGAAAATTTCCCTGATGCTGGATTGGTCAAATTAAGTAAAAATTGCCCAGATGCTGGAGTGGTCAAAATTAAGTGAAAATACCCTGATGCTGTAGTGGTCAAAATTAAGTGAAAATTTCCCTGATGCTGGAGTGGTCAAAATTAAGTGAAAATTTCCCTGATGCTGGAGTGGTCAAAATTAACCCATTGACTACTGGGCTTTTTCCAAAAAACGTCAATCTAACATCCCAGATGCCTATTTCTGGTCATTATCTCAACAGTTTAATGTCAAACTGTCTAAAACTTGGTTTAAAACACGGCAACTAACATCCCCTTCTACGTAGAAGCAACGAATTCAATATTTTCCTCGGGCAGCGCAGAAATCAAAATTTCGACATAGTTTTTGGGTTTGAAAAACCCACCTGACTTTAGGCTTTTCTTTTCCTTTTATTTTTTTGCCGTTCTCGCTCTCCTTTTTCTCTCATATTATTTTGTGGTTTTGTTGGCCTTTCAGTCGTCTTTGTTCACGTTGAAAAAGTTTTAGCATAAACGTTGGGAAAAGGAAATTTTTTTGACAAAGAGTGTCAATGGTAGTGAAGGTCGCGTTTTTTGGTGATTTTGTAGGAAAAAATCCAAGTTGTTTTGTGTGTATCTCTGGTCCAATTTAACGTTTCGTGCTCGTTTAGGCATGCTTTGTTAGACATTTTCCAACTCTATCCGTTGATTATCAAAGACATCCTCTGGCGTAAACAGTGATGAGGTCACAAGTGGTACAAGTCTGTGGTCTCTTCTTGGCCGTTTATGGCCGGTTTTAGTAGTCAATGTGTTAAGTAAAAATTTACCTTATGCCGGAGTGGTCAAAATTAAGTGAAAATTTCTCTAATGCCGGAGTGGTCAAATTTAAGTGAAAATTTCCCTGATGCTGGAGTGGTCAAAATTATGTAATTAAAATTTCCTTGATGCTGGAGTGCTCCAAATTAAGTGAAAATTGCCCTGATGCTGGAGTGGTCAAATTTAAGTGAAAATTTCCCTTATGCCGGAGTGGTCAAATTTAAGTGAAAATTTCCCTGATGCTGGAGTGGTCAAAATTATGTAATTACAATTTCCTTGATGCTGGAGTGCTCAAAATTAAGTGAAAATTGCCCTGATGCTAGGGTGGTCAAAACTAAATGAAAATTTCCCTGATGCTGGAGTGGTCAAAATTAACTAAAATTTCCCTGATGCTGTAGTGGTCAAAATTAAGTGAAAATTTCCCTGATGCTGTAGTGGTCACAATTAAGTGAAAATTTCCCTGATGCCGGAGTGGTCAAAATTAAGTGAAAATTTCTCTGATGCCGGAGTGGTCAAATTTAAGTGAAAATTTCCCTGATGCTGGAGTGGTCAAACTTAAGTAATTAAAATTTCCTTGATGCTGGAGTGGTCAAAATTAAGTAAAAATTTCCCTGATGCCGGAGTGGTAAAAAGTAAGTGAAAATTTCCCTGATGCTGTAGTGGTCAAAATTAAGTGAAAATTTCCCTGATGCCGTAGTGGTCAAAACTAAGTGAAAATTTCCCTGATGCTGGAGTGGTCAAAATTAAGAAAAAATTACCCTGATGCTGGAGTGTTCAAAATTAAGTAAAAATTTACCTTTTGCCGAAGTGGTCAAAAGTAAGTGAAAATCTCCCTGATGTCGGAGTGGTCAAAATGAAGTGAAAATTTCTGATGCTGGAGTGGTCAAAATTAAGGGAAAATTTATGATGCTGGAGTGGTCAAAATTAAGTGAAAGTTTCCCTGTTGCTGGAGTGGTCTAAATTAAGTAAAAAATTTCCCTGATGCTGGAGTGGTCAAAATTAAGTAAAAATTGCCCTGATGCTGGAGTGGACAAAATTAAGTGAAAATTTCCCAGATGTCGGAGTGGTCAAAATTAAGTGAAAACTTTCCCTGATGCCGGAGTGGTCAAAAGTAAGTGAAAATTTCCCAGATGCCGGAGTGGTCAAAATTAAGTAAAAATTTCCCTGATGCCAGAGTGGTCAAAATTAAGTGAAAATTTCCTGATGCCAGAGTGGTCAAAATTAAGTGAAAACTTTCCCGATGGCGGTCGTTAATGTTTACTGCAAATTTCACTGATGCCGGACTGGTCAAAATTTTGTGAAAATTTCACTGATGCCGCGGTGGTCAAAATTTTGTGAAAATTTCCCTGATGGCAGAGTGGTCAAAATTTCGTGAAAATGTATTGTATATATAGCCTGGCTGTCTTTATACTAGACTCATAATCCAGTCCAGTAGGGGGAGCAAGTGCTGGTTTTGGTAAATCTTTGTGGAAGCACTCGAAGAGTTTCAGATTCTTTCTATCCAATCAGAAACTAGCGCGAGCACCAGTACTGCGAAAGCAATCACGCCACCAAAAACGTCATGTATGTTGCTCAGCAATGTCGGGGATGAACATCGCAGGCTCAGTCCCATCTCGGAGGCGTGATTTCGCCGTCAACTGATACTTGTTCCCAAGACTAAATCAGTGTCGACAAACTTGTGCAAGATTTTCTAGACCAACTATCTGCTTTAGTGCGTCGTTCGGACTAACTAAGGGCTTAGTATCGTGTGTAGGCTTCACGTGTACATGCATTTTCTCACATCCTGCTCTATTTTGGCGAGCATGTAAGGCGGGTCAAAATACAGTACAAAGTAGCATTTATTATCCAACGCTTTTCTTTTCCGAAACTTTGAACCGCGTTTTGTGTTGCTGTCAATCACATCCTACTGTAACCACTCGCTATTGTTCTTAGAAATCTTTCAGTTGGTTTTCCAATCCTCTCAGCCAATCAACAACCGCACACGCAATTAGTCGGCACATGACTACTTTGACTTCTCCGTCTCCTAGACTAACTTGGCTTTTCATTGGTCAAGCGATGGGAAAGCCAACATAACGACATCACAAAAATTAATGGTCATCGCATTTCCCTGTAAAAGGCACAAAAAAAACAAAATTTACCTTAAAGAGTTCCACGGCCAAGTAAGCTCTTGCCTTCAGTTTATCTTCTGGTAACCCAGCTTCCTCTCCCACCCAGCGGATGGCAGTGAGTAAGATTTGCTCTGGTAATTTCTTCAGCCCATCTTGCGCAAGACCTCTCAGGAAGGTACCAAGCGAATTGATGTCAACTTCAGTGAAATTCGAGAAATCAAGGTTTTCCATTTCCCAGTATTCTCGCAGCCGTGTTAACACCATCAGAATATTCAACGAAAAAAAGAAATCAGAACAAAGAAGGCTAAGACCACATACTTATTTATATAACACAGATGAGGGGGACTGAGAACCAAAATAATGTTGCCTCTCACCTGTCCTCGGTCCCAGTCTTTTTCCCGTCCTAACACGTCAATAGCATCTTCAATTCCCCGGATGGGCAGGCCATGTAGTTCCTCCTTGGCAATACCAAGAGCGATGAGGCCAAGCTTCTTCAAGTTCAAAAATCCCCAGTTTGGTGAATCGGATTCATCTGAATCAGTCGCGTTGATGTCACCCCATTTGTCCTGACCTTCTTAGCAAGAGTTAACACCTGGGATAGGAGAGAAAACAGAGGAAAAGTAGGAAATTATATATAGAGAGGATATTACAGGCGGCACGAAGATATGAATTTTATTTTTGAGTGGTAAAAACAATATTTTACGAATGAGCGCATATTATATAGACAAAAAACACAAATTCATTTAAAGTACATGGTACACCAAGTCAATCGTAGACGGCAAAACAGTCCGTGTTCGCTGCCCTGACGTTGGACGAAACGCGGCGGCCCGCACCCTACGCGCTCGCGCAAGGCTCATGCGTGTCTTATACTAGAGGCGCGCCTTTTCATTCACGCGTCACGCATCTACATGTATATCTCGAGAAATTTAAATGAGAGGAAAAAAGAGACTGTTTTGCAGTCTATGTCAAATCTTTTTAGAGGAAAGTCGGTGGAATGGCTGATCAGGGTTGGCCTTCAAAAGCTTAGAGATCGAAAAAATTGCTGGGATCGTAACAGCGTGGCCGAGTTAAGGGGGCTAGATTTGAATTCTGGAGATCACTGGTTTAAATCCTCCATCTTGCCACTGGCCGCCTGTGTAGCTGGCGGTTTCGTTGGCGTGCGCATATTGTACGCGAGGCGAAGCTACGAAAACGAGTTGCTATTGTTCTCGGCCACGCTATGTATTAAATAACCAACTGCCTTCTCATAGGTTCACAATTCTTTACACCAACACTTAAACAAAGTATTTTTCAACGGTAGGAGAGGAATGAGACCAAACCCAAACATTTAGATCCCTGGGGGCTGTAGGGGGGAGGGAATACCCCCAGTACATGCACTACAGTACCCTGTCTCTCCCCAAAACAAAAATCTTACATACCTGGGTCTTGTCCCAAGGAATAAGTCCCAGTTGATCCAGGTTAATGACATTATCCACGCTTTCAGCGTCGACTTCGCCACAACTCAAAGCAGCAGCAAACTCACCCAACTGTGCAATGTTTTTCCCGCCAGACTCTTCCTGATACTGCAGTTAAACAAATCAGCGGTTTAACACCACAAAATAACGACGAAGTAACGTTCCCAAAGTAACAAGGGTGAGCAGTCATTATTTTCAGTTTTAGTAGTCTTCCTGCTTCTACTGTAAAATGTGTACAGTTGTTACTAAAAGGTATTTTATGTGGCGGAAATCAGTGGTTGTCTATCAAAAGTCATGTTCGGTGGTCATTTGTAATGGCTACAGTATGTACAACTGTAAGGTCCAATTTATACATTGCATTTTGGACGCGAATGAATTACTACATACAAATTGGGCCTTAGGTTGTACTGTACAGTTTTCTTTCAGTTTTGTATTATTACACACTTCAAATTGAATATCTCAATAGCCTTACCTTTTTAATGAACTGTTGCACAATCGGCATAGCAACGTCTTTAGCAATCTTCATCTCAGGGAAGGCAGCAAAGACCACCATTTGAGTCACCTTGCCAATATCTGACGACAAGAAGCCGTCAATCGCTTTGGCGAGAGCCACTACGTCATCCTTCTTGAGCTGGGAGAGCTGCAAAACACAAAAAAATGAATTCTTCATTTCTGTAAATCAAAGAAAATGTTGATGCTTTAAAATAACCATGTATAGTACCTGTAGCCAAGAGGTACAACAGCACCTACATGTGCTTCTACAGTCATTTACTCTCGCAGTGTCTCTCTCCACCTGGGCAACCTGACAAAATGCTGGGATGGACCATCAATACCAGCAATACTCCTAGTCGCTTCATGCTACAGAAACCTGGATAGGCTCCAGTGGTGTTGGTTCGAGTAGACTTTATCTTTGACTTTGACTACACATATATTCATTTTAGAACTTTAATTTAAGAACTCTGTAAAGTGCAATTGAACGTTTTATGTTAATCATGCTATTAAGTGATATTTACTGTATTATTCAAGCATTTGTGTGTGATATAATGTGTCAGTGAAGTGAATTTTCCAACCCAATATTTTTATTAACCCAATGACTACTAAACTGGCCAAAACCGGCCAGGCACAACAACCTCTGAATTTCCTAAACCGGCCAGCCAAAACACGCATTGGCAAATGCACTTGCCCTCCCTCCCTGGATATTTTTTGGTTCCCCTATTGTTCTATTGTTTTAGAGGAAAAATAAACCAATCAAAATCCATCATCTGCGCATATTTTTAGAGAACTCTAAAGGTCCTAGAACGAAGGTTTTTCATCTTGATGTATGGGAGCCTTGTATGTCCGGGAGCGAATGTACAAACTTTCAGGGCCTTGTTTCATTTTTTTACATGGAAAATTATCTCTTCTAAGCTGGAAATGAAAAGGAGAAACACCAATTAATTTCTAAGTGGCTTCAAAACGGATGATCACCGAGTACAGACTGAATAAACCTTGCTGGAGGAGAATTTATACTCCTTCATGAGCGGCCGGGAATTGCAAAGACATTGAGCGGCGCCGCTTCAAAACAATTCAGACTCGATTATGGATCTTCTCAAGACTTCTAAAAGCGAAAATGGTAATGTTCTTTATTTCTTTGAATGTGTATGGAGTTAGTGGAAGGATTTTTAAGGCGATTGATTGAACAAATGACTGCAAAGGTCATCGCTAAAAGTCCAAAACTTTTGCTTCGCATAACAAACAACGAATTTTGCAGCGAATTGAACACAGCGGCACCAGATTTTTCATAAATTTATTATTCTTTTGGACACGTTTCTTGGCTTCAGTTTGAATGAAAGTTAATATCAAACATAGTATCTTTCAATGAACAACAAATCTTGAGTTTCATCACGCAATGATATTTGATCGGTGTATTTACGAAAATTTTACTTGCCTTTGTTTATTTATAAATAAGCTTATTCGCTTAAGTTTGAAATATATTTTCGGGAAATTCAGAAAAGAATCCTGAATAGTTTTATTAATTATACCAATGAGAAAAATTAGTGGATTTGGCACTATAGAAATATTATTATTATAAAAAAGGAGAAATTCTAAGTGTTAATTTAGCCATATAAATTCTTTAGTTTCAAAAGCGATTTACACCATGGTTCGCAATCAGTAATTTTATCAATCTAGAATTACCGCTTTTGACCGCTTTTCTGCGACAAGAAAATACTTTGTTGCCGTTGAATTAATGAAAGTACAAGATGACCAAAATAAAAACCAACTTTTTACCAGAGTATTTTGTGATATTTTTGTCTTTTTACAGTCTTTGTGCTTTCGCTAGTTTCTAAAATCAATCAAAAATGGCGTGCAGTAGTGAAGAAAATGTTATCGTTGTTTTCAAGTTTTGTAATGAGATCAATTTATTAAGGCATTGATGTTTTGTAGTTAAAAATTGGTCTTTCAACTAAAAGTGTACAAAATAAGCTAATTATTTGTCTGTATTTACTGCACATATGGTTTATTTTTTTTCAACTTGCACATTTTGCTCAAATCCCGAAAAAGCTCCAGGAATTTAGGGGTGCCGTGCGCTTAAAGTCTCCAGCAGTCATTGGGTTAAGTCTAATGTTTGCATGGTAAATCTTAAATCAGGCTTAATTTATGATATTTATTTCCTACATGTACCTACCCCTTTAATCCAGTGGAGTGCGACTGTACAGTCAATCCACCCATGGACTGACTTAATTGGGTATTCCTTCAAGTGCAGCTCTCACATTGTCTACAAGATTAGCGGGACATGTGTACCGACACAAGTTCTTAAACCTTGAAATTGTAAGATAATTCACTGCCAATCTTGACTTTGCTGCTTTCAATCCCTTGCACACCTCAGAGGTTTTAGTAATCACTGCATAGACATTCTCTGATGTACCAGATCCACTTGTGTCACAAAATGCATCCAACTCGACTCCTTCCATTGGCTCCTTAATTTTGGCACGCTCCGTGGTAACTTTAAACCATGGTAGTTGACTGTCAGATACTTTGGGATACAGAAGCTTTGCTACAAGTTACTGTGGGTGACGCTATACCTAGCGGGTTGTACACTGCGGCTAAGAATCACAGTATTCCTCTCTTTGTAATATAAACAGTTCTTGGTCACTGCAATCGTGTCCTCCCTCTTGTTCCATGGGAGTCCTAATCTCTCCCCAAACAACTGATATGATCGTCTTCTTGAGGTCCTGAACTTCGTCTCTGGTGTTGCCACCCACGATGACATTATCAACATATAGACTTATTATAATCTCTTCTACCTCTGCTGGGTACTTCTCGTAAAGCTCGTGTAAATCTCAATACTTCAATAATGGGAGGGTCCTTCTTCTTGATTCAGTGGAAACATTGTCCATCCCTGTTTTTTGGGTCTTATGTGCACAGTCGAACCTCTCATTAGGACACCTCTCCAATACGGACAACGGACACTAAATATCGGCCCCAGAGAGCTAATTCGTACAAATTTAACCTCTTTATTATGGACACTCCAGTGATAACAGTTCCTATTCGATACAATTTCCTGTTTGTCGTTCCAGATCAAAGTTAACAAATTGTCCCATTGCCCATACAATATAAGTAGCATTTGATTTCAAGTAGTATAATTATCGAGATGCTATCACCATTTGGTCCCATTTACCATCGAGATTTCTTATCGTCAATGGAGCCTTAAAGTGACGTTATTCGCGACCTCTGTAATACAGACACCTCTCTAATACGGACACTTTGCTCCATCCCTTTGGTGTCCGTATTAGAGAGGTTCAACTGTCTTGTAAAAAGGCTTGCTTGATGTTGGCTGGTAAAGCGACCAGCTTTAAGCAATTATGCACAAGTACATTCCACAACAGGTTCTTCAAGGGAGGTCCAACCTCTATTCACTCATTCAGTGATGGACTATCTACACTTGGCTTATTAGCTTATGCGTCAAATACAATTCTGGGTTTTGTCGTCACTGCTGTTTCCTTTTTTATGAGTTTATGTCAGATGTAAAAACTCTCTTGTTTGGCTCGTCTACGACTCTCTCAACTATCTCTTCAGTCAGCTGCTCCTGGATGATCTTGTCGTACTTGTCTATTATCCCAGGCTCTCTCTGTAACTTCCTCACTAGACTTTCTGATGCTTCCTCGTTTGTTGGTGGGTAGGTGATCATGACCTGGCTTCCACAGCAACCCATGTTCATACCAACCTTCCTTACTTCTGTGGCAGCTGCACGATGAATTCACTATACATATTCTGCTGGTCTACTTCTGGTCCATCTTGGGTGCTTCTTGGTGTTGCGGAAACCATTGTTGGTTAGCTATCGTGTTGTGGTTGTTGTTGATTGTCTTTTGAATCTTTTGTTTGCAGTTAAAGCACAACTTCTTCTCACACAAGACCTTCCCATGCTGGTTTAAGCCAGGGATTTACGTACACTCTGCACACCTGTGATCCTCACCATTACCGCAGATGCAGGCATAACAGGATTTTTCATTGACGCGTAGCAGTTTGATGTGTAGCAGCTTGGTGGGTCATGCTTCTGGTCTTCGTTGAGGGTTTTCGTCACAGCACTTCCATAAAGATTTGATTAATTCTGGAAATTCCCACTCTTGCCAATTGTCATCTAGTCAAACTAAACCTGCCCTAATGCCGGGTAGTTTTTTCACGCGCCATGCGCACAAACCCACTAATCTCTTTATCTTTGCCCATTGCCAGTCCCAACTGGCCCCCGCCCTGCCGTTCCCAACTAACCCAAGCCCTGCTGGTCTCAACTAACCCAAGCCCTGCCGGCCCCAACTAACCCAAGCCCTGCCGGCCCCAACTAACCAAGCCCTGCCGGTCCCAACTAACCTAAGCTCTGCCAGTCCCAACTAACCCAAGCCCTACCGGTCCCAACTAACCCAACCCTACCGGTCCAAACTAACCCAGCCCTACCGGTCCAAACTAACCCTGCCCTACTGGTCCCAACTAAACCTGCCCTACTGGTCCCAACTAGCCCCGCCCTGCCTGTCCCGACTAGCCCCGCCCTGCCGTTTCCAACTAACCCCGCCCTGCCAGCCCCAAACTAACCCCGCCCTGCCAGTCCCGACTAGCCCCGCCCTGCCGTTTCCAACTAAGCCAGCCCTGCCAGCCCCAACTGGAGTGGCTGAACTGATTAGTCTAGAGCGGCTGAGCTGGAGTGGTCTAGATCAGCTGAGCTGGAGTGATTTAGAACGGCTGAGCTGGATTGGCCTAGAGCGGTTTGAGCTGGAGTAGTCTAGAGAAGCTGGGCTGGAGTGGTCAAGAGAAGTCGAGCTGGAGTAGTCTAGAGCAGTCAAGCTGGAGTGGTCTGGACCAGTTGAGCTTGAGTAGTCTAGAGCGGGTTGAGCTGGAGTGGTCTGGACAAGCAGAACTGGATTGGTAAGGAGCAGCGGAACTGGGATTGGTCTGGACCAGATGAACTGGATTGGTCTGGACCAGATGAACTGGATTGGTCTGGACCGGATGAACTGGATTGGTCTGGAACGGCTTAAATTGATTGGTCTGGACCAGATGAACTTGATGAAATTTGGCGCTATAGAAATATTATAATTATTATTATTATTATTATTATTACAAGTGGAACCGGAATAAAAGCAATATATAATTTAATTGTCATAATGGAAAAATGGTAAATATGATACCACCTACTGCCCTTAATTTTAGTTTTAGTGGGGTTTAGAAATTGCGAAAATTGTGCAAATTTATTAGTAAAATATCAGCCCTCAG